>CAWUFW010009411.1:0-600000 GCA_963921515.1 Calotriton arnoldi | reverse complement strand
ACAGGGGGCATGGTGCGAGTTGTCGTGCTGGCCTCCCACCCCCAAACAGCCCTCCCTGTTAAGATGGCTACCTACCTGTTAGTTTGTTTGTGGTGAGACAATGGCTTCCAAATGCTTCTGGGTGTGGAGTGCTCCATCCAGCTCAGGGGTGGGACAGGGGGCATGGTGGGAGTTGTAGTGCTATTTGCCTGGGCACATACAACACTATAAATGTTGGCTACCTTTTGGGGTGATTCAGATATAGTGGATGTTACATCTGTGGGACATGTGTTGGATATTGTGGTGCATATGGATATGATTGTGCCTCTGAGATGTAGCTTTGTAGTTGTGCTGGACAGTACATTGCTGTGTAATGGTCTACTTTTGTTTGTACTTACCAGCCTCCACTCCCCCGGGTATTCCTGTGAGACTCTCTGGATGCAGTATGGCAAGCACCTTATCCTTTAAACAATGTGGACGACCCCACTATGTATCTATAATGTTATCACTGTATGTGGTATGAACATGGACCCATTAGGTATGTTTAAAAGACCCCTCACACACCAACCTAGTTGGTGTCATGCTTCATCATTGGGGTCCCAACCGGGCGGCCGAATGCTGCCCGGTTGTGCTACGACGCCTGATTACACCGGAGCTGGTGTGGTGCAATTATGTGATGTGAAGTGAAATACTATAGTTAAAAATATCTCTGAGAATCCTTGCCCTTAGTTTTAATTTTGGCGGCTCAGGATATGATTAAAAACAATGTGTATAGTACAACTAATTTGGACTTATTACCGTAAGTTGACTATGTGTGACGGTCTACATGTTTCAGCCCGTAAAACAAGTGTGAGGGCTTTCTTCAGGACCAAGTCAGTGAAAGGTGAGTGGCAAAAGGTAAAATATGCCACGTGAAACCTGAGTGGTACCTACACACGCGCTAAGGTGTGTGGTGTAAGCGTTGGTGTACTTACTGACACTTGAAAAATACACTATTATGGATTTTAGGCAGTTTATCGAGACTCAGGAGGGTAAGGTACTCATCCAGGATACCAATTTGGTCTTGGCGAGTCCTCCGCTGCACACCTATGTCAGTCCCAGCCGGGACTATGGGGGACTGACATAGGTGTGCAGCGGAGGACTCATAGATAAGTGTATCCTGGATGATTACCTTACCCTCCTGAGTCTTGATAAACTGCCTAAAATCCATAATGTGTATTTTTCAAGTGTCAGTAAGTACACCGGCGCTACACCACACACCTTAGCGCGTTGTAGGTACCACTCAGGTTTCACGTGGCATATTTTACCTGCACCTTTTGCCACTCACCTTTCACTCACTTGGTCTGAAGAAAGCCCTCACACTTGTTTTACGGGCTGTATGTAGACCGTCACATAGAGTCAGCTACGGTAATAAGTCCAAATTAGATGTACTATACACATTGTTTTTAATCATATCCTGAGCTGCCAAATTAAAACTAAGGGCAGGATTCTCAGAGATATTTTTAACTATAGTATTTCACTTCACATCACATAATTGCACCACACCAGCTCCGCTGTAATCAGGCGTCGTAGCACAACCGGGCAGCATTCGGCCATTGGGACCCCAGTGATGAAACATGACACCAACTAGGTTGGTGTGTGAGGGTCTTTTAAACATACCTAATGGGTCATGTTCATACCACATACAGTGATAACATTATAGATACATAGTGGGGTCGTCCACATTGTTTAAAGTTCATTATCCTTTTTGGGAACGGGACGCACCTCCTGCCTCATCCCTTGCTCTCCCATTGATTTTTTCAAGCACCTTATCCTCCCATGCAGTGAATCTTCTTGGTGGAATGGGAGGGCCACCGCCAGTCCTCTGAGCCAGCTCACGGTTCTTGTTGTTCTTCTCTTTCACCTTGCTCTTGAGGTCATGCCACCGCTTCATGATCTCCTTCTTGGAGCGCGGGATGGTCCCTACTGCATTGACCTTATCGACTATCCTTGCCCACATTTGATTTCTTCTGGCTAATGGTGTCTGTTGGACCAGGTTACCAAACAGTTGTGGTTCAACTCTGACTATCTCATCTACCATGACTGTCAACTCACTCTCTGTGAATTTTGGCATTTTCTGTGGTGCCATGGTGTGTGATGTGCTAAGGGGTTTGAGGTGCAGGTGTGTAAGTGGAGGGGGTGGGGGTGATGTGTATGGTGTGTCATGTGCAGAGGGGTTAGAGGTGCAGGTGTGCAAGTGGTGGTGGTGCTGTGTGTGGTGTGAGTAGTGATGGTGTGCAGTTTTGCCTCTCCTTTGTGCTCTGGTGTTGGGCCCTTCAGTTGTGGAGTATTGCAAAGGATTGTGGTCAGGGAAGGGGCTGGTTTTATACTCAGCTTTGTGGGTGTGTCCAAATGGGGTATTGCTGTCAGGTGTGTTGTGTGGGTTGTCCTGGGATTTGTATTTTTGTAGTTGCCATGTGGTTGTGTCATTGGGGTGTGTTATGTGTTTTTGGGTGCATGGCTAGTTTGCTGTGTGCACTTTGTGGCCTTGTTGTGAGTTTTTTCTGTCCACCGCCATATTTGTCACGGAGCGTCCGCAGCGGTGGCTATGCTGCAGTTCTTCCGGCGGCTCTCCCATTCATCACTGTTGGCGTTTTCGGCGGTCGGATACAGCGGAACGTACCGCGGTCACATCGGGGATATCCTAATGTTCCGTGCGGTGTCTCCGCTGTCCTGGCGGCGGTTTGGTTTTTTTCCTCCGAGAATCAGACCTCCGCGGACGGGTTTTGGCCTTCTCTGCCCGCTACAGGCGTTTTTTAGGTGGCTCTTATCGCCGCGGTCGTTTTTTTTGGCAGGACATCCTAATCTGGCCGCCGGTTTTGCCGCGGTACCGGCGGGCGGTTGTTTTCCGCTACCATGGCGGTCGGGGTGGTTTTCCGGCCGCCATCGTAATAGGCCCCTAAGTACCTACTCTTTTGTGTATCTTAGGGGTATACCCTAAGTCTACAGGTTTTGATCCCCTAACCCTAAAATACAAGGATTTAGTTCCATGTGCTATTTATGAAGAATTCATATCTGGTTTAATGAAGATCTGCGCTCTGCCCTATTTCACTGGTAGAAGTGCTTTCTGCTGTTATCAGGGTGACTATGAATGTAAATACTACAAACATTTCTACCATGTTTCTCAGAAATATGTTTCCTAAATCCTACACCATATTTGTAGCACAAAGTAAATCAAATGTGCCGGGAGTATACTTGGATCGTCACCCTGCATACCTGCAAGACAATGTGCCTCTGTGTTTATCCGACTTTCAGCTGGTGCAGAGGGAGGATGGAATGCCACAGCTGTTCTCCCAATGAAAACATGCTCTCGGACAGCGAAGCTCAGCTGAAATCTCTTCCATGTGTCCAGCCTCAACCCAAGAGGCACAGCAACCAGCAGTTTAGAATCTGGAATATTTTTTATGAGCACTTCTGGAGCAAAGGGATCACTGACAGAATATCGAGTACCAAAATATCGAGATACAAAAATATCGGGACATAAATATCGTTGTCAAAAATATCGACCTCATATCTTCATAATGGTAAGTACAAAAATATTGGAAAAAAATATTGTTGTTAAAAATATCGATGTACAAAAATTCGTTTTTTTTATATGTAGAAAAAATAATGTAAAATAAATTAAATAATACATGTAACTTACAAAAATATTTAGTTATTTGTAAATTTTAACAATTATAAGTAATACATTTAATTTAAAAATAAATTAAACATACATATATAACATGTAATATAAATATATTTACTTAAAAATAATTAATAAATAATAATTTTAATTAATTATAAAATGTTACAAATATATTAAAAATTATAAATAAATATATATATACATACACCTGTAACATAAAAATGATTAAAAAAAAATTATATTATAAATTAAAATATAAAAATATTTAATATTTTTTAAACCTACATTTTACACTACATTGAGTGCAACAGTAGGGAAAGTGTTGGATAGCATAGGGGAAAAAATTACAATTCCCACTCCAATGAGTGCAACAGTAGGGAAAGTGTTGGATAGCGGAGGGGAACAATTTACTATTCCCACTACAGCAAGTGCAACAGTAGGGAAAATGTTGGATAGCGGAGGGATAAAAATTACTATTCCCACTCCAGCGAGTGCAATAGTAGGGAAAGTGTTGGATAGTGTAGGGGTAAAAATTACTATTCCCACTCCAGCGAGTGCAACAGTAGGGAAAGTGTTGACACAATTAACATAATTAATTAACAATTAATTAATTAATTAATAACAATTAACAAGCAAAATATAAATAATTATTAATAAATTAATTCACACGACACTAAAAAATAAAATAAAATAAATATTATATTAAAAATATTAATAAATGTATTAAAATTAAATTACATCCCACCCCTACTCCCCTATCAACTCACAACCCGCTCCTAAAAAAATAACACAATTAACATAATTACCAATTCATTAATAATAATTAACAGCCAATTATTAATTAATTAATAATAAATTAATTCCCACAATTAACAATATAAAAACAAAATTAAATAAATACTAATAAATAAAAATTAATATTCAATTTATTATAATTAAATTACTTCCCACCCTATTCCCCTATAAACCCACAACCCGCTATGGAACTAAAACACAAAATTTAATTAAAATAAAATTAATAACTTCTAAAAATGTAACACATATATTAAAAAACAAATGCAATACTTAGACAAAAAAATAGAGCACATACATTTAAAATACATACTATGGGGCCCATTACGATACCCGGCGTAAAAAAATCCGCCAGGCATGGAAGCGGCAAAAATCCGCCCGCACACACCGTCTGAACACCGACCACGCCATTACGATGACACAAACCGAAAACCGCCATCGGCGGAAAAATCACACAAAATACCGCCCGCCATCGTCCGAGTCGGAGTCAAACCGCCCGCCACGGACGGAAACACGCACGACAACACAAAACCGCCCGCCCTCACGGCCGACACACCGCACGTGAGATTACGATCGCACCGCCATGAGCGCGGGAAAACTACAAATATACCGCCCGCCAGCGCAAACAACGCCGATGAGAATCGACACGGCCAGAAGCCATGGCGCCACGTCCCTGCACAGAAACCATCCACTCACAAAACCAATCGCACACAACATGGCCAACAAGTCCACACAGCAAGGCACGCACAAATACACAAGCACAGTACACATCCCGAAAACACCCCCCCTGGACAAACTAAAACTACAAAGGCCAGAACCCCAGACACAACACACCTGAAAACAACAGACCATGAGGACACACCCACATAGGTAAGTACAAAAGCAGCACTCCCACAGACCACAACCCCTTGCAACATTGCAAACTAGAGAGGAGAGGAGAGGACACAGTGACACAGCAAGGACAGCAGCACACCACAGAAACGCACACATCACAACCACCACCACCACCACCACCACCACCACCAAACACCGGCACCACAAACCCCCTGCACAGTACACAACACACACCGCACCAGCACCACAAACACCATGGCACCACAAAGAATGCCCAAGTTCACGCCCATTGAGCTGACGGTCATGGTCGACGAGATCATCAAGGTGCACCCACAAATCTATGGGAACATGGTCCAGCACACACCACTAGCCACCAGAAACAGAATGTGGAACCGGATCGTAGACCAGGTCAATGCAGTCGGGACCCTGCCCAGGAACAGAGTCGAAATAAACAAACGGTGGAATGACGTCAAGAGCCTGGTCAAGAAGAAGGAGACCAAGAACAGAGAGCTGGCAGCCGTCACTGGCGGAGGGAATCCCGCGCTCTTCAAGACCTTCAAAGCGTGGGAGGAGAAGGTGCGAGTCATCATACATCCCGAGATCCTCGCCGGATTAGCAGGGGAGTGGAGGCTGGTAAGTACAAACTAATGTATACCAGCACACCGCTATGTACTCACATGCACTACCACCATGCCACAGCTCCCAGGGACAAACACCCCCATGTCCAGCACACAATACACAACACATCACACACACATGCAACATACACCACCACACACAGCCCAAACAGAACAACTGTAAGATGCGTGGGGACATGTGTACACTCAGCCAGCCACGTAACCACCAACAGGTCCCCAAATATGCCAGAAGCGCCACAACGAGCACCCACCACACCCATGTGTCCGCCACAGCTGCACTAACCGACAAGTAACAGGTAAGTGGCAGGAACACAAAGTGCAGTGGGTGGGAGGGTGGACAGCCCAAGTACAACACACACCAGGCCCCAGTCCCACAGCACAGCAAGGAGGAGCATCCCCCACACCCCACAGCCACGTGTCAGCCACCGCAGTGCACAACGACAGCCGAAAGGTAGACATCACGGTCCACAGCAATCGGTGTCAGTGGGTGTCCAGCCACCACCACGACCCACAACACCCCCCACCCCCACAGACCTGCAACATGGAGCACCCCCCGCTTAGAACCATGTGGCATCCAGTACAGTGCACGCCCGAACAACCTGCAGGTGGGAAACTGGACAGGGCTGGATTACTGGAGGCATGAGGACCGTAACACGACCAACACATGGGACATGTCACGTAGCAGACGAACAGGCAGCACTGCCCACCGTCACGAACAAGTGAACAATGTGCACACGGACATGAACCACAGACTCACACCTCACATGACCCATCACAGACACAGCAACACCCAAGGAGCCACGTCTGCATGCACAAGCCACACTGAATATAGTACCACACGGCAGCCACTGTGCAACTCATCACACACAACCGAAACACCATTGAAGTCCTGTCCATGTAGCCCCTACTGCCTGTCAACCACACACCCCACAACTACGCCTATGTAAGACAAACAACACTAGACGCAACAGAGCGGAACAACATAAATGCACACGAACACCACTGAACCCATCAAACACACAGACACACCATGCACATACAACATACCATCCATCCCATCCGTCAGCCCCAGTCTCATGAAAGGCATGTCATCCGCACAGCTGCCACACATACAGCAGTCACGCTAAGATACATGCCCATGACCAACCATGTGCCAGAAGTCAATGAAGCGCACGCCACACTGTGAGCAACAACACACAACATGGGCCACACCCCCGAGCACTGCAGTGATGCACATGGCACAGGGCAGCACGCACACCAAGGAGATGGGACAACTGCAATACGTTGGCTGGCACACAACCAACACTCACTCATAACGATGCGTCCAATGCCATGTCCAGTAATCACAACAGACAGCAAATATGCAGGCCATGTCAGGCATGCACACACCTCAGACCATGCACTGTCATGCTGCCACAACACATGTCACGTTCGGCACCCATGGCTCACAGCATGTACCCCAAAAGCATATTCCCTCCCAAATGCGAATCTGGGGCATGGCCCCCATGTTGCCATATGCGTTCCTAAGCGTTCCATTTGAACCCCAAAAGCATATTCCCTCCCAAATGTGAATCTGGGGCATGGCCCCCATGTTGCCATATGCGTTCCTAAGCGTTCCATTTGAACCCCAAAAGCATATTCCATCCCAAATGCGAATCTGGGGCATGACCCCCATGTTGCCATATGTGTTCCTAAGCGTTCCATTTGAACCCCAAAAGCATATTCCCTCCCAAATGCGAATCTGGGGCATGGCCCCCATGTTGCCATATGCGTTCCTAAGCGTTCCATTTGAACCCCAAAAGCATATTCCCTCCCAAATGCGAATCTGGGGCATGGCCCCCATGTTGCCATATGCGTTCCTAAGCGTTCCATTTGAACCCAAAAGCATATTCCATCCCAAATGCGAATCTGGGGCATGGCCCCCATGTTGCCATATGCGTTCCTAAGCGTTCCATTTGAACCCCAAAAGCATATTCCCTCCCAAATGCGAATCTGGGGCATGGCCCCCATGTTGCCATATGCGTTCCTAAGCGTTCCATTTGAACCCCAAAAGCATATTCCATCCCAAATGCGAATCTGGGGCATGGCCCCCATGTTGCCATATGCGTTCCTAAGCGTTCCATTTGAACCCCAAAAGCATATTCCATCCCAAATGCGAATCTGGGGCATGGCCCCCATGTTGCCATATGCGTTCCTAAGCGTTCCATTTGAACCCCAAAAGCAAAGTACAAACCAGACCCAGGATGGGCCAGGAGCCCGCATACACCAGAGTCACAATAAGTAGGGGCACAGCAACACACCCATCGGCATGGCCAATCCGTCCCATGCCACATGTGCACAGCACACAGTCCCATTGCCAAGCACACACAACTACAAATGGTACAGCCACACACACGCCTCCGGGAAACCCATGTACGAGATTGCACGAACTGTTAATGTCAGACGACAAATACATACTTCGCAAGGTGCAACACAATAACAAATCTCATTCTCTCCACAGGTGACGAACTGCTGGATGCTGGAGATGGAGCCAGCAGCCAGCACAGCCAGCCTACAAGCCCCCAACGAGGACACACGGATGTGGAGGATCTGTCCTCCTCTTCGGACACGGACCACCAAGCAGGCCCATCTGGTGTGGCAGGGCCCAGCCGCTCCCCAGGACTCCTCCTACCCACCAACCCATCATCCAGGGCTGCTGAACATTCCCAGCCCCCTGCTGCCACTGTCGTTGCGGCCACACCCACGGTCATTGCGGCCACACCCACGGTCATTGCGGCCACACCCACGGTCATTGCGGCCACTACCACTGCCGCAACCGCCACCATCGCTGCACCGACCACCACCGCCGCCACCACCACCACGTCTTCGCTGGCACCAGCCCCAGCGCAGGTGGTGGCCCGGCCGACTGGATCCACCCTGGGAGCCACAGCGAGGACCGTGGTGAGCAATGTGGCTAGTGGGCAGGCCGGTGGCAGCAGGACTGGTAGGAGGAGCAGGGTCAGGCAAACGCCAGCCTCCCCTGGGAGCCATGCCCTGCCTCAAATGGCCAGAGTTCTTGGGGCCTATGAAGAGGCCCAAGGACAATGGGCCAGGTCAGCTACAGACACGCGTGAGGTGCTGGGGGTGCTGAGGTCCATGGACGCCCGTATGGGCCAACTCGTGGACCTCATGGGCCAGCTGGTGGTGGCGGTGAGGTCACAGCCAGGGACAGCAGCTCCCCCTCCGCCACCACCTGCCGGGGCGCAGGGTCGAGCAGCAGTGTCCAGTTCCCCTGCGTCCACAGCCAGTGAGCACACCTCAACCACCAGCATGTCGCAAGCAGGCACCCCCCTCGCAAACGTGGAAGGGGCCGTCCGAGTGGAAACAGATCTCCCGGGAGGACTTCGCCCGCTCCAGACGCAAGTGAGGCAGCCAGCCAGCCTTCCTTGACCACCCACTGCATTGACTTGGACTACGATCCCACTCCACACAGCCATCTGGATGGCATGTGTGTGTTGGACTATGGACATAGAACCAGTGGGTACACCCTGAGCATCACGCAGCCATGACCGACAGCTCATTGTCACTGCACGCACCACTTTTGTCATCACCTTACACACAATCACATGTCACAGTTTGAAATAAATGCACCTCTTACACAAACTGCTGTTTGTGCCCTGTGTTTTATTTGTACGGAATACAACGGCCACCTTGGGCGGAAAGGCACCTGATGCGTGGCATGGCAATGGAACCGGAGGGCCTGTAGGGACCTAGGAGTGGGAGACAGAACAGGAGCACATTCAATGAGTGTGTCACACACCCATCACACAGTACATGTCAACAACTACAAGCAATGTACACACATCGCACAGAGCAATAGGGCACAATGCCACAGCCACCAACAGTGGCATACTACCCTGGCCATGGAGCGTTGACACACAGCATGCAGTGAACAAACGGCCACCCTGACACAGCACACACACACCTGCACAGATACAGCCACATCAGCCGTCGTACATGGACACTCACCGTCAAGTGAAGTAGCGGGCGATGAGCTGCTGCCGCACATTCCCAGCTTCCTCCTTTCCGCTGTCCTCCTCACTCGAGCTGTCCTGGTCTGCGGGCTGGGGCCCTGGTTGATCTCCGTCATCCACGATGAGGGGATCTGCTTCCGAATGGCCAGATTGTGCAGCATGCAGCACGCCACCACTATCTGGCACACCTTCTGTGGGGAGTACGCCAGCGCACCCCGGTGCGGTCCAGGCACCTGAACCTGGACTTGAGGAGGCCAAAGGTACGCTCGACCACACGTCTGGTCCTCCCATGTGCCTCATTGTAGCGATCGTCTGCTGGGGTGCGAGGATTCCTCAATGGACTGAGCAGCCATGCCCCATTCGGGTACGCAGAGTCACCTGGGTGTGAGGGACACAGAGAACCGTTGCTATTCCAACTGGACAGGGGACAGCATCGCACAACCAGCACGCTACACCACTCCACATACTCACCGACAATACAGCCACGATCCTGTTGCAGATTGGACATCAGTCGTGGCAAGATGCTGTTGCGCATTATGTGTGCGTCATGGGCCGAGCCTGGGAACTTTGCACACACGTGGGTGATCACCATGTCCGCAAGGCACACCACTTGCACATTCAGGGAGTGCGTGTGCTTCCTGTTGCGGTACAGGTGCTCAGTGGCCTGTGGTGGAACAAGGCCAACATGTGTGCAGTCAATGGCTCCAACGACGTGTGGGATTCTGCCAAGGGCATAGAATGCACCCTTCACTGCCGCCAATTCACGAGCCCTGGGAAGCGGATGTACCTGTTTCGGTACAGCATCATGGCTGCCAGTACATCCCTCAGCACCTTGCTGAACATGGGCTGGGACATCCCTCCTCCACTGCCCACTGTGTGCTGGAATGACCCAGTGCCGAAGAAATGCATGGCGGCCATCACCTTAGCCGTGGGGGTGACAGCTGTCGGATACACCCTGCGGGGACGGAGATGGGGTTCTAACATGGCACACAGTCGATGCAGGGTTGGCCTGTCCAGCCGAAACTTCCTAATGACCTCTGTATCGTCCATGTCCGCCAGCAATTGGTATGGGCGGTCAATGTTCGGTCTCCGCCTAGGGAAAATGGCAGTGGACACATGTCAAAGCAACACGACACATAGCAATTTCGCATACACATCACTGACATGACTGAGCAAGCACATGAGCCACAGCCCAGCTGTCAAGCTGGGGCGGCACGGCCACAATACACTTACACAGGTCTCCCAACAATGGCAATGGCTAGTGATACAGACCACTGCCATGTGCATGCACATGGGGATCTAGGCCCCAATGACTTGCGGGGCGTTCTGATGGCGACTGACTGCATATTCGTCAAGCGGCAACGCCACGGCAACATGAATGTCTGCTGAGCATGGAACTGCTTCCGAGGCTGGATGAGTATGGCACACGGCGACGACGATGTGGGCACAGGCTGAGCGGCCAAAACAAGTGGGACCTGTGGCACGAGGGGATATGAGACAGTAGTAGGTGTCAGCACTGCACCCTATGTACAGCACTGTACGGATCACACCTCCCGAAACATTGACAGGTGTCCACATTGACAGCCCCATGCCAAGACGGCTGTGTGCTTGCAGTCACACGTCACAGGTGAGAGGTTACATTGCACGTGCCAGGTGGCAGACGTACATAGTGGGAGCTGGCATGTGTGTGCATGTGTCTCCTGTTCAGGATCCACCAGATGGGCGCTGACTCTGTACTGACCATTGGACACAGCATGTTCCGTGGAAGGCTTGTGTGTGGGATGGTGGCACTGGATGTGCCTCCGTTGGGTGGGGGGCCATGCACAGGGCGGGTACGTCGATGATTGCGCATTGTTGGTCACGGTGGGTGCACCCACTAAGATGTGTTGCCCTGTGTTCAATTCCTATGTCCGCATGATGATGGACTGTAGATGTGGGCAGACTACACATTGGTCGATGTGCTGTCTATATGCATGTGCCTTCACACCAGGCACAGCTGCCCCTGCACATGTGACCCCTGCTGGACTCGCTGCTGGGTCTGTGGAGCTGTTGCACCTTCTGTGCGTGGGGCGGACAGCTCTCCTCACTTCCCTCATTGCGCATGTCATGACTTTGCCGCAGGTGACATGGATCATGGAGGGCCCACATGTACGCGTGGGTAGGCTACACATGATTGTTCACTGGTCGCCACCCCCAGTCAGTGTTTCGAATGGGAAGGTTGTCGTGCTGGTGGTATGTTCGATGTGGCGGATGGGCGGGCCTAGGTGCGGGCTTACATTCCGGACATGGGGGGTAGTTGGATTGGCGACTAGTTGCAGTACACACGGGACACGTCTCTTCCTTTCCACATCTGGGTCATCCCTTGTACTCACTGACAGTGATACAGTCATCTTCGCCCCAGCCCTCATGTCCTCCCCTCGCTCCCCCAATATGCATGTGCACCTGCGAGGCTAGCGCTTGCACAGGCAGCCCCGAGCTCGCACCAGAGAGGGCAAGGAGTGTATGTGTGGGTCCAGTTGCACGAGTGGGCTGTCTCAGGGTATGATGTGTTGCGGGACGCCGTCCACCTGCGTGGTGCCCCAAATGGAGACCCGGCCTGCATGGACTATGCATCACAGTCTTCGCCTTCCGGATCCGCCACCTGCGACACCCAGTGGCTGTGGCTGCCCTTGCGGCCAGGCCGCGTCCGTCTGTGACTGATGGCCCACACATTCACTCTTTGGCCTCTCTGGGGAGGGCTCGGGGTGGTGGCGCACGCGCTTGCACTTAGTCGCAATGGCATGTGGCGTGGTTGGTATGATGGGCAATGGATGGGATGGTGCGAGCCACCTCCCGTGACGTCAGTGCTGCTCGTGCTGTGGTGCGTCCCCCTACACTTCCATTTGACTTGTGCCATGCTAGACGTTGAGGTTCTATTGCCTGCGTGATATGACCAGGAGGAGCGCGAGGAGACCTCTCACACACCATGCTCCACTGCCATCCCGTGCCCTGTATCGCCTGTGCGGATTGACTATGTTGGGGTTACACCTGGTCGACTGGGGCTGTGTGTGCCTTGTCAAGGGGCATGGCAGGCGCACAACAGGATCCAGCTTGTCCACAGAGGGTGGGCTGAGGTGCGCCTGGTACCGCTTTGTACGTGTGCCCGGCTGCTGTGCACACACGTGTTCACTCCCCCCGACAGGTGTCCTCTCACAATGCCCAGGGAAGCGGTGGTGTACTGTTCATGACCCCTCCCAACACGGCGTGCTCCAACTTGGCATGTGCGCATCTACCCGTCACACCCACCCACCTGAGCACTGCGTCCATACGACTTCACACAACACATGTGTGTCTTCCACAGTTGTGCTACTCATTTGCGTTGACATCCAATACCAGTGGACTACATGGTCATGTCACGACTGCCGTGTACTTCACATACTCTCATCCTCTCTCATTCGTACTTGTGAAATGAGTCAGCGGAGACAGTTTTGGTTTCAAACATTATATTGAGTCTTCTGTCCTCTGTGATGCAGTATAGTGGACACTACTGGCAGCGGAATACATGTTGAGGATATACTGAGCATGATTGCAAATGGGATAGGGTGTGGGGTTACATGTGATTGGCTGTTGCATGTGGGATGTGGGCTTCAGAGTGACATCTGCTTGGCCAAGGCTGTGCTAATGTACATTTACGTATAGCTGCGGAGCTGCGGACTTTGACACAGACGGTATACATGTAGCCTACCAGACCGCTTGGCATCATGGGCACAGTCCATCTCAGTTCCATGTGACAGGTTTGCTGCGGTTGTTCCTCATGCACGCGTGCATGTGAGATGACATCAGGGCATGTGCTTGCGTGCATGCAGCGGCATGCCACTTGTTGTTGCACTGTGGTGGTTACTGGACATGTCACAGTCACTGGGGTCGTGTTGTTGTTGTATGCACTTGTCGTCCATGCAAAGGTCCTGGTATGGGATTCCCGGGGCGGGGGTGGGAGGGTGCAGCACCCACAGACTCAGGTGACCTATTCATGTCCACTGAGCGGTGTGTGTGTCCATGGGCGCTGGATCCATGTCGTGTCCTGGTTGTTCGTGCAGTTCCGTCCATGTGGGTGCGATACACAGACCCCATGCCACTGCCTCCCACGATGCATGCGGTGTTCCTGGATGTGATGGGGAACAGTGTGCATGTCCCGGTCATATCCGATGTCATGGCGATGTCGTTGATGGTGTGGTTACAGTTGCCGGTCGTTTGGTATGGCTGTTGTGGTGGTGACTGGCCAGTCCGTGCGGAAGCTAAGCATGGGTGCGGGGTTGGACATCATAGGTCAATCGGGGAACCTGCGTTGTGGTCCGACGAATTTACAGGTTGTCAGGTATGCGATGCCGTCCAGCAGGGCTTCCATGTCATTGGTGGTGTACATGTTTGCCAGCCAATGTAGCGGATGGTGGCTGTCAAGGTGTTGTTCGTAAGTTGTCCCTTGGAGGACCATGATGGGGCATGCTGGGTGACATTCGATGTAGCTGTTCTCGATGATCCGTCGTGTGGAGGCACAGTGGTCCCATTTCAGTGCGGGTGCGATGTTGGCCACATACGCCATGCCCCCATAGGCAGAGCAGGCCCTGTCGTGTGCGTCCAGAGGGAGGAGTAGTGGTAGCAGGTCCGCCTTCAGACATGCCGGGTTGGAGAGGCATATCTCCACGGGATGCTGGTAGGGACACCTCCGACAGTAGAAGACGGGCATGACGCAGCTGAACAATGTGATGCGGTAAGTCAGTCGGTAACTTACGTTCAGCAGGGACAGGAGATCGCATCCCAATATATGTAACAGGTTGGTTTTGTACAGCTTGAGCTGTTCGGCGTAGTTGGGTAGGTGTGTTGCGGTTGCCATTTCGCAGCGGTGCGTTGTGGTGGCGTGCTCCGGCTGTGTGTGCAGTCTGCAATGTGCACGCTCCGAGGTTGCTGTGAGCTCTGTGTAGTCGTAGGGAGACAGGACTTGTGTTCTGTTGGCTTGTTTGGAGGACACGGGCCCTCATCCCACATGCTTCTCAGACAGTTCAAGGTCAGTGATGTGTGACTCCTTCCAATTAACTTGCATGTGGCCGACATGGGGGAGTGTTTTCTTCTTTCTTCCCCGTCCGTTGTGTGCTTCTGTGATATGCGCTATCTGCCCTGTGGTCGGTCTCCTCGGCATGCCTGTGTTGGTCTATTCTTGGACAATGGCTGTATTCACCGGCTTCTGTCGTAGGGCTGTGGTTTCGGAGTTGGAATGGAAGGTCATTCAGTGCTGTCTGCTCTCCCTTGTGTGGGCGGCAGGCTGCCTTTCCGCTCTGCGTTGGGCCTTGTGTGTGAATGTTATTCTTGGGCCACCTGTTGTCGGTCCCCGGGCTCTTTGGTGTTCCGTTTTATATGTCTTGTTCATATGTGCAGGGTGGTATGGGTGTTTCAGTGTGGTACTGGCGTTCCTCTTCCCGAAGGGGCCCTGCTTCTCCTAGTTGGTGTTGCCGCCGCTGTGTGCTACGCCATGTTTGTTGCACTGGGGTGTGTCCTGCTGTTGCGTAACTTCACTGACATGTGTGCGTCGGTTGTGTGGCGTTGGGTGTTGTCCGTGAATTGGGCGTTGGGGACATGTCTGTGGCAGGCCTGTCACGTGTCATGTGCGTACGGGGTGGGGCTGATGTGTGTGCTGCTTGGTTGTGTCCCTGTGTCTGTGTGCGACGCATGCATTGCGCTGCGGTTGGCCTCTGCGTTGGGCGCATGTGTGGCGGCGTCATCGCCGCTTTGGGGCCGTGACGGGGTTGTTGGTTCCTAGTCCCAGGTGGTGTGTACACATGTGTTACGCGATGTTACGATTTGGCCTGTGTGTCATATGTGGATGCAATGGTGGATGTGTAGTGTACACGCGCTGGTGGGGGTTGTCCGCTTTTCCGCCCTTGCACTGTGTGCGCTGTTTGCGTGCACTTGTTGTGTGTGTGCCTACCTGCGTCTCCGCGGTACGTTGCGTCCTTGGTGGTGCATCAGCAGGAGCATGGGGAGGGCCTGCAGTGCTGGATTCATGCTCGGGAAGCCGCTTCTTCGTTGTCCGTGCTCGGCGTCCGTGTTACCGCTTCGGTTTGTCGTACGGTGTCTCTTGGCCGTGGGAGCCGTTTGTTTGCGGCATCGTAATTTATACGCCGGGCGGGACGTGTTTCGTCGGACGGTGTGTGTCAGTTGGGCTGCGCCGCTACGTGTACGGGCGCACTTTGATGGCGGACGGTGTTGCTGGCTTGCCGGCGGTGTTTGGCCTACTTTTCGCATCGTAATTGGGCGGGCGTGTGGACTGCTGCGTGCCGGCGGTAACTGGTGGTTTTTGCATCCGCCAGCACGGCGGTTGTGCTTCCGCCCGCCATCGTAATGAGCCCCTAAAATACATAACACTAACTAATAAAACGATATTTTTAACAACTATGGGGCATATTATCAAGGGATTTATCGCCGCTTTAGCGGCACTTTTTGCCGCTAAAGCGGCGATATTTATATCGCCCTATTAGCAAGCTGTCTCTAACTGGCGTTAGCGACAGCTTTTAGGCGTTAGCGGCCGGGATTCACATCGCCTTGCATGTCAGCGATAATTATCGCTAATGATATGCAAGGAAGGCGTTCCCTACTAAAAGCGACTGGAAACAGTTGCTAACTCCACTACCCCCTATTAGCAAGGCAGGCGAAGCGATAAAATAATTCGCGCTAAGCGCGTTTATCGCTATATTTTATCACCTGCTAGTGAGGATGACTTACCTGTTTAAAGTATAGGAGGTGGATTCTAATGCTGAATCCACCTTAGCAATAATGCGAGAATATCGCTGCTTTTCCAGCGATATTCTCACATTTTGCCGCTATCGCTGGAAATATTATCGCTATGGAGATAAACCTTACTAATAGGGTGTTATCTCAGCGATAATTTCCAGCGATAGGCGGCGTTAACAAAAAACGCGCTAAGCGCGGTTTGCGATAAATATTGCAACTCCTTGCTAATATGCCCCTATATTTTTGCAAACGATATTAATGACTTCGATATTTTTGAAAACGATATTTCTTACCTTAAACTCGATATTCTTGACCACGATATTCTTGCAGTCGATATTTCTGTATCTCGATATTCTGCACTCGATATTAGTGCAAGTCGACATTTCCAACTCGATATTCTGACTCTTTACCGGAGCAAAGACCTCTCTAACCTGAATGGTCAAATCTCAGTGTTTATATAACAAACTGACCACTGCTTAACCCCTTCGATGCTCGTGACGAGCTCAGCTCGTCATGCTGCGCGGTCGAGCTGTGCGCATGACGAGCTGAGCTCGTCACGACCACACCCGCGATCGGAATGTCCAGCTCAGGAGCGGAATTCCGATCGCGGTCAAGGGGTTAATCTAGCTGGGAAGCGGATGAAACATCCAGCCAAAGCTAGTGTTCCTAAATTGTGTCACCTCTTGCGAAGATACCCCCTCTATGTCTTGGTGTATGTATCAGGCGACCCGGAGAAGCATATATTCGGGGCATCTCGGCCATATCTTGTCTCCTACTCTGCTGATAATCAATGAGAAGATGTTGTAGTACAAACTGAATGTGCCTTTGTTTTGTGAATTGTTCAGACAGCTTGCTTGAGGCTGACAATCGAAAATACCTTAGTCAAGGTAATGCTAAGTGTATTTAAAAATGGAGTCTGGCTCAGAAATCTATGTCATCGCCACCTTGGGCGTCATCGGTGACATTTAACATGCATCAAAGAATATTCTATCAAACAATTTGACATAAATCACATTTTGTATGAAAACAGTCATAGAACATGTAAGCATGTTAAAAAGCTTGCCATAAAGCATAATGAAACTATGCATAGAGTTTGCAGAACGGATACATTTCATCATTACTTAAAAGCCTTGCTTGTGCTTTTCAAAAACAATTGCTTTGCATTTGCATTAAATGAACATGTTTACTTGTGAAGCTTTGCACATTTCAAGCTATTGCATTAAAAATATTGCATATTTGTAAAAGTGCTCACAGTTGGGCTTAGTAAAGATACTTTTTATCAATCTAAGATAACTAGGCGTGGTATTTTAATGAGCCAATCGGAAAAAACAAAGTGACCAAAAATAGGACAAAAATAAAAGATGAAGGAAGAGAAAAATATAATTTTCCAACAAAATCTCTATACACATGGACGTCCAGACACCAAAAAACAGTTAGTTTATCTTATGTCATTGCAACCCTGTAACACTGTTGTTTTCAAAGTTTCTCATCATCAGAAGTTGTTAATCAGGGTTGTTGTGCTCTCCGGATTCCCATGCTATGCAACAATGTTCAGATTGCATATGAACTGCTTCATGTGGTTGCTGAGCCTCTGCATATTCGGTCGGTGATATAGCATGCAGCTCAAGTTGTTCATTGGAAGAACAGGCGCATGGCTCACCTACTCCCTACATGGAATGAGGGCACACCAGTGCCAAGTCTTGTTCAAGCCAGTAGTCTGGAAACATCTCAAAATGTGATGGTGGTCCACCATAGAGGGCATTTGGTAGGATGGGCATCATGATTGTGTGGCAAAACCTCTGATGTGACCTCAATGATCGCACAAAATATTCTACATTTATGCAATACATAGGTGGTTGTTCCAGATTCAGTTCCAGACATATTTAAAAGAAAGAGTATGTGAACCAAAACATTGGTCTCACTTCATTAAGGAACTCCTTGCTAAATTACAACATCCAATATTCACTGATTTCAGTGTGGTACTCATCACCCAAGTAGCTCGCCAGTCTGTCTCGGCACAGATGTTCATGCTGACACATTGTTTTCAATGTGATCTACGAAATGGCATCCATTGCACATGAAGACGTTGATTGTAGGCTCTTGGACTTAGCCCTCTCTGCAGGGACAACCCCAAACCTTTTGCATTCATCCCTCCAGTTTTCTAAACCCATTTTTGTTGGCATTTAGGACTCTGTGCACTTTACCACTGCTAACCAGTGCTAAAGTGCTTGTGCTCACTCTTTAAAACATGGTACAATTGGCTTATATCTGATTGGTACATTTAATTTATTTGCAAGTCTCTCGCATATGGCCGGTAAATTAAATGCTACTAGCGGGCATCAGCAGTCATTGTGCCTCACACTAAAAGTAGCCTTTTAAAAGATGCCTGAAGCCTGACATTATAACTTTCAGTGCCTTGCTGCTTGAAGCCTGATTTATTTGTCGGAGGACTGCCCTGCTGCTTGAGACCTGCCTTGTTCTTCAGAGTACTGCCCTGCTGTTTGAGGCTTGCTTTCTTATTCATAGGACAGCCCTGCTACTTGAGGCCTACCTTGCTGCTTGCAGGAGAGAGGATCATCTCCTTGAAACAAGGACTACCAGAGTGACTCCAAGGGTTAGTTGGCTGACCTCTTGTTCTGAGCTACAGGGACAAAACAAGCGCGAGAGGCCTCCCTGCAACTGCCCAGCTGACCTGCTCCAACTGGCCCTGCCTGGAATTGAAACTGGACTTGCCTGAGCCCTGCTGGACTCTGCTGGAGCGAGTTCCTGATCCTCAAGTAGTGCCTCCCCAGGTCTTGGACTCTCAGCTGTCTTCACTTAGGGGTCGATTACGATGGCGGACGGACTGGAGTCCGTCTGCCATCGTGGTGGTGACCGGGACCGTCCGCAATACATGCGGCGGTTCCGCACACCAAATTAGGATGCGACCGCCACCATCGCGGTCGCATTTTGCATTTTAACATTGCGGCGGGTCCTGCTGACAGCAGCACCCGCCGCAATGTTGAAAATGCATGTTGTGCATTTCAGTGCACTACGTGGCAGGCACCACACAGTGCCTGCCACTTAGTGACCTGAAATGTAGGGGGGTACCATGGGTACCCCCCCAGTGCACATACACCTCCCCCAACACATTGGGGGCCCGGAACAGGCCCCTGAAATGAATCTCCGCCAGCCTTTCCATGACGATTTTGCCATCATGGAAAGGCTGGGTCAAAGCCTGCATCATAATATAGTGGACGGTGCCTGATAGGCACCGCCACCATTTCATGGATGCAGAGCGCTCCGCCAGGCAATCAGTACGATTGCCTGTGGCGGTTCCGTGGCGGACGGTCTTTGCGTCCGCCACGGTCGCAGTGTGGATCCGCCTGCCATCCTAATCTGGCAGGCGGTAAATCCACGTTCGATGGCGGACGGATGGCCACCGCACGGCTGGCGGTGGCGTTCCTTCCGCCATCGTAATCAGCCCCTTAATCTCCTGTGAAATCCTAAAGTTTTGAACTCTGCATTCCGTATTTGAGAAGGTAACTTTTGTAGCAGGACTAACCTGGTCCCTGTATCTGGCCCGCACTCCATCACAGTCGGCCTGAACTCATAACTTTGTACCGATCTGGTGCAAAATGATAACCACAGTTAGCGCTTTCCGCTTCTTGGTGCTATTTTTACATAAACATTTAAAATTCCATATCTTGTGTTCAACTGATTGGATTTTTGTAGTTTTGGTCTTATTTAATTTATTACATATTTCTCTATTTTTATAAATCAGTGTAGGATTTTTTCGTGTGTTGTGTTTTCACTTTATTACTGTTTAAGTGCTGCATAAATACTTTTCACATTGCCTCTAAGTTAGGCCTGACTGCTTTTGCGCCTAGCTACCAGATGGTTAAACACAGGTAATTTAATTACTTTTATGGTTAACCCTGACAAGGATTGTAGTTGTTGCTTGAGAAGGGTCTTTACCCCCTCAACCAAAAACAAAGTTTCTCACATAGCCCTACAGCCAATGATTAGCATGATTATGGAAAACCCTCCAAAACTGCTTTAAAGTACTGAATGAAAGAATGAGCACATTATTCTCAGTACAATCACTACAATCACTAGATCAGAGCCGATGCTCTTGAAAAAATGCATAACAGCAGCTGCACTGGATGTGTGAAAATTTCGATGTACCATGTCAGCAAAGTGTGTTGGATATTGCTTCCTAAGCAATGTCTGTATCTCTGAAGAGGTGAGAGCATTTTGTAAATCAAAAGTCTCTACCGCGGTTGTTAAAACCAGGCCTTTCTCGGGGAGGACCTCAACAAGCTTGCTAATCTTGAAAAAATGTGTGTTTTCTGGCTCATATTGTAGGCCTACTACACTTTCAATTATATGACTGGGAGGGAGAAAGAAGGTTATTCCACAGCATTTGGATACTGTCAAGAAAAATAGTACCCCTTCAGTCATCCTACAGCAAGTAGAATTTGCAAACAGCAGAGATGACCCATTTGACAATGTGTATTTTGTTTGAATACTCAATGAGGGAGTCTCTAAAAGAAAACACACTAATCCCGGCATCACCCATTACAGAGGACTTGAAGAGATATTGAATCACACAGCAGCAGATGCCCCAGTTTTTTTTTTTTTACAGATGTGCACACTTACAAAAAGATCCTGTTGTGAGCCACAATAAAGCCATCTAAAAGTAAACCCGAGCATTCTGGAGCTTGTTTGTACTTGGAAGCAGGCGTGTTGAGGAGATGTGAATTTGTCGCCGATGTCGAATTTCGAAATGCCCTCTCGCTAAGGTGCACCGCGCATATCGGAAAGGAGTGACTGTTGTACATGATACACAACGCGGAGCCCCTTCATGAAGTTGAAGAGCGGTAGAGAGAAATGTATCGGTGCTGTTAAATGGAGGCTGTCCGGGCAAACGGTAAGCCGAAAATCATTTAAAATCCGACATTATTGGGGAGAGAGGAGAGCGGCACTTAGCTGCATAACGGGACACTGTGATTGAAGGCTAGTGGCGCTTAAGTTGCGTGAATCATGGATTGGATCAAGGAAAGAGAATCTGATGCTGAGAAATTGTTAGTGACACTGATTTGTTAGACTCACCGAGCAATTCACATGTAGAGGGCAATTCAACTTAGCTATGGGGAGTAAAGAAATATTGAGGTCGCTTGAGAAACTGATTAAACGCGAAACATCAAAATGGTGGGAGGGCAAATCATTAACTCGTTATCTAGAGGTTGGACGTGTGCCCAGAGGACTGAGGATCCTTATTGCCCCTACATACGAAAATCCAAACTCAGACATGTTAAGGGAGTGGGCGGAAAATAACGCTGAGCGGTCTAAAAGGATGTTGGCAATTCTGATCAAATATGCGGACATCGACAGACAAGCGCTACTGAAGGAGATTGATATTCTGACTGACAAATTAAACAAACTATCGGAGCAGGAAGTGGTTAAAAAAATGCAGGCGGAAAAGCAAGAGAGAGTGAAAAATATGAGCAAGTGATCAAAGACCGGAAAGCTGTCAAGTTTAGATGAGATAAGCTTGCCTATCAGAGAGATCAGATCTTGACCTTCTCGAAGCGATTTGAAAATATTCATCGTCAGAAGTTATCACAAAGTCTACAAGGCAGCACAACACAGAGAAGTGATGAGACTGGCTCTGAATTAAGCTCAGAGGTAGATACGGACAATGAAGACGTAAGGCCAATAACAACAATATCGTCTGTAGAAGATGAGCTTTGTTTTTTACGCTGGGACAGAAATACAAGCTTAAGACCACTGAGAGGCCAAGAAAGAACATTTCGAGGTGGCAATAAAGGCGGAGGAAAAACAGGCGGTCAAAGCAAACAAGCCGCCAACAAAGGAGCCAACAAGGGAGCCCCCAAGAAGAACAAGTAGCCAATGATAATGTAGATATGAACATAGTGAATTTGACCAATCTTGAATTAAATGCAGCAGAAATTAAGATGCTGTCTCGTGGTTTATCATATTGTGCCACGGAGAATATGGACTATGTCCAGACGCGAATAGACTGTTTTAAATTCACTCTTACATTGAGGTTGGCAAAATACTTTGATAGTAGCAAAGTATCTGGGCAACAACAGCGTGAATCGATTGTTAGTGATGATGACTTGTTGGTTTCTGATTTTAATGTATTACGTGATTTGGATAGTCTCATGAGAGGTGATATGAACAACACAGCTGATGATGCACTGATCAGGGAATATGATTTGAATGTATATGGGAGACCTGAAACACCACTCAAATCAAGGTTGGTCTTTTCACCTTGGTCCCAAGAGACCCCCCAGATCTATTTTCAGATCGGGTAGTGCAAGATCTAAAAGAATTGTACATTGAATTTGAGCATGATACACCAATAGATTCACCAACAGTAGGATACAAGAGTTTGGTGTCCAAGCTACGTTCCCGTCCTGACATAGTGGTGAGACAGGCTGATAAAGGCGGAAATATAGTTCTTTGGCCACTTACCATGTATCAAGAAGAGGCGATGAGCCAGCTTAATGACAGTCAGTGCTATTCAAGGATAGACAGAGGTACTGTTCTAGATGTGGCAATGAGATTTAATTTGGATTTATCACAGTGGAGAGCAGCAGGGCTCATATCACAATCAGAATTTAAATTCCTCAAAGTAGACTCACTCATTATTCCCATCTTGTATCTTATACCCAAGATTCATAAAAACATCAGTGTACCACCTGGCCATCCAATTATATCAGCCATGGAGAGCTTGTTTGAAAACACCTCGAAATATCTAGATTATTTCCTCCAGGACCCGGTTAAAAATGTAAGCTCTTACATTAAAGACACAGGAGACTTTTTGAAAAAAATCTATGACGTAGAATGGGAACAGGAGTATATAATGATCACATTGGATGTCTCCTCCCTATATACGAGTATTTTCCACTCTGATGGTATCAGGGCAGTCCAACACTTTTTGAGCTCCCGGCCGCTATCACTGTACAAACACACTGAAATATTGCAATGGAATGCTGGGGTAGTGCTTACGCAACAATATATTTCTCTTTGGTATGGACCTGTACCAGCAAATGAGGGGTACTGCCATGGGCACCTGCTTCGCCCCCAGTTATGCGAATCTGCATATGGGCTGGTGGGAGGACCAGGTGTTGGCTAACGAATATGCCAAAGAGATGACTGAAAATGTGGTACTCTGGTCACGCTATATCGACAATATTTTTGTCCTATGGCGTGGCTGCAAATCATCAGCAGAGATTTTTGTAAATAGATTGAATAACAATAATCCAAATCTACAGTTCACTGCACATCTCAGTGACAAGGAAGTACAGTTCTTAGATTTAACAATCTATGTGGCAGATGAAAAAATACAGACCAAAACATTCAGAAAGAGCACTGCGAGCAACACTGTGCTGCATGCTTGGAGTTTCCATCCCACTAAGTTAAAGAACAGTATTCCATATGCAGAGAATCTCCGCATGACAAGGAATTGTAGCAGTCCTGAGCAGCTCCAAAAAGCCCAATTCGCCCTCACAGAGGGTTGAAGCACGAGGCTGCAACAAAGCCATCCTAGAAGCAGCCAAACGCAAAGCAAATTTGAAACCTTGGGAACAACTGATCTTTACAGACGCAAACAGAACAAGTACTCTAGATAAAATTGAGCAGAAATTTTGCTTCATCACTGGGTATAATATGCAACATCAGAAAATTTGAGCCATTTTCAGAGACATTGGCACTTACTATGTAGTGATCCCACATTAGGGCCCAAAATACACAAAAAAACACTTCTAACTTTTCGCAAAGCTAGATCAATGAGACAAGATCTAGTGGTCAACAGTCCAGGGATGACATAACAGGAAACGTGGTTGATTGGTAGTAGAGGTTTCAGACGATGCCATAAATATAAAGCATGCCATTATGGCATCAACACCAAAGAGGTGCCCTTGCCATTTTCCGATAGAAAATGCCAGATCATGAAGCCATTAACATGTAGGAGTGAATTTGCCATATATGTACTCAGATATAGTTGTCTTAAGATGTATATAAGCAGTACTATTTTGCATGCACATCAGCGGATTTTACAACATATTCGAGCCATTAAGAACAAAGACCAGTCATATCCAGTAGCAAGACACTTTGAACTGGTGCATGACAGCAATGTTAAGTATTTGGAGTACTTTGTGCTAGATCAGGTGCTGGCAAGATTGAGGGGTGGCAACAGAGAAAGATATCTAAGACAGTTGGAGTCCAGATATATCTTACGTTTTAATTAGAAGATTCCAAGTGGTCTTAACACCGAAGAAGAGTTGTATGTCCATCTATGAATTACTACAGTGCAGCAAATCTCTGTTTGAATTGTAATGAATTAAGAGGCCACTTTTAAAGTAATTGTATTCTCTAAATTAATTTCTCTCCAGACGCATCCTGTAATTCATATTTACATTTTTTAAATTCCTGACATTTTAAATAGTATTTAAATGCATAGCACTTTATTAGAAATTAGATTCTATTTATTCTAGCAGAATTGTGTAGAATTTGAAAAAACAACAATGATGATTTTACCATATTTTTTCAGACATTTAGGGGTCGAAGCAATATAGGGAAAAGGGCACTTGCCCTTTATCAGCAATGTGACGATCATTGGTAGAATGTGGGAGCATCTTTCAAAACTATAATTATTGGGTTGAAAAGCATGCTGCTGTATTACACCCAGACTCATAGCCCCTGATTGACCACACGTATCTCTGCATATATATGAATTTATATAAGAATTGTCGTTACTGTTATATCTATGCTAGACTAATTGAAGGTTCTGGGTAAATGTTTGAGGCACTTGTCACTTTATTTCATGCAGTTTGAAAGCATAACTTTTCAAGGCAGGAGTGAAGTGGGTTTATTTGTATGCATCACTCTAAACATAAAAGTTGCACTGTCACTTTAATTTTTAAATGCCAGGAACATGTATAAATAATATGCCAATGGCAAGGGCAGAAGGTTTGACAAAGACCGCGGCTGCGGTTGAAACGCGTAAAAACCTGATCTGTTGTGAGCCACAATAAAGTCGTCTAAGAGTGACTCCGAGCGTTCTGGAGCTTGTTTGTACTTGGAAGCAGGCGTGTTGAGGAGGCTTACAAAAAGATCTTTGTCTTTATTCAGACACTTGTACTCAAACAGGAGTGTCCACCTCTGATGTCGAAATTGACCATGATTTTTTTATACATCCCAAGGACTGAGACCTTTGGCAGTCACAGAAATAAAACGTTGTAATAGGAAGTGAGATCATTCTGTGGAAAAGCCATGCTCTAACTGGTGTGTCTCCTTCTGAGAATGGTATTTGATTGAATTGTTAAATTTTTAATAATGTTTATGTGGATTCTTTTTTACCATGTTCCTCTGTGTAAGAGTCAAATTGTATGGCTCAAAGATTTCTGAAATATCTAGAAACTGCCAAGGAATATGCCCAGGTCAGTGTTTTAGTGCCCAATTTAATTGGATTATAGCTCTTAATTGAGCATGGCCATGTTGCAACATGTGTAAATCCTCTTGTGTCAGGTCAAGTGCAGAGTACACTATTTTATTCAGTGAATACGTATGTCTTGACAATGTATTCATACCATTGTCTACTGCTTGCAAAGCCTTTTCTAAATTTTCTTTGTCAATTTGTCTAATTCTCTCAGCTGCTTCTTGCTGTGAAACTCATTATACACAACATATAACATACATTTTACTCTAGGAGCACGTGGTCCTAAAATGAAGTCAGGAATATCCACATATTCTATTATTTGTGGCAAATGCTGTTTTACAGCTTGTAGGCTACAGTGTTGTAACCAATGTTGACACACCTTTCCTACACTGTAAGTGGTAACTATTACAGGTATATCACCACTGTCATAGCGTGGATCTGGACAGTTAGCTCTGAAACCAGAAATATTGGAAAGGAAACAATTCATGTATTCATATGTGTCTATGTGCCAAAAGGCACAACCTTCAGGATGGAACATAGACAAACTATATGTACCAATTTAAATCATGTCATTTATCGTGTCTTCAGACATGTTAATTTTCAGTTCCTAATATGTGAGCCGTGCTGCTTTGAGAATGGTGGGATTTCTAATATCTTTCATACTATAAAACCCAAACAGGTAGTATGCTGAATAGTTCTGTTTAGGAAAATCATCTCCCTAGGTAGTATGCCTGCTCTGAATAGGGCTTCTTTACTTTGTATTTGGTTTTTAAATAGCACGGAGCCGATCGTTTACTGGGAAAGTACAGCGCATTTGAATGCAGCAGTTAGTGCTACAGTGGAAGTCGTCCCTGCAAGCTGGGGGACTTGCATGAGTATGTGGATAACTGACATTCCAGCAGGAATCGTTTGTCACTGGCCATATTCTACTTTGGCGCCAGAGCAGTTATAGCATAAGTTTATACCATTGGGAAAACAGATGGTGGACTCTGCCTGATGGATTGTTTGGTGTGGAGATTCCCCTGAAGAAGGGTTGTTTTGATACCCGAAATGCATTGGGACTTGTGTAATCCACGCTTGACACTTATGATTGACATCTAAAAGATGATGAACTGTTTTTTTAATGAAATTTCTACGTTTGAATAAACAAATAATGACGAAGCAACAGATTGACTGTGTCAAGTTATGCCGGTGGAATCATGGAGGCGTGGCGTAGAATACCGCGTATATGCAGGTGCAACAGGACTCTATCCTGAGAGTAGTCTCCATGAGCAGATCCAACAGATTCATCTATGGTGGGCTAGCTTTGAAGTCGGTTTTCGCTGGCATTATTTATATCTTACGGATACGTAACCCATTGAGATTTATTCCTAAAAAAGTCCCGCTGTTGAATCTACGCTCTCTCTCCTGGTGACACCGCTGGTCATTGTTGTGGGCACTGTACCCTGTTGACATCTGCCCTGGACGCTGCATCCCGAACAAATACCCTGTGGAGGACCACATCGCCCAGGGTGCAACGCGAGCACACTCAGGTGCTTTGAGTCCTGCTGACGAGGGGGAGGCACCGGACCATCTTCGCGCATAAAGTGCAGCCTCTCCCCCTGCAGCGTGGGTCCCGCTGTTGAATCGACGCTCTCTCCGGGTGACACCGCTGGTCGTTGTTGTGGGCGCTGTACCCTGTTGACATCTGCCCTGGACGCTGCATCCCTAACAAACACCCTGTGGAGGACCACATCGCCCAGGGTGCAACGCGAGCACACTCAGGTGCTTTGAGTCCTGCTGACGAGGTGGAGGCACTGGACCATCTTCGCGCATAAAGCGCAGCCTCTCCCCCTGCTGCGCGGGACGTGCGCGGGACGTTCCGGGCGAAGCCCGGGCCAAGGGCGGGCCCGTCTGAGCCCGTCCGAGACTGATCGAGGCCGGGCTGGGCCCCCTCTCCTGTTAAATTGATTTACGTGAGTTGTTTTGTTTAGTGATTGTATATTAGTTAATTTAGCGTACTGTTGATTCTGGGTGAGTCCTTGGGGGCTCGAAAGCGTGAAGCTCAAGGATCAAACCACTCGAAGTCCACTGGGGAGTACGCTGGCCCTATCTAACTAAACATTATTTACTATTTGTAATTTGGATAAGGGAGGCTTATAAACTAAACAAGTATGGGGAAAGGCACCCCCCCGCCCATAAGGCCAAATACTAGGCAGAAAGCTCTTGTGCGCACTCCAACTGCCAAACCTACAGCGATTGACAAAATGTTACAGCAAGCAATAGGAGCCGTCTCCAGTGAAATTGAACGCACTGAGAGACGCCTTTCCTTAACACCAACGTTACCAAGAATCTCACCACCTATGGAGTAAGGAGTACTTTGCTCTTCCCAAACACCAGATCCCCCGACTATCTTAGATTTATTGTCTGTACAAAAAACCACAGCTCAGGAAATTTCCAGCAAAACAGTCATGGGGGGGGAGGGGGGTGTAAAAAGGAAAGGAGCCCATCAGAAACAAAAAGATCATATGGGAGGGAAACATGTGAACCATACCCCCGTGGTGGCGTCCAATCAACTGTCAAAGGGTAATGTAGTCAGTGATAGTAGTAAAGAACTAATGGAGCCACCGATATGGGCTTTACACCTGGTAAAAGAGCTTAAAACTCATTTTGAACATCTTATAAAATCTGAGCTTGAAGCTGCATTGAGTCGCATTGATAACCTGTCCTTACTGGTAGACTCCTGGGGTAGTAAACTTGATACTATTTGGCACGCCAATCAATCTATAAAATCCCTGGATCTGGTCACCGCATCCCAACGAAACCCTGTGATTCCACCTGCTTCAATTGTGTTATCTCCCCCTGAAGGGCAAGTACCACCAGCACAAATGACCGTACCCACGGGGTCTATTCCCCTACTCCAACATAACCAGGGTTCAGATACTCTCCAACACAGGGTGACAAACGCTGTAGATAATGCCCAAGGCACTAGGGCTATGGTAACAACTTTGGATTTTCCAATGGAATACCACACACTCAGAAATGGTAAAGGAGACAATAGGAATACACTCCAATCCAATCTGAGGGAAACTAATCCTACTTTGCCACGTATAGATTTGCCTCCAGCCTCTACCCCATATGTTGTTATATTAGCTGGAGTACCAGAGTTGGAAATAGGTCGTGTGGAGTCCTACCCCGAACTAAAAAATAAAATCATCTACTGGTTAAATAAAAATAGACCTCTCCCCCACCTGATACATAGCAAAATTTTATTCGCACGCAGGGTTAGCTGGTTGGGGCAGAGGCAGAAAGAAATTTCGGGAGATTGCGTCTTGATCAACTTTAGAGACAGTTGGGTGGTTCAACACATTCTTGAATGGTGACAGCTTAGGGTGAGTAGTGGTATTCAGACACTCCCCTTAGGCTATTTCTATCCCCCTAGTCCCCTATTAGAGAGAATGGGAAGTGTGTACAAAAAGTGGGAAACGAGAGCTCAGATTGGAAACGCACTAAATCTGGGCTGGGGTTCTGAAACTATCTCGCCATTCAATATCCCTGTCAGCAACAGATTTAGCTCCCTAGACCTGGTTGACTGACTAAACCCTACTCTTAAACACCTGATCTGTATAGGTACCCAGCCAGACGAGTCCCAAAGCTGTGAAAGACTTGAGTTTATTGATCAACATACGAAGAAAAATCGAGAGGTTACATCAGTGATTAGCACTCTAGGTGCCTCTACTAGAACATCTGGGGCCTTTCATTGCACTACACAGGGACGGGTGGGGACTCCACACCAAGTATTACAACAGGAGGGGGCCCCCTCGCTTACACAGATTGGAAACGTAGAAAATGCGCAGAATTTTAAGATTTTATCCTGGAACATAGCGGGTTTAACTGCTAAAATGGAGCTCCCGGATTGGGGAGACTTCATAGACACCCATGAGCTATGTCTTTTCCAGGAAACATGGGCAACAATAGCATTGTATAGAGTAGGATATGTAGCTTATTGCATACCAGCTCTTCAGGGGCCTAGGGGGAGACCGTCAGGGGGTTTATGTATTTGGGTTGGCATTCATCTGGGATGCACCATTAAGATGATAGACACTTTTTCCCCCGATATCTTGTGTATCTTCCTCTCCCTCGACAACCTCCCAAAGTTGGCTATTATTAACATCTACTCTCGTCCTGTGAGGTATGGGCAAACCTCGCAGACCTTAGATTGCTTGTCCTCTTTTCTATCCACATTACCTGAGTTAATACACGTAATAATTGGAGGGGACTTTAATTGTCATTTTGAACCCCTCAATGGCCTAACTACTACCATTACAAGTGAGGAAGATTCGGTCTGGGCAATTCCAGAATGTAACATCTATCCGATAAGGGGGTGGACTCCCCTTGTTCTCCAAATGAACACACTCACACTCAGCCATTCGCTTAGGGCATGTAATGGTCGCTTCCCCTCTGACAGCCCGGGTAATCCTACTTTTGAAAAATTGGGACAGGCATCTACAATTGATTATATCCTGGTAGACGTTGAGATATGGCACAGAATTATGAACTTTTCGGTCCAACCTCGTTGTGAAAGTGACCATAATCCATTGGTCCTAGTTTTAGACTGTTTTCAGTCGAAAGATGTCCAGGGTACGTCAAAACGATCTGCCCTTAATCTAATAGCAACTGAAGGGGTAGAAGAGTACGTTGGGGAACACTTGCACAATCAACTGAAAAAATGGCCTCCATGTACGACCAAATCATTCCCTTTTAGAAACTGCATTTGCCGCTTCTGAAAACAGCGGTGCCCCAGAATCTCTCCTGGTGTTAGGCAAGAATCACTAAGATATGGTTTTAAATTTGGCGGAGTTTTTTTACAATGGTAAAAATAACAACAGTTCTGACCCCAAACCTAAAAACTCTTGGTATAATAAAGCATGCAGGGAAGCTAAACGCGCTTTGACAACAAGGATCAGGGAAGGGGACAGTTTATGTATCAAAGTAACCAGGGCATATTACAAAAAAACCCTTGCTGAAGCTAAAGAAGCATGGGAGATTGACAGATGGGATGCAATTAAGAAAGCTTTAGATGATAGGGATATGAGAGGTTTTTGGAACCTAATAAAAACTGGAAAATCCGAAGGCAACTCAGCTATCGAACCTAATTTGGGGGAAGAAGCTTGGAGATCCCATTTTAAAGTTTTATATGCAAAGTCCCAAGATGGAGATATAGATGGCAGGGCATCAGATTTTGATGAAATTCCTGCCAACCATATTGGCACACCACTTTGCACATTGGCAGAGGTATCTTTGGCGTTGGCCAAATTGCTACCAAACAAGGCTCCAGGGTTGGATAGGATCCCTGGAGATCTGTTTAGAAATGAACAAGTAGTATGGGCTCCCTACCTACGGATCCTATTTAACGCCATCCTTCAAGGTATGGCGCTCCCTCTGACCTGGGCTGGTGCAGAAATTATTGCTATCTATAAAAAAGGTTCCCCGCTAAACCCGGCAAACTATCGGCCAATAAGCCTCATTGATGTCACTCAAAAGATATTTGCCCGCGTGCTCCTGGGTCGATTGCAATCATGGATGGATGAGATGAATGTTTTAACCCCACTACAAGCTGGTTTCAGGTCCAAAACTTCAACCATAGACCAGTTATTCAGATTGCAATTGATCCATTGGAAAACTGTAATCTTGGAGGGTGGCAGTCTTTACCTAACTTTTGTGGATCTTAAATCCGCGTTTGATATGGTGCGGCGCGATCAGCTATGGGGCTTACTTCACGATATGGGAGCTCCAGCATATCTTTGCCAGCAGCTGAAGCGCCTTCATGAAGGCACCTATGCAAGGATAAGACATAGCAAGAATGGGGAATTGACAGCTCCGTTCCCTGTTGAGAAGGGGGTGAGACAGGGTTGCGTGTTAGCGCCGACTCTGTTCTCCCTCTTCCTAAATGGCCTAATTGAAACTCTCCTTTCAGCCAAGGATATAGATTCTCCAAGGTTAGCGAACCGCAAAATGCCAGCTTTAATGTTTTCGGACGATACGCTGCTCCTATCTAAGTCACCCATGGGTATGCAGCGGGTATTGGAAGAGTTCAGTTTATTTTGTAAGAGAAGGGATTTGGAGATAAATCTCCAGAAAACAAAATATATGGTCTTCCATGCCAATACCAGTAACTGTCCACACCCCCGATTGGAAGGCTGGCCCCTAGAGCGGGTGTCCATCTTCGATTATCTGGGCCTTACACTAAATGATAAGATGGATTGGGGGACTCAAGTAAAGAAAGCCAACCTAAAATTAACACAGTCTATAGGGGGAATTTTAAAAGTGCACAAAAATTGTACCCAAAAAGTGGTAGGCCCCCAGCAGAAATTTACAAGACCCAAGCGAGGGAGCCTCAATATATGGCGCTGAACTTTGGGGCTACTGTCCATCTAATACCTTATCAATGACAGAGAACACCTTTATCAGGCAGCTGTTGGGTCTCCCTAAAAGCACCCCCTTAATCCCACTAAGGATGGATTTGGGCATTGGCCCTCTTGCCGACTTAATTGCCTCTCGCCCACTCTTATATTGGCGTCGCCTATGGAGTACGCCGGAGCTAGAAACCTACAGGGAGGAATTGAAGGATGTCATGTCCATTCTGGGAGCAGGGAACTTACCATGGCTGTCTTACATTAGGAACATATGTCACGCACTGGGGAGGGTTAATATGTGGCTAACACCAGAAGTGACTTGCCCTTCTATCCCTAAAAAATCTTTAACCATCGCTTTTAATGATTATAAACTTGCCCAGATCTCTCAGAGCATAGACTCATCTAGCTTGACCTCAAGGTTCCTGGACGTCAAACAGCAATATAAGTTAGAGTTGGTCCTGGATAGTATCCAACCTTTTATGGCAAAGAAACTGTTTCTACAATTTAGGCACGGGACGCTCCCGTTGTGTGCATTCACAAATAAATGGAAGGGAGCAACTAAACAAGATTGTCCCGGGTGTACTTCAACAGAAGAAACAGAACTCCATGTCATACTTTTCTGTCCTGCCTATAGAAGGTCTAGGTCGAAGTGGGTCCTTCAGCTCTGTAGGAACCTGGGGATTAGAGATTACATTGAGGTGTTTAGGCTACTAAAATATGAGACGCATCCATTATTTGTAGCCGCTACCTCTAGATTTTTATTTGCGATGTGGTGTATACGCAGAGGCATTTTAAAGGAAAAGGAGTTGGGTAACAACGTAACTCTGTTCTCTCATTAGATATGTTACTGACCCAAATCAGCATATATCTCCTATTGGGCAAATTCCTTTGTAACGCTAGTTTAGTCAATTGATTTTAACGTTTTTTTCTTTTAAATAATTTTTTTAATTGTGCATATTTTAATTGTTTTTATTGCTCTCAAATTCTGTCTATAGAAAACCTGGTAACAGTTGATACATATGTTTGTCGATTAACAGGTGACGATTAGTTTTGGGGATAAGAAACATTTTATAAACTTGTAGCACAACGTTGCTCTTGGTCCCAATGATATCTTGTACTATTCCTTTAGTCTACAATTGCTGTGTATTTTAACTTTCTGCAATATTTTTTAATGATATAACTAACTGTGCTTTTATGGCTGTAAAGCCGAAATAAAGTTTTTTTGAGTGACTTGACTTTGTATTTGCCAACATTTGTTACCCCCATATACTTTTTATGTCCACATTTTCCTTCCAATACTCAAAAACCTGAATGTTCAGTTTTCTATTAAATTCATCCGAATAAATAAGCTTAGTGCTTATCATTACATTCTTTCGAGCTGCCTTGAGCTTCTGTTTGTAATAGACAGCAGAGGGATAGGACCTGTGTTCGCCATTAAAATAGGGAACTTTCTTCATGTAATTTGGGGGGCTGCCTGGCATGTTGTGCAATGTTCTCACTGTGTGTAATTGTATATATCACAGGGAGAGCTAGTTCAGTGAATGAAATGGTGTGCATAGTGATGATAGCCATACATGTACTTATAATAATACACATTTAAATAAGAATCTTCATTTTCAAGTGATGTGCACTTCTATATCAGACAATCTTTACTGTCTCTATATAACATACATCTGAAAAAGAACCAGGAGTTGTAATATCATCCAGTGAATTCTTTATAACATACAGTAATAGCAAAATTTCACATGGCCCTATAATCTGATAAGGGACTTTATCCCAAACCATACCATCCAGTATAGGGTAAGCTGTAATATTCTCAGCATATTAGTCTCTTTGAACTCTTTGGGAAGAAAAATGTGGTTGCAGATCTTTTGCCACCATCTGTGGCACAGTTCTGTCTGTAACAAAATGTCAATTTAACAATCATAGCACAATAGTTAAAATCGCAAGCCACATGATAAAGATGAACAGTCCTGTAGCAATCCAAATATAGGGCCATGGTGGTATAAAATACCTGTCACTAAACCAGTGGCATACTTTGCAAGCTTCCAGGCATGTTGTGTTCGAGGAATCTGAAGAAAAGTAAACTGTTAAGTAACCAGTTTTAGTCTCACCAAAGGTTCTGGTTCTGATGGGCATTATCTCTATAGATGTTGTCTCTATAGGGTACTTATAATATATCACAGCCTTTGATTGCACAGTTGCTCTTGAAGAAATTAAGTTACCAAACGTCTCCATAGAATCTGATGTGTGTTGTAAAATAGGAGGCACATCATACTTGGCTGTCCCTAGCCAGGGACTTAAGCTCTCATGGTTGTTTAGCTCTTCAAGGGGAATCTTCTGCAGGGTAGGGAGAGGATGCAAGGTTCAACCCTGAGACCTCATGTGTTGTATCCTGGTAGGACAACGGTGGGTAATTGGTCGCATTATGTGTCTTTACGTAATCAATTGATACTTGTCAGTTCTTTTTTGAGATAGGCAATGGAGGCAAGACTACAGAGCGTGTGACTTTTATCCTTGACACAGATGTGGGTGGTTGATAGGATGGTCCAAACACCTGTTTGTCTGGAATCTTCTCTCTAACCAGATCTCTTACTTTGGGGATCCACCTTTCTGTGACTGCAAAACCTTCTCTTCACTGGTGGCAGAATCAGAATGCTTGTCATTCAAAAGCGTGTCTCCTACCCCTTGCATTTTCTTTTTAAAAAAAAAATATCTGTTTATTCAGTTTTACATAATGATTGCGATACATAGCCATGTATGTTCTATCGGGTTTACAAACTGTGCAATATTTGGACTTTTAATGCATGCCGAAACAAGATAGTTTATCAGAACAAAAACCAAATAACATAGGGAAGGATATGTTGCTCGTACAATGCAATGTCTCACAAAAAAGCAATGTCCAACAGTGTATTTTGCAAGGGCACGTGTTAAGTCAAGTCTGACATCGTCCCCATATCGTACTGCAATAGCTAATCCTATAGGTAAGACATTTACTTTATAGGACTCATTACAACGTGAGTGTCTAACGGTAAGAGCAGATTATGTGTATTTTGCCAGGTGATCTCAGTGGCAGGCGGGTTTATATGCCCTCCATATATAGCAATGTTAATGTAAAGGCGAGCTGAAGGCCACTCAGTGGGGCTACTACTTTCTATCTGTGTATGGGACCCAGTTCTAGGTTGAGTTTGTTTATGGCGGTGAGGGGACTCAGGGGTCGCAGGGAAGTCATTATCCTCAACTATATCTTTTGCCTCCTATTCTCGAACTACCTCAGCCCACAGATCTGCTATGGGACGGCGTCTCAATCCCTTGTTATCCTCTTCTAATAATGCTCGTTCTTCCGCTCGGGCCCAAGCTGTGACATCTTTTTCCCAGTGCAACATACTTGGACCAGTAGGGGATTTCTATCTCTGAGCTATCCTCCTTCTAGCCAGTACCATGGCCAGGTCTATGAATCGATTCCCTACTTTTTTAGGTTTAGGTCTGTGGAACAGACCCAGTATGCATGCGTCCATTGTGTAGGGGACATTGCGGGCTAGGACTATGTGTAGTGACTCAAGGACGTGTTGCCAGTATACAGAGAGGGATGGACAACTCCATATCATATGTTTAAAGTCAGCGTCTGGTTGTGCACAGCGCGGGCATTGTTTGTCAGTACTACCCCATATTACATTGAGTCTGTGCAGTGTGAGATAGGTCATGTGTAGGATGTTGAATTGGGTGTATTTGAAACTAGCATTTCTGGAGATCGTCTTGGGCAGTCTCAGTGCCCGTTTCCATTCTATCTCAGTGATGGGGCGTTCTATGGTCAGTTCCCATTTTTGTCGCAGCGTGGGTAATTGATTTTCAACCATCTCTCGGAGGGCCCGATAGAGCCATTTAATTAGGTATGTCGCTGATCCCAGCGTGATCATGGCGTGTAAGAGCCCATGTGTGTCAGGTTCATTTGTTCCTGCCCCCATAGCTACTGGAAGGTTTTTCGAATCCCATGATATGTCAACAATTGCCCACAGGGCAGATCCGATTGGGAAATCAAGTCTTCTAAGGGGATCAGTGCTCCCTCCAGGTATAGATCCCCCGCTCTCGATAAGCCTGCATTCTCCCACACTGATTTACAGTAAAGGAGGAGGAGGCTTTGACATCTCCTCTTGGCAGTCCCAGCAGGGGGAGGTCTGGTGAGTACAGTGCAACCTCTGGTGTTCGCATAGTGCTCCTGCGCCAACATCGCAAGGCCACTGCAGCCAGAGTGCCCTGGGATCGATCCCGCCTCCTAGGGAGCATCAGTCGGGCCAGTAGCTTCCCTTTCAGGTCAGTGCAGGGTGGGGAGTCACATGACTCCAGTCCAATCCCTTCCAGCCACTGTGCCAGCAACTGTAGTTGGGCGGCCAGGTAGTAGGCCTCAAAATCCAGGGTGCCCCGTCCTCCAGTCGTCTCTGGGCGATGCCCAACGACACCCTATTACGGCCCCCATCCCAGATCAGATCTCTCAGTAGCATGCCTAGTTCTTTGAACCAGGCTTTCGGGATAACCACCGGTAGGTTTGCAAAGAAATAGAGTAGGCGTGGTAGCATAACCATTTTAGAGAGCGCAATCCTAGACATGATGAGGAGTTTGAGGGAACGCCAAAATGTCACTGCTGATTTGAGTGAGTGAAGAGCTGGGTTTAGGTTACCTTCTGGTAAGTCACTTTGATCATGAAATATTTGGATACCTAGATATCGGAAAGACCGGGGAGACCACTTGGTGTCCACCAGGAGCGTCTGGGGGCAGGGAGCTGCAGGGTCCAAGGGAAAAATATGTGTCTTTTGTCCATTCACCTTTAGTCCGGTTAATACGATATAAGCATTTAAAATATCTATTGCAGCTGTTATCCCCTCTTCACCGTTCCGCAAATACAGAAGGATGTCATCCGCGTAGAGGGAAATAATAAATCCCCTCCCATCCAGTGTCAGGCCGAGACGGTCATGCTCTGCCCTGAACTATACAGCCAGCTGTTCCATAGCGAGCGCAAACAAGAGGGGTGAGAGGAGGCATCCCTGTCGGGTTTCTCTATGTATCCCGTAGGAGTGCAAGATTGTACCCCCCATCTTAACCCTGGCTAGTGGGAGAGTGTAGAGTAGCTTGACCCATTTGATCCAACCCTCCCCAATCCCAGGGCTTGCATTACCTAAATCAAAAAATCCCATTGCAGGGAATAGAACGCTTTTTCAAGGTCCACTGCCATGGCCACCGCCTCCGGGTAGTTCGAGAGGTCTTGGTGGAACATCACATAGTATAGTCGCCTAAGGCTTCCCGATGTGGATCTTGTTGGTATAAACCCGTTTTGATCTGTGTGGGCTAGTGCACGCATGTGTGGGAGCAACCTGTTGGCTAATACTTTGGTCAGTATTTTGAAATCCATGTTTAGCATGGATAGCGGCCTAAATTCTGTGACTTTAGGGGCGTCTACTACCAGGGCCTACCTGGTTGTTGTTGGCAATCGGCCGCGGTCCAATGAGTCGGCATACAGCTTCACGAGGTGGGGCCCAAGCTGATTGCTGTATGCTGTATGTCGCATAAAATTCGGCAGGATGGCCATCTGGGACCACGGTCTTCCCTTTTGCCATGTCCTTGATCGCTGCTTTGATTTCGTGAAGGCCTATAGCGTCTCCCAGATCTTTCTGGTCCGCAATGTCAATGGTTTGTAAAGGGATCGTGTCTAGATAGTCCCGGATTTGAGTCTCTGGTATATTTGGTGGGCGTTCATACAGTGACCTATAATACTGTAGGAAGCATGTATTTATGGTTGCAGGGGAATAGGCAATTGTACCATCCTCAATCTGTAACTTGGGTATGGGGGACCCTCTATTTTCTGGTTGTATTAGCCACGCCAGCAGTCTGCCTGATTTCCCACCCTCAGCGTGCTGTTTCTTCAGATATTCTTTAGTATTTAGGGTTCACAATCTGTCCAGTGTCTTATTATAGGTGCTTTTGGCTTGGGATAGTGATGTGTGTGTATCCTCCAGAGGCCCCAGCCTAAGCTCAAGCGCGTGGATCTCAGCATCTTATGCCCGGAGTTCGTTCACTAGCTCCCTTCTTACTCCCACCGTCTTCCCCATACATTGTCCCCAGATAACCGCCTCAAAAGAGTCCCACTCCACCAGCGATGAGCTAGCTGTTCCCTGGTTATTGGAGAAACAGTCAGTTATGGATAGTTGTAAAGACTGTCGGAAGCATGTGTCCTCCAACATATTGGGGTCTAAGCGCCAAGTCGGAATGGCTGGTACCTCGGGGTCAAGGAAGAGCACCAGGAGCAAAGGGCTGTGATCGGACAGTTTACGTCCCAAATACTCTGAGTTGGACATGCGCGTGCTGATATGAGATGAGCAGAGGAACATATCTAATCTGGTATGTAAATGGTATAAGAGGAATAAAAAGAGTAATCCCTGACCTGGCCATGGTGTAGTCTTCACATGTCTACAAGATCCCAGTGCTGCATCCAGATTCTAAGGGCCTGATTCACAGAACTAATTTACGTCAAAAACGTAAAGTTAGTACTTTTTGGTATTCACAGAATACACTTACTCATTTTGGTATTCACAGAATGAACTTACTCATTTCGGTATTCACAGAAGTTAGTAGTCCTAACTTTAGGATTCCTAAATGCCTTCTGTGAATACCAAAAGTCTTAAAGTTAGGATTTTCTCAGTTTAGGAGTAGTAAAGTTAGGACTCCTAACTTTAGGACTCCTAAATGCCTTCTGTGAATACCGAAAGTCTTAAAGTTAGGATTTTTCTCAGTTTAGGAGTAGTAAAGTTAGGACTCCTAACTTTAGGACTCCTAAATGCCTTCTGTGAATACCGAAAGTCTTAAAGTTAGGATTTTTCTCAGTTTAGGAGTAGTAAAGTTCTAACTTTACTACTCCTAAACTGAGAAAAATCCTAACTTTAAGACTTTCGGTATCCTAAAGTTAGGAGTCCTAACTTTACTACTCCTAAACTGAGAAAAATCCTAACTTTAAGACTTTCGGTATTCACAGAAGGCATTTAGGAGTCCTAAAGTTAGGACTACTAACTTCTGTGAATACCGAAATGAGTAAGTTCATTCTGTGAATACCAAAATGAGTAAGTGTATTCTGTGAATACCAAAAAGTACTAACTTTACGTTTTTGACGTAAGTTAGTTCTGTGAATCAGGCCCTAAGAGCTTTCGCGTTGGAGTTGGCTAGGGCACCATGTAAAGGTGGCGTAGACCTATCGATGTTGGTGTCCACTACACTATTATAGTCTCCACCCAATACTACATCCTGTGCGGCAATCCCTGCAAGCAGATTAGAGAGTGTGCGAAGGAACTGTTGTTGCTCCTGATTAGGGGCATAGATGCTACCCATTGTTATCTCCCGGCCCATTAGCCGCCCTTAAATCAGCACGTATCTGCCCTCTGGGTCAAATAGTGTTTGTGTCGCATCAAATAGTGTTCCAGGGGGTATCCACACCAGGACTCCACGGGAGAAGCCAGAGTATGATGTGGCGTACAGTTGTCCCCTCCAGCATCCCCGGAAGCGCTGTCCCTCTTCACAGTTCAGGTGGGTCTCCTGAATCATGACTATTTGCGCCCCTCTGCGCCTAATGTAGCTGAGTATGTGGTGGCATTTCGCTGGTGAACTCATGCCCCTAAAGTTCCAGGTGAGGAACTTTACTCCCCTAGGGCCTACTGTTGTGCCTGCCATGTATGAATAATATCGCGGGCTGCCAGCCATGGCCTATTGCAACTATTTCTCGTTACCTGAATGCTCATACAACTTTTGAAAAACCCAACATCCCAACCCCAGGGCAGCAGCGCAACCGCTAACTGCCCAAACTTACGAACCAAATAGTACATGAGTTTAGAACGCTGCCTTCAAACCGTTAGGCGATGCCTTCTGTTGGGGGTGGGAACCGAGGTCGATTGGGGCAGGAGCGCCTCCTCCCAGCTCCTTCATGTAGTTGCACCCCCAAGCGGCAGTGCACAGTTTATAGCCCACATCTGTAGGTGTTGACCCACCAATCCTCGAGTCCAGTGGCGGTCCATCTTCTGTTACATGAATTCTTGGGGGACCTGTGAGATATGCGGGTGCCGGGGGTGTTCCAGAGCTCCGCCTCAGCTAGGCGATGTCATCTGCTAGTCGTGGAGTGAGCTTCAGCAGTTGAGGGTCAGTTTCACGAGAATCCCCAGATTCCACCGATGCATCAGTAGATATAGTCGATGCTCCCGGCGTTTCGCTGTGGTGCATGGGCGAAAGGATTTGCGCCACCGCCTGCAGCGCCACCTGTCTGTCTTGATAGGTTTGTGAGGCTGAGGGTTTCCGTGTTTGAGTTGCTTTACGGCCACGCTTAGTTCTCCGTCTGCGTGGTAGTAGCCTTGTCCCTGCATATAGTGGTTTCTTAGGTAACGGCGCGCCTTTTTTTATGTATCTCCATCCAAGTCCAGACCTCGTCTGGGGTATCGCAGAAGTATGAGGTTCCGTCAAGCATAATTTCCAGCTGGCCAGGAATATTAGGGAGTATTGTATTCCGTCTTCTCTAAGGGCTTTTTTGGCTTCGAGGAAGGACGCCCGCTGTGCCTGGACCGTAGCTGTAAAGTCCGGGAAAATAGACACCTTACTGTTTTGAAGCACATACGGGCCATGTTCACGGGAGTGCCGGAGGAGCGCATCTCTGTCTCTGAAATGGAGAAGCCTAGCAATTACTGACCAGGGGGACCTCCCGGGGCAGGTGGCCGACCCGGCACGCTATGTGCCCTATCAAGGGCGAAGAACTGTGACAAGAGTTCAGGGGCCACAATGGAGCGTAGCCAGTTTTCCAGGAATTCCACCATGTTGGCTCCCTCTGCAGGCTCCGGTATTCCTATGAGTCTGACATTGTTTCTACGATTGCGGCCTTCAGCGTCTTCCGCTTGTCATTCAAGGATTGCCACCCTTTTGGAGAGGTCGTCAATCTTAGCTGCATGTGAACTGTGTCCCGGTTGCAGCTCGGTTATTGTGGATTCAGTTTCCCAAACTCTGTCGGCCAGTTTCTGGTGTTCCGTCTGCAGTAGTCCCAGACCCACCGAGACTGCCCCAATGTCTTGTTGTAGAGCATTTTTGGGTTCAGCAATGGCCGCAAGCACCCTGTCCAGGTGTGAGTGGAGGGAGTCGTCTGCGCCGGTGGGTTCGTCATCCCCTCTCTTTTGTGGTACGTGCGAAGGCTCCCTGGTGGCAGTCTGAGTGCCCCCTGGCTTCTGCTTTGACATCCTGTTGGGTAGTGGATCCCACGGCTAAGATCCCCTGCAGGCCTTGACGTAGTGACAGTACCCCTCTGTCCCATCACTAGGGCACTTCCGATTGGGCTTGTCCCCGTTGTCTGTGCCGTGCACCTGCTTGTGCAAGCCTGAGTGCCATCTCCTAATGGGCTTTGCTTGGGGGAAGATCGTTGCTGTCCCCTTTATCTGGGCTTCCCCATGGGTTCAGGTGCAGTCCCTTGCCGCATCGTCTTGGGTCCAATCAGGCCACTCCAGCCACAACGTCGCTGCCCCCTCTATTGCCCAGTCTTCCGTAGGCACGGCTTCAGGGTCCAATGGTCAAACCCCACCGTCCCCACTCAATTCGCAAGCATGTTGCGACGGGCCCCTTCGCTCCAATTTCAGCGAAAACTATCATGTGGAGGTGGTACGTCAACTGGTCTTAACCATTCCTCCCCACTGATACTAGGGAGGTCCCGGTTCGCTCTAGTTCAGTCTGCTGCTAGATCCCACACAGGGGCACAACATGCTGAGCCCAACAGCACAAGCAGTTGCAGCCCTTTCCAGGTCAGCTCTCTCTCCTGTTGTAGATGCCGTTTCTGTCTCGGGCCCCCGGCTATTCCACACCCTTCAGCCACCTCGGCCACCACACAGGCTCACCCCTAAGCCCAATGGCGTCGCGGCCCCGAGGCCGGCAGTCCTTCCCAGTTCCTGCATCATCTCTTCAGCGTGTGGGCACCCAGGGCCTTGGATCCATCCGGTCCCCACTAGGCCCCACACCGTACGCAGCCTGTTAGTGTTTTCAGGGTCCCCACTGACTGGGGAGGCGCCCCAGGGTCCCCTGCTGTGATCTCAGCCTGGGTCCAGGCAGCAGCACAAAGCAGGGAGCAGGCCATCGCCTCCCTCCTGGTGCTGTAGGGCCACGGTCACCGGCACAGCTGCAGGCAGGGGCCAGCGTGAGGCACAAGGCAGCAAACAGGTCTTCCTCCCCGGGACTCACCTCGGGATTCTTCAGCGTCTGTCCCAGCCTCGGAGCTCAGCAGACAGCACCGCTCAGGAGACAAATCGCCACCTCCAGACCTGGAACCATGCGCCTTCCTGCAGTCGCATCGGCGGTCTCTCCGGCCAGGCAGCCACGCAACGACAGCATCGCCGGCCCAGTCCGGTGCTCCACGCATTCGGCTCCTCCCTCAGGGTCGCGCCGAAGCCGCCTTCTCGTCCGCCCCTTCAGTGTTCCAGGCACGCACCTCCTCTCCAGGGGGGCCTGCAAAACCAGCAGTGTGTGCGATAGGCCCCGGGGTCGTCGCAGGCCTTAGCACAGCCTTTCGTCTACGCAGCCAGCTCGTTCATGCACCCGGCTGCATCATCGCCCCAGGTCCGTCCCTCGACTCCGAGCAGGGGCAATCTCAGACCGCAGCTGTGCTCCCCAATATAGCTTGTTGGGGGGAATCGTTTTTGCCATCTCCAAGGTGTGGGTGCCGCTTTAATAACAGGCCGGGACGGAGCTCCGAGCTCACACGTCCGCCATGTCTGGTGTCTGGACCACGCCCCCACCTCTTGCATTTTCAGTAAAAGAATCAAATATTGGCTGAGGTCAAAAGGATTTTCTTCGTCCACTTCCCAGAGTTATCCAGGTCAGGAACGTACATAGGTATTCCGAAGAGCATCTCATGTGAAGATTGATATCCCCATATTATCCTAGGGAATCTATTCAGTGCTCTCTGGTCTCCATAGCGATGGTGAACTCAACTAAGACCTGAACTCAAGACCCGAGCCAATAGAGTCTACTTAAGCTTGTAGTTAGGGTATTCTATTAAACCATTTGTGTTACTTTTGAATGGATTATTGAATAGCAGACACAACCCCAACAAACTCATTGCATCCTTGTAATTCTTTGAGGTGAACCTTGACCATTGTTAGAATGGAATGTGTGTACTTCACCTGTGGCTATCAAACACTGCACATGCTTTATAGCATTCTAAGCATCCGTAGGAACCAATAAGATGAATCTACTGCAACTAAAATGTATTTAAAGTGGTTATTAGATTGTAAGGAACAACAATGGTCCAGATACAAAATTTGAAATGGTTTATTAGAGATCAATAAAGGGGTCTGCTCTGGTCGTTTAATGGTGGGATGCTTTGTGCTGGCAAATAACACATTGGTACACATATTCCTTGGTTTGTTTTGGTAAACCTGGCCACCAGTATCTTTGTTGTAGCAATTAAACAGTGGAACTCATCCCAGCATGTGAAGATGCCAACCCCTCATGAGCTGCTCTAATTAAATTTAATCTAGACAGCTCCGGGTAAGCACACCATCAGAGTGTTATCTGAACAGAGGGTGTTGGAGTATTTGCGAGGAAATCTTTCTGGAGGTGTTTCACTCATTCACTCACTGGTAGCCAGTATGTCTTTATCAATTTTCATTTGAGATCAGATCACAGGAGCTATTTTTACAGTCTGAACCGGTCCTGATAAGATTGATCAAACATGGAGGCATGAGGCCGGTGTGTTGCCTACCCGACTCCCCTGCTTTTGTGCTAGATGGGAAATGTCATCCTCCCCGGACATTTGAAGTGGCCAAGTCAGCTTTCCTTATGGCCAGTTTAGTCGCAGGAGCTGGGAGGTCATGGCGGGCCAAGTCCAGTAGGCTGAGAAGCCGGTCAGGCAGAGAAGCATATGTAAGCCTACACCAGCAGCAGTCTATGCTCTGTAATTTTCACTTCTGCCACATAGATCAGGCTGTTGCTGAGTGGCCCATGACCATGAGGACTTAGTAATTATTGGGTAGCATGCGGGCAATATTACAACACTCCCTCTTGCCATAGCTGCTCTCACCTCTCTGTTTGGGAAGGGCTACTGACTCTTTTTACTTCTTGGGTAGCCTGCTTTGGAATTTTTCTTGGGGATGGCTGGGATCCGGCGTCCTCGTGGGGCCCGGTTGCTACCTGTGGGGGCCTCATAGCATTGCCGGCAAACTGCGGAGCCTCGTCCATTGGCCCATCTGATGGCTACCTTGGGAGACATGGAGTTAAACACCAAGGGCGCTAAGGTCTCCTATGGGCAGAAAGCAGCTGGTTAAGGCAAAGGAAGAGGATCAACCATGTCGTGAAATGTAGGGAGTCCAACTCGGAGCCCAATTCGGAGCCCAAGAAGCCCAAAGAGTCCCAGGAGCACTCAGAGAATATGGAACTTCAGACTGCAACCGATTCTTCTACTGGTGCTTTGGAACTGACTAGTGTTTTTTTTTAGAGATCCTGGTTATAGCACAAATTATGTTACCATTGTGGAAAGGGCTCACATTGGATTCACTGGAGTTGACTCACCGATATCATCTCAGGTAGGCCCCCAAGTGGGAGCTCTCGGTACACCTTTTCCAGTAGACCCTTGGGGCCAGATGTACGACCCTTTCATTTAGAGCCTCGCAATTTGCGACTCATTGCGAGTCGCAAATTGCGAGGCGCTAAATGAAATGTACAACAGTGTTATTACACTGTTTTGCGATTCCCAATGGGGTCACAAATTGTGAGGCTCATTAATATTAATGAGCCTCTCGCAATTTGCGAGACCATTGGGAATGCCAGCCCTCCCAGGGATGGTGGGCTGCTGGGCTCAGCAGACCACCATGTCTGGGACTGCTTTTTAATAAAGCAGCTTTTTTTTTTTTTAAATGCAGCCTGTTTTCCTTAAAGGAAAACGGGATGCATTTAAAAAAAAACAAATGAAACGTTTTCGTTTCATTTTTTAAGGGCAGGCAGTGGTCCCTGGGACCACTGCCTGGCCTTAAAAAATATTTTTAGAGACAGTCACAAAGTGGAAGGGGTCCCCTGGGGACCCCTTGCAAATTGCGACTGCATTACCACCCGAGGGTGGCAATTTGCGAGTGTTTTGCAGCCGCAATTGCGGTCACAAAACATTCACACATAGCATTGCGGACGCAATAAGGAAGGGAACGCCCCTTCCTAATTGCGACTCACAATTCCTAAATAGTGAGTCGCAAATAAATTGCGACTCGCTATTTAGGAATTGTATATGGCCAACGGTGATTTTGCATGTGCAAACGGGTTCGCAAACCCGTTTGCGCATGCAAAATCACGTCGTACATCTGGCCCCATATCTTTTGTTAAACAGGCTCCCATCCAGAGAACTATGATTAACTTTTTTGGGCCTAAAGGTTCTGGGTTGCCTGAGACTGGCCTCCTTCCATCTGTTTCTTGCATGCTCGGTTAATCAATCAAGTCAGGGGTTGGTAAAGCACAACTACTCACCCACGAGGGTCTCAAGGTGCTGGGGGAGTGGGGGCTGGCTCCCTTGAGTTCTGTGGTCATCCAAACAGCCAGGTCTTGAGGTCCTTCCTGAACTGGAGTAGTGTGGGTGCTTGCCAGAGGTGGAGGGGGAGGTCGCTCCAGGCCTTGGCTGCGAGGTAGGAGAAGGACTTTCCTCCCGTTCTGATCTTGTAGATGAGTAGATCAGTGGCCAGAGAAAGGTCAGCTGATCGGAGGTGTCTTTTGGTTGCGTGAAAGGAGAGACGGTTGTTCAGGTATGTTGGTCCGTGTTGTGGAGGGCCTTGTATGCGTGAGTGAGGAGTTATTCTTTTTTCGATAGGGAGCCAGTGAAGATCGCGGGGTGTTGGGTGATGTGGCTGTGAGGGGGGATGTCTAGGATCAGTCTGGCTGTGGCGTTCTGGACGGTCTGGAGTTTGTGAAGTAGATTCTTGTTGATTCCGGCATAGAGAGTTTTGCAGTAGTCCAGTCTGCTACTGATGAGAGCGTGCGTGACAGTTTTTCGGGTTGCGGATGGGATCCATCTGAACGTTTTTCGGAGTATGTGGAAGGTGTTGAAGCAGGCCGACGATACGACGTTGCTCTGGCAGTTCATTGTGAGCAATGAGTCTAGTATGATGCTGAGGTTTCATGCGTGGTCCGTCGGGGTGGGGTGGTTTCCGAGGGCAGGGGGTCACCAGGAGTCATCCCATTCGGAGGGGAGGGAGCCAAGGACGAGGACTTCTGTTTTCTCTGAGTTGAGTTTCAGGCAGCTCTTCTTCATCCAGGTGGCGAGGGCTTGCATCCCTTCTTGGAAGTTGTGTCTGGTGATGTAGGGTTCAATGGTGAGGGAGAGGTTAAGACGGGTGTCGTCCGCGTAGGAGACGATGTTGAGCCTGTGGTTTCTAATGATGGTTGCGAGGGGGGGCATGTAGATGTTGAAGAGGGTGGGGCTGAGGGAGGATCCCTGGGGCACTCCACAGTTGGTCTCTGCTGGTTCCGAGAGGTAGGGCGGGAGTCTGATTCGCTGAGTTCTGCCAGTGAGAAATTAGAAAATCCAGTCGAGGTCTTTTCCGCGGATGTCGGTGTCATGGAGTCTGGTGGCTAGTGTGCGGTGGGAGACGGTGTCGAAGGCAACCAAGAGGTCCAGAAGGATGAGGTCTGCCGTTTGGCTGTGGTCGAGGAGGGAGTGGATGTCGCCGGTGGTGGCGAGTAGGGCGGTCTTGGTGCTGTGGTTGATGCGGAATCCGGATTGGGAGATGTCCAGGACGATGTTAGCTTTGATGAAGTTTGCTAGCTGGGTGTTGACAGCTTTTTCGATGATCTTGGCTGCGAATGGAAGCAGAGAGATGGGCCTGAGGTTTTTGAGGTCTGTCGGGTCTGCGGAGGGTTTCTTCAGCAGGGGGTTGACTTCGACATGTTTCCAGTCAAAGGGGAATGTGGTGGTCTTGATGGAGCAGCTGATCATCCGGCGTAGTTCATGTGCGATGGCCGTGGCGGCTCTGTGGATGATGTGTTTGGAGCGTTTGGATTCTTGGAGTGCAGGGGTGAAACAGCTTACTTTCTTGATGTGTCGTCCTGTGGCTTTCTTGATGGGGTGAGTGTGTCGGCGCAGTTTGTGATCCAACGTTGGAGGTTGCGTGCTGAGGAGGTAGCATGTGGTGTGGTCGGTGGTGGGATGCTGATGAGGGTGTAGGTGAGCTGATCTTTGGTGACTTTGGTCCAGCTTCTACGGGGCGGCGGTGGGCGTGCTTGAGTACGGTGTTTTTTTTTAAGGAGAAATGGATGCAGTGGTGGTTTGTCCAGAGGAGTACCACGGTGTGGCTGTAGAAGTAGCTGTTTCCTTCTGCGAAGACGTTTTTGAGTGTGTGTCCCGCTGTGTGCGTGGGGGAGGTGCCTAGTTGCTTCAGTCCTATGTTGGCAAGGTTCTCTAGGAGGGAGGTGGTGTTAGGGTCATCATGGTTATCCAGATGGAAGTTTAGGTCTCTGAGTAGGATGTAGTCTGTGGAGGCGAGAGTGTGGGGTGCGATGAGGTCGGTGATGGTGTCGGTGAAAGGAGCGTAGGGGCCAGGCAGAATGTAGATGAGGGTTCCGCGGAGAGTCGTTTGAGGGCTGGTCTGGATCTGGAAGTGGAGGTGCTCCATGAGGGTCGTAGTGTCGTCCGGGACGGTGGTCATCATGCGGAGGGGGCTTTTGTGGATGATGGCGATGCCTCCTCCCAGGAGGATGGGGAGCTCAGGGCCTTACTGTGGAGGCTAATGGAGTTGGCTCTGGTTTTTCATCTGCAGTAAATTATGGCATATATGGCGATGTCTATATTGCCTGAGAGAGGGAATTCCATGAGAATCATGAAGTTCTGGTAGCCTTCTTTTACCTTCTTAGAGAATAGTAGCTTGGGCAGTTTAGACTCAGACATTGACCATGATTCAGAGGCGGGGGTGGAGAAGGTTCTAGAGGCCTCAATTGCACTCACTGGCAGAGCTGGCTGCTCTATGTCGCTATTCATTAAAACATCAAGGGCCAAGATGGACAAGGAGACTAAAGATAGCTGTGGTCCGGCAGGTGCATCCAATGGAATTGCCTCAAATTGTGAGAAGGAGTTGCTCTGGGATGCCCAAGGTGTGAAATTGACTCCCACTAATGTAGTTCAAGCAGAGGACCAGTCTGGGGCTACTCAGCTGTGCCTGGCTAATAGTGGTAACACTTCTCCCACCGCACAGCCTAGAGTCTCTTTGTCCCCTCCCTCCAGTCCAAACCCGGCTCTTTTGGGCAAATTACTGTTTATTCTAAAGCTGATTGTAAGACCACTGGGTCTGAGGTTACTTCTCCCTCTCTTTCAATCTTCTACAACTACATAGAGAGAAGTACAAGAAGGATTCTATGGTATTAAAAATTTCCCATTTGAAAACGCAAGCAGTGATTTGGAAAATGTAAAAAAATATGGATCTATTGTATGGTCGCTTAAATAACTTGTTATCACAATTTTCTATGAATCAGTTCAAGCTACATCAAGCCAGATGGGCTCAACATGAAGGGGAAACCAGGAAAGTTTTCCGGACAATGGAGAATATTGAAAATCGTATGAGGTGGAACAACCTATGGGTACTGGGAATCCCAGAGTGCAATGAGGGTGATAATCCCTAAGGTTACATAGTCCATCCATTTAAACAGACATTTCTTCAGCCTAGCAACTGGGAATTTCCTTTCGTGAGCTGTTAAAGGGTTAGGCAGGGCAACATCCTCGTGTCATATTAATCTACATGGGGAATTTCATTCTCAGGCAGCTCCTATTTCAGCTGGTGCATCCTCGTAACCCGGTAAAAGCCTGTGGTGTTGAATTCTTTATCAGGTCGGACTTTTGTCATGAAACTGTCAAACGTAGATGGCGATTGCCAGAGACAATTGTTTTTTTTTCAGAAACTTGGCGCTACTGTTTCTCTATTGGAGTCAGCTAGCCTAAAAATATGTCATAAGGGTCAGATTACCTATTGATAAGATCTGGAAAAGGCTAATGATTTGCTGAACCAGTGGGGGGGCTTACCTCAGTGGGATTATGTTTAGTGGGAGGATGCATTCTATTTGAAATTGACATTTGTATCTCTGTTGGTGAGTGGGGGGAGGTTATTTGCTGGGTGGGCTGCTCTTTCTTCATACTTTCTTATTCCTGCTAGTTCCCAATCTCTTTATCTTTAAATGGGGATGGTGCACTTTCTTTCTCTTTTTCTCCTACTAGGGAGCCGGGGTTTGCCGTGTCAGACCTGCCTTTTACATCTAACAAGTTTTGGTGTTTTTGAGGGGCCTGTGGATTTGGTGTTGTCCCACACTTATTCACATACTTTCTGCTCTCTGGTGGGGCAGCTGAACAGCAATAGGTGAGAGGGGAGGGTTTTGGAAGGTTTGGTCCGGTTGGGGTGGAGGGAAGGATAGGGTGGGTCTTAGGTTGAGTTGGGGGCTTGGTTTAGGTGGCTCTGGCAAGATGGGTTTTTTTCTTCATTTTTTTAGGCTAAATGGGGGTTTCTGGAGTACAAAGGGAGAAAAGGAAAGCAGGCAGCATCTATTAAGGTTTACTTAGAGGTTATGCATGTGTTAATTATGTGTTTTGATCAATCAATCAATCAATCAGGGAATTGTAAGCACGCTACTCACCCGTGAGGGTCTCAAGGCGCTGAGGGGGGGGTCCGCAGATCTGTTTAGCCGAAGAGCCAGGTCTTGAGAGTCTTCCTGAAGGTGTTCAGGGAGGGGGTGCGTCTGATGTCTGCCGGTAGCTCGTTCCAGGTCTTGGCTGCAATGTGAGAGAAGGATCTTCCGCCTGCTCTGGCTCTGTGGATGCGCGGGGTTTCGGCCAGTGCGAGGTTGGAAGATCGGAGGTTTATTTATTTATTTATTTTATTTTATTTTAGGAGTTTTATATAGCGCTGGCTAGACCCGAGGGTATCGGAGCGCTTTACAACAGATTATAGTGCAGGAGTCCCAAAATAAGGCATAGGTATACATATTGGTTCATAAAGTCCCAGCGTGTGGTGCGACAAATGAGGCAAGGCAGTCCTGGGAGCCTCTCACCCTGTCTAGGGCGGAAACCATTTACAGGGAGGGGGGGATCGGGGAGGGGCGTAGGGGTACTTGGAGGAGGTAGATAATGGTGACAAAGCGGCATGGTGCTGCATAAAGTTGGCAAGTGCCCTACAGCGAGGGTCAACTGTTCGGGAAGGCACGGTTGAGGAAGAGGTCTTTTAGGAGTTTTTTTAATTTTACAAAGGACGGGATAGTCCTAATGTGTGCTGGGATGGAGTTCCAGATTTTGGGTGCGTTTCCAGCGAAGGATCGTGTGGCGGTTTTTTGTTTGCGTGTTTTCATAGGGATGAGCAGTAGGGAGTTGGAGCTCCTGAGGTTCCTTGTCTGGCCGGCCTTTTTAAGTTTGGAAGCCAGATATTCCGGTTTCCCTGTGTGGAGGGCTTTGTGCGTGAGACAGGCAGTTCTGAAGCTGGCACGCATCTCTACTGGGAGACATTTTAGTTCTTTGAGTGCAGGTGCAATGTGCTCAAATTTCCTGACTCCGGTGACCATTCTGGCTGCTGCGTTTAGAGTAGTTTTGAGGGGGCTAGGTGGGATTTCGCTGTACCAGTGAGGATAGCATTTCCATAGTCGAGTCTGGCTATCACCAGGGATTGGGTGGCTTGTTTGAGGTCTTTGGGTGGGATGAAGGGTTTTATTTTGTTGAGAAGCTTCAGATTGAGGAAGGCACTCTTCGCGGAGTTCTTGATGTGTCTGTCCATGTCCAGTTTAGGGTCTAGGGTTATTCCTAATGATTTTATGGAGCTGGCCGGGGTGAGATTACCGTTGAGAGCATCGATTGCATTGAGCCATTCCATGGTTTGGGGATTATCTTCTTTGTTGGAGATGAGGAGGATTTTGGTTTTGTCTTGGTTGAGTTTGAGGTGGTTTATGGATAGCCAATGTTGGACTTCTTTGAGAGTGTTGTTTAGTCTCTGAATATCTTCAAAGGAGGAGGTTTCCAGATAGATCTGGGTGTCGTCTGCATAGAGGTGAAAGGTGATGTTGGCTTTTTAAGTATGGAGGTGAGGGGTTCCATATAAAGGTTCCATATAAATGTTGAACAGTTGAGGGGAGAGCACTGATCCTTGTGGGACACCTCTGTTGACGGGGTGTGAGTCGGATGTGAAGGTTTTTATTTTTATTTTTTGGGAGCGGTTTTGTAAGAAGGAGGAGAACCATTGTAGGACCACCTCGTCAGCACTTACTCTGTCTTGCAGAGCCTTGATGAGTAGATTGTGATCTACCATGTCAAAGGCTGCCGATAAGTCCAGGAGGATGAGTAGGCAGCATTTGTCGGTATCTAGAGATTTGTGCATGTCATCCACGATGTTTACGATCGCGGTCTCGGTGCTGTAGCCTTTTCTTAATCCCGATTGGTGGGGATCTAGAAGGTTGAAGTTGTCAATGTGCTGAGTTAGTTGTGAAAGAACGCATTTTTCAAGGATTTTAGCAAGGAGGGGGAGGTTGGAAACGGGTCTGAAGTTGTTCAAATCGTTGGTGTCAAGGCCGGGTTTTTCAGGAGAGGTGTGACTTGGCCGACTTTGAGGCAGTCGGGAATGACGCCGGTACTCAAGGAGCTGTTTATGATCTTACACCAGAATGGAGCTATGGAGAGTTGCAGCTTTTTAGTCAGTTAATAATAATACTGAAATTTATATAGCGCGAACAGCTACCTCAAACAGAGGTGTCCCGGCGCTAAGCAGCAAGCAGCAAGCAACGCGTGCACAAAGTTTAGGCTCAGAAGTCAGGCCTAATTATTGCTAAAAAGCCATGTCTTCAGCACTTTTCTAAAACTGGTCTCAGTGTCAGCTTGGCGGAGAAACCCTGGTAGGGCATTCCACAATTTAGCCGTTCTAACTGAGAGCGCCCTACCGCCCAGACGAGCTTTCACAAAGCGAGGAGCGATGAGCAAGTTCTGAGAATTTGACCGCAGGGAGCGATCTTGCTTATACCGGCCAAGTCTTTGTTTAAGATAGCTAGGACATCTTCCCTGAAGAGCCCGATAGGCCAGCGTCAAGGCCTTAAATTCAATTATTTTTGCTACCGGAAGCCAGTGTAGTTCCTGTAAATGCGGAGAGACATGATGTCGAAATGGGATGCGTCTATTTAGTCTCGCAGCCGCATTCTGCACCATCTGCAAACGTCTAATCGAATATTTAGGCAGACCGAGATATAGGCCGTTTGCGTAATCCAGCCTGGATGTCACTGTGGCATGGACTACAGCCTTACGGCAATCTTCTGGCATAAAATGTAGAAATTTACGAAGATTTCTCATTTTACTAAAACATGAAGCGGTGACCTGTTGGATTTGGGCCAAGAAAGAGAGATCCGCCTCCCATCTCACCCCTAGATTTTTAATACTTGTGCTAGGCGAAGGCGGAGGGCCCATTTCTACTGGCCACCACAGATCTGAAGCAGGCACAGGGCCATTGCCGAAAAACAGCACCTCTGTTTTTCCCGCGTTGAGTTTTAGTTTGTTAGTATTCATCCAAATGGCAATGTCTCTCAAGCAGCCTTTAAAATTCATAAAAGCCTCTGTCGTTTGCTCCTGAAAAGGGAAAACCAGCTGGGTGTCGTCAGCATAGGAGATTGCCTTCACCCCCCAGTTGGCAATCAGAGAGAAAAGAGGGGCTAGGTACAAATTAAAAAGTAAAGGACTCAATGCGGAGCCTTGAGGGACGCCACACCATAGGGCTTTAGGTTTTGATTCAAATGGTTGTAAAGCGACTCTTTGAGTACGGCCGCTTAAGTATGATTTCAACCAGGACAAGACCTTCCCCCAAAACCTATGTCTTGCAGTCTCTGCACCAACATGGTGTGGTCGACGGTGTCGAAAGCTGCAGACAGATCCAGGAGCACCAGTACCACTGAAGCCCCTGAATCTAACGACCATCTCACCGACTCGGCCACCTCCAGGAGAGCAGTTTCCGTGCTGTAGCCTGCCCGAAAACCAGATTGTGTATCATGCAGGGCGGCATTACTCTCGACAAAGTAGGTCAGTTGCCGCTGGACCAACTTCTCTAGCATTTTACCTGGAGCAGGTAGTAAGGAGATTGGCCTAAGATTGTTAAGATCTCCTGGGTCACCATTAGGTTTCTTTCTCAGAGGGAGAAGGGTAGCGTGTTTCCATTTGTCGGGAAAAATGCCAGTTCCAAGAGATACATTCCAGATATGAACTAGCACACCAGAGAGAGAAAGAGACAATATTTTCCAAAGTTTAGGAGGGCAAGGATCATCTGGGGCACCTGATCTACACTTTTGGATTTCAGCCAGTGCATCCTGATGAGAAATGGGTAGAAAATTTGTAAACAGAGGAACCTCCACTGCTTCCAGAGGTGTGTCCAGTTTCTCTGTTACCATGGGTGCTGAAAAGGAGTCGTAGACCTTTAAAATTTTATTATCAAAAAAGCTAGAGATATCTTCACACAAGGCTAAAGATGGTTGCACTTCAGTCTCTATTGCTTTTGGCTTAAAAAAGGTCTGTACTACCTTAAACACCTCTTTGCTGGAATTATCTGCCTTGTGGATACTTGAAACAATAAAATTTCTTCTGGCTATTTTTTGCGATTTATGAAAGTCTTTCAGCGCATTTTTGTAGATTGCTTTAGCTAAGTCGCAATAATTTATTCTCCACAAGCGTTCAAGTCTTTTGCACTTCCTCTTTTCAGCTCTAAGTAAATCAGAGAACCAAGGCGCCAAAGTTGGGTGGGTAAGGGGTCAAGTGCGTGAGATGCGGGTTTGGAGGTGGCGATCAGTTTGAGAATCTCGTTTTCAGGTATGTGGTTGAAGGATTTCCAGGATTTCGTGGGGTGTTTGCGTGTGTTGGCTTCGGTTTCTGGGGGTGGGTTAGTGCATGAGGGATTAGGGTTGATGTCAAGTGAGAGCTCAATCTTGGAGATTTTGTCTTTAAAGAAGTTGGCGAAGTTGTCGCATAGGTCTTTGGAGGCCTGGCCAGGGGCAGCTGAGGGCTTGGATGTTTGTTGTCTGATGATGTTGAATAGTTCTTTGGGTCTATTTTTCCTGGTGTCCAGGGTGGAGCAGAAGAAGGTGTTTTTTTCGTTGTTAATGTGTTTTTTGTATTTCCTTCGGGTTTCTTTGAGTTGCTCGTGGAGAATTTTGGAGGGGTTGTTCCTCCATAGTCGTTCTGCGGGTCTTAGTTGTCTTCTTTCCGCGTTGATGTCAGAGTTGAACCATGATCTGGACGGAATGTTCCTGGTTTTTTTTAGTTTCAGGGGGGCTACTTGATCGAGGATGGAAGTCATAGTAGAGTTGTAGTGAGTGGTGAGTTCCGTTGTAGAGAGATCATCCGGGGAGGTAGGCAGGAGTGAGCATACCCTTTTTTCAAAGTCGTCCATGGAGATCTGTCTAAGATTTTTCGTCCATTTGGGGGGATCTTGGGTGGCGGGTTGAAGTTTGAATGGTTGAGTGAAGTGGAATAGGATAAGGTGGTGGTCAGACCAATTGACAGGTAGGATCTGATCAATTGTGATAGTGTCCCGTTGGGAGATGATGGCATCAAGGATCGCTCCTTTGTCGTGGGTAGCTTCTGAACATTGCTGGGTGAGGTTGTTGCTGAGTAGCAGCTCATTTAGGTTCTGGATTACCGTGTTGTTGTCTTCGTTCCAGTGTAGGTTCAGGTCTCCCAGAATTAGGTTGTTGGCGTCTCGGAGTGAGCAATGAGCAATCATGTTGGACAGATGTTCAGTGAATATGGTGGTGTTTCCTGGGGGAAGGTATAGAAGATGGCACTGGAATGACTTGTTGTCGCTTGTATTGATGTTGGCGGAAAGGCATTCACAGGAGTTATAGTTAAAGGTGTCGATTTCAGTCACAGATATATTGATTTTATGGATGATTGCTATACCTCCGCCTTTTTGGTCATTTCGATCTTTGTTGAGGATTACAAAGCCTGGTGGCACGAGAGTGTCCATGATGGGTGTCGAGCAATCGTTTAGCCACGTCTCTGTGATGAAGGCTATGTCTATGTCATGGGTGAGGATGGATTCTGCTAGTTCAGTTGCATGTTTAGTGGCTGATCTGCAGTTAATGAGCATGCAGTTAGTGGTGGGTGCCTCTTTATTGGGGTTCTTCTTAAGGGGGCCCTGGGGATGTTGGTAAGGGAGGTAGGGGGTCTAGGGTGATTAGGAGGGGAGGGGTCCCTTCTGAATCCGGTGATCACCTGGATTTTGGATAGAGAGGTGGCGGTGGAAGGAATGTCGTAGAGGCGGCCAGATCTGCTGCTTCCTCGGGGACATAGCTATTCTAGTTCTGTTGGTACGGTCTAGGTACCGATTTTGATTCGCGGGGCGGTTGAGGTCTCTCTGTGGAGGGGAGTCGAGGGGCGTCCATGGTGAGTAGGGTTGTTGACAGTGGGGATTTGGGTGTGGTTTATGGAGCGAGGCGAGGTTGGTAAGGATTTCGTTGAATCCCTTGATAACAATTGCTAGCTGGTTTTCCAGCAGGGTGAGACGTTGGCTCGTCTCTTCAAGGGAGGGGTAGGGGGTTCTGAAAAGGGTCCTCCCTAGAGGGGGGTCCTGACGCTGCTGCCTTGACGTCTGGTAGATAGTGTGTTGTCCGTGTGGTCATTGGGTGGGGCCAAGGGCGCAGCGGGAGGAGGGTTGTGTTGTGGTTGCCGCGTTCTTATGAGTGTGGGTATAGGGAAGTAGCTGGGGGTCTTGGACTGAGTGTTGCGGTTGATCATAGACGATTGGGGAGGGAAGTAGGCGGGGGTGGTCGAGGAGATGATCGGTGGGAGGAGCCGTGTTCTTGGTGGCAGCTGAAAGGGTGGTGTCATGTGCCGGGAGGCTAGTGTTGTTCTTGGGGTGAGCGTGAGAGGTTAGGGTGCTCTGCTGGAGGGACCGACTGTCCAGGGAGCGGGGGTGGGTAGGGCGGGGCAGGGGGGCGTGAGAGGAGGTAGACCAAAGTGAGGGGAAGAGTGCGTCAAAAGCCTCAAGGTTGTCGTTGTTAGCTTGGATTAGGACTGTGCCGTTGGGTTATATGGTCACAGAAGTATTCCCCCTCCGCCTCGAGCGGTTGGGAAAGAAATCGTTAGTTTGCAGCTGAGGGGTGTATTCGTCGTTTTGGAAATGTGAGGTTGTGATCTAATGATGGACGTCCACTCATCAGGTCTTTCAGTGTGAAAGATGAAATCCATTTTAATCTGGCCTTTGGAGGAGCAGTGATATATGTCCGCGAATAATGATTCTGGGTTCTGCCTAATCAGTTTGTGTTTAAGTTTTTTTGCGCTTTGGGTGAGAGGTTGGTGGGGAAAATGATCGAGTGGGAGTTCGGGCTGTGCGGTTTTAGGTAGTTCGAAGTGGTCAGGATGTGGTGGTTAGGCGTGACCGACGGCATATTGAATTTATTGGACTGGGGGTTCGTTCCCAATAGGTGAGCGGCGGGTCTGGACGGCCGGTGAAGTAGAATGGAGGTTAGGAGCGGTAATCGCTATGTTGTCGGGGCCCACATCATTACCTGGCTGCGGTCAGAGGGTTGGGATGAGAGAACAGCAGCTGCACGTTCGCCTCTCTTATGGAAAGGTGTTGTCTTACCTAAGTTGTATAGTCACCCTGAGGGCTCAAATCCTATGGCAGCCATCTTATGGTCAGGCACTGGAGGTTCCAATCCGGGGCACGTCATTATCTCAGGTTTAGCTTTGTTGAGCTTCTGAATCTCGTTCTGATTAAGCTTAGGACCAGGGTCCTGACCTTGGGGGGACTCTCGTGGGTCCAGGGCGGATCCCTGGTGTAGTTGTCCTCGGGTTAGCACTTGGCGGCCATCTTGGGGTCAGGCCATGATGTCAAGCAGCTTAGGTAGGCGGTGTGTAATATTGCTTGTGGTATAAAGGTTCTCTCGTGGACTAACTTATTGATTAATTTAGTCCTGAGTCTTTGCTAGATGGGTTTCATGTGTCCAAAGGAGATCCCTTGTGCCGTGTTACGCGGGATTAGTTGATTTCGGCCATCTTGAGGTCAGGCCTTATGGCACAAAGGCTGGGGAAGCTATATTCCCTCCGTTACAGGGCCCTCATCACTTCTTGGCTGTGGCCGGCGGGTCAGGATACGAGTGCTGCGGCACCTTAAACCCTTCTTTAACAGTGCAAAGTGGGATCGCCTTGCCGCTTCAGAGCCCGGTTAGTTGATTGCAGCCATCTTGAGGTCAGGTCAGTGGGTACAAGGCTTGGGGAGGCGGTAGTCACCTTGCTACAGGGCCCTTAACGATTCAGTGTTGAGACCGGCGGGTCGGAATGGGGGTGTTGCGGCCGCGTAGATGCTTATTTTGCAGTGCTGGAGGGACATCTGTGCCGTATGAGCATTAAGCCGAATTCCAAGTCGGGAGCGGCCATCATGGGGTCAGGCACATCCGAAGATCGTGGTTTGGTCGTTGTGTTTCAGGGCCCTCATCGCTCCATGGCTGCAACCGGCGGGTCAGGATGAGTGAGAAATAGTGGCGCACGTTCTTTTTGGGAGTTGCTCGGTCACTTGAGTAATTTGCTCGCCATTTCTGATTTTGCGGCCAACTTGGAATCAGGCAATGGCGGCGCTCCGGTGCGGCGCTCGTCCACAGCCTGCGAACTGCCCTGATGATCTTCCAGTGCCGGTGCGACTTGAGCACAAGGTCCAAGGCCCTGTGTCAGTGGGTTTTGCGCGGTCCAGCACGGTGTGTCCTCGAATCGAGCGAGGTCTGCAGAACGTCGTTCACCTTCCAGGCACCCTTTGCAGTCCTGGAGGTGTCGGGACGCAGATCCTCGTAACTTCGCTTTTTGATGTCCGCTGAGCGGGATTCAGGCTTGCCCGTTGCGGGAAGAGTCCGGTGAGTCCTCGTTCACTAGGGGGGGGGGGGTGGCGGGGGGCAGCAGGGATTTACACAGCATCTGTGATCCCCGTGCCCAGCAGCCATCTTGAATGTTCATTTTCTTTTGGGTACATGGAAGTTGATTCTGTCGTTGAGGTACTTGGGTCCGTTGTTGTGTAGGCATTTGTAGGCGTGAGTGAGGATTTTGTAAGTGACTCTTTTCTCCTCGGGGAGCCAGTGGAGACTTCATAGGTGTTGGCTGATGTGTTCGTGTCCGGGGATGCCGAGGACGAGTCTGGCGGCGGTGTTCTGTATTGTCTGGAGTTTGCGGAGTAGGGACTTCTTGATGCCGGCATAGAGTGCGTTTCCATAGTCCAGTCTGCTGGTGATGAGTGCGTGGGTGACTGTTTTCCTTGACTCAGGGGGATCCACTTGAAGGTCTTGCGGAGGATGCGGAGGGTGTTGAAGCAACTGGAGGTGACGGTGTTGACCTGTCGGTTCATGGTGAGTAATGAGTCGAGTACGATGCCGAGGTTCTTGGCGTGGTCTGAGGGGGTGGGTGGGCTTCCGAGGGCGGTCGGCCACCAGGTGCTGTCCCATGCAGAAGGGGTGGTACCGAGGACGAGGACTTCTGTCTTCTCAGCGTTGAGCTTCAGGCAGCTGTTGGTCATCCAGACTGCGACGACTTGCATTCCTTTCTGGAAGTTAAGTTTGGCAGTGGTGGGGTATTTGGTGAGGGAAAGGATGATCTGGGTGTCGTCGGCGTAGGATATGATGTTGAGGCCGTCTTGTCGGACGATGGCTGCGAGGGGGGCCATGTAGATGTTGAAGAGGGTGGGGCTAAGTGATGAACCCTGTGGGACTCCGCAGGTGATTTTCGTGGGGTCGGAGAGGAATGGTGGGAGTCTGATCCTTTGGCTTCTTCCGGTGAGGAATGATCGGATCCAGACCAGGGCTGTTCCTTGTATGCCTGCGTCGTGTAGTCTGGCGACTAGTGTGCAGTGGGAGACGGTGTTGAAGGCCGCTGATAGGTCGAGTAGGATGAGGGCTGCGGAGCGGCCTTGGTCCAGGAGGGTGCGGATGTCGTCTGTGGCGGCAAGTAGGGCGGTCTCTGTGCTGTGATTGCTTCGGAATCTGGATTGGGACGGGTCGAGGACGGCGTTCTCTTCAATGAATCGTGTCAGTTGCCTGTTGACTGTTTTCTCTGCAACTTTGGCTGCGCAGGGGAGAGTGAGATGGGTCGCTAGTTCTTGAGGACGGTGGGGTCAGCTGTGGGCTTCTTGAGCAGGGGTCTGACTTCTGCCCGCTTCCAGTCGTCTGGGAAGGTGCCTGTTTTGAAGGTGGTGTTGATGGTGCGTTGTAGTTCGGGTGCGATGGCGGCCGCGGCTCTGTGGTAGATGTGGGGGGGCAGGGCTCAGTGGGAGCCCCCAAGTGGATGCTTTTCATGGTCGAGGCGGTGTCTTCGGCCGTGATCGGTGTCCAGTTGGAGATGGTGGGCTGGCTGGTGTTTCTGGGGAGCGGGGGCCGCCTGTGGCGCCTGGTGGATGGTTGATGAAGTTGTCGTAGAGGTTTTTGATCTTGAGGTGGAAATAGGTTCCAAGCTTGTCGCAGAGCTCTTGGGATGGGGTGATGTCTGTGGCTTTGCTGCGTGGGTTGGTAAATTCTTGAATGACAATGAAAAGTTCCTTGGAGTTGGTGGAGTTGGCCAGGATTTTGTTGTGGATGAAGTTCCTTTTGGTGGCTCTGATCTGGTTGTGGTAGTCCGTCATGGCGTCCTTGTAGGTGGTGTGGTTTTCGGTTGTTTTGGTGTTTCTCCAGTTCTTCTTCAGGCATCTGCAGGTGCGTCTGGCTTCTTGGAGAGCGGTGGTGAACCAGGCGGCTTTCCTGGGGCGTTGTCTGTCGGGGTTGTGTCGCTGGGCGAGCTCGTCTGCGCAGTTGGAGATCCAGGTGTGGAGTTCTCTGGCTGCATCGTTTGCGTCGGGTGCCCAGGTGTGGTTGTCTCGGGTGAGGGTGGAGTTAAGTTGCTCGTCGGTAACCTTGCTCCAGTTCCTTCGAGGTGGGCGTGGGGCTGGTTTGGGTGCCTTGGGTTTGTTGATGGCGAAGTGTACGCAGTGGTGGTCGGTCCATGGCGGCTGCGTTGTGTGGCTGAATTGGACGATGTTTCCTGCCGCGAAGATGGGGTCGAGGGTGTGTCCTGCTCTGTGGGTCGGTGTGTTGACAAGTTGTTTAAGTCCGATGCTGGCGGGGTTGTCACAAAGGATAGTGGAGTTGGGGTCGCTGGGGTTGTCGAGGTGGAAGTTCAGGTCTCCAATGAGTATGTAGTTTGTTGAGGCGATGGCGTGGGGTGCGATGAAGTCGGTGATGGTGGTGGCGAAGGGTGTTCGGGGGCCCGGGGGTCTGTAGACGAGGGTTCCTCGGAGTGTGGCTTTGGGAGTGGTCTGGATCTGGAAGTGCAGTTGTTCAGCGGAGGGGAAGGTTTCGCTGGAGGTGGTGAGGCGGAGGGTGCTCTTGTGGGCAATGGCGAGGCCCCTTCCTGGGTAGTTGGGGCGGTCTTTCCTCTGGCTCTTGTATCCGTCTGGGATGGCGGTGCGGATGTCGGGGGCGGAGGATGCGTTGGTCCAGGTCTCTGTGAAGAAGGTGATGTCTGGCGAGAGAGAGTCAAGTAGTAGTAGTATTTTTGGTGCAAGTCATCAGGGGTTCATATCCTTAGTTGGAATATTAATGGAATGCGATCATCTGCAAAGGTTAAATACATCAAGAAAGAATTCTCCACCTTAAACCAATATATTCTGTGCCTTGAAGAGACCCATCTTACCACTTCTGAGTGTCATAAACTCTGCGATCTGGGCTTTTATATTCTTGCTGCAGCTGAGGTTGATATTCCTAAATGGGGGGGGGGGCGCCTTTTTGGCTGAAAGTAAGAAGTAGGTTGCACATCCGGGGAAACTGGATCATTCTGGGCATTGGTTGATTGATGATATTGCTAATGTTAACTTATGCTTTACAATTTGTACAATATATAGTCTGAATATCGATGATCCTGCTGTATTTAATTTGTTTCTTGCTGAGCTTGGCCTGTGGCAGGCACCATTTATTTTTTGTAGGGATTAAATCTGACCTTCCTCTCAAGGATGGATTCAACCTATTTGAAGCCGGTGGTGTATGTCAAAGTCTAGGACGACCATGAAACGAATTTTAGAGACTCATGCATTGAGAAGTGTCTGGCGGGCTTGCAGTGGTGTGGAATGCGAGTTAATGCATCATTCTACTCCACATGGTACCTCGTCTCGCATTGACATGTTTTTGGCTGGTCATAATGTATTCTCTGCTTTGACAATAAGAAGTAATCCAAGGACTGTGTCAGACCGTAATCCGGTGTCTCTGTTTGTGAGGACAAATGAACTTGCTGATGCATTACTGCCTTGTCAATAGACCTTTGATAGAAAGTTGTTAATGGATCCAACATATTAGATTAATGGGCTCATCTCCGCAGGAGTTTATTAATTTTAATAGATTTGCAGCTAGCCCTACAATTGAATGGGATACTCTTAAGCCCTTTGTGGGAGGTCAAACCCTGAGTTACACATTTCATAAAAATAGTGCGGATCACTCTACTGAGAATGCGGATGAAACTTCTTCAGTTAGAGCTAGAGTATTTCCTCACTCAAAGGCCCCCAAATGGCTTTGGTGATGCTGCTAGAGTTTTCGAACAATTGTATGTGCTGCACATGCAATTCAAGAAAAGGATCTGGGACCAGGTGAGGGTGCAATATTAGTCTTGGCGCCTGGCATGCTTTGAAAACAGTGAGGAGATGGGCCATCTATTGGCATTTCAAATTAAGGACAGAAGTAGTAGGATTACCATACGAGGCATTAGGAACGTCAAAGGGAAGATAATATTGGACCACTCAGAAATTCTGGCCGTATTTAACCACTTCTATGGTGCATTATATACTGATGATTGCAGGGCCTCTCAGGGCTTGATCAGCAAATACTTGCAGGCGGGATCCTTTAATAGACTCTCAGTGAATCAGACAATTGATCTGGATGCTACGATTACTAGTGAGGAGCTTCAAACAGCTGTGTCACCATTAGCTTCAGGAAAGGCTGCTGGCCTTCATGCTATTCCCTCTGAATTTTATAAGAAATTTCAGGAAATCATCATTCCATTCTTTTTAGAACTGGTTACTTCTATAGCCTTTTCGAAATCTGTACCTAGTTCTTGAGGGGAATCTTTTATTGCGATGTTTGTCAAGAAGGGCAAGGATGCACTCAATTGGGGGTCATATTGACCAATCTCCCTAATAAATTGTGATTCTAAAATGTATACACGGATTGTATCAAACTGCCTGGCAGTGATAATTGCTTGTTTGGTCGATCCCATTCAACATGGTTTTATCCCCTCTCGGGATACTACGTCCCATATTAATTTGGCAATCTATGCCCTTGAAGTGGCATCCGTGCAGCCGAGACCTGTCTGGATTATACTGTTGGATGCCGAAAAGGCATTCAACAGGGCCTCCTGGCACTATCTGTGGATAGTCATGTATGGGTTTTGGGCCTGGCTTAAAGGCGATGCTGTAGGGAGCTTTATTCTTCTATAACTGCTCGGATAGTTTATATGGACTGTATTTCAGATATTATTCATATTAGTCAAGGGATGAGGCAGGGTTTACCCCTTTCCCCACTTTTATTTGCCCTATATTTGAATCCATTCATACGATCACTCAAGTCATCTTCCCTTATTCCTCCTTTACAGTTGAATCATTGGCAACCTAAGGTTTCAGCATATGCTGATGATATAGCCATATTAACATTGTCTTCTGCGAAGACTCTTCTGGTTATTGAAGACACAGCGTTTGCTTTTGGGCGCTTTACGAGGTACAAATTAAATGCGGGTCAGACAGAGATTTTAATAGGCCTAGGCGGAGTTTGCGGAGTTCTACTCCGCAGAACTCCGCGAAGTGCTGGAAAATTCTGCTGCACTCCGTGGAGTTCCACCAGCAGCGGAGCTTTTTAAGTCGCACTACTCACACTGATTTTTAGTGCTGAGAGTTTGTCCTGCGCTGTAAAATCAGCATGAATGGCACTTCTTGTTGCGCCAGAGGGCACTGCTTTCTGCAACTCGAGTAGACACTCTACACGAGCTGCAGCTTACTCTGCGCAAGCGGCAGCTTCCTCAACACGAGCGGCAGATTTCTCAATGTGAGCAGTCGTGACCTGCCGCAACCACCCACGTTGAGAAATCCTGCCAGGAGAAGGTCTAGCGCGTGATTTTTTTCTCGCAATCAGTCGCCAACTTAACATTGGCGAGACGCTCAAGAGAAAAAACTCCGCTCCTCGTCACTTTGTGAAGTTTTGTGGAACCACATGGTCCACCCTGAGAGCGGAGTGGGCAAAACTCTGCAAACTCCGCCGGTGGAACAGAATTCTTCGCCCACTCCTAGATTTGATCAAATACTGGCTCGTCAAGCATCAACCCCCGGTTTGTCTCCTCGGTTAAATATCAGGGTGATTATATTTATTGAATATGGAAATTACTGTCTCTCAGAATTATGACACTTTATATAATGAGACTCTTTCCATTTTTAAGAAGTAGGATCTGCTTCACTTGGGTTTAATAGGCAGATGCAATGTTATTAAAATGGCCATATTACCCTGCTATTTGTATCTATTTAGGTCTATTCTGTAATACTTGAGTTAGGGTTTCATGAAAAATATTAAAACTAGCTGGCAGAAATTTATGTGGGAATATAAAAAACCTTGGTGTGCAATACAGCAGCTTCAGATATCACATAATGAAGCAGGGGAGGCTCTTCCTCATTTATAGTATTATTATTTTTCGTCATTTATACTCAGGGGCCGATTCCGATTCGGGCAGGAAAACGTACCGACCGACTCGGTACGGGAATTTAGTCCGACCGCCACGTACCGGCGCCGTCCGACCCGCGTAGTACGATGAAATGCATGTGAATCACGACCGACTCGTACGGAACACAAAACGAATGACCGACCCGGACGGAAACAAGCTATCCGGCCGGGAAACGAACCGACCGACACGCACCAGGAATGAACCCGAACGAAACGTACCCGCGAACTCCGACCCGCGCAGTACGATACAATGCGTGCAAAACCAGACCGACTCGCACGGAGCTCAAGCCGTACGACCGACACGCATACAAAAGCCAGCCGAAACAACACAAAACTCCGCGACCGACTCGTACGCCGCACATGAAACCTAGCTGAAACACAGCGGGAACGAGTAGGAGAAGATCGCACGAAACAACTGCAGCGTCCTACTCGGTCAGAAGAACGTCTCCTACATGCACAAAAAATACAAAGGAAAAAATACAAAAAAAAGGGCCAAACAAGCAATCACAAAGCCAAAAAATACAGGGGGGGAAAAATGGAACAAGGAAACACCCCCAACTCCACCTATATAAAGGCCACAAATCCCTACCATGATCCTTTGCAAATTCCACTGACCTGCCAGCACAGAACACCATCAGACAGCAACCACAGACACACTCACAGCTCATCCATCACACAAGCCACACACCATTAGCACCTCAACAAATAGCACCCTCACACACACCCAGCAAAACCTACACTCACCCACCCTCACTTGCACACACACACACATCAATCACCACCACCACCCATCACCATGCCCCCAAAGAAGAATCATAAGTTCCTAGATAGTGAATTGGAAGTCCTGGTAGACGAGATCCTCAGGGTAGAGCCACAGTTGTTTGGCACATTGGTCCAACAGACCCCCATGGCGCAGAAAACCAAGATGTGGGAGAGGATCGTCGACAGGGTCAACGCACAATCACCATGTTTGCGCACAAAGGAAGACATCCAGAACCGGTGGTATGATGTGCGCAGGAGGGTCAGGGACCTCCTGAAGAAGGATTACCTCCTGAGTCGGCACACCGGCAGTGGCCCTCCTGCCAAACCAGTATACCTCAGGCCCTGGGAGGAGAAGGTGCGGGCCATACTACCACCAGTGAGCGTATATGGACTAACAAACATCCCAGAGCCTGGTGAGTACACAACTAATATACACAATATGGTGTGACAATACACACACATCACTGTCAAGGGGATAGTCAAACCATGCACCCTTAGCAAATCCACAGCAACCAAAAGATAATCATCCCAAGAAGTGAATGCTAGTCAGACAAACACAATACCTGCCATCTCATAGTGATATGTAACTGTGTCATGACATGTACAAACCTAACAACAAATACAGCAAGGCAGTGGCACAAATATAACCAACAAACACAGTCAGATATTTTGCCACCACTAGAACACCACCTCACAGGGAAGCTCACTGAAAGGAAGGAATTCTGTGTATGCTGGTGAGGTCAGTGTAGCCAATAGCATGATGGGAGTTGTAGTCACAGATATTGGTCACCCTCACAATTGGCCCATCAACACCACCCTGAACCATGCTCACATCACAGGGAGTGGAAAAGGACTTCAAGATGGCTGACACTGGGTACTGCTGTGGGGAGCACAAGGCCCTGCTGGGAACTGTGCACCAACCAACAGCAGGACACCACTGACTGCCATCCTGAAAGCCAACTTGCACTCCCTGCTATGGAAGCACGTTCCATGGTGGGATATCTGGCTGGGTGGGAAGGAGGACTCACAGCACTGACCATAGTTACAAGCAGTTCTCCTCACACACCCCCTGAACACTAACTCCACATAACCCACCTGGGAGAATGCAATGCCTCACACTCTAATTGAAGATCCCACAAAGAACCACCACCCTGGGTTATGCTGTGTGAAGCCCAGGGACACTTTTGGGACTTGTAGCCAAACAAACGCCAGGACAACACTGTCAGCCATCCTGTCAGCACAGGCACAGTACCCCACAGGGAAGCAGAGTCAAAAGGAAGGAAGTATGGGCATGCTGGGAAGGGGGGTGTAGGCAATAGCATGATGGGAGTGGTAGTCACAGCTCAACATCCCCCACCCACATGGCCCAGCAAGCTAGCACTGAAGCATGCACACCTCACAGGGAGTGAAAAGCCATATCAAAGATGTCTGACAATGGTGCTCTGTTGTGGGGAGTACCAGGCCCTGCTGGGACCTGTGCACCAACCAACAGCAGGACACCACTGAATGACATCCTGAGAGTCAACCTGAACACACTGTAAGGGTGGCATGCTTCATGGTGGGATAACTGGGCTGGGGGGAGAAGGAGGGCCGGATGTCCACCAAATACAACCAATGCTGGCCATGCACACACCTCAACATTCACATTGAAAAGCCTCAGGTTTGCAGGACAATGTGCTACACCAATATCAACCTCTTACTGTTACAACTTAGGACAATGCAATGTACAGGCCCGCATCCAGAGGTACAGTCACAACTGTCAGGTGTGTGTGAACCATTGATGCCTGTAGAAATATAACATACATTGTGTGTCTCTTCCAAAAACAGGTGATGATGGGGACACAGCAGCAGGCGAGGAGGAGTCCCTGTCCCAGGCTCCGGGGGACACTGAGCTCACTGGTGTGGAACAGCCTCTGCACTCCTCGGATGGCGAAGACCTACCTGGCCCCTCCGGTGCGAGTCATCATGCAGCACCAGCAGGACCACCATCTGCACCCCCTGCACCCACCCCTCCAACAACTGCCAACACACAGACCACCCCCGCCGACACGGACAGACCAAGGACCACCAATGACAACAGCACAGGGACCCTGGCCCAACGTCGAGCTACGGACAACGACCCCAGTAACAACCCCCAAGGGGGCCTAGGGTCACCTGGGCGTGCCACCGCAGGTCCCGCATGTGTCGCCAGGGGTGGTGGGAGGGGTGGTAGGCAGAGGTCGCTGTTTGCAGAGGGGTCTGGACTGCATGATGACCCACAACTGGCACGCATTGCTGATGCGTACCAGAATAGCACCGGAGAGGTCAGCCAGGTAGTGGGGATCCTCAAGGACATCCAACAGCAGCAGGCTGCCCATCATGCCCGCATGGACTCACACATGTCCCGTGTGGAGACACACATGTCTCGCATGGAGTCCAAGTGGGACACATGGCAAGAACTGACAGCGGTGCATAGGGACATATTGACATGCCTCCGCCAGATTAGCACCAACATGGCCACACCTCCCTGTGTGCCCACAACATCTGGTGCTGCAACAACTGCAACTGCCACAGGGAGGGAGGAGGACTCTGGCGGAGAGTCCCATGCACCGCAGCAGCCTGCACGTGAGGGTCCCCCCCCAAAGAAGAGGGGTCGTCCGAGGAAGGAAAACTGAGAGGTTGATGGCCATGTACATCCCCCAGGAAGCCAACACCTGTTCTGGAAAGTCTCCTTTGTGTGCAAACTGTTCACCCTGTAGAATGCAACACAACTCTCCCACATGACATGGGGAGTCTAAGTTGGACTAATGTATCAGATGACTGTGGACTTCACTCAGGACATTTCTGCTACCAAGACTTCCAACTCATCTTGGAACTTCGGATCCCAATCCCAATGTACAGCACCCACCATCCTGTGCACTATACTCACACATGTCTGTAAATAAAATCACTACTACACCATACTTGCCTCTGTTGTGATTCCAATGTGGTTACTGTCATGGGGATGATGATCTGCTAAATTACACTATGTATGCTAACTGTACAGCAAGTACAACACCGTCATGTGAGTCATGGTGACGTGACACATATGAGGGAGACACACCACTAGGGCTACACAACACAGAGACACCAGGGCCACGGACTCTTCGCCTACACTGATGTTGCCAGGAAATACTGTGGAATGCACAGATACCACACCTATTCAGAGTCTGTGTCAACTAGCCCACAGGTGCAGCAAGCAAATGTCAGTCAGATGTGTGACCACAGACAACGCACATCCCAAAGTGAAGCACAGGTTTATTACACATTTGCAACATGTTGTTTCCACTACAAATGCAAGGTAATCCCACGTGGCTGTGGCCACAAAGTCAAAAAGTGCAGAAGATAGAAAGTCCAGGGGTGTGTGGCACATCACCTGTAGGGAAACGACTGCTGCCACCCTGAAAGCTGAATCATGGAGTCGGGGGATCCAAGTTGACCAAACAACTCTGTATGCACCCTGTGAAGGTCAGACATGACACAAAACCAAGTTAGCATGTCAACACTGTTGGGCAGTACAGACTACCTGCAAGAACACATCGCTTCACGCATCCAGTCAAGTAGCACATGGCCACACTCAAACAGCACCAGAGCACCACCCACACATATCATGCAAACTCAAATCATTGACATGACAACTCTCTGGATACTCACATTCAGCTGAAGAAGTTGGTGATGAGCTGTGTGCGGACATCACCATCATCATCACTGGCATCGTGGCCCAGGCCAGGATGGCGGACGTTGGTCATCGTCATCCAGGATGAGAGGCAACTCCTTCCGCACTGCCAGGTTGTGTAGCATGCAGCAGACGATGACAATCTTGCACACCTTTGCTGGGGCATATGGGAGGGCCCCTCCTGTCTTGTCCAGGCAGCGGAAGCGGCTCTTCAGGAGACCAAAGGTCCGCTCGATCACTCTCCTGGTCCGACCATGTGCCTCATTGTAGCGCATCTGGGCTGGTGTCACAGGGTTCCTGAGGGGTGTCAGCAACCACGGCATGTTGGGGTATCCGGAGTCACCTACAGACAGACAATTGCACATTAGCTGAGTTGGAAAAGTGGGCGGAATACAACATAGCAGAACACACACAATGGTACAAAGTCAGTACACACCGACAAGCCAGGCACGCTGGTTCTGCATCTGTGACATCATCCTCGGGATGCGACTACTCCTCATCACGTAGGCATCGTGTGCAGAACCGGGGAAATGGGCACACACATGTGTGATGGTCATATCTGCAAGACATACCACCAGAGCATTGATCGAATGGTAATGTTTCCTGTTCCGGTATGCCTGCTCATGTGCATGTGGTGGTACCAAAGCCACATGTGTCCCATCAATGGAGCCAATGACATGTGGCATCCTCCCCAGGGCATAGAAGTCACTCTTGACGTCAGTGAGTTGTTGACGTGTTGGGAAATAGATGTACTGGTTCAGGCATCTCAACATTGCCTCCAAAACATCGCGTAGCACACGGCTGAACATAGTCTGTGACATCCCACCAGCAGTCGCCACAGTGTGTTGAAAGGTACCGGTGGCAAAGAAGTGTAGGGCTGCCATCACCTTCACCTTGGGGGTCAGCGCTGTAGGGTACGGCCGGCCAGGTTGCAAATGTGGGGCCAAGCGCACTGCCAAATCCTCAATCAGCTGCCTGGTGAAGCGGTACCGTCGGATGCTGTCACGTTCCACCATCGTTTCCAGGTCAGGGAATGGTCTATGGACAGCTGGAGCACTGCAGTGCATAAGTGAAGAAAGAAAGATTGTCAGCCACCCCACATATGTGCCATTCACCACTCAATTTCACATGATACATCATTACGAGACACAAATACTTGATGTGTGTGCCGTTCTGTTTGGACATATATGGCACCTACATGGACATCATCTAACATCTCAGTTCAACATGTGTTGACAACAGGTTCCAGGGTGTGCTATGGGAAACCATTAGGCTGTGTCACAGTACCCATTTACTGCTGCCACGTTCCACACACACACCACAGTGACATGTCTGGACAGATGCGCCACAGGCATCACAGCTCATTGACAGGTAGATTCCAAGGGACCCTGTCTTGCCACATGGACACTGGCATGACATGGCGTATCATGTACACGTCAGAAAAACAAACATGACTCCCACAGGTAGTGGCCCCTGTTGCCTCTGCAGGACAGACATGGACGTCTGTGACACACACACGCTCAACATCAAAGTCCATGCACAAACAACGTGGATGTGGAGACTGTCTCCCATTGTGCACATGGAGTCAGAGACATCGGAAACACAACATGCACACAGACTGTGGAGGGCCATCACTATTGTGGCAATGGGTCACCCTGTGACGTACATGCCTTCCCACATGTGAGCCTGGGGGTATGTGACATGTCATACACATACACAACGTGGAAATGTGACCATGCCACATGCTCCAAAATGAACAGTTGCACATCACAGTGGTCAGGTGCACAACACACAAAGGATCCTGTCCCCATGAACACGTGCACAGCCTGGGTGTGGCTGCCCCCAAGTGCCACCCCAAAAACCACATGTTTACCCCGATACACAGAAAAGGTAATGCAGCCTTACATGCCTTAGATACAGTGTGGACTGGGTGTGGTGTTGTAGGTGTGCCCCTGAGTCCCTGGAAAGTATATGTGGCTGGCATACCTTCACCAGTGACAAGCATGGTGACATATGCGTGTGACCTGTACAGGGACGCGTTGTACAGCAATGGACCGATCGGTGTGCCCGCACGGCCCATTGCATCTGTTGTGAGCGGGTACGCGTTGTACAGCAATGGACCGATCGGTGTGCACGCACGGCCCATTGCATCTGTTGTGAGCGGGTACGCGTTGTATCCCGGAATACGCATTGTACAGCAATGGACCGATTGGTGTGCCCGCACAGCCCATTGCATCTGTTGTGAGCGGGTACGCGTTGTACAGCAATGGACCGATCGGTGTGCACGCACGGCCCATTGCATCTGTTGTGAGCGGGTACGCGTTGTATCCCGGAATACGCATTGTACAGCAATGGACCGATCGGTGTGCCCGCACAGCCCATTGCATCTGTTGTGAGCGGGTACGCGTTGTACAGCAATGGACCGATCGGTGTGCCCGTACGGCCCATTGCATCTGTTGTGAGCGGGTACGCGTTGTATCACGAAATACGCGTTGTACAGCAATGGACCGAACGGTGCGCACGCATTGGCTGGGGCCTGGCATGGCAACGGACGCGTTTTCGAAGCTTCAACGAGTCTGATGCAGTGAATTCAGTTGGCCAGCCACAACAATGTTGCAAATTCATGGGTGTCATGAAGTTGAAGTTTTGAAGGATGCTGTGGGCGTGTATTAGTGCTGCTATTCCATGGATTGATCAGATTCAGAAGATGCAAACGACTTGGACCTATCACTTTGGACACATATGACATTATCTGCCTCTGCAGCACACATATAATGCTGGATGTTCCCCTGAGGGCTCACTTGCCTGCACTACATGCTCCAGGACGACATCTGCCACCAACACAGCTGCTGTCTCTGCATCCTCTGGCTACTGCAATGGCACGTACTGTGGAGAGAGCCCCAGCCTTCAGCCTTGAGGAGAACCAGGCCCTGCTGGACAACCTCCTTCCACAGTACAGCAAGCTGTATGGGACACCAGGGGAGCAGGTGAGTGTGCTGTCCACTGCCTTACTAATTGTGCATGTTGTCTGACTAGCAAGACTTCCAGTGTGCACACCACTGGCTAGCATGCTCACTGAGTAGTTCTCACCCCCAAAGTGTGTAGTCACATGCACTGAACAGGTACAGTGCAGTAACAGTGCATTCCAACAAGGTTTACTTCCCATGCAATGATACCATGTAGTAACTGCTGGCAAACTGTTCATAGCCATCGTTGCACTGCCTGTGTACATCATATGCCCCTGTGATTGAGACATGTATATCCGACTGTGTGATGCACGGATATGCTGCATGTGTAGTAATGGCCTTTTCACTTTGTCATCCTCACAGGTTGATGCCCACCGTAAGCAGGAAATCTGGCTGACCATCGCCCGGGCAGTAAGATCCGTGGGGGTCTACAAGCGCCGGATCCGCAACTGCCAGAAGAGGTGGCAGGACCTTCGTGGCTGGACCCGGAGGATCGCAAGGGTCCAGCTGAAGCTGTCGCCTCCTCGCAGGAGGGGCGGACACCGGACCCTGACCCCCACATGCTCCGGATCCTGGCGGTGGTCTTCCCTGACCTGGATGGGCAGCTGAAGGACAGACAGCAGCAAGGAGGGGGTGAGTCCATGACTGCACTGTGAACTCTGTCTGACATGCTATGTGCCCTCCTCTGGCCTGGTTAAACTTCTACAGTACATCAGTCTTGTGGTCCAGGACCCATGTCCCTCAATTGTGACATGCCCACTCCTCATCTGATACGCAGGTCCTTACGGTCAGGAAATTGTGTCACTTGGGTACAGGGTCCTTGCATTTTGCTTTGCTCAAGGTGGGGGACAGCTTTTGTTCCCGTGACTTTGTGGTGGGCTTCATGGGTGGGTCGATTGCTCACACAATGCCTAAGTCGTGAAATGTAATCTGGGTGTAACTTTGATATGTGGTCCACTTGCTGATCTGAATCAAAACATGTCCCTGGGGTATTTGGCACACCCCCATGCTGCGGGTGGGAACAAAGTTTGGGCCTCAGGAGTATGTATGTCAAGTGTGTCACACATGCTTAGCCACCTGCCTACTGTCCAGGGCTCATCCCTCTTACAGGTGGAGCTGGACAGTCATGCCTACTCCAGGGCATACAATACACTCTGTACTCCCTCTCCCGTGTATCAGCTGACATGTTGTGATCAGTGAAATGTTCCCTCAGGTGTCTGCCTCTGTGTCATTGTGCTGTGGCTTCGTTGTCAGGACTACTGGTATGTTTATCGGTTAGGGCTCAGCATGCCATCTGAGATGTGACCATGAGAGACGATACTTCTGTGACTTATAGGTGTTTGATCACTTGACTGTGCACACAGGTGTATGCGACTGTGACTTTCAGGCAGCTGTTTTTCATTCACAGCACACTGTGAGGTGCTCAGGTTCTGAGAGTTGTGTTTCATGTCTCCCATATGTCCAATTGGTATGACGTGGACAAATACTAGTTCAGATGATGTGGTTTGTGGGGATGGACATGTGCACTTGTCAGTTACATAACTTGCATTCCCCATGTCCTAGGATTGTGACACAGTGCAGACTGTTGTTGGCTGGCTGCCATGGCCATGTGACTGGAGACAGTGATGTATGACTTTGCACGCATGCCTGTGTCATGGCATTAAACTTCCTAAGAGTGATCCTGCAGGGGGTGACATGTGCAACATGCACCCCATTGTGGCATTGACTATCCGGACATGGGTGCATCATGGTGTCTGGTGCTGGTATGCATCACATGCATTTCTAATTAGACTCTGGCCATCCCTTTATCCGGACACCTGCACTGACTCAGTGGCAAGAGATGTGATGGGTGCATGTTCACATACTTCACCGTGTTCTCTGCAATGTCCAACAACTGTGTAGGTGGTGCATGTGTCCACACTGGGGTATTACCATCAGACAGGCACCAGACAGATGGGTGCAAGGGCAGGAGGGGTGTGAGTTCCATGGTTGACCATCAGACTGACAATTGGCTTCTCCGAATCTGTGTGAGGACTTTTGGCAATGTTCAACTAAGGATGCCAGGGCTTGCTCTGTAATGTGCTGTACTTACTGTGGTGTGTGCGGTCAGTGCAGGTGACTGATGTTTGTCTGTTTCCCTAATTGTTTGCAGATACATCCACGGCCACAGGAGGGGACAGCTCCACGGACCAGGAGGAGCTGCAGAGCCAGACTGGGTCAGCAGCCGACGAGTGGTCAGAGGGACCCAGTGGCACGGAGGGCGAGGGGAGCCACACCGAGGAGTCCTCAGCACCATCCACCTCAGCTGAGGACCACAGCAGCTCGGAGGATGACTCCCTTGTGGAGGCGGGTGTCAGCAGCCACCACACCCCAGCTAGTCTGTCTGGCCCCACCACCACCGCCCTCCCATTGGCTCCAATTCCAGAGGTCCGTGGAGGCTCCCGTGTTCGGGAGCGTGTCTCGTTCGTGCCAGGCACCGCACCCCCTGCCCCTGTGTCCCCTGCTGCCCTGAGTGAGGAGTCTGTGTACCTACTTCGGCAGCTCCATGTAGGGCAGACAGCAATGCTGAGTGTCCTCCATGCACACACCACTCTGTTGACACAGCTGGTGTCGTTCATGGAGGGCATCTCGGCGGGTATGTCTGCCCTACAGAGAAGCAATAAGTCCATGGACTCCTCCCTGACGGCAGCAGTGTCCCTCCTCCAACAGTCCCTCACCCCTCCTACCTCTGCCCCATCCACACTTCCTGGCACCCTACCTGTCCAAAGCACATGCACACCTGCACAATCACCCAAACACACAGACACGAGCAGCACAGAAACACCCAAAAGAAAGGCAAGACGTGCACACAAGCATCCTCAGGGGACTGATACCACACACACAGGGGATGGGGAACAGACACACACACAGGCATCCACAGTCACTCCGCAGTCCTCCAAATCCTCTCCCTCCAAGACCCCTTCCCTTGCCTCACCTGCAACCCCACCTACACAGCAGCTCTTCCTCTGTGACCTCGGCTTCTTCCCCTCCGATCCCGCTGATCCAGCATACCGGGGGAAGAGGAAGTCCACCCACACAGAGGGGAGTGCCACTCGCCCCCGGACACCCTCCCCCAGGCGCAGGCAGACTGAGGACCCCATTCAGAAGTCCCCCAGACCAGGAAGGGCAAGACCCCACCACCACCACCACGCAGCTCCACCACCCAGTCTCTCTCCTCCATCCCCCAGGCCACCACTCCACAGGTTCCACCGCCACACCCTGCCCCAGGTTCCCCCACACACCGATACCACATCCCCAAACTGCTTAGGCCCTCCCCCTCTGCCACTTGCTCTTCCACCCCCAAACCAGACGCTCTGCCTGTTTGTGCCACTGGTGTGGAGACCGGGTCCCCCCTCTGTCCTGCCTACCTCATCTGCACCCCCTTCCACTCCCTTGGAGTTATGCACTTTAGTGGAGTCCACATCCACCCCGTCTGACTCGGGTACTGCAGTGGGGACCCAGTCCACTCCATCAGACCGGCACACTGCAGTGGTTGCAGCACCCACACCATCTGACTTGTGCCCTACAGTGGTGCCGGCCCCCCTGAGTCAGACACCTCCACTGCAGTTGCCGGTGACACTCCTGCACCCACCACCCCTTCACTGCCTCACTCTGGCATCCCCTGATCCTGTCCCTGCGGTGCCTGGCCTGCCCCTTGTATGCCCCTCCAAGGGGGATGTCCCCTGTCCGTACCAGTGCAGGCAAGCAATGGGTGACAAGTTGTCACATATCACCCTGTTGGGACTGTGTATTTGGACTGGCCATTGGCCTTAGTTTCTTTTGGACTTCAAATTTTTGTTTGACATTTGCTGAATAAAGCCTCTTTCTGTTTACTTGTGGTTTTTCTTTTGATGTACATGATGTAGATGAGTATCATCATGCATTTGCAGTTGTAATAGTGTTCAGATCAGGAAAATGAAGTGTTGCTGTGATGGACTCCATGTGGTCCATGGGATATGTGTCCTGATGTAGTCTGGATCTATAGCATCCTTTGCTGCAGTCTGAGGGTGTAATGTTCAGCATTTGACACAGGGATGTACGTTTTGCATTTGTAAATTAACATCTTTGTCTTACACTGATGCACATCTGGTGGGCTTACTACTGTTCAATGTTTCTATTTCCCTGACTGTGTGCCCATCTCCACTGGACATGCAGTTTAGCACATCAGTGTTGAAGGACTCATCTGTGTATACAGTGCAACTTGCTTGACACGTGTTTTGGGTGTATGCAGGTGACTGACGTGACACTCCCGTACCCAGGCTGATGTGAGCAGAGCCTTCAGTGTGTTGTAGTTGTTGACTCACCGACCGAGTGTTCTGCTGACATGTTTGAGTCGTGCACAGACAAGGTTTGGCACAGCGGACCTTCCACAGGAGTGGAGTGCCCTCATGGCAGTGTGTAATCCCGTGACATTGCCTGGGCCCGTGTTGTGTGTTGTGTAAGCATGTCTGTGCGTGTTCCCTTCCCTTTTCCTACACAGGCTGTGTCCCTACGGATGTTCCTGTTTGTGATGCTTGCTGAGTTGTTCTGTGTTCATCCAGCATCTTGGACCTGGTTTCTCCGGGATGTGGGTGCATGGCAAACTAATGTTCATCAGGTTGTCATCCCTAGTTGTCTTTGATGTCAGGGCTGGGGATGTGGGCAAACGCAGATGGGACATAGTCAGGATTCCCCTTGGCACTTGTTGCTTACACAAGTCATGTAATTTACAGTTTGTAGTAGCTTTCAGTGATTGTGACACGTTGTGTGTGTGACTGCTGCCACTCCTCAGGGTCAGAGCTGCAATGTTGGAAGTTGTCTACGTGTGTTCTTTGTGGGTCACCTTGGCTTCTTCATTGGTGTGTGACTATGGCCGGGATCCCATTGATTGGGGTGGATTTCACGTCATGCCCATGTACCGCGTACTGTGCAGTGTGTCAGACATTCACGAGTCTTGTTGACTGGCCATGTGTGATGGGTTTCTGCACCTTAGTTCCCACCACCACCCCTGGGATTGTCATGGGTGCATGTGCAATGTCACCAGTCCATGTGAGCTTCACTGCTGCACATTGGTGGAGATCAAGGTGTGTGGTGTTGAGTGTGTGCAAATGTGAGTTGTTGCACAGCTAGACCCCTACCTCCATATTGGCCTTGGCTGGCAGGCTGTGCTGATTGATTTGTGCTTGTGTAGGTGTGATGGTAGTTTGTTGCTCAGGACACACGGCTGTGGTTCACAGTGTGAATGACATCTACCTTTGTCATCACAGTGGGATTATCATGCAGGCTAGTGTCACCACAATGTGGGGTCCCTGGGGGTAGTGCTGTGGTGGGTCTGTCTCTTGCTGTGTTAGTTGCTGTTCCTACAAGCTTGTGTGACATGTGTAATTTGGGCTCCCTCTCATCTAACAATGCCTGTTTGCCCACATAGGGGAATCCGATCCATGAGTTACTTTTGTATCGCACTGTATACACATCTGTGTAATTGAAATTCAGGCCTCCTCATGTGTTGTGTGGTTGCCTGGGGACACTGGCACACACCCCCATCACCTGTTGTGTTTGATATGCAGTGTGAGTCTGCCTGTTTGTGTTTGTGCATTTGCACCACTGCATTGGCATATCTTGAGTGTGCCATTGGCTGTATGTTGTTTGGTGGCTTTCCCCTGCTGTCCCTGGGACTCCTAGGTCATCAGTCAGCACAATAATCATGGTTTGTATGTCCCATTGCTGCCATGGTATGGTATTTGTTCACCTGACATCTACAGTCTCCACAGGATATCTACATTTGTGTGTCCATTGGTGCAGATATGTGGATCTGCATTATGATGGTCACTTCTGTCATTGTGTTATTTGTGAATGTTGACAATGTGAGCCCCCATGGGTGATGTTTGTATGCACATGGCCAAAACGATGTTTGCCTCACCCAATCTATGTTGCTATGGGACACAAGCACTACTATGCCACTGATGTGTTTGTTGTTGTGTGACCAGGAATCATCCATGCAGTTTGGCTTTGGCAGCTTTTACCATGACTACACTTACCTTTTGGTCACTGTGGTGATGGGGCTTTGGGCCCCATTACCACACTGTTCAAAATCTGCATCAGCTATGGACCCCACACTTACCTTTTGGTCACTGTGGTGATGGGGCTTTAGGCCCCATTGCCACACTGTTCAAAATGTGCATCAGCTATGGACCCCACACTTACCTTTTGGTCACTGTGGTGATGGGGCTTTAGGCCCCATTGCCACACTGTTCAAAATGTGCATCAGCTATGGACCCCACACTTACCTTTTGGTCACTGTGATGATGGGGCTTTAGGCCCCATTGCCACAATGTTCAGAATGTGCTTCAGCTATGGCCCCACACTTACCTTTTGGTCACTGTGGTGATGGGGTGTTCGACCCCATTGACACAGTGGTCATGGTTGGCTTGCATTGTGGAGGCCACACACATTTATGTGTGACACATGTGATAGGGGGTCACATTGTATGTTCAATGTCATGTTCAGTGTTGTAGGCATTTGACACAGACTACACACACTTGTCAAGGTGTTGGGGGGGAATGTAATTTTCAGACATTCCTTATGTGGGAGTATGCTGGTTGTGTCATGCATTACCCGTCCTATGAGTAGGGGTGGTGGTAGTGGCAGGCATCCAGCCCCCTATGAGTAGAGGTGGTGTCAGTGGTAGGCATCCATCCCCCTAAGGGTGGGGATGGTAGTAGTGACAGGCATCCAGCCACCCATGAGTAGGGGTGGTGGTAGTGGCAGGCATCCATCCCCTAAGGGTGGGGATGGTAGTAGTGACAGGCATCCAGGCCCCCTGAGTAGGGGTGGTGGTAGTGTTAGGCATCCAGGCCCCCTGAGTAGGAGTGGTGTTAGTGGTAGGCATCCATCCCCTATGAGTGGGGATGGTAGTAGTGACAGGAAACCAGGCCCCCTGAGTAGGGGTGGTGGTAGTGGTAGGCATCCAGGCCCCCTGAGTAGGGGTGGTGTTAGTGGTAGGCATCCATCCCCCTATGAGTGGGGATGGTAGTAGTGACAGGCATCCAGGCCCCCTGAGTAGGGGTGGTGGTAGTGGTAGGCATCCATCCCCCTAAGGGTGGGGATGGTAGTAGTGACAGGCATCCAGCCCCCTGAGTAGGGGTGGTGGTAGTGGTAGGCATCCATCCCCCATGAGTGGGGATGGTAGTAGTGACAGGCATCCATGCCCCCTGAGTAGGGGTGGTGGTAGTGGCAGGCATCCATCCCCTAAGGGTGGGGATGGTAGTAGTGACAGGCATCCAGCCACCCATGAGTAGGGGTGGTGGTAGTGGCAGGCATCCATCCCCTAAGGGTGGGGATGGTAGTAGTGACAGGCATCCAGGCCCCCATGAGTAGGGGTGGTGGTAGTGGCAGACATCCAGCCCCCTGAGTAGGGGTGGTGGTAGGGTGGTGTTAGTGGTAGGCATCCATCCCCCATGAGTGGGGATGGTAGTAGTGACAGGCATCCAGGCCCCCTGAGTAGGGGTGGTGGTAGTGGCAGGCATCCATCCCCCTAAGGGTGGGGATGGTAGTAGTGACAGGCATCCAGTCCCCCCTGAGTAGGGGTGGTGGTAGTGGTAGGCATCCATCCCCCTAAGGGTGGGGATGGTAGTAGTGACAGGCATCCAGGCCCCCCTGAGTAGGGGTGGTGGTAGTGGCAGGCATCCATCCCCCTAAGGGTGGGGTTGGTAGTAGTGACAGGCATCCAGGCCCCCATGAGTAGGGGTGGTGGTAGTGGTAGGCATCCATCCCCTATGAGTGGGGATGGTAGTAGTGACAGGCATCCAGGCCCCCTGAGTAGGGTTGGTGGTAGTGGTAGGCATCCAGGCCCCCTGAGTAGGGGTGGTGGTAGTGGTAGGCATCCATCCCCCTAAGGGTGGGGATGGTAGTAGTGACAGGCATCCAGGCCCCCTGAGTAGGGGTGGTGGTAGTGGCAGGCATCTAGCCCCCATGAGTAGGGGTGGTGGTAGGGTGGTGTTAGTGGTAGGCATCCATCCCCCTATGGGTGTGTATGGCATTGGTGATGGCCATCCCACCCCTATGGTTCTGCTGTTGCTAGTGTACGTCATTTGTGCATCCCTATGTGTGTGTGACATATTTCGGGTACGTGTCGTTTGTTTGTGTTGTTGGTGTTTGACTTACCGTCTGCGCCGTACGCGTCCGTGCCGGTCCCGGTAATAGATGTAGAGTATAGGTAGGACCTGCGCGATGGGATTCATGCTTGGGTCGTCTCGTTCGGGTTTCGCATGTCTTCGACTCGTACTCGTCGCTGGCTTGTTCATCTCGTAGCCGTGGATCCTCTTGTGGCGCGAATCGGAGCTTATGTACGGCTCTCCCGGATGCTCAAACGTGCCGGACGTAGTGACGGGTTCGGCGCGTACGGAAGGCGCATCGTACTCATCCGGCCGGAAGGTGCTGTGTATTTGCTTCCGTGCGACTCGAATCGGCGTTTACGGATCCGGCTCGGGCGGGGAACAGGAGCTGAAATGGGTGAGTACGGCTCGCTCGGAATCTGGGCTGTTATGCGCATCGTACTTGTTCGTTCGGACGAGTGTTCGAATCGGTCGGGAAACATGCGTTCGGCTTGTATTTTTTCCGGACGAATACTGTTAGGTGCGCTTCCGGCCGAGATCGGAATCGACCCCTCAGACTTTTGGCAGAGATGGGGCCCCAGATCTGGACAGTTGCTGGCTTATTCCCTTAAATATCAGGTTTTTCTGCAGATAATCTTACCACCTAAAGGTCTGCTAAATACTTTATATTTCAAACATACACGTTTTAAAACCCTTTATGTATATCACTTGGTTTGGCGAGCTATCTGCTCTATGTGCAATATAACAGGGGTTTCATCAATACACAGCCCCTGGGTATAATCCAAACTTTCTACTATCTATCCCGGAGGGTTATGTCAGTTGTTGGCGGGACCCGCAATGCTTAACTTTGGGTCAGTTCTTTAGGAATTCTAATCTTCTTCCTTATCAGGAGCTGAGTGAGGAATTCGAGTTCCCTAAAACTGGACTTTTCCAGTATCTGCAATTAAGAGATTTTCTTCTTCATCTCTCCCCTAAGGATATTTGTCTGGCTGATAATTATTTTTTGAAAAATTGTATCAAAACTCTGGGCTGGGGATGCATACATACATTTTATGATATTCTGTCCAATTATAATCATATAATAGATAAACTAAACAAAAGTGAATACTGGGGTCTCACTTGCTGAAATCTCACAAATAAATTTACTTGCACAGAGCACTTTGACTATCTCTCATTTTAAGATTCATTTTTTAAGACTGTTTTTGATTTGTATTATTAGCAGTATAAATTGCATAAGTAGGGCCTTTGTGCAACTGCTCACTGTTTTCGGTGCAATGAATCTTCAGTGGATACTGTACATATATTTGGTTCTTGTAATAATTTGGCATCATACTGGGACATGGTCTTCTAATCCATGAATCAAGTACTGAAGACAAGCATAACTTCTGCTGGGTTGCTTATAGCCCTAGCTTTTCTCCAGAGAGAAGCCCTGGATCCCCTGGCCTGGTGGCAGGAATGTATTTCTCTTTGCAAGCCTGAAATGGCAGCAATTCAAAATGATCCTAGATGTAGACAGCTGTAAAAAATGTGTTACCCCATTACACAGAGTCTGGCTGATGTTATGCCTGGCTACGTACTATATAAATAGTATTAACCCTTTTTTTCTTTGTTCTAGTTTTGTTTGAATTTTATTTTATATGGATGCCCTACTGCCTGTGCAGATTGCTGTACCCATGCATGAATTACTTACATCTTGATTTTTTAAGGGATAATCATTATGAAATTTGGTGATTCCACTCTGTAATTAATAATACTATGAGGTAGTGCTGTTTGATACCTTTCGAATAGAAAAAAAATAAAAAAAATAACTACTGCCTTTGCTGTAGAGTCAGATACAGAGTTCCCTAAAGCATGAATACCATCATGCTAGTGTACCGATGTGTGTCTCACATGGACTAATAGAAGCACAACTTTTAAGATGGCAACCTCTGACCAGAGTTGTTTATTTCTGATTAGTGTCTCTTTTAAATCTTTGAATCAGTTCAGTCTCCAATCGGGTAAATCCACATTATTTGGCTGCATACAGAAAGATGAGTCAGACTTGATTAGTGTGAGAACTCCTTGCTCAGTCTTCTGTAGTGCAAGCATTACTGCATTTATCTGTGCGATATGTGCAGTGCTGTCACCTGAAGTTTAAGTGTATGTGTGTTATTGCTCAAATTTACCGTCTTTAAATATATTCCCTGCACAGGCTGCTGAATATTTCTTTTTTGTTCCAGCAACTGGTTGTGCGGAACCATCTGTATAGATCACGCTCTTATAACTTTCAATGGGTAATATTTCTAAAGTCATGGGCCATTTCTACTCATGTTAGAGGAATGATTGTGCCCTAGTGTAGGATCATATTGAAACAGTGCATCTACTACATTTAATAATGATGCCCACTGAAACCCATCTGGGGTGTAGTGCTTGAGCATTTGAAATTATGGCATTGGAGGATGCATCAAGAGGAGAAATGGGAGAAACAACAATATTTTTTTTCCCTGCATCAAAGGGTACTTTTTTGAAATGGCTGTTTATACAGCTGCAAAAGGTTTCTCAGTGGAGGCAAAACGTGATTCTGCATTTGAGTATAAATATGATTTTTGTATGCTATGGGAACTGTCTGCCCCTCACTGTTGATTACATGGGTGTAGTCTTAGATGCTAGGTACAATTCTCAAAACTAGTCTTGTTATCCCTAGCAAATATTTTGATCCTAGCATGTCTGCACGAAGAGCATGCAGAATCTGGTGTGTTTGCCCGTCCAGTGTTTGGAGAGGACGTTGGAGTTATGAGTTTGTACAATGGTTTAACTCACTCAGCATAATGTTGCAAGTAAGCTAGTCCAAAGTTAAGGAAACCGAGCAGGGCGTTCAACATTCTGAGTGTATTTGGATGGGTGGGTTTGAGTATGTATGCGCACTTGTGAATAGGTGGGTGTGAGTGAGTGTGCTTGTGGATGGGTGGGTGTGAGCATGTGTGTGCTCTTGTGAGGGGATTGATGGAAATGAGTTAGCGCATGTATACTTGTCTGTGCCAGCCCCACTATTCATAATAACAAACTTATAAAGCGCATGGTTACACTAACCAGTGTGTCCCCACGCTGCGGCACAGTTCAGATCGCGGGCAGAGGAAACAAGCGGTTAAACCAGAGAACTCAGAGAAGGAAAAAGCCAGGTTTTGAGTTTTTTACGAAAGAGTGTCTCCACAGACTCTAGCCGGAGCCCCGGGGGGAGTTTATTCCAATGTTTGGCAGCCAGAAAACAAAAGGAGCGACCACCCATCCTCGCTCTCCTGATGTTCGGAATGCTGACCTGCCCTGTCCCGCTAGATCTCAAGCAGCGGGTCGGAGAGTATGGGGTGAGGAAGTCATGCAGGTAAGTGGGGCCTTTTCTCTGTAAAATGTGATGGCTCACACACATAGCCTTGAACAGGATTCGTTCCCTTACCGGGAGCCAGTGAAGGGAAGCCAGGGCCTTGTTGGAAGAGGCTCTCCTGGGTAACATTAAAACGAGACGAGCCGCAGCATTCTGAATGCGCTGGAGTCTCTGCACACACTTGGAGCTAGCTCCCAAATACAGGACGTTCCCATAATCCATGCGTGACGTCACCAGAGCATGGACCATAGTTTTCCTTGCTGAAATTGACAGTACATCCAAGGTCTTCTGAAGACCTCTCATAACCCCAAAACATTTCCCCACCACGCGCCTAATGTGATTATCAAAGGAAAGCTTGGAGTCCAGCCACACCCCAAGATTCTTTACCTGATCACAGGGGGGCGGGGTAGGTCCCAGTGTCTGCGGCCACCACGCTGATGACCAGATAGTGGGAGCTTTACCTATCACAAGAACTTCAGTTTTGTTACCATTAAGCTTAAGGCAGTTGTCAGCCATCCAAGATGCCAGTTCTTGAAGACACGTCGAGAAATTGATGGCTGCCTTCTCATGTTCTTGTGTTAGGGACACCACCAATTGTGTGTCGTCAGCGTAGGACACAACACTAACCCCAAATTTTTCAATAATCTCTGCCAGAGGGGCAATGTAGAGATTAAAGAGGGTGGGGCTAAGGATGGAGCCCTGTGGGACCCCTTGGTTCAGCTCGATACTTTTAGAGTAGTAAGGTTCCTGCGACACCTGGAAACTACGCTCGTGTAGGAAGGACTCAAGCCATTCCATGGCTCGGTCCACCAAACCTCCTTTCCTCAGGCGTTGAAGTAAGGTTGGATGAGCCACCGTGTCAAATGCGGCGCTGAGGTCGAGTAGGACTAAAGCCACCATTTGTCCCGCATCTACATATTTGCGGATGATTTCGGTGGAGAGAAGCAGCGCCGATTCGGTGGAATAAGATGTTCGGAACCCCGATACAAACTGGGAGCTGCCATTGTACTATTGACAACCTGGTTTATAACCTTTGCTATTCCTACGAATCATGTACAGTGGAGCTCTGTTTCCCTATCAGAATAGATTGCAAAACGCGACACCTTTTGTAGTTGCTGTTTAGATAAGGAATGAATTAGGCATGGACAGTTTTTACAATCCTCTTTGCCAGCCCACTCCACCAGCTCCCTCTCCACTAATAGCATGGCTTATGCACTCTTTACATTAGTTCCAATACCACTGATTACATACATGAGTAGGGATGAGATATATCAATGGATTGTGCTGGTTGTTTGCATCAACAAAAGGATATACTAATTCCCTACACACAAAAGGTGGTGGGAAAAATACTTGCAATAAGTCTAACCACTGGCAATCACTCTGGATAGCATTCAAACACATTGTTTTTTTGCCCACCATGCCACTTCAGTTTGAGACCAGCCATATGCAAATCAGTCTTGACCCTTCTCCAATAGGAAGGGTCCAGCCTATACTGCCAGGCCAGATCCTCCATGAACAGGAACACAAACAGACCAAGACCGGTTTCATCCTAATTGGGGCTCGCCAGTCAAGTGTAGCTTGGTTCCAGTTGCACAGTGAGAAAGGGACCCATGTCTGGGCATACCCTTGACACTTGGGGTGGTACATCAAGCCCACAAAAGAGAATGGGGGGAGTGCTTGCAATAGGTCTAGCCACTGGCACTCACTTGGGGTAGCATTTCAATCTATCATTCTTTTACCAACCAAGCCACCTCAGTTTGGACTCACAGTGTGCAAATACGTGGTGACTCTGCTCCAATAGGAACCGTCCAGCCTGAGCGCCAGGCCAGGTCCTCACTGCACTGGAACACAAGCAACCCAAGAATGGGTTTGTCCTGATTGGGGCTCATCTGCTGGGTGTAGTTTGGTTCCAGTGACTCAGTGTGCATGGTATCCACATCTGGGCATATCCTTGCCACTTAGGGTGGTACATAAAACACCCAAAAGGTGATGGGAGGAATGCTTGCAATAAGTCCCACTGCTGAGCTGTTCCTATGTGATATACAGTTTCCAACTGCAAATATGAGTGTCGAGCACACCTAGTTTAGCCGTTCTGCTCTACTGTGACTATTATTTTATGAGTCCACATCACCAGTTCATTCTTCTTTTGACCAAATGTGGCTTTCAGGGCAAGCTTCTTATTGTCTGAGTGTGCACTATACCCCTTTAAACCTGATTGACAGGTAATTTAATAGCCCATTTTGATCATGATATAATGCCTTAATTTTCCTACAGGCTCTTTGCCTTAAAGTTCCATCATAGGTGGACTGAATGTTTGACAGATGGGTCATCTGCTGCTTTTTGGCAGAAATCCTGCATCAGCCAAACTCTCAACGAGCCCATAAGAACACACTTTGCCACTGATTTATCAGTACAATTCGATGTCAAAAACATGTCTCTTAACTTCACTATACTGAAGTTTTTACAATTCCGGAATTTAAACAATACAGTTAATCAAATTAAGAAGCATGTGATCATAGCTCAAGCTTGATGTCACCTTCTGCGAACTTTTCTTCATTTTCCAAGTTGAGGGGGATTGCATATTCAGGATCTGCCTCTTTAAAAACTGGATTCTGGGTCGAGGGGACATCCTCTTCCTTGTCATTGTTTGTCCTTATCTCTGGAGCTTGCTGTTCAATTTTTCGGTTATCTTTTTCTTCCTTTTTGCATTGCAGTGGTGGACTCTCGTGTCTTTCCACAATTGTTTTCATCTGCATGTTAAAAGTATTCAAAACAAATTTGCTGTTTTTTTCTACATACTTTAATTGTTTTCATGCACAACAAGCATTTCTCATAAGTATTAAAATACGAAGATAGTTGTGCACCACATCTGCTGCACGCACAAATGATTCCTTTGAAAATTGTTTCCAAGTATGGAAGATTAACCTTCTAATGAACGCATATATTTAAAACATCGAGTTAGGCCTTACCTAACAAATGATCTGGCAATGTTCTCCCATGGGTGGAGGTGTTGATACTTCCAATCAGTTGGCAGCATCCACGCCATCCATGCCTTCGCCGCTGCCTGGCCTTACCAAATAACAGCCCGATTTTAACATGGCATTGTGTAGAGGTAGGAAGGTGGTGGGACTCAGTAGGGGTACCAGCTCTTAGCTGGTTGTAGCCACCATCTCTCCTTTGAACTCTTGTATACATGAATGTGCTCATGATAGAATCCCCAGAGATACCCTGAGCAGAGGGAGAAATCTACTGTCACACCCACAGTAACCCCCAGGATTACCTTCTCTTGGTTCCATAGCTCAAGACAAGGTGAATCCTAGGTGCTACAACCCATATGCCATGATAGACATCAGGATGTCACCTCCAGCTAGTCTTGGCCACCACCCTGTTTGAGGGGAACATCACTAAACACCACTGGTGAACAGGACAGGAGCCTGGTGAAGTGGTGGGGGGTGCAGGTCTGGGTTGAGGTGGTGCTTCCACCTGGGTTAAAAAATGATTAAATTAACCCATTATTCCCACTAAATACGACTTGGACCATTTTTCACGGGATCATGATTAAACAGAAAGACTCTATATTTTTGTTATAGTTGAACTAAAATTGACATTGTTTTATCTCCGTTTAACACACATTAGTGCAAGGAAGCAAGGTGGCACCTGCGGTTACCAGTTAAACGAAGTAAGTGCAACATTCTAGCAGCCTAGCCATGATACCATTATGGCTCTTGCCTAAAACCATGCCACCATTATAGTGCAGTGCAACCGACTGCCTGTAGTCTATATGTTATATTCACTGTGAGTATTGTTTAAGAGATAATAGTTTGCCTATCTGTGATCTGAGGCATGCTGCAATGTCTGATTCCGGAGATGTTCTCGGTAAATTCTCTCCTTCATCCCACCTCTCTGCCCCACCTTTTTCCATCAGTTTACTCTCCCCCTTTGACCCCAAACTCAGATTATAACTGCCTTCCAGGATGGTAATCCTCTGCTTCCTTCCTTTGGCCTGTCCTTGGTAATACTCCTCCCTGCCTCATTACTTCATATATTCCATAATACATCCTATGCACTGAGGATGACCTTCGAATGCAAGGTGGTGCTACTTGGCTTGCAGTCTCCTGGACCCGCTGCGTCTTTTAAATAAAACCATGTAACAATTGTTCTGCAGGGCTTTCAGCTGCCTCTATGCTGCACTCTGTATTACTTGGGTCTATAATATATTTTAAAGGATGAGAATTTGTCTGTGGAATCTGCCGTCTTTGGCACTGTGTAATACCGGGTTGCTGACATGCTGTCTGTCAAGTCTCTCCTTCTTCCCCTAGCCTTTTCCCTCTCGCTATCCCTTCCTATTTCAGTCAGGTTAGCCCCTCATTCACCGGAGCCCACTTTAGCTTCTACCTAGATTTTGATTACCCTCCATCGACAGGAGTGCCCTCTTTCCTCTCGCAGTCCACCCATGGTCATGCAACCCGCATCGCTTCCTGTTCAACTCTCTCTCTCCCACTCAGCATCTTTCAGGGAATCAATCTCCAGAGTCCAGGTAATGTGCAGATGGGTTAAAGGCATCTTCCTGTGGGGTGGGCTACTGCCTGGTAGACAGAGCCTGGGATGGGACCATCTGCCTTACCCATCCCTAACCATAACCTTTGAATTATTCGGGCTGTGGATAATTAGGGCTCTGACAAAATCTATATCACACTTCGACTGGGTACGCTTTTCTTACCTGTGGCTTGTGTATGTCTAAATGTAAAGCACAGTGAATAATGCACTATGTACAATAAACATGTAAATATTTTGTGCATATATTGTACCTGAGTAGGAGGGCTTTTGACAGAGACACCACCTTCTTCTAAGTCTAACAAAAAGGCTTTGGTTGTTGAATTCCATTCATCTGGCTCTCTTTTCTAGAAAAGGACACACAAGTACACAACAAAATGAGAGTTTCAATTTTCAAATCGTAATTTTCCACAATGTTTACTTCATTATAACGTTTACTCTGTAAGTTTCATACTAAAAATGACACACTCAGTTGAGGAGATGCCTATATTTGAAGTAAAATGTGTTACGGGCTTAATAATGTATTCCTAGAGTAGGGTATATTGTGATCTAAATATGGTTTTACAAAACTAATGTCTACGGAATATAATTTAGAAAAAATCGATATTTTTGCAAACGACATTCAGGATGTGATATTTATGTCAGACGATATATTTCTTTTTGATCTTCTGACATGCAATAATTCATACAAACTCGTTTTGCATCCTCAGCTCTGACATAAAAAAAAGCTGCACACAGCCTCTCCTTCGTATTAAGAAACCCACCTTTAACAGAGGTGAGAGAGAGATATCAATCACGGCACATCCTCCAGCAGATGACATTCCTTTCAGGAGCTCTGTCAGAAGCTGAGAACTTTGATTATCTTTATGACAATTACATTACATCTATTGTGTTGCCCTGGAAGATCAAATGATCTTTTGTCACAATGTCCCCCCTATCACCACACTACTCCTGTACATCCTCCTCATCCCCTACCTCAGAGTCAATAACCACCTCGGCTATTCCTGATTCCTTACTTTTATTTATAAATGTGTCTAAGCAAAGCTATTTCCTAACCTCAGCACTCCACACCAAATTAATGTTCAACAGTCCATTACTACTACCAGCCTTGAAACCTAGACACAAATCACTTTACTTTGTATGTGTAACTCAAGGTTGAGATGCAGCAGGGCTACCACTCTACCTAATCACTTCACCCCTGCCAAAGAAACAGCGATAAATCCAAATATGCTGCATTATCTGCTGTTGTCCACAAAGACCAATTTCACTTCTGGACACTCACCCCACAATGTCAGCAGAGACGAAGGAACCAGCTTTCTCACCAACAAGCTATTCTTTATCATGTAAGGTGCAGTTTTACACCCACCCACTGATTCCTGTCTGTGTCCCTGGGTCACATTGCCAGTCCAGTCCCCATATCTTCAAACTACACAATGCTGTACAACATAGCCCCTAGTCTAGTGCCACAAGTGATGATCCTGCACCCGCTGAGCCCCTCTTTTCCCCTCATAATTTGATTCACAGACATGGTATTCCTTAAGCCAAATTTCTGTCTAACCACTGTCACTCCAACACAATCAACAACCACCAACTCCCACAGAAAACCCATAGATTCAATCCTAAGATCTACCTCACCGATCCACTCCCACCACCATTATCCTTCTCCCTTTCCTACAATGGTCTATATGACTGTTAAAGTTATTAGTTATTTGCTCCTGGCTACAAACAAGTTTGAAGACACTGATGAGGCTTTGCTGGACTGCCCTGCTGCCCTGCTGCTGACTTTACTGTTTACAACCCCAGAACCAGCCCAAGCAGCCCAGAGATGCAGGCAAAACACATTGAAGCACTCTCTATATCTAAGCAGAAACGATAGGAGGGTAAACATCGTTTACCACAAAAGGTTTTCCCCGCAGGGAATTACAACGCGGTCGTTACAACGACCGCGTTGTAACCACGCATACCATTACTCCGCAAGTCGGAACAACGACTTGCGGAGGGGGCAGAAGGTGTTGGATTTAAAATCCAACACCTTCCCTACTGTCCGCACAGACTGGAGTTGGAATAGTAAATTATACTATTCCAACATCCAGCGCCCCCCCTCCGCAAGTCGTTGTTACGACTTGCGGGGTAATGGTATGCGTGGTTACAACGCGGTCGTTGTAACGACTGCGTTGTAATTCCCTGCGGGGAAAAATAATGCGTTAAAAAGAGGTATATTCCCATAGGAGGGTTAAAAAAACTGCATATACAAGTGCAGTTCAGCTGCGTGGTGATCCTGTGTCTGGCAAGCACATTCTCTCCCTGTGCCGACCTCTACTGTTTTGATCATCATAGACACACCTTGATTTGGTGGTGGTCAAGCCAGTGATGGAGCAAGGTAACTGAGAAAATGTTGAACTCCCTAATATTAATATTAATTATTAACGTTATTAATTGATTTGAAAATTAATCAACGTTTTACGTTTTTCTTATAAAACATTTTACTAAAACTGCAATTTATGTGCAAACTAACCTACTTACAGTTGTAAAGGTGAAATAATAGTAAATAAAATGGTTTGCGTACTAATTAGAGTGATTTTGCATGATTTGTGCTAAGTAGTGAATTGTATTGTGGCAAAATAAATACGGATGGTAAGTAAAACCAGCTTTATATGTCGCTTTTGCTAGGTAACACCTAATTGGGGTACATAGAATGACGGGTGGGAAACGAAAAAGGCTTATTTTCTTTATTCTTAACTATTATTGTGTTTGTTTTCATAATAGTTCGCTCGGGCCTGCTAGGGCGCGCTGTAAAAATGGCTGCCGAGACAGATGAACTTAGTGCGCAGGTGCAAAATGGCTTCCAAGCGGAAGAAAAGCTGTAGAAATATACCACGTGGTTGCTTATAGAGCCCAGAATGAAAAGGGGATCAAGGTCGGCATGACCTATCGTCAAGGCGTGTGCCAAGAGGCATTCAGCAAGAATGTGTGAGAACCAGAAAAGCAGCTGTGAATTAACAATGACCTGTTTAAAATAAAGCAACAAAAGAAGATACATAAGCGGAGCTGTCAATCGGATTGGTAATGTCCTGAAACCGTGCGAAAGGAAAAAATTATGAACATTTAATGGAACTGGTTTGAGCAAGGAGGGCAATGAGGAGATGCTTGCCACCCCTCCAATGGACCAATTAGCGTGAATCTCGCCCCCAAAGATTAAAACATTTCTGTTTAGTAAGCTAGTAATAGGGTATAAGAGGACCTACACTTAAGTAGGAGGAGCGCTTTTTCCATATATAATTTTTGAGCACAGGACGCTGACGCTGAAGAGCTGCTGCTATTTTCCGTAGGCCATTATTATAAAATAATTAATCTTTTTTTACTTTAAAATCTGACTGGGAAGGAATGGGAACGGTTGCGGGAAACCTGTATGGGTGACCCGATGAGGAGGCCTGTTTCAGCCGGACAGACAGTCAGTTTTGGGAGTTCCATGCTGTGATCTGCAATTTAACTGCTGTGATGAACTTTATTTTTCATCCAAAAGGGTATGCATTGCATTTTAAATATATTCCTTATAATGATAATAAATGTATTGAACTGATTAATAAAACTGAATTTTATTCATGCTTTTTAAAATTAGATAAACTTTATTATAATTTAAATTACGAGTCTGTGGTTCTTTAGCTCAATAATAAATGCAAATGTTTAATAAGATTTAAAGTGATTGAGCTGGTCTTAATCACCATCAACTGATTCCTACTAGTTGGTCCATCGACCAATGAGCGGAATACCTTGATGTTTTAGAAATCGACAGGATTTAATCTAATTATGTATGATGTTGGAGAAATTATCTTGTCGACTTTAAAAAGGTATCCCGTTTTCTTCCAGCAGTCATTAATTTCTTTTCCCAGGTGAAGGTGTATGGGATCCAGGGAATATTTGAGTGAGTGAACTTTATATGCGGTGTTATGGGCCCCACCGTCATATTGGTATAATTGTTAAAAGAGTGATTTTCAACCTGGATGTCATGTCCAAAGGAAAAGAAATTATATTAGTCGTGCTGGATCAGATTTCTTGGTAGCAGAGTTATGGTTACTATAGATTAGTTTGGTGATTATTGATTATTGATTATTTCATGTTTAACACACATTTATGTCGAAGTGTATTATGTTATATGTAAGTCGGAAATTTTGAAGCTTCCGGGAAGTAGGAAGTGGACACATGTGGCAAGAGAAGTCACATGGAATAGTGCATTGTCTGGTTTTCAAATTGGTGATAACACAGGTTGTGTTATGATAGGGACATTTTCTGTATGAAACGTGTATGAGTGAAATAGCAACTGGTTTTCTTGTGAAACTCTGGCCCTAATTCTCAGGAGCAGTGTAGTCTCCACATGTGTTTTATCCCCAGAGAAACGGGTTTACCCCTTGCTTGAAAGAAGGGTAAGGTAGAGGGAAGTGCTACACTTATCGAATAAAACTGTATTCTTGCAAAATAGAGTAAACTATCACTTTGTTTAGCGAAAACAGACAATGGAAATGTGTTTTTAATGTCGTAACTAACCAAGAACAGTTGAGAACAAATTGCAGATAAATTTTGTAAAGGAGGGGTCAGGAGCAGAACTGACGTCGACAAAAGGCCGCGCTGGGATTGGCCAGTGCACTGAGAACACGGAAAACGCCCTGATTGGTGCGTTGGTGTGAGACGCGCTGGGATAGGTCCGAATAGCACATAGAGATCAGAACTGAGTTACGAGTTTGCAGAAGAGAAAGAAAACGTGAAATATGGCTTATTATGAGTATGGTAGAGAGAAAACGTCGTGGATGGCGAAAATTAAGAACTTCTTTAAGAAAGACAAAAAGGTAGTGACTAGAGAGGGACAGGTAATTCCTCTGCCGAAAACACCAGCTTCGCATATGATGCTGAAATACGGTTATCATACCTGTATTCGGTTAGAAAATTGGACGAGATATACCCGAAATGATGGAGTATTGGCTTTTCCAGAAAATGGTTCATTTAACGTGGCAGTACTACGAAATTTGAGAGAAAAGATGACGAAGCTTGAGCCTAAACCTAGACCAACTCAATTTGAAGCATTAGGTGAATGGGAAGATGAGATGTATGAACGAGAAAGATACAGAGGTGCAAAGAATCATGGTTTTGTTCCTGGAAGGTTGTGGGGAGTGAATCATGAGGACAGAATGAAGCGTTGGAGATATGCTAATATGACAGAAGGATTGTTTCCAGCTTTTACAGTTGAGGAGGGTACAAGAAAGAAGTGTACAGAGAAAAAGAAACATACAGTCACAGAAAGGTACAGGTATGGAGGTAGCGAGATAGAGGATGAGTTGCTGGAAGATATTTTAAACAGAAACCCTCCTCCATATCAACAGAATTCAGCGGTGGTGACACCCAATGCACCGCCAATAGAAACTGGGAGGAATAAAAGTCCAGAACGTAGATATGAGATAAATAGTTCAAATGAACAGTTAAAAACCCCACAAAGTGAAAAATGTGACAGTGACAATGCAGCAGAGTTAGCAAAAACTACAAAAGAATTGACTGAGAAAATAAGGGAGTTAACAATGAACATGGAAGCTGTAACTGTGCCAGTGACAATAGGACCAGTAATACCAGTTTTTTAGAACCAGAAAATAGATGAACATTCTTTAGTTATCCCCATGAACTCAAATTTGCAAAGAATGAGAGAAGGGATGGAACTAGAAACTGAAGGGGCAAGAAATTTGGTCAATTCGTATAGACCGAGCCCACCTACAAACTTGACAGTAAATGAAAGTGAAATAAGGAGGATTCCTATGGGAACTGAGTCTGCATCTGAAACACCAGAAAGGAATAGAAATTGGATAGAAATAAATAGTACACCTGTAGGTCCAACTCCAGATGAATTAAATGAGTGGATGAGAAACTTGCAAAAGAAAGAGACAGAACCAAAACCATTAGATGTAATCAGGTTAAAAATAGATATGGAAGAGTTAATTTTAGGGACCATTGGTACAGAAAAACTGAAGACATATCAGGACGACGAGATCATGTTCTTGTGCAAGAGCATTACTTGGAGAGCTAGAAATTTACATGACAAACTAGAAGAGACAGCAAATGAACTAGGAGTAGAATTTTTAAAAGTCAGGAGTTTGCAGAAACCGTATAGGGTAGATTTTTGTGAGAAAGACATAGAAAATCTGAACACATCAGGACGGTTAACCCAGATAAAAGAGTTGATTGTTTTGCTGAGAAAATGGGGTGATGTGGACAGATGGAGAAGCAGGTGGACTAAAAGGAATGAGAGAACAACTGACAAAGCGTCTTTAGCCTTTGCGGTGACAGACAAGGAATCGGTTGTAAGGGAGTATCCGATGAGAGAAACTCCAGGAGGTAGTTATGTACATGTCCCCATGTCCAGACAAGACATATTGTCATTTACAAATGACTTTCCAAAATTGAGAGAGAAACCTGTAGAATGGTACAGACAAGTGGAAAGGTTTGTCAAAGTTTCGAAGGTATTGTGGGTAGATTTGGATGGATTATTTGACATTGTGGTATCAGCAGATTTATGGACAGAATGTAAAATTACCATAGATTGGCCAACTGTAGAATACCCCAGAGATGCAAAAACAGGCGCGCCAGGACCAGAGGTCATGAGAAAATATGACCAAGTTATTACCTTTTTGAAAAACAAAATTCCGCCCAAAGAAACTGATTGGGTAAAAATTGACAGAACTACGCAGGAGAGTAAGGAATCTGTACATGCCTACTACGAGAGGCTACTATTGGTTTTCAAACAGTATAGTGGTTATGAAACCCTGAATGAGAAGGACATGAGTCATTTTGTATATAGATTCGTTTATGGGCTGAAACCAGAAATAAGTGAAATGATTAAACAGCATATGATTTGCTGGCAAAACAGTACGGTTGATGAAGTGTTGAGGTATGTTAAGTATTGTAGCGATGACATTGAGTGTAGACAACGTAAATTAAAAGAGAAAGCAATGTGGGCACAAGTGAAAGTTGCAGAAAAACAAGAAGCCCAACTGAATAATCAGGCTAATGAGACAGGACAAACTAAATCTAAACCGAATATAGGTAAAGGCAAAGGCCAAATGAGTATAGAAGAAGCAAAGAAAAAGTGGCCATGCCACAACTGCGGAAAGTTAGGGCATTGGAGAAACGAGTGTAAATTCCCAGCAAAAGCTAATGCAGAAAATCAATCATTAAATCCACAGGTGCAGAGTGAGGTGAGTTACCAACAGCTGCAGCAACCGCAGGTAGTTACTCAGCAGAGTCAGGTGCCACAACCACCACTTCCCAAGAGTGTAAACCCACAGAGATACAGTGCAGAGACAGGATTCTACGGAGGAGAGCAGGTAACACAATTGCCGCGCGCAGCTGCGATTTCGCAGCATTGGTTACGACAGGATGGGAATGAATCGGATGAAAGTTTATGACGGTGCCTAGGAGAGGAGGAAGAGTGCGTGCTTGGCGCAACTCTAGAGGTAGATCAGGCAGGTCCATTTGTGGATGGAGAAGTGAATGGTGCAAATGTAACTTTCCTTGTGGACACTGGAGCTACCCGTTCTACTGTTAGATCAGTGGAAATTCCAATCCAAACCTTCCTCTCTCAGGTGAAAATATCCAAGTCGTTGGTGTCTCAAACCAGCAAATTAAGGCGCCTCTTACCAAATTAGTAGAGGTAAAAGTTGGACCGTTCAGAGAAATGCACCGATTTGTAGTGTGTGATTGCAGTCCTGTAAATTTACTTGGACACGATCTGCTTTGTAAAATGAATTGCACCATCTATTGTACTCCGGATGGGATTGCATTCCAGACACCAGATGAAGATGTGCTATATAAAATGACAATGGCAGATTTAGAGTCAGGAGTGAATGACTTGTTTCCTATGTTTGATGTAGAGAAAATCCCAACTGAGTTAAAAGAAACAGTGAGACAGGAGGTGTGGGATTTTACAGGTGAAGATATTGGGTTAATGAGAGGAGTAGACCCAGTTAAAATTTCTGTTAGAGAGGGAACGAACTACCCAAATACTCCACAATACAAATTGACGCCAGAAATCATTCAAGGAATAACACCCGTAATAAATAAAATTATTGAACAAGGAATTTTGAAAGAAATAATGAGCAGTCCATGTAATTCGCCTATAATGGGACTGAAAAAGCCAAATGGAACATATAGGATAGTACAAGATTTAAGAAAGGTTAATAAAATTGTTGTTCCTTGTTGTCCAATTGTACCAAACCCTGCTGTAATACTGTATCAGATTCCACGTGAAGCAGAATGGTACACTGTCATTGATTTGTGCCATGCATTTTCTCTATCCCGTTACATCCATATAGCCAGCCATTATTTGCATTCAGGTTCGGAGAGCGTATTTTGGCATGGTGCCGAATTCCTCAGGGGTATACAGAAAGCCCTTCGATCTTTAATCAGATCTTAAAGAAATCGTTGGAAGATTTAAAAATGCCCGAAAAATCAGTGATGGTTCAGTATATTGATGACCTGTTAGTGGCATCAAAAACCAGAGAAGCATGTGTTACTGACACAATTGCTTTGTTGAACCATCTAGCAGGAGGAGGACATAAGGTGTCCCCAGCAAAATTACAGTTTTGTCAACAGGAAGTTCAATACCTAGGTCATAAAATTGAAAAGGGAGTGAGAAAGGTAACAACCGAGAGAATAAAAATCATTTGAGGAATGAGAGCTCCAATGACACAAAGAGAGGTAAGAATGTTCCTGGGAATGGTTGGATATTGCCTACAATGGATAAGTGGATTTTCGCTAATTGCAAAACCATTACAGCGGTTGACAAAAAAGGATGTTAAAGATCCGTTTGAATTGAATGATGAAGAAATGAGAGCATTCAGAGAATTAAAAGCGAGACTGTGTGAAGCACCGGCACTGGGAATGTCTGACTACGAAAAAGGTTTTGAGCTGTACTGTAGTGAGAGAGATGGGTGCGCACTTTCAGTTCTAGTGCAAAGACATGGGAATATGAAAAGACCTATTGCATATTTCTCAGCTGTTTTAGACCCGGTAGCAAACGCGTTGCCTGTATGTCTGAAAGCAGTAGCTGCAACTTGTGTGAGTCTGGAGCAAAGTGAAGGTATCGTGATGGGATACCCACTGAGAGTGTTTGTTCCACATTCGGTTGAAATTCTTTTAACAAGGACCAAAACTCAATACATGACACATAGTCGGCTGACTAGGTATGAAAAAGGGATTTTAAGTGCAGACAATGTAACCATTGACAGATGCACAAGCGTGAATCCTTCGACATCATTACCGGATGAAGAGAGTGTGATAGACAAAGATGAAGTTGACCATGATTGCTTGAATGTGCTTGAATATTGTACAAAACCAAGGCCTGATATCCGAGAAGAACCTGTGAAAGAATCAGATTATGTGATGTTTGTGGATGGCTCATGTTTGAGAACAAGTAAAGGAGTTTTGAGTGCGGCGTATGCTGTATGTACAGTAGCTGAAATAATGGAAGCATCTTGTTTGAGAGGGATACGTTCCGCCCAAGTGGCTGAACTAATTGCTCTAATTCAGGCATGCAAACTGGGAAAGAATGTCCGAATCACAGTGATCACGGATAGCCAGTATGGCTTCGGGGTGGTTCATGATTTTGGGCAGATCTGGTCCCAAAGAGGTTTCTTGACGTCTGCAGGAACTCCAATTCAGAATGGTGAGTTTGTGAAGAAATTACTTGAGGCGATACAGCTGCCTAAACAGATTGCGGTGGTAAAGTGCAATGCGCACAAAAATGGGGAAGACTACATAACCGTAGGCACTAAGTATGCCGACGAGATAGCTCAGTATTGTGCTAAAAATGTAGTCTCTTTGAACAGAAGGAGAGAGAGAGAGCATGTTTCATGTCCTTTGCTTTTTACTAACCCTGTTGAAACATGGGCTGAGGTGAGACAATTACAGGAAGCAGCAGATGATGAAGAAAAAGATAGCTGGATAAAAGCAGGATGCAGGAAAAGGGAGGAAGATGATGTTTGGGTTTATAGAGATGAAAGACCAGTTATGCCTGATAGCATGAATTCTGACATGGCACGGATGTACCATGGACAAGCTCATATTGGAAGGGATGCGATGATCCGACTTTTCAGACAAACCTGGTATAACCCAAAATTCAGAGCCATAGCTGAAAGTCTTTGTCAAAGATGTCTTATCTGCCAACAAATAAATCCCGGAAGGAAGACAGTAGTGAGTCTAGGAACAATAGGACGGGAGGGAGGTCCTTTCACAAGAATGCAACCGGATTTTATAGAAATGCCCCCAAGCAATAGACTGAGGTATGTTCTTGTGGTCGTTTGTTTGTTTTCCCGTTGGGTGGAGGCCTAACCGACCAGAAGGAATGATGGGATCACAGTAGCTAAGCTTTTGCTAAGAGAATTCATTCCAAGGTATTGTTTTCCAGTAACGATTGAAACAGATAGAGGAACACATTTTCAAAACGAACTGATTCAACTGATATGTGAAGCTCTTGGCATTCAACAGAAATTACACTGTGCATACAGACCAGAGGCTTCTGGAGTGGTAGAACAAGTGAATGGAACAATAAAGAATAGGTTAGGGAAAATGTGTCAAGCCACAGGACTCAAATGGCCAGATGCCCTTCCACTGGTACTCATGACTATCAGAAGCATACCTGATAGAAAGACAGGTTTGAGTCCCCACGAGATAATCATGGGACGAGCAATGAGACAAGCACATGTACCTGTCAACAAACTGCTGACTATAACTGATGATCTCTTGTTGGATTATTGCAAAGGATTAGCTGATGTGGTACATTCTGTGTTTCATTAGGTTGGACCGGATGCAACCACTCTTGAAAGAAAACCAGCTCATGATTTGAATACAGGAGATTGGGTCCGCATAAAAGTCAACAGAAGAAGAAACTGTTTAGTTCCTCGCTGGGACCAACCACGACAAGTGATCTTGGTGACAACAACTGCAGTCAAGTGTGCAGGAGTGAAAAACTGGGTACATGCCAGCCATACTATCAGAGTTCCAGATCCTGAAGCTCGACCTGTAAGTCGACATCTGGAGATATCTGACACCAGTTCAGCATCCGATGCAGAAGAAGAAACAAACAGGGTTCCAGAACTTGAAGATCGACCTGTAAGTCGACATCTGGAAAACCCAGGTACAAGTTTAACAACAGGAGAAGAAATTGAAATAGCAAAGGTTCCAGAACTTGAAGATCGACCTGTAAGTCGACATCTGGAAATATCAGACACCAGTTCAGCTTCTGATACAGATCAATCAGATGGTGATGAAAAGCTAAAGAATAAATGGAAAATTGACATTATAAACGAAGAAACTGAATCCAGAGACAGTGACAGTGAACAGCCATGCACAAGTTATGGTAAAAATCCTTCAAAGATTGTCAGATCAAACAAGGGAGGGATAGATTCAAATAGAGAGATAGAAGAATCGGAAGAACCCCGAGGAGCAATAGGGACAGAACAACAAACACAAGAACAGGGAAATATAGAGACAGACAGAGAGATCAACGAGAAATCGGAAGAAGCTCGAGGAGGGATAGAAACAAGTGATCGAACAGAAAAGACGCAGGATGAATCAGAGCTAGACAAAGAAGGAGAAATCATAAAGTTCAAGATAAGAGGTAATGAAGTAAGGTCTGAAACAGAATCAGAAGAAAGTGAAGAAGAAAGAAAACAGTGACTAGGACCAAGAAAAAGAACTTGGAGAGCTGAACGAGAAGAAAAAGAAAGTGAACCAAAAAGGCCGAGAAAAGGAGATAATTGGCCCCACAAAGTCAAAAGATTGAGATACAAAATCATAAACATAAACAGAGATAATGCAGAACAAGTAAATGAGATAACAAGTCAAAAGGAACAAGAAAAACAAAGTGGAAAACAATTGCAGAAAACGAAAAGAGTAAAGAAGGCTAATTTGAAATATAAGCCACCTGAGTGGCTATACATCGCACTAACTGATATCAAGGAAGAAGAAATCACTCACGAGAACCCAGAACAAAACAAATGGGTGAAAGTGAAGTGCAACAAGTTTGAAGGGAAAAAGTTTTTGCCGGACTGGACACTAAACCCGAATAAGACAAGAAAGAGTTCTGAGAAGAACTAAAAGAGAGTGCCAAACGAGACAAAGTGAGAAAGTAAAGTGGCTAAAACGTCATTTTGAAGTGTGGTGACACATTTTCTGTACAAATATATATAGGTAATAGAACAAGATGGTAGACACAGAGAATAGATGTGCGTTTCTACGTAGGTGGTGTAAGATGTGTTTCTTTTGTACAGGTTTATTAATGATCGTATGGCTTATCTTAGCAATCACCATTCCAATTAGATTAGCTGTGGAAGAAATGTCTATATTAGGGAACAACACAAAGGAGGATAAGAAAGCTAATACACAGAACACAGCAACATTAATAGATAGTGCAGAGTTACATAAAGATAGACCCATAACCGATTTTTCAAAGAATGTCTTCACAAAGTTATTATATGAGTATGTAGAAACAATGGATGTGAGAGATTGTTATGTTTGTATGCAATTACCTGCGTCTGTTTCAGAAGGTGTGACTTATCATCACCTTCCTTTGACGTAAGGAATAACATGTAGTGTTTTAGCTAGTTTGTTTTATAGAACAGGTAGATTAGAATATTATTATACTGACATAGATAAGGTTTTTGCAAAGATTTCTATAATTACTGAATTGAATAAAGTAAAAGAAGCAAGGATATTTGGTGAATTTTTCTTAGAAAATAAAGTTTTGACATTAGATGATATAGTAAAATACAACCTTACCTGTGAGTTAAAGAAGGAAGAAAAGATATTTTTAGAAATGGTTGAAAGCAGAAGAGTCAAATTTCAAAGAAAGATAACAGAAGAGGAGACAAGAACACCCTTATGGGCATTTGAAGGAGAAAGTCAGGATAAGAAAAAGACAAATGCAGCTATGAATTTAGATTGGCCTCAACAGGGAAAGTGATGCATTAGTAGAAATAGAACTAGATATGACAACTATTTTGTGGGTTCCAGTGACTACCGAGATAATTATAAAATTTTAGGAGGATGGAGATTCAAAGGGGGAAAAGATCCAATATTTCCAGGGATCTATTATATTTGTGGAAACAGAGCTTATTACAGGTTGCCGGACCATTGGTATGGGTCATGCTACTTAGGCCTGGTCTTTCCAAAGATTTTTCATGTAGAAAGAGAAGAACAAGGAACACACGAAATGGGTGAAACATTTACACGTAGAAAAAGGGAAAGTTTTTCAGAAATAGTAGGTGACATTTTTGGAGCAATGATACCAGCAGTGGGAATATCTTTGAATGCATTTAAAATTCAGAAATTGTCCACAGTGGTAGATCGTTTATCAACGAATACTGCTGGAGGGTTCTTGATGGTAAATACCGAGATGGTTGCCATGAGAGCTATGGTGATGCAAAATCGACTTGCCCTTGACATTCTTTTGGCAAAAGAGGGAGGAGTCTGTGGAATGCTGAAAGTTCAACATTGTTGCACTTACATTCCAGATAAAAGTGAAAATATACAAAAGTATATAAAGAATATTACAAATTTGCACAAAGAACTTGTTCCACTGGAGGTTGAAAATGCCTGGGAGAAACTTGGTAAGAGTTTTTCCTCAATACCAAAATGGTTCACTGAAATAGGTAGTTCCATTGTAGGGGAAGGTTAGATATCAGCAACAGTAGTAATATTAGTGGTACTATTTGTGAAATTTGTTATTATATGTATCAAGAGGAGAAAAAGACAAAACAAAATAAAAAGAGAAAATAAGATAAATAAAGAAAGAGAACGCGAAATAGGTGAAATAGAACTGGAAGAATTAAAAGAAAGCATGTATGAGAGAACAAAAAGACAAGATGAAAGGGATACAGATGTGTAGAAACTAACAAGAAGCAAATGGACAAGAAACAGTGCTATCTGAAAAATTGGGTGACATGGGTTTTTGTGGTGATATTAAAAATCACCAAAGGGGGGAGTTGATGGAGCAAGGTAACTGAGAAAATTCTGAACTCCCTAATATTAATATTAATTATTAACGTTATTAATTGATTTGAAAATTAATCAACATTTTACGTTTTTCTTATAAAACATTTTACTAAAACTGCAATTTATGTGCAAACTAACCTACTTACAGTTGTAAAGGTGAAATAATAGTAAATAAAATGGTTTGCGTACTAATTAGAGTGATTTTGCATGATTTGTGCTAAGTAGTGAATTGTTTTGTGGCAAAATAAATACGGATGGTAAGTAAAACCAGCTTTATATGTCGCTTTTGCTAGGTAACACCTAATTGGGGTACGTAGAATGACGGGTGGGAAATGAAAAAGGCTTATTTTCTTTATTCTTAACTATTATTGTGTTTGTTTTCATAATAGTTCGCTTGGGCCTGCTAGGCCGCGCTGTACAAATGGCTGCCGAGACAGATGAACTTAGTGCGCAGGTGCAAAATGGCTTCCAAGCGGAAGAAAAGCTGTGGAAATATACCACGTGGTTGCTTATAGAGCCCAGAATGAAAAGGGGATCAAGGTCGGCATGACCTATCGTCAAGGCGTGTGCCAAGAGGCATTCAGCAAGAATGTGTGAGAACCAGAAAAGCACCTGTGAATTAACAATGAACTGTTTAAAATAAAGCAACAAAAGAAGATACATAAGCGGAGCTGTCAATCGGATTGGTAATGTCCTGAAACCGTGCGAAAGGACAAAATTATGAACATTTAATGGAACTGGTTTGAGCAAGGAGGGCAATAGGAGATGCTTGCCACCCCTCCAATGGACCAATTAGCGTGAATCTCGCCCCCAAAGATTGAAACATTTCTGTTTAGTAAGCTAGTAATAGGGTATAAGAGGACCTACACTTAAGTAGGAGGAGCGCTTTTTCCATATATAATTTTTGAGCACAGGACGCTGACGCAGAAGAGCTGCTGCTATTTTCCGTAGGCCATTATTATAAAATAATTAATCTTTTTTTACTTTAAAATCTGACTGGGAAGGAATGGGAACGGTTGCGGGAAACCTGTATGGGTGACCCGATGAGGAGGCCTGTTTTAGCAGGACAGACAGTCAGTTTGGGAGTTCCATGCTGTGATCTGCAATTTAACTGCTGTGATGAACTTTATTTTTCATCCAAAAGGGTATGCATTGCATTTTAAATGTATTCCTTATAATGATAATAAATGTATTGAACTGATTAATAAAACTGAATTTTATTCATGCTTTTTAAAATTAGATAAACTTTATTATAATTTAAATTACGAGTCTGTGGTTCTTTAGCTCAATAATAAATGCAAATGTTTAATAAGATTTAAAGTGATTGAGCAGGTCTTAATCACCATCAACTGATTCCTACTAGTTGGTCCATCGACCAATGAGCGGAATACCTTGATGTTTTAGAAATCGACAGGATTTAATCTAATTATGCAAGATGTTTGAGAAATTATCTTGTCGACTTTAAAAAGGTATCCCGTTTTCTTCCAGCAGTCATTAATTTCTTTTCCCAGGTGAAGGTGTATGGGATCCAGGGAATATTTGAGTGAGTGAACGTTATATGCGGTGTTATGGGCCCCACCGTCATATTGGTATAATTGTTAAAAGAGTGATTTTCAACCTGGATGTCATGTCCAAAGGAAAAGAAATTATATTAGTCGCGCTGGATCACCAGATTGAAAGACATAAGCATGGTCAATGCACAATGTCTGTCACGGTTGGCTTGCAACCATTGTTGTGGGCCATACAACAGCCTTTTCCCTTATATCATCAAGATTAACGAAGAGCTGTTCACTCATAGCCTCCACGCGCCAGGTCGATACATATCTCTTTTTTGAAGAACTAGAACCACCTCACCACAAACATGGAGAAAAGTTTATTTTCATGTGTAATGTAAGAAGCCCAGTGCACTGTCCCTTTGCTTTGCAAGTTGCTGTAGTCAATTCATCCAGGGTAAGCCCCACTAGTAATCTGAGTCTCAGAGTTCCACTCTGACTCTCTCTTAGAGTCAAAAGGGTTCCAGCGCCAAAGCGCTATCAAGCAAGCAATTCTCCCTGGGGCCAACTAGCCCGAAATCTGTTTTACCTGCACTTGCAGGGTCGGAGCTACCGGAGTTCCTGAGCGCACTCCCTCCATAGATGCTGGGGCGACATCAGCTGGTTCAGGTGAGTTCACTGCACACAGACCAGGCAGGCTTGACTCAGCGATCCTTGAGTTCCTCACACGCGGTCATGGCTCTCCCAAGCTGGGTAAGTTATTTGGTCTGTCTCACGGAGAGTGGGGGGAAGTAACCTGACTCTGACCTTCTGTCATGGTGCAGGCTCGCAGGGGTCCCCAATGTGGCGTTTCTCCTCTGGTGAAGATCCCAACCAAGTCACACTTCATGCTTTGTCCTGCTGGACCCCTTTGGCATATGGGTGTCAGCAATTATTCACTTTACACGTGCTCCAAGCTGATTGGCACAGCAGATTCCTGCACAGCGGCTCCTCCCGGCATACAAGGGCCACTGACGTTTTCCTGCACACAGGCAATGACACGATTGGTGCAGCAGCCTTCTCCTTACACCTTGCAAAATAAGTCAAGTCTACAGGATTCTCCACTGGACCTTGTTCCCTTCAACTCTCTCCTCTTCCTCATAAGTCACACTGGTCTTGGCAAGCAGGCAGGCACTGGTTCTCCAGGCTCCAGGCCAGGTGGTGTTGGAATCCCTGAGTGATGTAGCCTCAACCAGCTGGGAGACTAGCAGGCCTTGGCCCCATGTCCTGGTCAGAGGCAGAAGACTTGCAGAGCTTCTCCTCTTGTGGCTGATTGACAGTTGTCAATTTTTGGGGTCTCAAACTCCCCTTCTTATAGTCCATTTCCAAACTCCTAATGTGATTTAGAGTCTGAGACTTTGAGGTATATGTTGAGGGTCTACTTCCTTTTGAAGTGACCGCCCCCCTGCCCTCTTTCCTTCCAGAAAGCAGTTTGTCACAGCAGAAGTGACTCCAAAGCTGATAGCTACTCAACACAGGCCTTGGGAGTGACTACAGTTCACACCTGGGTGTCAGCCACAGTGATATGTGTATCAAAAGGTTTGCCCAGGGCCTCAGCCTTACTCTTTATGATTCTCTTATCTGCCCCATCTCCTTTCTGAGATGTGCCCTGGCCCCTTCCTTGTGACCTCTCTGTGAATCAAAGATCACCAGTGGATGTGTTCGGGGAAGCCTAGCTCTCCGTTCTCCCATGTGTCCCACCTAGGCTACAGGAATGCGGCAATGTGCAAATCTATCTGGGGGGATTCCTCTACCTCCTCTCCTCATGTTTCACCATGCAGCCACTGGTCTCCCAAAATGGAGCCCAAAGTCAGACATGTATTGTACCATCCACAGGCATACATAGACCCAGCACATGTATACAGCATACACACACTGCACAGCATTAAATCCTTCATGTATTGTACCCCTCATAGCCACATATACACCCAGCACATGTATATATTGTACATGCCTTGTACAGCACTACATCCTTCATGTATTGTCCTACTCACAGACACACATATACCCAGCACAGGCATATAGCATACATGCACTGCACAGTACTTCATTAACCCTATATATTACCACTTACAGGCACATACACACCCAGCACACGTACATCACACATGCAATGCACAGCACTACACACCAAACCGATGTAGGCCAAGGGTGAGTTAAGAACACATCAGTGGAACTTTGAATAAGTGAGCCTGTAGGCCTCACTCCAGTGACACATGTAACAAGCATTTGCAATGCAATAGGTCTCGCATTTTTTAGAGTTAGAGCTATTGGCGTTGTAATTGACATTGTTTTTTATGTGTGTTTTAGTTTGGAGTGTAGTGGATGTATGAACAGAGGCACAGCTGCAGCATTGCCTAGAGGACTTAAAATGAGGAATTACCGACAGGAACAGAGAAGCAGGTAGCAGCACTTCTTAGGAGGACCAAGAATGAGGAATTACCACTGTGACTAGAGACACAGCTGCAGCACTGCCTAGAGGATTTAGAATGGGGAGTTACTGACTGGTCCAGAGAAGCAGCTAGCAGCACCGTCTCGAGGACTAAGAATGAGGATTTACCAACGGGAGCAGAGAAGCATGTAGCAGCACTGGCTAGAGGACTAAGAATGAGGAATTACCATGGGAACAGAGACACAGCTGCAGCACTGCCTAGAGGACTTAAAATGTGGGAACTTCTGACGGGACCAGAGTAGCAGCTAGCAGCACTGTCTGGAAAATTTAGTAGGAGGAATTATCGACCGGACCAGAATAGCAGTTAGCAGCACTGTCTACAGGACTTAGAATGAGGAATTACCACTGCGACCAGAGAAGCAGCTAGCAGCAGTACCTAGAGGATTTATAATGAGGAATTACAGAAAGGACCAGAGAAGCAGCTACACCTAATGAATAACAGAAAAGCTCACACTGAGACCAGAAATCCAGCTGTCAAGACCTGGACCACTGGTAGATAGTGGAAAAACACTGAAACAAACTATCAGAGGCACAGAGAAGCAGGCCCAGTGTTTATATTTCACTTTTTAATGAGGAGCCATCTGTTTTCTGTGCCGAGATTAGGAAACCTATCTTACCTCGTAGCAAACACCGTCTGTTTACACGCAGCTGGGCCAGGGCTGGGGCCTCCTCCACTGCAGCTGGAGGAGAGAGGGCTGTGATGCTGAGACTGGGGAGGGAGAGAAGAGGAGAGCAGACAAAACAGGTGTGGGGGGCAACAGGCAGGAGCAAGAAAAGGGGGCAGGGAGATAAGAGGCAGGTATGCTGAGTGCACTGGCAGGAGGTAGATGTAACAGCCTGGGGGGAGAGGCTGCAGGAAACATGGGTCTCTGGCCCCAGAGGCAGGAGGGACCTGAAAAGAGAAGGAGAGATGATAGCAAGGGGCCATGAAGAGGAGAGATGTAACAGCCTGGAGGGAGAGAGGCTGCAGGAAACACGGGGCTGTGGCACCAGAGGCAGGGGCGGGACTTGAAGAGACAGCAAGAGGCCATGAGAGGGAGATATGCAACAGCCTGGGGTGAGAGACTGCATTAACCATGGGGCTGTGGTAGCAGAGGCAATAGGAGGGAAGGAGAGAGGACAGCAAGGGGACATGAGGGGGAGAGATGTAGCAGCCTGGAGAGAGAGAGAAACTAAAGGAAAAATGGGGCTGTAGTGCCAGTGGCAGGAGGAGGGAAGGAGAGAGGCCAGCAAGGGGCAATGAGGGGGAGTGAGGCTGCAGGAAACATGGGGCTGTGGCACCAGAGGCAGGGAAGACTCGAAGAGAGATGGGGAGAGGACAGCGAGGGGCCATGAGGCAGAGACAACTGCAGTAAAGAAGCCTTTCCCTCCGTCTGCTACGAAGCAAAGAGCCTTGGTACCAAACAGGAGCCATTTTCCATGTTGATGTAGACGTGCGTCTGTCTGATTTGACAAGACATCTCACCTTGAGCTTTGTGAGCTCCACCTTCGCCAGGGCTGTCACGCGAGCATGTATGAACTAAGGAGAGAGTGTACGTGACCTCTGGCGAGACCCGTGGGTTTGGGAACAGGGGCAGAGATGGAACAGTGGGCAGGGCAGGAAGACGAGGGGGCGTCAGAGAACGTACTCTCAAGTTACACTGTATACCAGTTAGCATTACACATGTATGAAAAGACTAACCTGGCCTTGTTCTGCTGGCGGGGACGATGGTGTGACGATAATCCAACCACTCACCTTGGTGTTCAATTGGAGAAAAAGTAGTCTCGTTCCCCAAAAGTGCGCACCCAAGGGAATGGGGGAGTGGATAAAATAACAAAACAGACTGGTCACCCTCCTCTCTCACTTTGTCATGCCCTTGCTTCCTCTTCAGGGCACTGATAGAGGTAAACCATCTGCTAAGAGTCACCACCTCAAATGTAAAATGTGCACTGACCAAGAGAGCGAAAAACACATTACCTAAGCGTTCCCCTATCCATTCACTCTATGTATGCATATATACATTCACTCTAGTGATAGGGTTCACTCAAATGCACGATTTAAGGCTTGAAATTAGGCCTCTTTACTCATGAAGGAGTTAATTTCCTGGCACTCCAATAATGTAAATAAATCAAATAACCATGATCCATCTCATATCAAACACAATGTCAATAGTTCACTTATTAGTGACTGTTTCTCATGGTAACAATTTCTTAAAGTCAAACTACATATCGTACAAGGATTCTTACTCAGAATATTGGATATAACATACTCAAAACAAGGATTAGAGCGTAGTACTGGGAATTCGCACTGCCAGTACACTTACCTTAGGTGGAGGCCGGCCAAGCCTCATGTGCAGCGCTACTATACATGGAGTCACACCCGGCGCAGCTGCGCTGACCAGGCGGCATCTGTGACCGAAGAGAAGTAGTTGATACCAGCGGGCCGGGAAGAGTCAGCCTCTGCAGGATACACAGGAGCCTGCCGAAGGATCTTCAAGAGGTAGCTCGGAAAAGAATGAGCAGCCGCAGGAACAGAATCCGGGTCAGAGAGCGTAATGTGATGCCCCACCCCTCTAGGAAATGATTGTGCAGAAATCCGTCGGGCAAGGGAAAGAATAGCAAGCACTTCTGCTTGCTCGTCGCACTTTTAAAAACAAGCCGCACAGCCCTCGCAGACGCGGCCCATGGCACTGAGGACTGCAGCAACCAAACCAAAAAAAACAGTGGTGCGCGCGCACCACAGAGGAGCGGGGGCCAGGGAGCGCGGCAGCGGCAGCGAGGCGAACGCGCGCTGCTGCGCGTTCTGGCCACCGTCGGGAATGGGAGGAGCGAAGGCGGGACATGCACCCGCCTTTGCCCAATCGCGCGCCGTTTTTTTTTAAAAAACGCACGTTACAGCCAATGAGGGCTTCTGAAAACAAAACTACACGCACGAGCGTGTGGGTCGTTTTCAGAAGCCCTTTCTAAAGGTCTCGCGCTGCGCGAGCAGTGCTGCGCACTGCAACGCTAGGCGCGAGACCTAAAAAGGACCTGTCACTCCTACTGAAAACTACACGGTATGCTGCCTCCACTGCACTCATGCTGCTTAACTCTCACCCCTCCCAGTCAACCAAGACCGCAATCTATGAGTAAGGCCTATGTCATGGCATGCACACATGATCCGTGTTCGCCTATGACAATAAAAGTCAGCATTAGGGATCCAGACATCAGTACAGTTGGGGCACTCACAGCAAAGGTGCACACTTATTACCATGCGGAGGACGTTTCCGTTTCAATGGGTGCCGTTGCACTTTTCTTTTTTTTCATTTTTTATCTCTCTGGGGAAAATAACCCTTTCCTCTGTAGGGTCGGAAAGATTTGGGGAGAAGTTTCTGATATCCATAAATGCTTGAGTTTGGGGGTTTTCCTATCCTTTCCAGTGTATGCCCACCTTGTGGTAGTTTTATCCATGAGTAATATTACGCCGTACCTATACGATATTACGCATGAATATTGAGGTGCAAATTCATGGAGTTCTGAAGTCCTTGCATTCCTAAAGAAGCCATTTGTCTTTGTGAATCAGAAGTGTTTGTTCCCTGCAATCAGAAGATGCATTTAAGTGGCACGTTGTGTCTTTAAAATTGCAAATGAAAAGTAAAATAAATAATGTCCTCTCTACCATTCAAATCCATACCTTTTTATTTCTAGAGGTACATAGGGGCAGGGGGCTCTCTGCAGTTCGTGGGCGGGGACAGAGATGGTTGACATATGAAACTCTGGGAGTTGTTACGAGTGAAATGTCTTCCATGCTCCCTCTGTGAAGTTGCAGCCATCAGATGGGGATCGCATTTTGACTCTGCCCACAGCTGCTTTCTGAACGTGCTTGCAATTTTACTGGGTACACTTTCAAATGTAATAAAATTGGCATTGGTGTTCCTGACTAAGGCGTTTTGGGTGGAGAAACAATAGGCCAGTTGTGATCAGATACAACTGTATCCCCTAAGGATACCACTGCTCCTGACTTCGGATAATAGCCATTAGTAAGGTGCAGATGTGATTATTCCTATAAAAATTAACAGGGGGGAGCAGTATCCAGATATCAAATTTGCTTGAACTGGTTATCTTTAGCAAGGAAATGATACCTACCACTAGGAAAGATATTGCCTAGTCGAGAACAAACAGACACCTCTTTTGTGAAAAACAATGTAATCATATTAAATAAAACACCACAAAACTTGTAACTTTAGGTAAATAGGGTATCATACACCCCTAAATTCATGATAAACTATCATTTGCGCTATATAAAACTTCTCCCAAAAAAAGAGAGAGAAAGAAAGCAGGAAAGTAAGAAAGAAGCAAGAAAATAAATAAACATTTAGAACTGCTGCAAATTAAGCACAATAAAGGTTGGATTTCTTCCAGGACAAAGTTTAATAAAAAAAAACATTCGTGAAAGTGAGTCGAGAATAAACATGTTCTGCTTTGTGTACCGTGTGCACACTAAAAAGATGATAACTCAACACAGAACAGTTTTACATGAATACAAACTGGTACAGTGTGAAAAATCAGCAGTCAGATAAACAAGGTACACTCCAAAAGGAATTTACATTAGCATTTGCTGCAGGCAGGAACTTATAAAGCTGGAATGTTTTCTGTGCATGAAGAGCTTGTAGAAAGCGTCCTGCTGAGGCTTTAAACACAAAAGCAACATTTAAGTAATAATGTAAAAGCTGAAACCCTGGCACTAAAGGGAACTACCTTGTGTGCAGATGTGCTCTTTGTGAGAGAGCAAAATGCAGTCACTCAAAGTGAAGTTAACCGGTGGCTTAAGTAGGCTGACTCACTGGCCCATGCTGTATGCTGTAGTGGGCAGAAGTGCAATGTGAATGATAGAACAATAGACCAAGGAATGAAGAGAGCTGACTGCAAGCACCTTTAAGTAAGCATATTATGCAATGAATTTAATTTATATAATTTTAGTACAATCAATAACTTGTGGCTAACACCAGACCCAAAAATGTGTTTTTTCTGAGCTCAGTTTTAAACCCCTGTCCTATCTTTCACTGTAGGATGAGAGGCCCAATGTTTAACATAAGAAGAGCTGCTACTCCTGAGTATAATACAAAGGTGTTTCAGAACAGAGACCATGAATGGCACATAGGAAAGGTGAGATGCTAAAACATTAGAGAAATGCACATGCAACCTACCTACCACACATATATTTATGCACTACTTATGTCTTGTTAAACTAAATAGATATAGAACAATGTCTACATTGCACTGGCTGCTATTGAGAGACTGAGAGTACAGCCTCAGATCTGGAAGATGAATTAATGTAATAGCCCAATGAAGTGTGAAGTTCATAAAATTTAACTGAGCTCTAAGTTTTGATGCAATCTTACAGGACTTAGAGGCAAGTGACCTGAGCATCATACTAGGAATGAATCTGGGAATTTAAGGAAAGGTGTTACAGAAAGACTGGAGCAGCACTAGTTGAGTTGACTTTTGTATACCTCTACTACACCATGGGCTGCAAGGCACTAGTTGAAAGTAGCTGGAAGATTATGTCACGGGTGCAGACACAGAGGGCTTACACCATATGTCTCACTGTTTCTCACTGGACATTGAACTAAATAGAGAGGAACAGTTCAAGACCCTTGAGTGCCAGGCTCAGATCAACCAGTATCATGTCTTTTGCCTTCCAGTTCCAGAGTAGGGATGACATGGAAGATGTTTCTTAAGCTGTTGTGGGACCAGTTTAGTGAGCAGATGTGGGGCCGGTTTGTAGTGGTGTGGGGAAAAGTTCTATATGCTGGTGTGGCACAATGCATGGCCTACTGTGGGGAAGCTATGGGAAAAGCAGTGTTCTGAGATTATGTGCACCAAGAATTCTAATAACTGCAATGAGAGTTTTATGGTTTTCTATTGGACATTTTGTTTATAGGATGAAGGACCAATTTTGTTTTTCTCTCCCTCTGCATTGGTGCTCTTGGAACCTGCCTCGTGCAATGCAAACACCTTTTCACAGTAATGAAAGGGTGATTGTGGGATGTCTAGCAAAGATTTTGTACTGAAATGGTACTCTTCCATAAAAAAATACCCCCACCCAATCCAATTCGATTTGTAGACAGCGGCTAATCACCCGTGATGGTATCCAGGAGCTGAGAGTGTTGCTGCCAGGGCTCATTCGAATAAGCAGGTCTTGAGTCCCTTTCTGAATTTCAGCAAGGAACTTTATTTAGACATAGTTTCACGCTTTTCCCACATTTGGAGGTATGCTCTATAGCCATGTACAACCCATAGTATGCCCCCTTGTTGTAAAGCAGCGCATAGCAGTACTTCGTGTTACTTTTGGGCTACTTTCCAGGGAAAAAAAAGCTTCGCGTGGAAAGTGAATCCCGATTCTATACTTGTGTAAAGAGTCAGTAAGTCTGCCTGCAGTCTCTGTGCTAAGAAAATGTCAAAACTTTACATGTTTGAGGATGTAAATATTTCTGGGACAAATGCCCAAATTCTATTCATTTTTCTTAAAATATACCCTATGCTTTGATAAAAATAAAAGAAACACAGTGGACAAAATTGTATTTACAAATGCTCCATTCTCACACCTTTTGTAAAAAAGGTGATTTGGGGCACCTGAAATATATGTATTTGGACATTATGATGTACTTTAAATGCATTAGTTTGGTTTTTGAAGAAATAGTTTGATGGGAATGCACTAGGGTATTTCTTTAGAAGTGTGAGAGGGGACAATGGTGAGCTGTGTTGGGAAAGCACCATTACTTTATTTTATGAATCTAAGGGTTTTTATTTCACAATCTAAGAAGGCATGGAATTCTTGAGATTAAAATATCTGTGATTATACGTGCCAAGAGTTTCATGGAGATATGTGAATGTTTTGGGTTCCTAGAAGCTAGAAGGTGTCAATGAATGTGCCTATAACTTTGATATGTGCACACTGGGCCTATGTACCTCACCAGTTTTTTTCTAGTCTTAGTGCTTCTCTTCAACACATCGAGGACAAAATTATCTTATGAGGGTAAGCCGTTGAGGCCAACCAACCAAGATATTCCATAGTAAATACTACATTTAAACCTGTAGCAAACCCTGATTAGTATACTTTTTTCTGCATATGGATGTCATGAATGAGGGCACAGGGTACACATACTATGAGGCTTTGTGAATAATTATTTTGTGGTACTTACCTATCTGCTGAAACGATGGCACCTACTAGTAATCTGGGATGGGATATTCTGCCGGCCAGAGTGATTCCCTGAACTGAGGGGGGAAAGTCCCAAAAAGAAGGATCTCTGATTTATCCTCGTTGCACTTTAATTGTGCAGAGGAGAGCCTTTGGAAGACGGCCCTCAAACAGGTTTTGGCTAGAGAGGTGGAAGAGTCAGCTTTCTTCCGTGTAAAAAAGTAGCTGGGTATCATCCGCGTAGGCGATGATCTTAGCTCCAAGCTCCTCAGCCAGCTGAATCAAGGGAGTGACATATATATTGAAGAGAAGGGGGCTCAAAGTAGACCCTTGAGGCACTCCTGTGGTCACAATCTGGGGGGAAGAAGAAGAAGGGGGAAGCCAGACTTGTTGCGTTCTACCCTCTAGAAACGACTTCAGCCAATTCCAAGCCGACCCCGAGATTCAATATCCAAAAGACGGGCCAGAAGCAGGGAATGTGGCACAGTATCGAATGCCGCAGAGAGGTCCAACAAAATCAGAGCCGCCCTACTGCCCGAATCCAAACATTCCTGAATGGCTTCAGTGATTTCAACAAGAGCCGTCTTGGTGCTGTACGAGGCTCTGAAACCCGATTGGGCGGGGTGGAGCAGGCTGTAACCTTCGACATAGCTGGAGAGCTGTTTGTTTACCACTTTTTTGCAGACTTCCGCCATGCCAGGAAGGAGAGAGATGGGGCGATAGCTGATAGGAATCGAAGGATCCAAAGAGGGGTTTTTCAGAAGTGGCAGGAACTTGGCCTGTTTCCAAGCTGTAGGAACCGTTGCTTCCAAGAGAGACAGATTAATTAGTCTGTTAACCTCAGGGTTGACCGTCTCTGTGACTGAGGACAAGAGCCTGGCCGGGCAGGGGTCGGTCGGTGAACCTGATTTCAAAGACTTGAGAACCATCAATGAGTCTAGCGGAGCAATAGGTATAAAAGCCGCCAGAGAGGGTGATGGTTGTGAGGCAACAGTCAGCCCTTTCGGCAGCAGGTTCCCTACAGCAGAGTGATTACTGGTGTTAAAATTCGCCTGAAGAGTTTCAATATCAGTATCAATAAAGAAACTAGAAAGTATCTCGCACCAAGCAGCTGAGGTGGGAAGCATGATAGTCTCTGCTCTGGGAGATAGGAAGCTCTGAACGATGGAAAAGATTTCCTTGGAGTTGTTCCTGGAAAGAGCAATGCGTTCTGCATAATAGAGGCTTTTAGCGTAAGCTATGGACGCATAGTATGCTTTTTGAGCTTTCCTGAGGGTCATCTTGGCCAACGGGCAATAATCCTGTCTCCAACAGCGTTCCAACTTTTTGCACCGTTGTTTCTGGACTTTAAGCTCAGTGGATAACCAAGGTTTCGAAGGAGAGTCCCTGGAGCGCCTATGAAGTGTCGTTGAAGACAGGTACTCAACCGCCTGCGTGATCCAGCTGGTGAAGCTATCAAGAGCTCCCTCCAGGCCCTGTTAAGGAGATGATGATACCTCTGAAGCTAACCTTCTGGAAAACATTGTGAGATTGTTTCATTCGACCTGATTGCATCTCCAAATCATGTATTCATATTAGGAATTCCATGGCTGGTTCATCATAATCCTTTTAGAAACTGGAAGACAAGAACTGTATCCTTGTCCTCTCACTTTTGTCACTGGTTCTGTTTTGCTTATGAAGACCACTGGACTTCCAAAGAAGTTCCAAAGAATTGTGGACTCGACAGTAATTCAATCAACCTCCTCCAAGGGCTTCCTGCTCCTTATCAAGCATATGCTAATTGTTTTCAGAAACCAAAGAAGTGCCGTTACCACCACATCAGGAATTTGATTGTACCATCTCATTAGAATCAGGAGCTGAAGTTCCCTTTGGTCAGATTTATTCTCTGTCTGAGTCAGAGTAGGTTGTCCTGAGACAATACCTGGAGGAAACTTGCAGAATGGGCTAATAATTCTGTCCTCTTTACCTCCTGGGGCTTCTATGTTTTTTGTACGTAAAAACCTGAACAACTTAAGACCTTGTATAGACTTTAGGGGTTTAAATTGGATTACCATAAAAGATAGATACCCACTGCTCCTTATCAAGGACATATTAGAATTTGTTCAAGGAGTCCGGATTTTCAACAAATGTGACCTTCGCTGGGCATACCATCTATTGCGAATTAAGGATGGGGATGAGTGGAAGACCACATTCAGAAACTCTCTGAGACACTTTTAGTATTATGTTATGCCATTTGGATTGAGTAATGCTCCAGCAATCTTTCAGCATTTTATGGATCATATCTTTGCTGATATATTAAACCACTTTGTAGTAATCTACTTAGATGATATCTTGGTTTATTCAAAGGATCCCACACAGCACAGTCATCATGTTAGTAGAGTACTCAAGAGACTCTGTCAAAATCAGTTATTCTGTAAATTAGAGAAGAGTGAGTGCGAACAGCCCAAAGTAGAGTATCTAGGCTTCCGATTAAATAACAGAGGCATATCTGTGGACCATCAGAAAGTATCTGCCGTACTAGACTTGCCAACTCCTTCTAATGTCAAAGAAACACAGTGCTTCCTTGGCTTTGCTAACTTTTACCAACAATATATTGGAAAGTTTGCTCAATTAGCCAGCGATATCACCCGAGTCCGTAACAAGGAGATGCTTCTGAATGGTTTCAGTGTGATACCCAAGCTGAAGCTGCATTTATAAAGTTGAGGTTAGCCTTTACTCAAGCTCTGAAACTACGCCACCAGAACACTTTCAAAAGATTCGGGCCTTATTTATGAGGGCCCTTGCGCTGCTGGTGCATCACTTTTTGTGACGCACCGCAGCGTAAAATATGCACCACACTGCAACATATTTACAAAGTGACGTATCTAAACAGATGCGACACTTGGTAAACTTCTGCACTTTATTATACCTGTGTCAGGTATAATGTATGCAGGGTGGGCGTTCCCCCAACATTTTCCTACACAGAATCCCCTGCAAACCTCCAATTTAGCTGGAAAAAATTCACATTTTCAGCACTTTTCTGTGTGAGAAAGTTGTGGGATCACCGGGCCACCACAACTTTTGGGGGATCCACGCAAGCCATACCTCCCTGAACTCCCCAGGGTGTCTAGTTATCAGAAATGTATAGGTTTGCTGGGTTTCCTTAGGTGCTGGCAGAGCTAGGGTCCAAAATTCACAGCTAGGCAAATTAGGAAAAAGGGTCAGTTTTGACTGGAAAAATGTAATGTGTCCACGTTGCATTTTGGTCCGTTTTCTGTCACAGGTACTAGGCCTACTCACACAAGTGAGGCACCATTTTTATCAGGAGACTTGGGGGAATGCTGGGTTGGTGGAAGTTTGTTGCTCCCCTTAGATTCCAGAACTATCTATCACAGAAACGTGAGGAAAATGTGTTTTTTTTTACTAAGTTTGAAGTTTGCAAGGGATTCTGGGTAACAGAACCTGGTGAGAGGCACACAAGTCACCCCATCCTGGATTCCCCTTGGTGTCTAGTTTTAAAAAATGTACAGGTTTGCTAGGTCTCCCTAGGTGCTGGCTGCGCTAGGGCCCAAAATCCATAGCTAGGCACATTGCTAAAAAAAGGCCAGTGCCTAATGGGCTTTTTGCTGCCCTGGGAGGGGGCATATCGGGTGCTATTGCCCAGATATGCCCCCAAGGGGGGCAGAAAGACTGTGGCTATTTTCTGGGGGGGGGGGGCATTGGTATGCCCATTCTGGGCAGCCCCCACTCCTACGTATAAAAAAGCCAGCATAATCCCTGGTGCCTAGTGGGCTCTCGATCAGGGGCTATTGCCCCCATCTGCCTCCTGGGGGGGCAGAGAGGCTGTGACAACTTTTTTTTTGGGGGGGGGGGGGGTTGGGGGAATTGGCATGCCCATTCTGGGCAGCCCCCACCCCTGAAAAACTAATCTCTGGTGCCTAGTGGGTTTTCTGCTCCCCCGGGGTCACAGATAAGGGGAAATTGCCCCATTTGCCTCCCGGCGGGGGCAAAAAGGCTGTGGCCATTTTTTGGGGGGTGAGGGCATAGGCATGCCCATTCTGGGCAGCCCCCACCTCCTATGTATTAAAAAAATAATAATCCCTGGTGCCTAGTGGGCTTTCTGCCCCCCCCGGAGGTCAGATCAGGGGCTACTGCCCCCATCTGCCTCCTGGGGGGGCACAAAGACTGTGGCATCTTTTTTGGGGGGTGGGGGCATTGGCATACCCATTCTTGGCAGCCCCCACCCCTGAATATTGAATTTTTTTTATAACTTGTGCCCAGTGGGCTTTCTACCCCCGGAGGGGCAGATATGGGGCCATGCCCCCATCTGCCTCCTGGGGGGGCAGAAAGACTGTGGCAATTTTTAAGGGATGGGGCTTTAGCATGCCCATCCTGGGCATCCCCCATCACTACGTTGAAAATAATTTGAATAATCCCTGGTGCCTAGTATGCTTTCTGCCCCCCCCCCTCGGGGGGCGATCAGGGGCTACTGCCCCCATCTGCCTCCTGGGGGAGCAGAAAGACTGTGGCATTTTTTTGGGCAGATGGGGGCATTGGCATGCCCATTATGGGGAAGTCAAATGTTGCTTATTATTGGTTGCTCCTAGCCCTATTGTCGTCTAGTTCATATGCAGTGAATTGTTCATAGCCACACACACTGACTAACTAACTCCTTCTTCTCTCGCTCTGCACCCGGGTATTGCCACATATGATGTGGTCACTTTCGTTCGCTGTGTTATTCCATTTGTCAAGTATGTCTTCTTACACAGGTTTTACTTATTAGCGCTGGTGTTCTTTTTGGTTCACTCGGTTTGTTCAGTTTAATTTCAACATCCTCACGGTGTTTTCAATAGTCTGTTTCACGTAATCAAGTCCCTTTCAATATGGCGCGCATAGTTACTTGCATCGAAAGCACGTCCAACTACGTAACGTCTTTTTTACAAAGTGTTTCCGGCTTCTTTAGTTCGTTCACATTTAAGTTCACCTTGTTGCGGGTATCCTGAGGTGATTGCCAGAGGGATCTAGATTTCATCTGAAAACCGGTAAGCGGTTGTTTGGATTTGTTAGTGACTGATGGAGAGCCGGTTATTGCAGCACTGCGTTTGTTTGATGGATTATCATTGTTTTTGACAGATTCGGTTTTTGCACTGAAGGACACATTTAATACAGGATATCTTGGTTTTCTATTAGCTATGCATATGTTTCCATTGTAATTTGGCTACAATATGAGTCTATGTGGTTGCTATAATTTTTTGTATGAGGATATCTTTTTGATGCAGGCTTACTTTTGTATCCAGGATGTTCACGCCATGTAGGCATAAAGGTAACAAGCGTTTGCATTGGTTTGAGTCAGTTTGTCGTCCTTTCGGAGCATCACTTATTTTGCACGTCAGTTCACTAATAAGTAATCACACACTTACCTGTCTTGGGCATTTTCCTCAGCTTTTATTGTTGTTTCTCTTTGGCATGTTAGATCTTGCGGTGGCAATTACTAATGGCACTACTTTAAAATTCAACATAATGCATTAGGAACTGTAAGGGCAACAATTTTCAGCCCATTTTACTTGTTGTTTCTTATATATTATCACATCTACTATGTCACGCTGGGTGACAACCTTATTTTGGTCAAATTGTGGTTCTAATAACCACTCTGATGCTGTTAGTTTATTTGTACCCTTTAATCAAGAGAGGGAGGGAGAAGTAGAGATTCATTCGGCTTCCGTTAGCTATAGTCAATATCAAAGGAGAATGAATCACATGTCCTATGTATTACCAGGGTCTTGGGTTCTCATAGTTTGGAGACCCTCATTCACATTTAACATACAGTGCGGTATATGTTGGTTCTTCGCTCTATTGGTTACGTGAAAAGCGTCATTATTGGGTCCAAGCGATATTCTTTCCTCCACCTGGAGGGAGACCATCTGGTTTTTCCAACAGTTGTGATTAAAAAGTGCGAGGGCATGCTTGGAGTGTGGTTAAAATTACCTCCGGTACTCAGTACGGCCTTTAATTTATCAAGGACGGGGTAAGGTTAAAAGAGTAAATGGTACTGTGGTGGAGGAGCTACTGTTCCACTGCACCTAGTGAAGGTCGTGACTGGTCAACATGTTTCGGCCCTTTAGTGCCCCTACGGGTCTGTGGGCCTTCTTCAGGACCAAGTAGTAACTGGCTACCTTGCGGTAGCGTGTTGAGAGTAAGTTGGTCACTTACCCTTCTTCCTCAATGAGCCCACTCGCTCAAATTCTTATGTAAGTTATAGATGCATCTTTTTGTCTATAACTGGGACAGAAAAAGACAGTGTAGACAAAACAACAATAGATACATTTCATTCTATATATTGATGCCTTACAAAACTTGAAGAGATGCTGTTTTTTTGTACATAGAAATCTCTGGGTGCTACTGGGAGCTGGACACGTCTACATTAAAAATGAGGGGGGTGGGAGAAGCGGGTTTGTTTCTCTTTTCTGAACCGAGGGGAATTGCCTATTATGTGAAAATTAGAATTCAATTGTTGCTCATGTTCATAATGGTTTTGGGTGGAGTGAGGGCTAGTTACGTGCTTTAGAAATAATAATAAGAGATCTTATCATTAATTATTTCATGGGATGTGAGGATGATTCAGGCACTTGGCTAAAAAAACACGCATAAGTGCGCAGTGCTAAAGAAGGAATCTCTTATCAGGAGCGAATGTAAGTATTAGAGGGGGGTCTCTTTCCTTTAGTGCGGGATCTTGGATGTTCCGGTATTCAATTGGCTCTCATACTCCTAATGGTGTAAATAGGAGTATGGGCCAGATAATTCCATAAGAGTTGCTTTCTCTTCTTCGTCGAGCTGTTAGAATTCTCTGGAAGGCATGTTGGTGCACAGTGCTAGTTGCATAAAAAAAGGGGGGGGTTTAGACATGTGATCTTTATTTGGAGGATTTGGTTCTCATCAACCGCATCTGGAAACGGTATTGGAGTGTCACTGCATATACCGGCGCGTTAAGTTTACAACCTTTAACTAGCGTGCGCCTAAGATCTTGGCTGTTCGTAGTGATTGCTGTGGTGTTATCTCAGAGAACTGTGTGTTCCTGGGCGGCGGTGTATATGCGGTTGTTATACGGCGTTACTATTGTGATAAAGAGAAATGCATTGGAAATACCTTGTCATGGAGATGATTATGCTCCTGCAGGGACGGGCGGAGGGACTTGCTCTGTTCAGGAAAACGGAGGACGGTTAGGACGAGTGTTAGACAAGGGCGTGGAAAGAGAATCTGAGTTCTTTGTTAAAAGTCCTACCTTTGCAAAGTCAAGTCTGCGCTTGTGCTGACTCTGTCGTTCATGCCCCAGTTAGGCGGGCAGGAAGTTCATGCCATTTGTAGCTTGTGGTTAGTGTAAAAAATGGTTGGTATAGTTGAAAGACTCTATCACTTGACATCGGGCCATATAGAAAATTAAAAATGTGTTTAACGGGCATAATTGCTCTTAATGAAGCGTAGAGAGGGGTTATATGCTTTTTGAAAAAACAATAAAGTATAGAGATTTTTAGAAAACGTAGCGTTTTGAAAAACAACGGTTTTTGAAAAATTAAGTCTGTAAATATCATGGTGGCGGTGTTGACCTCATTTGTAGTTATAGTGCTCTGCTGTGATGTTGAGTAGCTTAAGAGATTATGTGTTTAGAGAGGAAATATACCTCTAGAGTTCTCGTATGTGGTCCTCAATTGACAGATATCATGGAGCTCATGTTCATACTTCATGCTCAATGCATGATTGAAAGCCATGGTATATTATCGTTCAGGCCACGGTCGTAAGTTTTCAGACGGTATACCCACCGTTGTTCCTTCTCAAAAAGGATGCATTCTGCATTGTCATTCTTTATTGTCAATGTTTCTAGAATGACCCAACTGATGTCCTCTGTAGTGTGGTTTTGATTTAGGAAGTGGGTACTCATTCTGGTGGTGGATTTGCCGCACCTGATGTTGCTCCGGTGTTTCGCAAATCCTCTATCTTGCTTTATGGCAGGTCATTCCAATGTATTTTAGACGACATGGACAGGTGATCATGTAGATGACATGGGTGGCATTACAATTTGTGTGTTGTTTGAGAGTCCATTTAAAATTGTCACTCAATTGTAGGCTCTTTGAGATTTTCATGAATTTACACACGGAGCAGGACCCGAAAGAGTAATGCCCAGTGATCGGTGTTAGGTTCCATGTGTTGATTACTGACTCCCTTTGGGGCCTTGTGGGTGGTGGTCTGGTATGGACTAGTAGTATCCCTACATTAGAGAAGATTATATTGCATCAGAAGCACCAAGTGGCAACGAGTCTTTGGACGGCAACTCCTCAGATAACAGTGATTGGAGTAGCGATGAAGCACAATACCAACGCTGCAACAGAGGACGGAACAGACGTCCCACACGACGGCGGCAAGTACATTGGACAGCACCGCAATTAAGAGAACATCAACCACCAGTGTACCAACTGTACGCACCACCATTTACAGGATGGATGAATCCCTACATGCAAGGTCCACCACCCCTTGCCACATGCCAATCAACCAGACCGCCTTTTTTAGGAAGAGGCCCCAATCAACGTTGAGGAAAGAGAAAAAGCATATAACACCTCTTTACGCATCATTAAGAGCAATTATGCCTGTTAAACACATTTTTTATTTTCTATATGGCCCGAAGTCAAGTGATAGAGTCTTTCAACTATGCCAACCATTTTTTACACTAACCACAAGCTACAACTAGCATGAACTTCCTGCCCGCGTAACCGGGGCACGAAAGACAGAGTCAGCACAAGCGCAGATAGGACTTTGCAAAGGTAGGACTTTTAACAAAGAACTCAGATTCTCTTTCCGTGCCCTTGTCTAACGCTCGTCCTAACCGTCCTCCGTTTTCCTGAACAGAGCGAGTCCCTCCACCCATCCCTGCAGGAGCATATCATCTCCATGACAAGGTATTTTCCGTGCATTTCTCTTTATCACAAGTGGCACGTCGTATAGCAACCGCATATACACCGCCGCCCAGGAACGCACATTACTCTGAGATAACACCACAGCAATCAATACGAACAGCCAAGATCTTAGGCACACGCTAGTTAAATATTGTCAACTTAACCCACGCCTGTATACGCAGTGATATTCCAATACTCTTTCCAGACGCGGTTGATGAGAACCAAATCCTCCAAAAAACGATTACGTGTCTAAACCCCCCCTTTTTTAAGCAACTAGCACTGCGCACCAACATGCCTTCCAGAGAATTCTAACAGCTCGATGAAGAAGAGAAAGCAACTCTTATAGAATTACCTAGCCCATACTCCTATTTACACCATTAAGAGTATGAGAGTCAATTGAATACCGGAACATCCAAGTTCCCACACTAAAGAAAAGCGACCCCCCTCTAATACTTACATCCTCTCCAGATAAGAGATACCTTTGTTAGCACTGCGCACTAATGCATGTTTTTTTAGCCATGTCCTTGAAACATACCCACATCCCATGAAACAATTATGCGCACTAATGCGTGTTTTTCAGCCTAGTGCCTGAATCATCCTCACATCCCATGAAACAATTAATGATAAGATCTCTTATTATTATTTCTAAAGCTTGCAACTAGCCCTCACTCCACCTAACACCATTATGAACATGAGCAACAATTGAATTCTAATTTTCACATAATAGGCTATTCCCCTCGGTTCAGAAAAGAGAAACAAATCCGCTTCTCCCACCCCCTCATTTTTAATATTGACCTGTCCAGCTCCCAGTAGCACCCAGAGATTTCTATGTACAAAAAAACAGCATCTCTTCAAGCTTTGTAAGGCATCAATATATAGAATGAAATGTATCTATCGTTGTTTTCTCTCCCAGTTATAGACAAAAAGATGCATCTATAACTTACATAAGAAGATGAGCGAGCTGGCTCAGTGAGGAAGAAGGGTAGGTGACCGACTTACTCTCAAGACGCTACCGCAAGGTAGCCAGTTACAACTTGGTCCTGAAGAAGGCCCACAGACCCGAAGGGGCACCAAAGGGCCGAAACATGTCAACCAGTCACGACCTTCACTAGGTGCGGTGGACCAGTAACTCCTCCACCACAGCACCATTTACTCTTTTAACCTTAGCCCGTCCTTGATAAATTAAAGACCGTACTGGTGACAAGAGGTAATTTTAACCACACTCCAAACACGACCTCGCACTTTCTAATCGCAACTGTTGGAAGAACCAGATGGTCTCTCTCCAGGTGGAGGAAAGTACATCACTTGCAGAACTGAACACTCAAATGAATGAAAAAGACCCAATGATAATGCTTTTCATGTAACCAACAGAGCGGAGAACAACATATACCGCACCGTATGTTAAATGTGAATGAGGGTCTCCAAACTATGAGAACTGGAGACCGTGGTAATACACAGGACATGTGATTCATCCTCCTTTGATATTGACTAGTTTATTTGTACCATCATTTTTTATCTGTTGAAGTTTTTACTTTAGAATCGTCCCTGCAGAAGGGACTTTCGTCCCGAAATGCATTGGGCACTATCATTGAAATTCGACATGAGGATTCATGGAATGTCACATCTTGTACTTTCTGAAGATTGATGGAACATTTTTTTATGCTGTAACGACTTTTTTTTGTGTTTCATTATGTATGCAAAATTGCTCTTTTTGAAAAAAGAGAAAAAAGATAAATGATCACTGGTTGTCTGTTCATTAATCATTGGTATATTGTTATATTGTTCAAATAATTTTCTTGTAGTTGTGCACGCCTTGTCGCAGCTAGAATCACTAGCTTGGCCTTATTCTTATAAATGCATATGTTAGGCAGACACTTGAGGGCGTAGATTCAAATACATTGTGGAAAAAAGTTTTTTGCTAAAAAGGTGCTCACCCACACATTTTAAGTATTTAATCCAATCTTCACAGTTGACACAATATCGATGCAATCCTTTTAATTGCCTTTTTCTCAGCCTCCTCCACTCATGGTGGATGGTGCCACCGAGTTTGAGGTCCAGGAAATATGTGATTCTCGTTTTCTTTAGAAATAAGCTTTAGTTTCTCATCCACTGGAAGGGTTATCTGCCTTGTGAACGTTTCTGAGAAGATGCCATTTTTTCCGCTTGTTTCCAGATAAGCCGGGAGCTTCGGAGAGGGGGCATACTGTTGCACAAGCATCCTGTCCAGCAACAACTCCCACGTTGCTCCAGTGCTGGCTAACGGGACGTGCAGCTCCTGGATGGTGGGGGAGAGGCTGGCAGGCCTTCCACTGCCGCTGAACTTCCTCTGCTGTAAACTTACCTCAAGGCGGCCGGCCCTCGGGTACCATATCCTGCACATCCATTCTTCTCATTGGGGGGGGGGGGGAGCAAGCAGTTGAGAGAACGCTGCCAGAGTCTCCATGTTCTTCCTGGTTCTTCTTCCAAGAATCCTCTAGTGAGGAATTCTAGGTTACTGAATAGCCCAATCCAAAATAGCACTGACTTTCCTCACTCCTGTTCCCTCCAGCTGTTCTGCAGTGATTCCCTTTAGTTTGTTTCCTGCTTCTCCTGCCTCCGTCTGCCTTTTGGGGTCCTCCCTCTGGTTACCATCTACCTGTGAAATTCCTGCCATCAGGAAGTTATTTACCCTAGGGCTTTTTCCTCCTTGGGGATCATTCTGGAAGGCACTATCTGCTTAGGCGCTCTCAGGTGCCTACGGTCTCGGGGCTCCTGGAAGGAGCCACCCTAACCTCTGGTAGACCAAGATTGTTTAAACCTGGGGTACTCAGGCAACCCAGACTCAAAGGTTGATCACTGAGCATCCATCTTCTGAAAGGTTTGACATTATGGATCTGCGGAATACAAAATGGACCTCAGTTCTTCCTTTTTTCAGAGAGCTACAATTCCATAGGATGAATACCACTGTAGTGACTGACTGACCATCTGTTCCAGATTTATCAAACAAAGGTCACATGTGGGGATTCCATCAGTGGAGTGAAAGTGCCTTTCAGGTGCATATCATGTAAGTTTATTTTAGGAATGATAGGCCAAGGCTGTAGAAAGCTTAATGCACAATTCAGACAATTCAAAGAGTCTTGAATGCTCTGCTCTTATCCAATCAGCCAGTTTTCCTTCCGTTTTTTAATTTAATTGTAATTATTTTATTCATGGCAATGCCATTTATATTAAATACATAAAGAAAAACTATTTTGTGAGAAGTTCTGCATAGTGATTATCAGAATTCACAGAGGTTTGCAGACATGGCTGAAATTACTATTTTTTGCTAGCTCAGGAGTGTGTTTTTGATTGCTTTAATCATCTGTCTCTTCGGTGACCATTCTCATTGGTTTCAGAATAAAAACATAAATTTCTGTTATTGCTAGGAACCTTAATAACATGTTATAGAATTCATCAAAAATATCCCCATCCACTACTCTGTGATAGAGCATATGATTTATTATTCCATGTGTACTCTCTCACTAAATACATCAAAGATGTTTGAATATGCATGTGTGAATATTTGTAGAGCATAAACCTAGATAGATAACAATAGAGCTCTGAATATTTATGGCCTTAAAGGAAAGTTCTTTGCAGATGTATGAAGTTTTAAAGTTCCCAACCTATGGTGCTAAGTAAATATTCTACAGAGGCAAAATCATTCAATGATAATTTTCAGTGCTTTTGGAACTTATGACATAATCAAGTAACCAAGATCGTGGATGAGACAGATATTCCGCAAGGAGCTCCTAAATGAAGATGAACCATCTGAGACATTCGTGCCTGCAACGCTGCCACCCTTTGCACCTGATGACATCATTACATTACTGTTGATGTATCTACAGGTATGCTGCCTCGCCTGTTTGTCCTTGGACTGCCATGAGTTTGAGATGCTACCACAGGAACCTGCCAGTCTCAAATTAAATTGCTAGTATTTGTTCTTTTCTATCCAGTCTATGGGCCACTTGTCCATGTCTAATTACCTTAGCTATCTTCCAGGAAGGCTACAGACATAGCCCCTGGAGACACTGCTGCTTCCCACCTGTGCAATATTGCATACCTGACAGGCCCCCCAACATATTGTATTGCTTTGCTCATTTAATCAGCATGGGTCCTTGCATCTTTTGTCCAAGCCCTGCTATGCAGCAAACTCAACTAGCCCTACAAACTCCTGAGACATGGGCAGATGCTCCATTCAGTATAGGTTACATTAATGCTAGGCATCCATTACGTTGAAGGCTACCAATACAATCTGCTCACAATCCTGACAGTGCCTATTTCAGTACACTACTACCCAAAATCAAATGTGCCTGTGATTCCTCTGTCTCCCCCCCACCGGATCATTGATTTCTTACCACCCATGTGTCTTGACTTCCGTGGGTGGCTTAGTGGTCCACCAAGGGACTTGCCAATACATAACTTTCCTCCAACCTCGGAACTTCCATGCTCGGTCTTTCAACACCTGCAAAGAACAGATGATGGACGGAATGCTGAACAATGCAAACATTCACCCCCAGTCACATATCTGCGTTTAATCCATCATTTATTTGCTCACAACGATACCCCGGTTTGGACCCAGACATATGCAAATCAGTCTTGACCCTGCTCCTCATGGGAACAGTCCAGCCCGAACTGCCATGCCAAGTTCTCCCTGGACCGGAAACAAGCATCCTGGGACCGGCTTAGGGTATCAACCCTCATCAGCCAGGCTAGCTTGAATGCAGTGGCACAGTGAGCACGGGACAGCATGTCTGGGCATACTCTTTCCACTTAGGGTGACAAAAGCAAAAAGAACAGATGATGGACAGAATGCTGAACAACGCAAACATTCACCCAGTCACAGATCTGGGTTTAATCCATCGTTTTTTGCTCACCATGCCACCCCAGGAAGGTCGGATCCTAAAAGAGTGTTGGGTGTGTGGGGAACACACCTCAGATCCTAACCCTTAAAATGATGAAGGCCCACACTCACCGTAGTGACATGCTTCATTGTCAGGCTATTCCTTTACTGTGGACATAGATCTACTTGTTAGCAAAGAGTGTCATAATACTTCTCAAACGTCCTGGCAATTAGAGGTGGGCGAGCCAACGTATTTGCGGGGGGGCTGGGCCCGAGATGAGCCAAGAATCTGGCTCAGATCTTACAGCCCGTGCAGGAGCCGAGCCCTGAAAATGTTTGCTATGTAAATCACACAACAAACATCACATAAAATATGATAAAGTTGCTTCAAAATCTAAAAACGTGTATTTCTGTAACATGTAAAGCCTTGACAGGAATGCATCACATTATAGCACTGGACTGAAAAGTATCTACTAAAAGTAATAGTTTTTAAACATAAACTATTAGTGCACTAAGATGCAAGACAATTGTCATGTAAACCCTGTACATGTCCCAGATTATCATTGAGCAACATCATAGAGTATTAAATCATACACAATAGGTTTTTGTACATTTGTTATTCGCAACTCACATTTTTGAAAGTGCTTTTATTCACGATAACGAAGAAAGAAGAGTTTTGGTGAAAAAAATATTTGCGGAAGATCACGCAATTTAAGCAGTGAAGCCCCGATTTATTCAGGTTTTCAGGTTTCACTTTTTATAAATCACCCAGGAAATTGGTATCTTTTTGTCTTTCCTTATGTTAAGTCTTTGTTTTTACCTCTGTGTGCCTTTTTTATATAGCATGAACTTGACCCAAAGGCAAATTGGAGTGCTTTACATGAGCACCAGTTACATTATGCAAGGGCACGTTTATTGCTTACAGGCATGGGGAGATTAAGCGATTTGCACAGAATAACAGGATTTTGAGCCAATGCCAACACTGGAACCTGGTTCTCCAGTTTCAGAGTCAACAGCACTGACCATAGTGCCACATCCTGGTTAGTGCGATGGTGGCAGGCAGAAGCCACATGAAAGCTCGGCCCGTTATGGGTTCGAGGTTCCAACAGGACTTCGAGCTGAGCCAGAGCCAGGCTTTAGGCTCAAGCCTGGCTCGAGCTTTCAGTGGCTCACCCACCTCTACTGGTAATTCACTTTAACCACAGTATAATACTACAATGACTGAAATATTCAAAGATCATTGATGCCAAGACTCTAAAAAGATTGACGTTATTCATCTCTAATGAGCAGGGCCACTGGAATTGTGCTGCTGCCCGTTTTCAGTATAATTATAGATTTGCCACTTAATCCATCTTCTGCTTAAATGTTTTTCTAGCTCAAATGGTTCTAAAGTTATTAAAAATGAATTAACACGTGTTGTTGCGCACTAAAGGGCCTTTTGAAAAGTCTAACAGCTCACTTTTCTGTTGCTTATTGCTGTATTTGGGTGTTAAACTGGTACTATTGAGGTGCAACCAATGCCCAGGCAGGGTTGTATGACGTTACCCTGCATGCATTTACCCTGCATGCTTTTACCCCGCAGTTTTTACTCCACAAAATCTTTTACAACGCAGGGCTTTACAACGCACTCCGTTACAATGCATTTCCCATTACAACACAATTACTATTCTAACTCCAGGGGGGGGCGTTACTTTGGGGATTGCGTTGTAACAGTTTGCGGTGTAAAGCCCTGCGTTGTAAAAGTTTTTGCGGAGTAAAAAATGCGGGGTAAAGACATGCGGAGTAAAAAATGCGGGGTAAAGGATGTTTCCCCCCAGGCAGGGTTAACAAGTGTAAAAATGACACAATAATAAAGTAATACTATCACAATATGTGCTGCATTACACCGCATAATTTGCCTTTTTTTCTTGCTGCATAATTTTCTCAACCCTGCCATATAATTTGGCCCTCTACTGCCTTCGGCTTACCAACGACTACCTGGCATTCAGGAAAAAATTAAAAACGCATCTGTTTCCCAAGATTTGACTGGCAACCTAGAGACCCTCTTCCAGAACCCCTCCCTCACTTAGTATGTGCTCTCCTTAGCGCCGTGATATCCTTACGGATGAATGTTGCGCTGTACTGTATAAATAAATAAAATAAATACTGCCACATAATTCCAGTAGCTTTGCGAATGAGCCAGCAATGTGAAACGTACATGCCTGATATCCTGCTGACCATAGAGATATCGTACAAAGTGCTGCAAGGTTCAGCCTTGTCACCTGGCCCCAATGAATCAATATATAGATGGTCTTCCTGTTTTTGATACTATGCAGCCAGAGGATTGACTACCACATGTGTTTTGGTTATACCCTGCTCTCTGCTCATCACCGCCGTCCCTGGGTCTGCTCATGCCCACAACCACCAGACTCATACTACGGGGGTTCCTTTAAATTGGCTTTCATTTGTGCCACATGACAAGGCCTTCGTGAAGTAAGAGGTATTCCTCCTAATGCCCCTGTTAATTTTCTCCATCTAATACAGCTGCCTCACAGTTAAGCTCCAGTGCTCACGGGGGCCTAGTTGTAATTCGAAAGCTGAAATATATGGTCCCTTGTCAGAAACGCGCAACAGAAACAATGCCAATAACAAAACAACACCTCATTTTCATTTTATAGTGCTTAGAACACACTGTCCTTGAATGCAATAGGCCATGTCTGACTGACAGTGTAATCCATGGACATGCAGCTAGAAACTAGGTCAAGACATTTCACTAGATACTTAAGACTACATTCTAAAACCTGCTATATACTTCAGAAGTCGAAACATTTGGGGAGATCGCTCCACTGTTAAAGCCTCCTCCCTTCCTCTTTGAATTACAAGTTTTGTTACAACGTTATACAAAATAGTAGTTTAAAAGGTACAGATTATGCTTCCCTTTAAAAAAAAAAAAATCAAAACAATAGACAAAACAAAATACTACTAAACATAGTGAAAAGACATCACAAATACATTATACCATTTAATTAATGTAAAGTGGTCATATGACGTAATTCTGCTGTACCAGCAAATCTTTTTAGTGCTAAAGCTCCAGGAAAGGTGACCAAATAGTTTAACCTTATTCAGTCTCCTCCCTAGCTCACCAACTCACACTCTAAGCAAGACTGACTGAAGTTTAGAGAGTCTCGAAAGACGCATATGTTATAATCTGCCACTGCCACCCACTGCTTTTTCCAGCTGTTTTCTTCTACTTTCCTCACTCCCTTAGCACTCTTAAGAGGCCTCGTTGCCATGTGACAGCCCAACAAATGAATATACATCAATAAACATGGGTGAATGTTGGCTTACGTGCAGCTCAAAATATGCATTCAATTGGAAGGATGGAACTAGGGCCGTCAAAATAAGGTGTCATACGGGACACTATCAGCAGGGGGCTCCAAACTACTGCTACAAGAGGCATAGATTGTCCCATGCTGCCTGGAATGGTTGTCAAAATGTTACTTTACCTGGGATGCCAAAGTCCTTGGGCTGTCCTACTAATATATTTTCTAGGAACTAGATCACAGATCTTTCTGATTACAAATCTCAAGCACTTGTACTTTTTGACCGTATATCTCTGTATCGTATCATACAGCAACCCTGTGGACCATGGGAATAGAACAACTGGCTTACCTTCAGGAATTTGGTGTCTTTTTGATATTTCAAGAGCTTCTTCAGCAGCAGGCAGTAAGACGCCATGATGGAGGACGGCCTGTTGTTTATTAGGACATTGATAATTTCCGAAATAGTCAACTCCATGGTTTCCGTCATATAATTTAAAACAACAGGGTTAAGTTCATCAGGGCGAAGTCTGGAATAAAAACAATTAGCAGCTCAGGAAAGAGGCGCTGGCATTTAAGGAAGTGAGATAACCCCTTCGCCGGAAATAACCTACAAGCGTGACTGCCATGTCTATGCCTTAGACTCTCAGCGCTAACATGTATTCCTACTCATGAACGTATGTATGATTAACATAACTCCAGCGCACCTCATGTATGTCTAATATAAAGTTATACATTTCTCCTCAATTATCACCATCAAAAATCTCTGCAAGAAAATAATTGTGAACCGCACTGTCAAGAACTTAACCCCAAAATATTGGAATTTGAGATAAGATAGTAAACCAACCAATACAACAAAAAGTGGCAAGTAATGTTTAAAGAAACTGACAAATACTCTGTTATATCTTACCAGATGTAGCCAAGCTGTATTTTATAAGTTCCTTTATTAAGATCAGGTTGCAGGATGGCATTCTAGTACAATAAGTTGGTTTCCATGTACATCTGCCCTTTCGGCCTGGTAAACCTTATACTACAGCCCCACCCGGAGCAGCCTGCCTGCTGCTCAGCCCATCTGCCAACTGTCACACCTCATCCACACAGGCACCCAAGCATTCCAAGCATCACAGTCACACCAGCATTCCACTCTCAACACTCACACTGTCTGAGCAGCAAGGAGAAAGGTAAACTGTGAAACCTATACTTAAATAAGCAGGATATCACACACTTCAATGTGTAACTTATGTATTGTCGTGATTTAATACATGTTGAAATTTTAATAGGGGAGTTTATGGCTTACCATGTATTTCTCCCTTCCACCAGTCACTCCAGAGCTGTGGCGTTCGGAGCAATTTGGTATTCGGACAAAATGTTGAGTAAAAAATATTGAGATGCAGAAATATCGAGTTTTAAAAATTGTGATCCACAAATATCGTGATGCAGGAACATCGTGGTGTCAAATGCAAAAAGAACAATTGATGGACAGAATGCAGAACAATATCATACATTCACCCCAGTACAGAGATCTGGGCCTAAATCCATCGTTTTTTTGCTCCCCATGCCATTCCAGTTTGAACCTAGAAATATGCAAATCAGTCTTGACCCTGCGCTCACTGGGAACAGTCGAGCCCGAACTGCCAGGCCAGGTCCTCCATGGACTGGAAACAAGCATCCTAGGACCGGTTTCCGGGTGTTACCCCTCATCAGCCAGGATAGCTTGACTCCAGTGGTCAGCCAGGATAGCTTGACTCCAGTGGCATGGAGAGCACGGACCCACGTCTGGGCATACCCGTCCCACTCGGGGTGACAAATGCAAAAAGAACAATTGATGGACAGAATGCAGAACAATGTCATAAATTCACCCCAGTACAGAGACCTGGGCCTAAATCCATCGTTTTTTTGCTCCCCATCCCATTCCAGTTTGAACCCTGCCATTTGCAAATCAGTCTTGACCCTAAACCCAATGGGAACAGTCCAGCCCGAACTGCCAGGCCAGGTCCTCCCTGGACTGGAAACAAGCATCCTAGGACCGGTTTCGGGGTTTCGCCTCTCATACCCCAGGATAGATTGACTCCAGTGGCATGGAGAGCACAGGACCCACGTCTGGGCATACCCATCCCACTCGGGGTGACAAATGCAAAAAGAACAATTGATGGACAGAATGCAGAACAATGTCATACATTCACCCCAGTACAGAGATCTGGGTCTAAATCCATCGTTTTTTTGCTCCCCATTTCATTCCAGTTTGAACCCAGCCATATGCAAATCAATCTTGACCCTGCGCCCAATAGGAACAGTCCTGCCCGAACTGCCAGGCCAGGTCCTCCCTGGACTGGAAACAAGCATCCTAGGACTGGTTTCGGGGTTTCACTCCTCATCAGCCAGAATAGCTTGACTCCAGTGGCATGGAGAGCACAGGACCCACATCTGGGCATACCCGTCCCACTCAGGGTGACAAAAATACAAAAAGAACAATTGATAGACAGAATGCAGAACAATGTCATACAGAGATCTGGGCCTAAATCCATCTTTTTTTTGCTCCCCATGCCATTCCAGTTTGAACCCAGCCATATGCAAATCAGTCTTGACCCTGCGGTGACAAGAATTATCGATTTTCTAAGTTAATTCATATCGCTGTCAAAAATATCTATGATGTTAACATCATTTACAAAATTATCTATGTTGTTAATATCGATCTTAAAAATATCTATGATCTTTGATAACAAGCTCCCAATGAAAGACCATGTGACTTCCACATGTGGTACATGTTTCGGGATAATGCGCCTCCTCAAGAGGATTTTCCAGTGGCTGCCACTGGACTCTCGCAAGACCCTCATCCAGGCCCTGATTATAAGCCGCCTTGCCTATGGAAATGCGCTCGTAGTAGCATCCATCGCATCTCTCCATGCCAAGCTGCAGGTGGTCCAAAACACAGCAGCCCGAATATTTAATAAACAGCCTCTGGGCACCCCATCCGTCCCTTTGCTTAGAGCCTCACATTGGCTCCCTATAAAAAAGAGAGCAATCTTCAAACTTCTCTGCTTGACACCCAAGGCTCGGGCAGGTAAAGGGCCCAAATATTTACAGGACAAATTGAGATCTTACTGCCCTGACAAAAACCTTAGATCAAAACGTCAGCTCCTTCTCTGCCCTCTAAGCATCCACACATCTAAATACGGAGGACAGGCCTTCTCTCACCTGGCTCCGTTCCATTGGAACAAACTCCCGTTTGGCCATTAGGGCATGCACAGACTTTGCTGGCTTGAAGAAACAGCTTAAGACCTTGGGGGCACATTACGATACCCGGCGTAAAAAAATCCGCCAGGCATGGAAGCGGCAAAAATCCGCCCGCACACACCGCCTGAACACCGACCACGCCATTATGAGTACACAAACTGAAAACCGCCATCGGCGGAAAAATCATACAAAATACCGCCCGCCATCGTCCGAGTCGGAGTCAAACCGCCCGCCACGGACGGAAACACGCACGACAACACAAAACCGCCCGCCCTCACGGCCGACACACCGCACGTGAAATTACGATCGCACCGCCATGAGCGCGGAAAACAACAAAAATACCGCCCGCCAGCGCAAACAACGCCGATGAGAATCGACACGGCAGAAGCCATGGCGCCCACGTACCTGCACAGAAACCATCCGCACACAAAACCAATAGCACACAACATGGCCAACAAGTCCACACAGCAAGGCACGCACAAATACACAAGCACAGTACACATCCCGAAAACACCCCCCGGACAAACAAAAAATACAAAGGCCAGAACCCCAGACACAACACACCTGAAAACAACAGACCATGAGGACACACCCACATAGGTGAGTACAAAAGCAGCACTCCCACAGACCACAACCCCTTGCTACATTGCAAACCAGAGAGGAGAGGAGAGGACACAGTGACACAGCAAGGACAGCAGCACACCACAGAAACGCACACATCACAACCACCACCACCACCACCACCACCAAACACCGGCACCACAAACCCCTGCACATTACACAACACACACCGCACCAGCACCACAAACACCATGGCACCACAAAGGATGCCCAAGTTCACGCCCATGGAGCTGACGGTCATGGTCGACGAGATCATCAAGGTGTACCCACAAATCTATGGGAACATGGTCCAGCACACACCACTAGCCACCAGAAACAGAATGTGGACCCGGATCGTAGACCAGGTCAATGCAGTCGGGACCCTGCCCAGGAACAGAACCGAGATAAACAAACGTTGGAATGACGTAAAGAGCCTGGTCAAGAAGAAGGAGGGCAAAAACAGAGAGCTGGCTGCCGTCACTGGCGGAGGGAATCCCGCGCTCTTTAAGACCTTCAAAGCGTGGGAGGAGAAGGTGCGAGTCGTAATCCATCCGGAGATCCTCGCCGGATTAGCAGGGGGAGTGGAGGCTGGTAAGTACAAACTAATGTATACCAGCACACCGCTATGTACACACATGCGCAACCACCATGCCACAGCTCCCAGGGACAAACACCCCCATGTCCAGCACACAATACACAACACATCACACGCACATGCAACAGACACTACCACACACAGGCCAAACCGAACAACTGTAAGATGCGTGGGGACATGTGTACACTAAGCCAGCCACGTAACCACCAACAGGTCCCCAAATATGCCAGAAGCGCCACAACGAGCACCCACCACACCCATGTGTCTGCCACAGCTGCACTAACCGACAAGTAACAGGTAAGTGGCAGGAACACAAAGTGCAGTGGGTGGGACGGTGGACAGCTGAAGTACAACACCCACCAGGCCCCCACTCCCACAGACCAGCAAGGTGGAGCACTCCCCACACCCATGTGTCAGGCACAGCTGCACCAACCGACAAGTAACAGGTAAGTGGCAGGAACACAAAGTGCAGTGGGTGGGACGGTGGACAGCCCAAGTACAACACACACCAGGCCCCAGTCCCACAGCACAGCAAGGAGGAGCATCCCCCACACCCCACACCCACGTGTCAGCCACCGCAGTGCACAACGACAGCCGAAAGGCAGACATCACGGTCCACAGCAATCGGTGTCAGTGGGTGTACAGCCACCCCCACGACCCACTACACCCCCCCACCCCCACAGACCTGCAACATGGAGCACCCCCGCTAAGAGCCATGTGGCATCCAGTACAGTGCACGCACGAACAACTTGCAGGTGGGAAACTGGACAGGGCTGGATTACTGGAGGCATGAGGACCATAACACCACCAACACATGGGACATGTCACGTAGCACACGGACACGCAGCACCGCCCACCGTCACGAACAAGTGAACAATGTGCACACGGACATGAACAGCAGACTCACACCCCACATGACCCATCACAGACATAGCAACACCCAAGGAGCCACGTCTGCATGCACAAGCCACACTGAATATAGTCCCACACGGCAGCCACTGTGCAACTCATCACACACAACCGAAACACCATTGAAGTCCTGTCCATGTAGCCCCTACTGCCTGTCAACCACACACCCCACAACTACGCCTATGTAAGACAAACAACACTAGACGCAACAGAGCGGAACAACAGAAATGCACACGAACACCACTGAACCCATCAAACACACAGACACACCATGCACATACAACATACCATCCATCCCATCCGTCAGCCCCAGTCTCATGAAAGGCATGTCATCCGCACAGCTGCCACACATACAGCAGTCACGCTAAGACACATGCCCATGACCCACCATGTGCCAGAAGTCAATTAAGCGCACGACACACTGTGAGCAACAACACACAACATGGGCCACACCCCCCGAGCACTGCAGTGATGCACATGGCACAGGGCAGCACGCACACCAAGGAGATGGGACAACTGCAATACGTTGGCTGGCACACAACTATCACTCACTCATAACGATGCGTCCAATGCCATGTCCAGTAACCACAACAGACAGCAAATATGCAGGGCATGTCAGGCATGCACACACCTCAGACCATGCACTGTCATGCTGCCACAACACATGTCACGTTCGGCACCCATGGCTCACAGCATGTACCCCAAAAGCATATACCCTCCCAAATGCGAATCTGGGGCATGGCCCCCATGTTGCCATATGCGTTCCTAAGCGTTCCATTTGAACTCCAAAAGCAAAGTACAAACCAGACCCAGGATGGGCCAGGAGCCCGCATACACCAGAGTCACAATGAGTAGGGGCAAAGCAACACACCCATCGGCATGGCCAATCCGTCCCATGCCACATGTGCACAGCACACAGTCCCATTGCCTAGCACACACACCTACAGATGCCACAGCCACACACTCGCCTCCGGGAAACCCATGTACGAGATTGCACGAACTGCCAATGTCAGACGACTAATACATACTTCGCCAGGTGCAACACAATAACAAATCTCATTCTCTCCACAGGTGACGAACTGCTGGACGCTGGGGATGGAGACAGCAGCCAGCACAGCCAGCCTACAAGCCCCCAACGAGGACACACGGATCTGGAGGATCTGTCCACCTCTTCGGACACGGACCACCAAGCTGGCCCATCTGGCGTGGCAGGGCCCAGCCGCTCCCCAGGACCCCTCCTACCCACCAACCCATCATCCAGGGATGCTGAACAGTCCCAGTCCCCTGCTGCCACTGTCGTTGCGGCCACACCCACGGTCATTGCGGCCACTACCACTGCCGCAACCGCCACCATCGCCGCACCGACCACCACCGCCTCCACCACCACCACGTCTTCGCTGGCACCAGCCCCAGCGCAGGTGGTGGCCCGGCCGACTGGATCCACCCTGGGAGCCACAGCGAGGACCGTGGTGAGCAATGTGGCTAGTGGGCAGGGCCGGTGGCAGCAGGACTGGTAGGAGGAGCAGGGTCAGGGAAACGCCAGCCTCCCCTGGGAGCCATGCCCTGCCTCAAATGGACAGAGTCCTTGGGGCCTATGAAGAGGCCCAAGGACAATGGGCCAGGTCTGCTACTGACACGCGGGAGGTGCTGGGGGTGCTGAGGTCCATGGACGCCCATATGGGCCAATTCGTGTCCCGTATGGACCAACTCGTGGACCTCATGGGCCAGCTGGTGGTGGCGGTGGGGTCACAGGCAAGGCCAGCAACACCACCTCCGCCACCACCTGCTAGGGCGCAGGCTCGGGCAGCAGTGTCCACTTCCCCTGCGTCCACAGCCAGTGAGCACACCTCACCCACCACCAGCAGGTCGCCACCACACACCCCCTCCCAAACGTGGAAGGGGCCGTCCGAAGAGGAAACAGATCTCCCGGGAGGACTTCGCACGCTCCAGTCGCAAGTGAGGCAGCCAGCCAGCCTTCCGCCAGCCTTCCTTGACCAGCCACTGCATTGACTTGCTCTACGATCCCACTCCACACAGCCATCTGGATGGCATGTGTGTGTTGGACTATGGACATAGAACCAGTGGGTACACCCTGATCATCACGCAGCCATGACCGACAGCTCATTGTCACTGCACGCACCACTTTTGTCATCACCTTACACACAATCACATGTCACAGTTTGTAATAAATGCACCTTTTTCACTAACTGCTGTTTGTGCCCTGTGTCTTTATTGTACGGAATACAACGGCCACCTTGGGCGGAAAGGCACCTGATGCGTGGCATGGAAATGGAATCCGGAGGGCCTGTAGGGACCTAGGGGTGGGAGACAGAACAGGAGCACATTCAATGAGTGTGTCACACACCCATCACACAGTACATGTCAACAACTACAAGCAATGTACACACATCGCACAGAGCAATAGGGCACAATGCCACAGCCACCAACAGTGGCATACTACCCTGGCCATGGAGCGTTGACACACTGCACGCAGTGAACATACGGCCACCCTGACACAGCACACACACACCTGCATAGATACAGACACATCATCCGTCGTACATGGACACTCACCGTCAAGTGAAGTAGCGGGCGATGAGCTGCTGGCGCACATTCCCAGCTTCCTCCTCTCCGCTGTCCACCTCACTCGAGCTGTCCTGGTCTGCGGGCTGGGGCCCTGGTTGATCTCCGTCATCCACAATGAGGGGGATCTGCTTCCGAATGGCCAGATTGTGCAGCATGCAGCACGCCACCACTATCTGGCACACCTTCTGTGGGGAGTACGCCAGTGCACTCCCGGTGCGGTCCAGGCACCTGAACCTGGACTTGAGGAGGCCAAAGGTACGCTCGACCACACGTCTGGTCCTCCCATGTGCCTCATTGTATCGATCGTCTGCTGGGGTGCGAGGATTCCTCAATGGACTGAGCAGCCATGCCCCATTCGGATACGCAGAGTCACCTGGGTGTGAGGGACACAGAGAACCGTTGCTATTCCAACTGGACAGGGGACAGCATCGCACAACCAGCACGCTACACCACTCCACATACTCACCGACAATACAGCCACGATCCTGTTGCAGATTGGCCATCAGTCGTGGCAAGATGCTGTTGCGCATTATGTGTGCGTCATGGGCCGAGCCTGGAAACTTTGCACACACGTGGGTGATCACCATGTCCGCAAGGCACACCACTTGCACATTCAGGGAGTGCGTGTGCTTCCTGTTGCGGTACAGGTGCTCAGTGGCCTGTGGTGGAACAAGGCCAACATGAGTGCAGTCAATGGCTCCCACGACGTGTGGGATTCTGCCAAGGGCATAGAATGCACCCTTCACTGCCGCCAATTCACGAGCCCTGGGGAATCTGATGTACCTGTTCCGGTACAGCATCATGGCTGCCAGTACATCCCTCAGCACCTTGCTGAACATGGGCTGGGACATCCCTCCTCCACTGCCCACTGTGTGCTGGAATGACCCAGTGGCGAAGAAATGCATGGCGGCCATCACCTTAGCCGTGGGGGTGACAGCAGTCGGATACACCCTGCGGGGACGGAGATGGGGCTCTAACATGGCACACAGTCGATGCAGAGTTGGCCTGTCCAGCCGAAACTTCCTGATTACCTCTGTATCGTCCATGTCCGCCAGCAATTGGTATGGGCGGTCAATGTTCGGTCTCCGCCTGGGTTAAATGGCAGAGGACACATGTCAAAGCAACACGGCACATAGCAATTTCGCATACACATCACTGACATGACTGAGCAAGCACATGAGCCACAGCCCAGCTGTCAAGCTGGGACGGCACGGCCACAATACACTTACACAGGTCTCCCAACAATGGCAATGGCAAGTGAGACATACCACTGCCATGTGCATGCACATGGGGATCTAGGCCCCAATGACTTGCGGGGCGTGCTGATGGGGACTGACTGCATATTCGTCAAGCGGCAACGCCACGGCAACATGAGTGTCTGCTGAGCATGGTACTGCTTCCGAGGCTGGATGAGTATGGCACACGACGACGACGATGTGGGCACGGGCTGAGCGGCCAATACAAGTGGGACCTGTGGCACGAGGGGATATGAGACAGTAGTAGGTGTCAGCACTGCACCCTATGTACAGCACTGTACGGATCACAGCTCCCGAAACATTGACTGGTGTCCACATTGACAGCCCCATGCCAAGACGGCTGTGTGCTTGCAGTCACACGTCACAGGTGAGAGGTTACATTGCACGTGCCAGGTGGCAGTCGTACATAGTGGGAGCTGGCATGTGTGTGCATGTGTCTCCTGTTCAGGATCCACCAGATGGGCGCTGACTCTGTACTGACCATTGGACACAGCATGTTCCGTGGAAGGCTTGTGTGTGTGGGATGGTGGCACTGGATGTGCCTCCGTTGGGGGGGCCATGCACAGGGCGGGTACGTCGATGATTGCGCATTGTTGGTCACGGTGGGTGCACCAGCTAAGATGTGTTGCCCTGTGTTCAATTCCTATGTCCGCATGATGATGGACTGTGGATGTGGGCAGACTACACATTGGTCGATGTGCTGTCTATATGCATGTGCCTTCACACCAGGCACAGCTGCCCCTGCACATGTGACCCCTGCTGGACTCGCTGCTGGGTCTGTGGAGCTGATGCACCTTCTGCGCGTGGGGCGGACAGCTCTCCTCACTTCCCTCATTGCGCATGTCATGTCTTTGCCGCAGGTGACATGGATCATGGAGGGCCCACATGTACGCGTGGGTAGGCTACACATGATTGTTCACTGGTCGCCACCCCCAGTCAGTGTTTCGAATGGGAAGGTTGTCGTGCTGGTGGTATGTTCGATGTGGCGGATGGGCGGGCCTAGGTGCGGGCTTACATTCCGGACATGGGGGGTAGTTGGATTGGCGACTAGTTGCAGTACACACGGGACACGTCTCTTCCTTTCCACATCTGGGTCATCCCTTGTACTAACTGACAGTGATACAGTCATCTTCGCCCCAGCCCTCATGTCCTCCCCTCGCCCCCCAATATGCATGCTCACCTGCGAGGCTAGCGCTTGCACAGGCAGCCCCAAGCTTGCACCAGAGAGGGCAAGGAGTGTATGTGTGGGTCCAGTTGCACGAGTGGGCTGTCTCAGGGTATGATGTGTGGCGGGACGCCGTCCACCTGCGTGGTGCCCCAAATGGAGACCCGGCCTGCATGGACTATGCATCACAGTCTTCGCCTTCCGGATCCGCCACCTGCGACACCCAGTGGCTGTGGCTGCCCTTGCGGCCATGCCGCGTCCGTCTGTGGCTGATGGCCCACACATTCACTCTTTGGCCTCTCTGGGGAGGGCTCAGGGGTGGTGGCGCACGCGCTTGCACTTAGTCGCAATGGCATGTGTCGTGGTTGGTATGATGGGCAATGGATGGGATGGTGCGAGCCACCTCCCGTGACGTCACTGCTGCTCGTACTGTGGTGCGTCCCCCTACACTTCCATTTGACTTTTGCCATGCTGGACGTTGAGGTTCTATTGCCTGCGTGATATGACCAGGAGGAGCGCGAGGAGACCTCTCACACACCATGCTCCACTGCCATCCCGTGCCCTGTATCGCCTGTGCGGATTGACTATGTTGGGGTTACACCTGGTCGACTGGGGCTGTGTGTGCCTTGTCAAGGGGCATGGCGGGCGCACAACAGGATCCAGCTCGTCCACAGAGGGTGGGCTGAGGTGCGCCTGGTACCGCTTTGTACGTGTGCCCGGCTGCTGTGCACACACGTGTTCACTCCCCCCGACAGGTGTCCTCTCACAATGCCCAGGGAAGCGGTGGTGTACTGTTCATGAGCCCTCCCAACACGGCGTGCTCCAACTTGGCATGTGCGCATCTACCCGTCGCACCCACCCACCTGAGCACTGCGTCCATACGACTTCACACGACACATGTGTGTCTTCCACAGTAGTGCTACTCATTTGCGTTGACATCCAATACCAGTGGACTACATGGTCATGTCACGACTGCCGTGTACTTCACATACTCTCATCCTCTCTCATTCGTACTTGTGAAATGAGTCAGCGGAGACAGTTCTGGTTTCAAACATTATATTGAGTCTTCTGTCCTCTGTGATGCAGTATAGTGGACACTACTGGCAGCGGAATACATATTGAGGATATACTGAGCATGATTACAAATGGGATAGGGTGTGGGGTTACATCTGCTTGGCCAAGGCTGTGCTAATGTACATTTACGTATAGCTGCGGAGCTGCGGACTTTGACACAGACGGTATACATGTAGCCTACCAGACCGCTCGGCATCATGGGCACAGTCCATCTCAGTTCCATATGACAGGTTTGCTGCGGTTGTTCCTCATGCACGCGTGCATGTGAGATGACATCAGGGCATGTGCTTGCGTGCATGCAGCGGCGTGCCACTTGTTGTTGCACTGTGGTGGTTACTGGACATGTCACAGTCACTGGGGTCGTGTTGTTGTTGTATGCACTTGTCGTCCATGCAAAGGTCCTGGTATGGGATTCCCGGGGCGGGGGTGGGAGGGGTGCAGCACCCACAGACTCCAGGCGACCTATTCATGTCCACTGAGCGGTGTGTGTGTCCATGTGCGCTGGATCCATGTCGTGTCCTGGTTGTTCGTGCAGTTCCGTCCATGTGGGTGCGATGCACAGAGCCCATGCCACTGCCTCCCACGATGCATGCGGTGTTCCTGGATGTGATGGGGAACAGTGTGCATGTCCCGGTCATATCCGATGTCATGGCGATGTCGTTGATGGTGTGGTTACAGTTGCCGGTCGTTTGGTATGGCTGTTGTGGTGGTGACTGGCCAGTCCGTGCGGAAGCTGAGCATGGGTGCGGGGTTGGACTTCATAGGTCACTCGGGGAACCTGCGTTGTGGTCCGACGTATTTACAGGTTGTCAGGTATGCGATGCCGTCCAGCAGGGCTTCCATGTCATTGGTGGTGTACATGTTTGCCAGCCAATGAAGCGGATGGTGGCTGTCAAGGTGTTGTTCGTAGGTTGTCCCTTGGAGGACCATGATGGGGCATGCTGGGTGACATTCGATGTAGCTGTTCTCGATGATCCGTCGTGTGGAGGCACAGTGGTTCCATTTCAGTGCGCGTGCGATGTTGGCCACATACGCCATGCCCCCATAGGCAGAGTAGGCCCTGTCGTGTGCGTCCAGAGGGAGGAGTAGTGGTAGCAGGTCCGCCTTCAGACATGCCGGGTTGGAGAGGCATATCTCGACGGGATGCTGGTAGGGACACCTCCGACAGTAGAAGACGGGCATGACGCAGCTGAACAATGTGATGCGGTAAGTCAGTCGGTAACTTACGTTCAGCAGGGACAGGAGATCGCATCCCAATGTATGTATCGTGCTGGTTTGGTACAGCTTGAGCTCTTCGGCGTAGTTGGGTAGGTGTGTTGCGGTTGCCATTTCGCAGCGGTGCGTTGTGGTGGCGTGCTCCGGCTGTGTGTGCAGTCTGCAATGTGCACACTCCGGGGTTGCTGTGAGCTCTGTGTAGTCGTGGGGAGACAGGACTTGTGTTCTGTTGGCTTGTTTGGAGGACACGGGCCCTCTTCCCACATGCTTCTCAGACAGTTCAAGGTCAGTGCTGTGTGACTCCTTCCAATTAACTTGCATGTGGCCGACATGGGGGAGTGTTTTCTTCTTTCTTCCCCGTCCGTTGTGTGCTTCTGTGATATGCGCTATCTGCCCTGTGGTCGGTCTCCTCGGCATGCCTGTGTTGGTCTATTCTTGGACAATGGCTGTATTCACCGGCTTCTGTCGTAGGGCTGTGGTTTCGGTGTTGGAATGGAAGGTCATTCAGTGCTGTCTGCTCTCCCTTGTGTGGGCGGCAGGCTGCCTTTCCGCTCTGCGTTGGGCTTTGTGTGTGGATGTAATTCTTGGGCCACCTGTTGTCGGTCACCGGGCTCTTTGGTGTTCCGTTTCATGTGTCTTGTTCATATGTGCAGGGTGGTATGGGTTTTTCAGTGTGGTACTGGCGTTCCTCTTCCCGAAGGGGCCCTGCTTCTCCTAGTTGGTGTTGCCGCTGCTGTGTGCTTCGCCATGTTTGTTACACTGGGGTGTGTCCTGCTGTTGCGTGACTTCACTGACATGTGTGCGTCGGTTGTGTGGCGTTGGGTGTTGTCCGTGAATTGGGCGTTGGGGACATGTCTGTGGCAGGCCTGTCACGTGTCATGTGCGTTCGGGGTGGGGCTGGTGTGTGTGCTGCTTGGTTGTGTCCCTGTGTCTGTGTGCGACGCATGCATGGCGCTGCGGTTGGCCTCTGCGTTGTGCGCATGTGTGGCGGCGTCATCGGCGCTTTGGGGCCGTGACGGGGTGGTTGGTTCCTAGTCCCAGGTGGTGTGTACACATGTGTTCCGCGATGTTAGGATTTGGCCTGTGTGTCATATGTGGATGCAATGGTGGATGTGTAGTGTGCACGCGCTGGTGGGGGGTTGTCCGCTTTTTCCGCCCTTGCACTGTGTGCGCTGTTTGCGTGCACTTGTTGTGTGTGTGCCTACCTGCGTCTCCGCGGTACGTTGCGTCCTTGGTGGTGCATCAGCAGAAGCATGGGAAGGGCCTGCAGTGCTGGATTCATGCCCGGGGTGCCGCTTCTTCGTTGTCCGTGCTCTGCGTCCGTGTTTCCGCCTCTCTTTCACGTGCGGTGTCTCTTTGCCGTGGGAGCCGTTTGTTTGCGGCATCGTAATTTATGCGCCGGGCGGGACGTGTTTCGTCGGACGGTGTGTGTCAGTTGTGCTGCGCCGCTACGTGTGCGGGCGCACTTTGATGGCGGACGGTGTTGCTGGCTTGCCGGCGGTGTTTGGCCTGCTTTTCGCATCGTAATTGGGCGGGCGTGTGGACTGCTGCGTGCCGGCGGTAACTGGTGGTTTTTGCATCCGCCAGCACGGCGGTAGTGCTTCCGCCCGCCATCGTAATGGGCCCCTTGGTGTTTTAACTAGCAGCGCCTGACTCTCTGCTATCTCAAGCGCCGGGATGTCCCTTCGTGGACGAGACGTGCACTATAACAAAGACCGAATAACATAACATGTTAATATCGTTTACAAAAATACTGTTGTTAATAATATCGTTTCTTGACTTTCTTTATGTATTTTAGCATATGTTTTCATTGTATATGTTATAAATTGTTTGAATAATTATTGTTAATGTTTTTTAATATTGTTTGTAAATTTTTAGTTGCTTCTAAATTTAATGTAATTGTTTATTGTGATTTCTATAGTTGCAGCGGGTTGTGGGGTTTGTAGGGGTACAGGGTGTGAAGGAAAGTAATAATAATTAATTAATAATTAATTTTTAATTATTAATTATTTAATTGATAATTAATTATGTAAATTGTGAAATTAATTTATTTTTTAATTTATGTTTTAGGTGCAGGATGTGGAGTTTGTAGGGGCACAGGGTGGGAAATAAATTAATTATAATTAATTAATCATTCATTTTTTATTATTAATTATTTAATTGATAATTATTGATGTAAATTGTGTGTTAATTTATTTTTTAAGTTATGTTGTGGGTGCAGGTTGTGCGGTTTGTGGGTATACAGGGTGGCAAGTAAATTAATTGTAATTAATTAATAATTAATCTTTAATTACTATTAAGTATTTAAGTTGATAATTAAGTATGTAAACTGTGTAATTAATTTATTTTTTAGGTTAAGTTTTTGGTGCAGTTTGGTTTGTTTGTTTGTAGGGGTGAGGGTGGGAAGTAAATTAATTATAATTAATTAATAATTAATTTTTAATTATTAAATATTTAATTGATAATTAATTATGTAACTTGTATAATTATTTCATTTTTAGGTTATGTTTTATGTGCGGGATATAGGTTTATATGGGTACTGGGTGGGAAGTAAATTAAATAAAATGAATTAATAAAAAGTTGTAATTATTGTTAGTTATTCATTGATAATTAATTATGTAAATTGTGTAATTAAGATACTTTTTAAATTATATTTCAGGTGCGGGTTGTTGGTTTTGTAGGGTTAAAGGGTGGGAAGTTAAATATTTATAACTAATTAATTATTAGTTATTTATTATTAATTGTTTAATTGGTAAATAATTATGTAATTTTTAAATATATATTTTAGGTGTGGGTTGTTGTGTGTTTAGGGTGGGAAGGTAATTAAGAATTAATTTTTTGATAATTAATTATTACTTTTTATTCATTATTGAATTGCTAATTATGTTTATTGTACATTTTTCATATTTGTTAAGTTATATTTTAGGTGTGTGTTGTTTACTTTGCAGAGGAATAGTGTGGGAAGTTATTTAAGTAATCATAAATTTAAAACAAATATTAATTTATGAAAAATAGTTTTTTTTATTAATTAATATATTAATTGTGCTATAATTTGTTTATTTCCATTCCATTTAATTGTTGGCTGTTCTGTTTGTGAAAATATAGGGGCCTATTACGATGGCGGTCGGGAAACCTCCCCGACCGCCATTGTAGCGGGAAAAGACCGCCCGCATGTACCGCGACATCACCGCCGGTCGAATTACGATGACCCGCTGTCGAAATCCGACCGCGGTGGTCGGATCGCGGGCATTAACATTGCGGCAGTTGCTGCTGCCCGCAGCACCGCTGCGATGCCGAAAGGAGCATGTCCTGCATTTCCCTGCACTGCGTGGCAGGCACTGCACAGTGCCTGCCACCTGGTACAGGGAAATGTAGGGGGGGACCATGGGTACCACCCCAGTGCACCCACACCCCCCCAACGGGCCCCCGGAACACAATCACCGCATGCCTTTCAATGGCGGTCTGACCGCTGAGGAAAGGCTGGCTACCGCCGGCATCATAATCCTGCCGGCGGAGCCTGCTCTGCACTGCCACCATTATCCCGGTCCTGCTCCATCCGCCAGGCAGGAGTGCGGATGGCAACCGGCGGTAAAGAGGCGGTCGGAATTTCCCACCGCCGCGGTCACCACCGCCATCCAAATGTGACCGGCGGTTTTCCTGGTTGCGATGGCGGGCGGATGTCCACCGCCGGTACGGCAGGCGCCACCGCCGGCCCGGCGGTGGACAAGCGACCGCCATCGTAATAGACCCCTTAGTGAGGTATTTTATTGATATTAATAATATTTGTTTTCATTAATAATAATTATTAAAAATTGTAATATTTATGTTATTCTTTTATTTATTTTTTAAATTGAGACATTTAATTTTTATATTTCGAATTTTACATTTTTGGGTATGTAATAGAATTGTTAAAATATGTTATTTGTTTGAAGTGAAGTACTCTCTCAGTACTGTAGCAGTGAATGGAGTGGGAAAAGTATATTTCACCCCTCCTGACTCTATTGCTTTCCCTACTGTTGCAGAAACTGGAATGGAAATAGTAAATTGAACCCATCCTGAGTCCAACGTTTTCCCAACTGTTGCACAGAGTGGAGTGAGAATATTTCATTTTACTCCAGCTAAGTTCAATGCTTTCCCTAATGCTGCACAGTCTGGAGTGGGAACAGTAAATTTAACCCCTCCTGAGTCCAGCGCGTCCCCTACTATTGCACCCGACTGGAGTGGGAATAGTAAATTTTACCCCTCCTGAGTCCAACGCTTTCCCTAATTTTGCACCCGACTGGAGTGGGAATAGTAAATTTAACCCCTCCTGAGTCCAACGCTTTCTCTACAGTTGCACCAACTGGTTTGGGAATAGTACATTGTACCTCTCCTAAGTCCAAGTCTTTCCCTACTGTTGCACCTACTGGAGTGGGAATAGTAAATTTAACCCCTCCTGAGTCCAATGCTTTCCATACTGTTGCACACACTGGAGTGGGAATAACACATTTTACACATCCTGAGTTTAACGCTTTCCCTACTGTTGCACCGAGTGGAGTGCGAATAGTATATTTACCCCTCCTCAGTCCAACGCTTTCCCTACTATTGCACAGAGTGGAGTGGGAATAGTACATTTTACCCCTCTTCAGTCCGACGCTTTCCCTACTGTTCCACAGACTGGAGTGGGAATAGTAAAATTAACCCCTCCTGAGTTCAACGCTTTCCCTGTTGCAAAGACTGGAGTGGGAATAGTACATTTTACCCCTCCTGAGCCCAAAGCATTCCCTACTGTTGCACAGACTGGAGGGGGAATAGTGCATTTTACCCTTCCTGAGTCCAACGCTTTCCCTAGTGTTGCACTCACTGAGTCCAATGCTTTCCCTACTGTTGCATCGCCTGGAGTGGGAATAGTAAATGTTACCCCTCTGGTGTCTAACACTTTCCCTACTGTTGCACACACTGGAGTGGAAATAGTAAATTTTACGCCTTCGGTGTCCAACGCATTCCCTACTGTTGCACATACAGTAATGGGAATAGTATATTCATTAATATTATGAATGAATGAATGAATATGATCTTGTATAGCGCTAACTTAGCCCAAGGGCGTCAAGGCGCTGATAACGGGGCGAGACAACGGATGGTAGACTGGGTAGAAATGCTCAGGGGAGGCTCTGTTTGAAAAGCCAGGTTTTCACTGCTTTTCGGAATAGAGAGTGTGACACCTGACTAGAGAGCTCTTCCGGCAGCGAATTCCACAATTTGGCGGCAGCAGTGGAAAACGCTCTACCTCCCCATCTGGCCTTCTTGAATCTCGGAATTATAAGCAGTTTTTTTTCCGAGGATCGAAGCTGTCTGTTGGGGACATAGCGATGAAGGAGAGCTTTGATACCCTCGGGGCCAGCATCGTAGTAGGCGTTATGGGTTAAACATAATGTTTTGAACAGAATCCTTCGGTCCAAGGGAAGCCAGTGTAGTGATCTAATTGTTGTGGAGACTGAGTGGTATTTAGGCAGGTCGGTCACCAGCCTTGCAGCCGCGTTCTGCACCAACTGCAGACGTTTAATCAGTCCTTTGTTAATGCCCAAGTAAAGGGCATTGCAATAGTCCAATCTGGACGTTACCAAGGCGATGACCGCCTGCTTGCGTGATTCAAAGGAGAGGTAGGGAGTGATTTTTCTTAGGATTCTGATAATCCCAAAACATGTGGAGACTGTTCTACTAACCTGTCGATTTAGTGACAGAGAGTTATCCACTATGACCCCTAGGTTTTTACCGTGGGAGACTGGGCAGGGACAAGCACCGAGTGAAGCTGGCCACCATTCTTTTGACCAGATATCTGAGTGGTTGCCAAAGATAAGGACCTCCGTCTTTTCCCCATTTAATTTCAGGAAGTTTTCCGTCATCCAAGTGGAGACTGCCTGCATACAATTTCTGAAATTAAGAGCAGAGTCCCTGACATCATGGGTTATAGACACCATTATTTGGGTGTCGTCCGCGTAGGACAACACCTCTAAGCCAAAAGATATCACCACCTCGGCCAAAGGGGCAACATAAATATTAAAAAGTGTAGGGCTCAGGGACGAGTCCTGGGGTACACCACAAGATACAGATTTAGCGGCTGAATAGAAAGGACCCAATTTGACAGTCTGTGCACGCTCACTGAGAAAGGAGGCCAGGAGATCCAGAGCCGAATCTTTTTTTTAGTTTTATTTAAATATTTATAATTATTATGTGCTTTTGTATTTAATTTTATATTTTCACATACATATATATTTATGGAAGTTTTAACATATTTTTAGTAAAAAGTATTTTTATCTATTGTTTACTTTTTATGTATAATTACATTGGAAATATTTTTAAAAATTGCAGTTTATTTGTTACATTTATTATTTATTTGTAAGTGTATGTAAATATGTAATATATATATATATATATATATATATATATATATATATATATATATATATATATATATATAGTTGCTATATTGGTATATTTTGAAAACAGAACATTAAAATATAGATTATAATTAATATTCTTTAATAGTTTTGTCATATATGTGTGTATAAATATATACACATTCATATGTGTGTGCGTTTGTTTTATTAAGTATGTATTTATATATCTGTAAATATTACGTAGGCATATTTAATGTACATTATATTAGTGTTATATGTTAAAATATTTAATATTTACTGTTTTTAACTATATATATGTATTACAAAATGATATTTTTGTATATATTTTTTTCGATATTAGGGTAAAATGATATTTCTTTCAATATTGTTGTACTTATCATATGTATAGAAAGACTATAGTTTTGTGATCCATATTTTTGATACCATATTTCTGTATCACTATATTTTTGGTTTCAATATTGAGTCAGAGAACTAGCTATTTCTTTCTTATATCATCTCAATGCCTGTTTATTTACTGAATTTTCAGAAAATATGTTGTTTCCACATTTTCAGACTATCTTTCTAAATTACTTGCATCCTTTCATAATGAAAGATTAACCATTTCATATGGTATTTTTACAGTTTTGTTTCATAACAAGTTTTATACTGAGCAGGCTTTCTTCCATAAAATGTGTGCCTATAAATTGGACTTGAATTTAACTGTTTTGTTCTTTTGAATTTGTACGTGTTTCAATGCTGGTCTCCCTCATTTCTACTTTGCATTTTGTCAGAACCCGTTTCAGCGGGCAAGTAAGAGCTACTAGGCTCAATGTGCGGGTTGAGACCTTTTATTCCTGATGTCCTAGGGCCTGACCTACTAGGGGTCTGGAGGAGCTGGGCAAGTACTCCTTCAGCCCTGACACTCGGTAGTAGTGGAGGTCGAGCAGTCAGGGGGCGTGGGGGGAGGTAGATGCAGGAGGTAAACACAGGCTCACAGCTGAAAATGCATTCAGTAGTAGCAATAAATGATTTTCCAGTCAAATACTTGCTTTTATGAAAAAAGGAATATTTACATATGAACACTAAGTGAAATATGGCCTACACAAATAATACACACAGACTGCCTGAGGTCAAGAGGCAGGTCCCTAAGTCCCACTTTCCTCTCTCTAATAGTAGTGGATATTCCCCATTCATGATAGGTGACATTCAGGCCAGGCCCAACAAGAGATCCGTGTCCTAGGAGTGCCACGCTGACTCTATTAAAAGTCAAAAGTGTTCCTGCATGCACAGGGCTACAAAGCAGAGCAAGTTCCTCTGGGCCCTTAGAACCCCTGATCAGCCTAACCCACTCCCTAAGGGTTTCTCTGTCTGAGTCCCGGGAAGCATTCCACTCAGGCATCACGGAAGCCTGCAACAGCTGCTGGCGGCCAGTAGCTCTCTTAGCTTTGCAGGGGCAGCGGATGGTTGTACATGGCACTTCCTCCAGTGACACAGTTAGTTCCTCTGATCCTTCTCACAGATAGGGGGGATAAATGCTTGGGTTTCGATGCTTCAGACTGGGCTTGCGCATTCACAGGTCACCACAGCGTAAGTTCTTCTTGGCATAAATGAAACTGGGTAACAACTCTTTCTCTTCATGATGACCCCCAAAGGCATGCAGGGTTGCCGACTTTACTCCACACACAGGCGGCGGCTTGATTGCCATGGCAGTTATGCAATATTCACAGCTGCCTCTCTGGAATACCGGGTTGTTGTAACTTTACTCCACAGACGGGCAGCAGCCCAATCAGCAAGGCAGTAATGTAATCTTCACTGTGGCTCCCTCTGGCATACGAGTTTGCCCACTTGAATCTACATGGCGTGAGTTCCTCGACACAGAGCCTGACTAGCTGCTTGGCAGTTGACAATTTTGGGCGCCTGGATCTCCCCTTTTTTTACACTCCATTTTCAGACGCAAAATGTGATTTAGTGACTGAGTCTTTGAAGTTTGTGTTGGAAGTCTGCTTCTCTTTTAAGTGCCCACTCCTCTTTCTTTCCCTTCCTCCAGCAAGCAGTCTGTCACAGCCGGAGAGATTTCATATCTGATAGCCCCACAACACAGACACCTGAATTTCAGCCACAGTGATATTTGCATCAAAAGGTTAGCCAGGGGCCCCAGCCACATCTTCCTCCTAAGATGTGCCCAGGCGCTTCTTCAGTGACCTCTCTCAAAATCAAAGAGCACCCTTTGAAGTGTACCGAAGAGTCTTGCTCTTCCTTCCTCAAGTGTGTGTCTTACCCAGCTCTCAGGAATGCAGCAATCCAAAAATCTGTCTGGGGAATGCCCGACCTCCTTATGCTCCTCCAGTCAGCCATGGGATTTCCCAAAATGAAACCCAGAATCTTCCAAGTATTGTAGTGCTTACAGGCACACATGCAACCAGCAAAAGCATGCAACCACACTTGCGCTGCACTGCGCTACATACTAACTTGATGTAGGCCAAAGATGAGTTAAGCACACAGCATTGAAACTTTACATGAATGGGTCTGAAGGCCTTACACCAGTGACACAGGTAAAGGGACCTGTTCATTCCTATAGATCACTACATAATATGCTACCACTAATGTGCTCGTGCTACCTAAATCCTGGTAAATTAGAAGCCTTTCACCATCATGAGGGTAGGGCTTCGGGCACCCCTCCTAGATTCAGCAAGACAGCAATCCGTGAGACAGGCCTATGTCATGTTGCACACACATAAGCTGTGTTCGTCCAAATTAGCACCAGGGATCCTTATATTATTGCAGCTCAGGAACTGAGGGCAGGTGTACACATCCATCAACATTCAAAGGACTTTTCATCCTAACACATTTATTATAAACTTTCATTTTCACATTCCATCTTTCATTTGCCCTTGTGCACCGATGTGGTCCAATAAAATGGCCAATGTTCACATCTACATCTCTCTTATAGGCAAAAGTGAAAGCATGGTATGTAAATCAGTCTTAGCATCCTTGAAATTGCCTCAACCAAATATTGTTCAAGCTATTGAACTGCACTATGTGGAGAGTATGTTGACCTTGAGTATTTAAAGTGGAATGAATGAATGAATAGGTATTTCTTAAGCGCATGACTACCTGAGGGCCTCCCAGCGCTAAAAGCAGTACATTCAAAGACCACGAGAGGTATTAGGGGAACAATAGGGTTTTGATTTGTTTCCGGAAGATCAGATGATTAGCTTCAAGGCTAATAATGGAGTAGATTGGGTTTCAATAAATTTACCACTGTTTGCATCTATGACAAAACAACACACACTGTTTCAGATCATGGCAAGAAGACATAGTAGATGTTCATGGGGGCACAGGACAACATAGAACAATGTGTAGCTTGTTGAATAAACACATGACTTGGCTAAAGTCAACCTCAGGAAATCTTTGCTGTAAGCTGTTACTCCATGTGCGAATAGGTGACATAAGCTGTTTGATGGTGCTGTTTGCTTGGAAGGATGATATCAGCAAACACTTTGCAAGCACTCTGTTTGCCAGAGAATAAATGAGGCATACAAAATAAACGTCTCTAAAACAAGATGATAGGTGACATAAGCTGTTTGATGGTGCTGTATGCTTGGAAGGATGATATCAGCAAACACTTTGCAAGCACTCTGTTTGCCAGAGAAGTAAATGAGGCATACAAAATAAACGTCTCTAAAACAAGATGATTACTCTATGGTATGCTTTGCCACTGTGTTGTTGTTACAACCCTTTGTAACCTCTATTATTGATGTATTTCTTCTATAAGATCTGTAGTATTACCAGTCTTTATTGCAGTTCGGTAAGAAAGCACTTCTTGCTGCCATTAACACTCACTAAGCTCAAGGTAATGAGTTCTTGAGATAGAGGCAGGAAGATGTTGGTGACTATTGTATCTGTATCTTGCATTTCTGAGGGGTTTTTTTTCTATGAGGGCATTCTAGCTGTGACATGTATAATTACCCACTGATTACTTGATTAAATTTGGCTGAACTGGTTAAATAGCCAGGTATCTCCTTCTTTGCTCTCTGTTCTGTGCTCGCACCTTCTGAAGCAATGTGCTCAGCTCCAGAGGTTAGTTCACAGTCAGGGATTACCGCTTATGGGTCATTGTTTAAAGTATCCGCTCCCCCTGCTAGGACGTGATGTGTGAAACAGCAGAATTAAAAACATTGAGAAATGAAAGGTTTCATGTATGATATTCTATTCTGACAAAATATTGTGTAAAATATAGGTCACAAATACTGTGGTACAGAATATAGAAGGCAAGAATATAAAAGTTTTAAGTATTTGAATATTGTTTTTTAATATATAGTTGTATATTAAATATGATTTCAGTTACTATCAATCAATCAATCAAATTCTGTGATTGATTGATTGAATATAGTTCTTAAAATATATTTTTTAATTAGTTTGATAAAAATTAGTTATTTTGTATTATCATTATTGGTATTATAATAATATTCACGTTTAATTTGTTTAGTATAGAATGTACATTTTTATATGAAACATATTTTTGTATTTAATTAGAAATTATTAATTTAGTAGCAGGTTGTTGAGTTTGTAGGGGATTGGGGTGGGAAGTTAAAAAAAATATATAAATTCTTGTTTTTAATTTATAGTTAAATTGACACATACTTACATTTTTAAAATTATACTTAATTATGTACATTAATTAATTGATTAGTTATGTTAATTATTTGTTGATTTTTAATTAGTCATTAATTGGGTGATCAGTGTATTTGTTTATTAAATTGTGTTAATGAATGCATTAATGGTTTTAATTTTAATTGTTCCATTTAATAATTAATTTTCTATTAATAATTTGATATTACTATTTATTGTTTTATTAATTTTATTTGTTCATTGGTGTTTATGTTTCCGGGAAGTAGGGAGTGACGTGTTTTGAAATATTTTTAATATGTTTGTTAAATTTACCTTTTTCATTTGTAATATAAAACTTGCTTTTTATGTAATTTTATTTCTTTTATAGTTATTGAATACATTTATTCTTTTTAATTTGTTCTGCAAATGTCTTTCGTGGTCTTATTTAAATGTTCTTTTTAAAAATGTAGGAGTGGAAATAGTAAATCAGACACCTCCAAAGTCCTATACTTTTCCTACTGTCACTTAGATTGGAGTGGCAATAGTTAATCTACCAAAGTCACACACTTTCACTACTGTTGCTTAAATTGGAATTTGAATAATAAACTTCACCCCTCCAAAGTCCAACACTTTCCCTACTGTTGATATCGTTGATTTGGCAATAGTAAATCTGACCACTACAAAGTCAAACACTTTCCCTACTTTTGCTTACTTAGGCGTGGGAATAGTAAATATAGGTTTCCCAAAGTCCAACACTTTCCCCACTTTTGCTTGTGATATATTACCATTTGGACAAGACAGGGAGAACAGAATCAATACTTATGAGCTTCATCAAATCACACACATCCGTATAACACTTCTGCATTCTACTTCTTTAGTAGTCCCCAACAGTGTTTTGATAGTGATGCAGGCCCTTGTATAACATAAGCCAGACATTCGACTTCCATATCTGCTCACTCCCTGCACTCTCTGAAGCGAATCACAATGTGGGTAGCAATCTGTGACAAATATGATTGTGGATTGATAGAATACACACAGGTCTTCTAGACTGAGATCACTTTATTGAATCTAAGATATAAGGTAGATGATTTTCTATCTGTCATTGTGAAGGTATTTGCTAAAGATCCTGAGGAGGAGTTTGTTTTTTCAAATACAGTACAGAAGAAAAGGAGGTGTGGGTTTTCTCTACTGTATTTTAAAATTCCAAATGTAAAACATTTGTTGATTTGCTTACTGTGACTGGGGAAATTCTCCCTGGGTATTTATATTTGAGAACTGCGAATTGCTTTTTATGAACCAGTTTGATTTGGAGGTAACTGAATAATAATTAATTCATATGTTGAAATAATCAATTTGTGTTTCAGATAAATGTTTCATTTTTAAGAAAATCAAAATTGCTTAGATGATGAATTACATTTTGCCATTTTCCTTTGGCAACGTTTTGGGAGGAAAGGGGTGAACGTTTTGGGAGGAAAGGGGTGATTTGGGATTCAAAGTTAGTTTTAGGCCAAAAAATAATCAACTTCACTTTGGGTGAATTAAATCCCCCAGTGTACACTTATGCTAAGATTGTTTTTTGTAGATAATGGCACCATTGTTGACAAGCTGGTCAGCTTATTGGAGTCAAACAGGATGGAGTGTCATGTTAAGGGCTTTTTAAAAGAAATTATTCATAAATGATGAGAGATGACAAACAAAAGAAATGTTCCAATTTTTGTTTTGCCATACAAATCTCAAGAGGGATGGCATGGAGCAACTGCATTACAAATGGAACAGGACACCCATGGCAAACAACACTAATTCCAGAATTAAAGATGTATATTTGCGTAGCATTGTAATGAGGCCACAAGTAAGCATATTTTTTATAAGGATTTACAGACAGCATGGCAAACATGACATCAATGTTATGTTGCTGCTTGTAAACCTGAGTATGCATCATATCACATTTATGGTAGGGTGACATTATGTGGAGAGTAAGACTTCAAGTCACTGTGGAAGAGTTAGCCCAAACATGGCCCACCATACAAGTATAAGACCAGCTGCCTGAGTAGTTAATAAGATGAGCACCTGTTTATTTATTTTTTCCTTTGTGAAAATAAAATCCAAAGAGATATACATTATTTGTCTAGATAAATAAAAGAGCTATCGTGGTATTCGGTATTCTGAGCATGGATCGCTCCATGTCCAGAATGCTACATCAGTGTACAGAATGCTATGTTTTGGTCCTGGGTGATAGTTGGAGGGGAAAGTTGCCACTGGACAGAGGTGGCTGATGTGCTGGATTTTTTTTTTGTAAACATTTTTTATTAGCGTTTATAGTAAGACATGCATAACAATATTAAACAACTTACCCCCATTACCACAACCCTCCCTTAACTCCAGTCCCCATTACAGTATGTATATAACTCATATTTATTTAGCAAATTACCTTTTTACCCATTTTCTTCCCCAGAATCATTACTCTTTTCTAAATCTTTAAGGGAATCTAATAAATGATCCCATGCACAAACTTTTTCAATTGATCCTCTTCCTTTCCTCATATCACTATACAGTACGCACTCTCATAACCCGCCCAACGAACCAACTCCACTTTCCATTTTGCTACCCGGGGCACCTTCCAGTCTATAGTTATTTCCTGTCTTGTAAGTACCAAAGCTAAATCAATAAATCCTGTAGTATTTTTACACTTTGTAGGTCTTGGAAATCCCCCCAGAAGACAGACCATAGGAGTACAATCAAATTGATCTCTTTGTTACCTCATTTATACAGAATATTACTTCCCTGCAGTATTCCACTAATAATACACGTCCATACGATGTGTAACATTTCTGCACCCTGTTCACCACATCTTGAGCATGCCACATTTGTCTGATAAATTCAAGCTATTTGTCCTGGACTTAGATACGCTCTATGCAAGTAGAAAAAATTTATCATTTTAAATCTCACATTTCTAGATACAATCTATGAATTTCAAAGAATTTTAGATCATTCCAACTCTGGTACTGAATGTTCCAAATCCTCCTCCCACTTTTCTCTTAGACCAACAAGAGGCATTATCATATCACTTGCCTGATAAAGAATTGTCTCCGCCTTCATACGACCTGTCGTGGTACACAATATTTGACAAGCACTATTTACTTGCGGCTCTTCTAAACCCATACCTCAATGGTTGTGCAGTCTAGCAATCACCGATCAATGCAACAAAAATTGACCTTGCGGATCTCAAAAGTGGCTGAAAATTCCTCAAATGATAATATCACCCAATCACTATACAAATCTCCTAACGTATGCACCCCATGGTTTTCCCACTCCTCTAAACCCCACAATCATCCCCTCAGAATGATTTGTTCCAAACTTCTCAACAGAATGCCTGGAGCATAGAGTTCATTGAAGTGCAGATACCAACCTTCTACGTAGTGGGCAGTCCCCGCACTGGTCCTCTGACAGGGGCCATGAGTATTCTATACAACTTATCCAAATCTGGTTTTCTCTCACCTGCCCTGGAAATCTTTGCCAATGAATCCATTGTGTAAACCATTGCAACTGTGCTGCTAGGTAATAGCTTTCCATATCTGGGGCAGCTAGTCCTCCCTGACTTGTGGGCCGTTGCAACTTTGCCAATGCGACTCTTCACCTACCTGTTTCCTCATATAAGTGAAACCAACAAAGAATCAATTTCCCTAAATACATGGTATCACCATGGACAATTTTGTGAAGACGTAAAGTAATCGGGGCAAAGGCATCCTTTTTGCTACCACTCTTCGTCCAGAAACTGAAAGCGGCAGCGTTCTCCAAAAATCTACACTTTTCTGTAAACTTCTAATAGCCTCACCAATGTTACCCTCCAATAAATCAATGGGAGCATGGAATAATCTTATCTCCAGATATTTTAGACACATTCCCTGATGTGCTGGATGTGGTACTCAATAAATCGATAGTATTATTCCTCTACTATGGCCTGCAACGTGCACTTATTACACTGGCAATGAGGATGGGAGACAACCAGGAATCTCGAAGATCAAAGAGAGATTAAGGGCTGCATACTGCATCAGGGAATGAAACTATTGCCAAAAAGGATTGTGAGGGACTGCATGGAGTGTCTGCGCAGTGGTAACATTTTGAAGTGTAGGATCTAGCCCATGGTTGTGAAAGATCTGCCAAAGGTCCTTGAGAAACATTACTTTGGATACAATATAATGGGCTGATTCATGTTGTCCGGCATGAATAAAAACACAATTGTTGCGCTGGGCATGTTTTCTAGATGGTCGGAAATCGCCTCTGTGAACAGTGTTGAAACATTAGCTGTTGTGAAGTTCCTGGAGGACTGTTTCAGCAGAGAAGGTTGAATCATTACCACGTTGACTGATAATGGGGTGAAATTAGTTTCACGAGAGATGGAGGAGTTTTTAGCTAATAGAGGCATAACACTCAAGAAAAAGGCTTGAAATCATCCCGAAGCAAACGTACGATAGAAAGGCTAAACAAGTTTGTGAAAGAAACAATTCAAAGGCCATGTTCCGGTGTAAAATGTTGGCAAGTAGAGTTGAGGGAGTGACCAGTCAAAGGTCATGTTCCAGTGTAAAGCATTGGCAAGTAGAGCAGAAGGAGAAAATCAATGTGCACTGCATGATGCCTCAATCTACTACAGGGGAAAATACCTTTTGATTTTTTCCAGAAATTGAAAGGTCAACCTATTTATCAATCAATCAATCAATCAGGGGGTTTGTAAAGCGCAGCTACTCACCCGAAGGGTCTCAAGGCGCTGAGGGGGGGGGAGGCATGCAGCTTCTGGATGTTCATGGTTATTCTTCAAAAAGCCAGGTCTTGAGGTCCTTCAAGAACTTGGAGACTGTTGGTGTATGTCGGAGGTGGAGAGGGAGGGTGTTCCATGCCTTGGTTGCGAGGAGGGAGAAAGAGCATCCTCCTGATCTGGACTTCTTGATGGGTGGTACTGTCGCAAGAGAGAGCTGGGCTGAGTGGAGGGATCTTTGGGGTCCAGTGTTGTGGAGGGCCTTGTAGGCATGGGTGTGAAGCTTGAAGGTGATTCTCTTCTCGACGGGGAGCCGGTGTAGAGACAGTAGGTGTTGGCTGATGTGGCAGTGGTGCGGTAGGTTGAGGACTACTCTAGCGGTGGCGTTCTGGACGTTCTGGAGTTTGCAGGTGAGGTTCTTGTTGATCCCGGCATAGAGTGCGTTGCCGTAATCTAGTCTGCTGCTGATGAGGGCGTGGGTGATGGTTTTCCTGTGTTCGAGGGGAATCCAGTTGAAGGTCTTTCGGAGTAGGCAGAGGGTGTGGTAGCAGGAGGAGGTGACAGCGTTGATCTGGCGGTCCATTTTGAGTTCGGAGTCCAGGATGATTCTGAGGTTTTCGTGTGTGGTCCGTGGGGGAGGGAGGGTTCCAGAGGGCAGGGGGCCACCAGGTGTCGTTCCAGGTGTCGGGGTGTGGGCCCATGATGAGAACTCCGGTTTTGTCCGTGTTGAGTTGAAGGCAGCTGTTTTTTATCCACCTGGCGACTAATTCCATTCCTTCTTGGAAGTTGTGTTTGGAGATGTTAGGTTTGTTGGAGAGAGAGAGGATGAGTTGGGTGTCGTCTGCGTACGGTACGATGTTGAGTCCATGTGATCTGACGATGGATGCGAGTGGGACCATGTAGACATTGAACAAGGTGGGGCTGATGGAGGATCCTTGGGGGACTCCGCAGGTGGTCATTGTGGGTTCCGAGAGGAAAGGAGGGAGTCTGACCCTCTGTGTTCTCCTGGAGAGGAATGAGCGGATCCAGTCGAGGGCCTTGTTCTGGATTCCTGCATCGTGGAGTCTGCTGGCTAGGGTGTGGTGTGAGACTGTGTCGAAGGCAACAGAGAGGTCCAGGAGGATGAGGGCCACAGTCTCTCCTCTGTCGAGGAGGGAGCAGAAGTCGTCTGTCGCGGAAAGAAGGGCGGTCTCGGTGCTGTGATTCTTCCTGAAGCCTGATTGGGAGGGGTCGAGGATGTTGTTTTCTTCTATGAAGGAGGCGAGTAGACTTTTGACTGATTTTTCCATGACTTTTGCCAGATATGGGAGTAAGGAGATCGGTCTGAAGTTCTTGAGGTCAATGGGGTCCGCCGAGGGTTTTTTCAGGAGAGGGTTGGTCTCAGCATGTTTCCAGTCATCGGGGAAGGAGGCGGTCTCGAAGGAGGGATTGATGATTCGTTGAAGCTTGGGCGATGATGTCTGCAGCTCTGTGGTAGATGTGGTGGGGGCAGGGGTCCATGGGAGCCCCAGAGTGTGTTGTCTTCACAGTCTTTAGGGTGTCTTCGATGCTGAGGGCAGTCCAGTTGTCCAGTGTCGGCTGCATGGTGTGGGGAGCGGTGGGTGTGGGATCCTCGTGAAGGTTGTTGTCGTCAAAGTTGTCATAGATGGTCTTGATTTTGTGATGGAAGAAGGCGCTGAGTCTGTCGCAGAGGTCCTGGGAGGGTGGGATATCGGTAGTCTCACTGTTGGGTTGGGTGAACTCTTTGATGATGCCGAAGAGCTCCTTGTTGTTGTGTGCATGGGTGGAGATTCTGTCCTGGAGAGCTTTCTTCCTTGAGTATCTGATGAGTTTTTGGTGGGCTGTGATGGCTGCTCTGAAGTTATCGAGGTCTGCTGGGGTTTTGGAGTTCCTCCATAGCTTTTTGAGGCATCTGCATGTTCGTCTAGATTCTTGGAGTTCGGTGGAGAACCAGCTGGCTTTCTTGCTGTGAGGGTTTGATGTTCTCTTTGAGGGGAGCGATGGTGTTGGTGCAGTCGGTGATCCAGTTGTGTAGGGTATGGGCGGCGGTGGTAGGGTCGTCATCTGTAGCGATGGGAGCAGAGCTGCTGAGGGAGGAGGCGAGCTGGTCGTCGGAGATCTTGTTCCGATTCCTGTACTGGAGCTGGTGTGGGCCTCTGCGGGAAACTTTTGGAGGAGGTGACGTGTACGCAGCGGTGGTCCATCCATGGGAGTTCGGAGGTGTGGGTGAAGGTGATGGAGTTTCCTGCTGTGAAGATGGGGTCGAGGGTGTGTCCAGCTGAGTGTGTAGGTTCTGGTACGATCTGTTTGAGTCTGATGTTTTGGAGGCTGTCCAGGAGGGAGGTGGAGTTGGGGTCTTGGCGGTTGTCGAGGTGGAAGTTGAGGTCTCCCAGCAAAGTGTAGTCATGGAGGAGATGGCTTGTGGGAAGATGATGTTGGTGATGGAGTGGGAGAAAGGTGCGCAGGGTCTGGGGGGGTCTGTAGATGAGGGTGCCTCTGAGGGTGGTGGACGGGTTGGTCTGTATCTTGAAATGGAGGTGTTCCATCAGGTCTGTGGGCTCGTCGGTGTAGGTGCTCAGACGAAGGTTGGCCTTGTGAGTGATGGCGATGTCTCCCCCGGGGCTGTTGGGGAGGTCCTTCCGGGTGATCTTGTAGCCTTCGAGGATGGTGATCGCGATGTCAGGTCCCGAGGTGGCATTCGTCAAGGTTTCAGTTAGGAAGGCGACGTCAGGGGTGGTGCTGTCGAGGAGGTCCCAGATCTCCGCAGCGTGTCTGTGGAGGGAGCAGACATTGAGGAGGATGCATTGCAGGGTTTGGGTGCAGAGAAGTTGTTACTGGAGGGTGGAGGTGGGTCCTGGATTTTGGCGAAGGTTAAGGAGTGGCGGCAGTGTCGGCATGCGAAGGGTCCGTGGGTGTTGAGAGGTGAAGAGAGCTTGCAGTTGTTGTTCTTGATGACGTTGAGTGCTTAGAGAGCCGAGGAGCTGTAGCGCTGGTGAGTCAGAGGACCAGGGTTCCTGGCGCTGCTCGCGGTCGGGCCGCAGACAGGCACAGTCGGGCTTGCCTTTGGTGCGCCTTTGGCCGCCATTAAGTAGGGGTCGGGGAGGGCGGGACAGCTGGGAGACGGGAGAGGGAACACGCAAGTTGGGAGGGGCCGCAGGGGCAGCAGCGGCGGGAAAACGGCAGAAGGGGCAAGAAGCGGGAAAGAGAGGAAAGCAAAAATCGGAGAGAGAAAGATTAAGTCAGAAATAAAGAAATAAAGTAATTAAGTAACAGATATAAGGAAATTAAGGAGGAAATAAAGAAGACAATAGAAAAAGAAGACAGGCAAGAGTGACTGACTGAAGCACAGGAGCAGCCCGAGGACGAGGCACAGGGTCTTGAACCCTGGTCTGCGGTGGTGGAAGGCAGAGGTACTGCCTGGGTGATCTGTGGTGGAGCTGTGCACTGGGAGAGCAGAAACCTGAGGGGTCTTGCTTTCCCAGCCCATCATGGGTAAATAGAAACGAAGCAAAGTGAACCAGGGTGGGCTGGTGGTAGAGAATAAAGAGAGACAGTGGTATGCAAGATGTTGGAGAAAAAGGTGACATTTGATCAGAGACAGGCTTTAAAATCCACATAGGTGAAGGTGGGTGATATGGTTAGAATCAGGAATCCATATTTGGAGTTCAAGTGCACCAAATACCCTGAGCCTCCTAAGGTCATCAAGCTTTTTCACAATGCTGTAAATAAAGAATATAATGGAATATGGAGTCTGAGTAGAGTCGTGGACAGTGGATGTGGGAGGGGATGCAGAAGTATCTTCTGGAAGGGAGAGGAGTTTTGGTGGTGCTCGCTGGAGTGTAGGTGGTGCTATGAGAAGGCACAAAAGGATTTTTAAGAAATAGGGGCATAAAACAGGGTGCTGCAAGCCCAGCAGTGTGAGGGCCCCCCAGGCATTCCTATCCCTATGGAGGTCCCACTGTCAACGTAACTGTTCTAAAATGAGCAGCTCCGACTACTTTGTTTTCCATTTACAGAAAATAAAGATACAACCTTATTGCTTATTTTTTAACTGCTGGTCGACAGGGGCAGCAGAGAAAAGCACTCCTCCTTGCCTTCTGGTCACTAAGCATCCAGGCTACACACAGAACTGGAGCAAAAGACCAACATGTTGGAGTAGGCCTCATGGAGGTGTGGGTGGGGCCCCCTCATAAATAGATTGTCTTTCAGAGAAGTCTGCTGCGAATGTTGTGCAGAAGGAGCATGGTCTGTAACGAGGGCTCTATTTTTACAAGATTTGGCCACAGAAACGCAACATCTGTGATCTATCTGTCACACTGGGCTTGCAAAAATGTCAGGCCACAAGTTTACCTGGCTTTCACCCTATTTTACTTTCTTCTCCTTTTCTTCCTCACTCTCTCCTCGCAGTGCCTCTTGTTTTCTCTTCATGTTACCTTCTTTTCCTCTTTTTCTCTGCATCTCTTTCTCCACCTCTTTATTGAATCCTTTCCCCATAATCTCTTTTTCTCTGTATTTTTCCCCTTGATCTTTCTTTTTGCTTTACATCTCTCTTTCTCTCACTCGCTGCATCTCTCACCCTCTTCACTTCTCTCTCTGCATCTCATTCTCTGCCACATACCTCTGTGAATTCACCCAACCAGCCATTTGTCCCTTCATACACCCATCTGTCCCTGCGTCTATATGTCCATCCATCCATCCACTCATCCATCCATCCACTCATCCATCCATCAATCCATCCATCCAACCATCGATCCAGTCCCATATCTAACATATGGCATTATTATAATCTGTATGCTACAGCCACGCACTCTTATGTAAAATAAAATATTGTATCTGTTTATTAGGTGATGTATATGGAATATCTGCAGAGGTGTTCGTGAGAGGTGGTAAGTGCATGTTTTAATTTCACTCATACAATATCATAAAGAAATAAAATATAAGAGTAATGCTGTAGATGGAAAAATACTTCAGGATCTCATAAACTGGGATTCAAGCTGTATGTAGCCAGCAGGTCCCTGAGTATAATAGCAGTAGGATAGCTCTGGTGGGCAAAGCTCTTGCTAGAGAGAGCTGCGCAAAGTCTAGTCACAGGTTTGTCTCACAAAATAGCTTACATTGTTAATGTGCATGCTGCAAGGTGCATCACATAACAAACAGGTAACAGATGTGTTTTTATATAGGTGCAGATTTTATGTAGATGCTTTTGTTGCACAGATCCTTGTGTTTCCTGCAGGTCACGAGTTAAAATCCTTGTAATATAACGTAGTGAATTATGAACTAGGGAACTGCATGGCATACATTTTGAACATTACTGTTTTTCACATTATTCCAAAGTTGCTAAAAATACTTCCTTTGGGTAGTAAAAACACCTATTAGTAAGTGTTTTATAAATGATTAATAGTGTAATTTCTCCTATAGACAGATACATCTGGCATTCTTGAAGAGCAATCATAACTCCTATATAGAGGGCTGGAGAAAGTCAAACACCTGCCTCCAAATAATATTTTGTCTCTTAAGCACGTGTGAAGCAACAAGCTGAGTTTGTTTTCTCAATGGCCACCATGAGACTAGAACAAAAGGAATGCTGACGGTCTATTAAGTGAGGCATTTGTATTGCGTCCAGCTGGAACAGAAATAAGAGGTCTCCCTCGGGCCCTGCAGATTGCTGCTCTGAACACCATGTATGCAGAGAGTGGATACCATTGAACCTGTTCCGTTGGGCAGTTCGCACTGGGACACAATCAGCATGCGTCACTGGTGCAATGAACGGTCCCCGGATCCAGCTCAGTAATAACTGTCAGATTCGGCTGGATCCTCTTCTTTTCCAGCACTGTATAATAGACCATCCTTTCATTGGCCAGTCTGGCATGAGAAGGGAAAATAAAATCGGAAATAGGAAGAGGTTGTGAAAGAAAATAAAAGAAATAGACGCATATTAAAGAAACAAAGGATGGATAAAGGACAAAAAGGAAATAGCAGAGATCTTGGGCAATCAAACCCAAGTTCAATTAGGCGAAAATTAGAAGGATAAGAGCAGCAAAAGTGTTAGAAATGGAGGGACGAAACCCAAAGTGAGTTTACCTCCATCCTACAGTAAAATGCCCCAGTCCATGTAGGACCATAAGATATGAAGTACGTTTCTGTCCTCATATTACTTTTGGCTCTCCCTTTAGAACTGGACACATCTGCAATTCACCAGCCATGGCTCTGACTGGGCTGTGAGCGCTGCTGCTTCCCCGTGCAAGGAGTTGTGGAGCTCCCTGGCATTTATGCACCTGTTCAGTGTTGATGAAAGCATGCACAACTATTGCCCTTGTTTTGGCCCCCATTACGAGTTCTCTATAATTTGGGGCGGTATTCCGGGGTTCAGAATCATCAATTCCAGATAATATCCCTGCATCTAAATGCAGGGATTACAAGTTATTTTCCTTGTAATGAGAATAACATGTAGACTCAGAAATACTGGGTCCATTTTCATGACGAGGAAAAGAAAGGTCCCAAATCCGAATCCATTTATCACTTGCTTTGAGCAGGTCTTAAATGGGTTCACAGGCCTTTTTGTAGGCCTGGGCGGAGTTCGGGGAGTTAACTCCACGAAGTGCCAAAAAAACTCTGCAAAGCTATGCTGAGTTCCGTGACCAGCACTCTGCGCCGTTCACACTGATTTTTAGCACCAGGTGTTTGTCCCACACTGTAAAATCCGCTCGAACGGCATTACACGCAACGCAAGAGGGCGCTGCTTCTTTCTACCACTTGAGTAGAAGTTCTACTTGAGCGGCAGCTTCCTCAATACAAGCGGAAGGTTTCCCAAAGCGACCGGTAGCGACTATCCACGACTGCCCGTGTTGAGAAATCTCACTGGAAAGCTGTCTAGCATTGGATTTTCCTCGCTCACCAACAGTAAGTTGGCGAGCGAGGAAAAAACTCTGCTACGCTACGTGGAGTTTTTCGGAACTCCGTGAACTCTGCGTAGTGCGGAGAGCGAAAAACTCTGCAAACTCTGCGAACGGAGTGGAGTTCACCACCCAGGCCTACTTTTTTTAGGCTCCTCGTGCAGTTTCTGGAGGGGTGGGCAAAGGGCAGAGCAGCTGAAAGGGAGACTGGGGAAGACATGCAGCTACCCCTTTTGTGCAAGGGCAAGGTGGGACATTGAAATATTGATAAGAAGGGATTGGTATTTATCGGGGGCAATAAATAACTACAATTCTAAGGTAGTTCCTACCAAATTGGGAATTAAAAGCCAATTGTGGTGCATTCGGCACCTAAATCCTCATGCTCTTACTTTTTCCAAGCATTTTCGTCACAATTGGTTTGACCTACTGATATTAACCAGGGAAACTGCAGTCTTTATCACACATGGTAATTACCAAGTGCAGTATTTTTTTGCATATCTTGTAATTATGACCCCTGCAAAAACAGGTATTTGAGCAGGAGGATGCAAAATTATGATGCATTTGCATTAACAGCTGGTGAATTTCTGCCTACGTCTTTAAAACGCACAATGTGGTCCCATTTTTCAGAATTATCAAGGGCAGGTATGACTACATGAACACCCGTGGGGAAGGTCAACTTTGGTAGGCTGTCCTTGTAACTTCTTAGCCAATTTCATTAAGAATTGTGATTAAAATTTCCCCTGGGGCCGAACTTCCTCGACTCTCACTAGAAAGGGCCAGGATTGTTCACTCGGCTATCTCTCTGCATTTTCTGGTATAGTCGGAAGTAAAGGGTGTCTTATATTAGGGGCTACTCCCTGGCGCCACTCCGGGTGTACTATTGTTGCATACAAATATTGAAGACAGAGCCCTGAAACAGCGCCTGGAAGTCAGTTTTTAATCACGGGAATGCCCGTAGTGACGAAGAACATCCAGGGAGTTATGGGTTGGCTGGAGCGGTATTAAGGGGGGACAGAGCTCTTGCCAATTCCAACTGACCTGGTGTCCCTCCCCCTATGAATGAATGAGTATGGGACACTAGGGGGTCGATTCCGATCTCGGCCGGAAGCGCACCGAATACGATTCGTCCGGAAAAAATACAAGCCTAACGTGGGTTTCCCGACCGATTCGAACAGTCGTCCGAACGAGCAAGTACGATGCGCATTACTGCTCAGATTCCGACCGAGCCGTACGTACCCATTCCAGCTCCAGTTCCCCGCCCGAGCCGGATCCGTAAACGCCGATTCGAGGCGCACGGAAGTAAATACACAGCACCTTCCGGCCGGACTAGTGCGATGCGCACTCCGTATGCGCCGAACTGGTCGCTACGTCTGGCACGTCAGAGCATCCGGGTGAGCTGCACATAAGCTCCGATTCGCGCCACAAGACGATCCACGGCTACGAGACGAACAAGCCAGCTACGAGTACGAGTCGAAGCCACGAGAAACCCGAACAAGACGACCCAACCATGAATCCCATCGCGCAGGTCCTACCAATACTGTACATCCTTTACCGGAACCGGTACGGACGCGTACGGCGCAGACGGTAAGTCAGACACCCACTACACAAACAAACGACACGTACCCGACATATGTCACACACATAGGGATGCAGAAATGACATACACTAGCAACAGCCGAACCATAGGGGCGGGATGGCTATCACCAATGCCATACACACCCATAGGGGCCTGATGGCTACCACTACCACCACCCCTACTCATGGGGGCCTGGATGCCTGTCACTACTACCATCCCCACTCATAGGGGGATGGATGCCTACCACTACCCCTACTCATGGGGGCCTGGATGCCTGGATGCCAGTCACTACTACCATCCCCACTCATAGGGGGATGGATGCCTAGCACTACCACCACCCCTACACATGGGGGGCTGGATGCCTACCACTACCACCACCCCTACTCATAGGGGCCTGGATGCCTGTCACTACTACCATCCCCACTCAGAGGGGGATGGATGCCTAGCACTACCACCACCCCTACTCATGGGGGGCTGGATGCCTACCACTACCACCACCCCTACTCATGGGGGCCTGGATGCCTGTCACTACTACCATCCCCACTCATAGGGGGATGGATGCCTACCACTACCCCTACTCATGGGGGCCTGGATGCCTGTCACTACTACCATCCCTACTCATAGGGGGATGGATGCCTAGCACTACCACCACCCCTACTCATGGGGGGCTGGATGCCTACCACTACCACCACCCCTACTCATGGGGGCCTGGATGTCTGTCACTACTACCATCCCCACTCATAGGGGGATGGATGCCTAGCACTACCACCACCCCTACTCATGGGGGACTGGATGCCTACCACTACCACCACCCCTACTCATGGGGGTCTGGATGCCTGTCACTACTACCATCCCCACTCATAGGGGGATGGATGCCTACCACTACCACTACCCCTACTCATGGGGGCCTGGATGCCTGTCACTACTACCATCCCCACTCATAGGGGGATGGATGCCTAGCACTACCACCACCCCTACTCATGGGGGCTGGATGCCTACCACTACCACCACCCCTACTCATGGGGGCCTGGATGCCTGTCATTACTACCATCCCCACTCATAGGGGGATGGATGCCTACCACTACCACTACCCCTACTCATGGGGGCCTGGATGCCTGTCACTACTACCATCTCCACTCATAGGGGGATGGATGCCTAGCACTACCACCACCCCTACTCATGGGGGCTGGATGCCTACCACTACCACCACCCCTACTCATGGGGGTCTGGATGCCTGTCACTACTACCATCCCCACTCATAGGGGGATGGATGCCTACCACTACCACTACCCCTACTCATGGGGGCCTGGATGCCTGTCACTACTACAATCCCCACTCATAGGGGGATGGATGCCTACCACTACCACCACCTCTACTCATGGGGGCCTGGATGCCTGTCACTACTACCATCCCCACTCATAGGGGGATGGATGCCTACCACTACCACTACCCCAACTCATGGGGGCCTGGATGCCTGTCACTACTACCATCCCCACTCATAGGGGGATGGATGCCTAGCACTACCACCACCACTACTCATGGGGGGCTGGATGCCTACCACCACCACCACCCCTACTCATGGGGGCCTGGATGCCTGTCACTACTACCATCCCCACTCATAGGGGGATGGATGCCTAGCACTACCACCACCCCTACTCATGGGGGGCTGGATGCCTACCACTACCACCACCCCTACTCATGGGGGCCTGGATGCCTGTCACTACTACCATCCCCACTCATAGGGGGATGGATGCCTACCACTACCACTACCCCTACTCATGGGGGCCTGGATGCCTGTCACTACTACCATCCCCACTCATAGGGGGATGGATGCCTAGCACTACCACCACCCCTACGCATGGGGGGCTGGATGCCTACCACTACCACCACCCCTACTCATGGGGCCCTGGATGCCTGTCACTACTACCATCCCCACTCATAGGGGTTGGATGCCTACCACTACCACTACCCCTACTCATGGGGGCCTGGATGCCTGTCACTACTACCATCCCCACTCATAGGGGGATGGATGCCTAGCACTACCACCACCCCTACTCATGGAGAGCTGAATGCCTACCACTACCACCACCCCTACTCATGGGGGCCTGGATGCCTGTCACTACTACCATCCCCACTCATAGGGGATGGATGCCTACCACTACCACTACCCCTACTCATGGGGGCCTGGATGCCTGTCACTACTACCATCCCCACTCATAGGGGGATGGATGCCTACCACTACCACCACCCCTACTCATGGGGGCCTGGATGCCTGTCACTACTACCATCCCCACTCATAGGGGGATAGATGCCTACCACTACCACTACCCCTACTCATGGGGGCCTGGATGCCTGTCACTACTACCATCCCCACTCATTGGGGGATGGATGCTTAGCACTACCACCACCCCTACTCATGGGGGCTGGATGCCTACCACTACCACCACCCTTACTCATGGGGGCCTGGATGCCTGTCACTACTACCATCCCCACTGATAGGGGGATGGATGCCTAGCACTACCACCACCCCTACTCATGGGGGGCTGGATGCCTACCACTACCACCACCCCTACTCATGGGGGCCTGGATGCCTGTCACTACTACCATCCCCACTCATAGGGGGATGGATGCCTACCACTACCACTACCCCTACTCATGGGGGCCTGGATGCCTGTCACTACTACCATCCTCACTCATAGGGGGATGGATGCCTAGCATTACCACCACCCCTACTCATGGGGGGCTGGATGCCTACCACTACCACCACCCCTACTCATGGGGGCCTGGATGCCTGTCACAACTACCATCCCCACACATAGGGGGATGGATGCCTACCACTACCCCTACTCATGGGGGCCTGGATGCCTGTCACTACTACCATCCCCACTCATAGGGGGATGGATGCCTAGCACTACCACCACCCCTACTCATGGGGGGCTGGATGCCTACCACCACCCCTACTCATGGGGGCCTGGATGCCTGTCACTAGTACCATCCCCACTCATAGGGGAATGGATGCCTACCACTACCACCACCCCTACTCATGGGGGCCTGGATGCCTGTCACTACTACCATCCCCACTCATAGGGGGATGGATGCCTACCACTACCACTACCCCTACTCATGGGGTCCTGGATGCCTGTCACTACTACCATCCCCACTCATAGGGGGATGGATGCCTAGCACTACCACCACCCCTACTCATGGGGGGCTGGATGCCTACCACTACCACCACCCCTACTCATGGGGGCCTGGATGCCTGTCACTACTACCATCCCCACTCATAATCAATCAATCAATCACAAGATTCGTAAAGCGCACTACTTACCCGCGAGGGTCTCAAGGCGCTGAGGGAGAGGAGGGGGGGGGTGTTGCCGCTACTGGTCGAATAGCCAGGTCTTGAGTCGTCTCCTGAAGATCAGCAGGTCTTGGGTCATAGGGGGATGGATGCCTAGCACTACCACCACCCCTACTCATGGGGGGCTGGATGCCTACCACTACCACCACCCCTACTCATGGGGGCCTGGATGCCTATCACTACTACCATCCCCACTCATAGGGGAATGGATGCCTACCACTACCACTACCCCTACTCATGGGGGCCTGGAGGCCTGTCACTACTACCATCCCCACTCATAGGGGGATGGATGCCTAGCACTACCACCACCCCTACTCATGGGGGCTCGATGCCTACCACTACCACCACCCCTACTCATGGGGGCCTGGATGCCTGTCACTACTACCATCCCCACTCATAGGGGGATGGATGCCTACCACTACCACTACCCCTACTCATGGGGGCCTGGATGCCTGTCACTACTACCATCCCCACTCATAGGGGATGGATGCCTACCACTACCACCACCCCTACTCATGGGGGGCTGGATGCCTACCACTACCACCACCCCTACTCATGGGGGCCTGGATGCCTGTCACTACTACCATCCCCACTCATAGGGGGATGGATGCCTACCACTACCACTACCCCTACTCATGGGGGCCTGGATGCCTGTCACTACTACCATCCCCACTCATAGGGGGATGGATGCCTAGCACTACCACCACCCCTACTCATGGGGGGCTGGATGCCTACCACTACCACCACCCCTACTCATGGGGCCCTGGATGCCTGTCACTACTACCATCCCCACTCATAGGGGTTGGATGCCTACCACTACCACTACCCCTACTCATGGGGGCCTGGATGCCTGTCACTACTACCATCCCCACTCATAGGGGGATGGATGCCTAGCACTACCACCACCCCTACTCATGGAGAGCTGAATGCCTACCACTACCACCACCCCTACTCATGGGGGCCTGGATGCCTGTCACTACTACCATCCCCACTCATAAGGGATGGATGCCTACCACTACCACTACCCCTACTCATGGGGGCCTGGATGCCTGGATGCCAGTCACTACTACCATCCCCACTCATAGGGGGATGGATGCCTAGCACTACCACCACCCCTACACATGGGGGGCTGGATGCCTACCACTACCACCACCCCTACTCATAGGGGCCTGGATGCCTGTCACTACTACCATCCCCACTCAGAGGGGGATGGATGCCTAGCACTACCACCACCCCTACTCATGGGGGGCTGGATGCCTACCACTACCACCACCCCTACTCATGGGGGCCTGGATGCCTGTCACTACTACCATCCCCACTCATAGGGGGATGGATGCCTACCACTACCCCTACTCATGGGGGCCTGGATGCCTGTCACTACTACCATCCCCACTCATAGGGGGATGGATGCCTAGCACTACCACCACCCCTACTCATGGGGGGCTGGATGCCTACCACTACCACCACCCCTACTCATGGGGGCCTGGATGTCTGTCACTACTACCATCCCCACTCATAGGGGGATGGATGCCTAGCACTACCACCACCCCTACTCATGGGGGACTGGATGCCTACCACTACCACCACCCCTACTCATGGGGGTCTGGATGCCTGTCACTACTACCATCCCCACTCATAGGGGGATGGATGCCTACCACTACCACTACCCCTACTCATGGGGGCCTGGATGCCTGCCACTACTACCATCCCCACTCATAGGGGGATGGATGCCTAGCACTACCACCACCCCTACTCATGGGGGGCTGGATGCCTACCACTACCACCACCCCTACTCATGGGGGCCTGGATGCCTGTCATTACTACCATCCCCACTCATAGGGGGATGGATGCCTACCACTACCACTACCCCTACTCATGGGGGCCTGGATGCCTGTCACTACTACCATCTCCACTCATAGGGGGATGGATGCCTAGCACTACCACCACCCCTACTCATGGGGGGCTGGATGCCTACCACTACCACCACCCCTACTCATGGGGGTCTGGATGCCTGTCACTACTACCATCCCCACTCATAGGGGGATGGATGCCTACCACTACAACTACCCCTACTCATGGGGGCCTGGATGCCTGTCACTACTACAATCCCCACTCATAGGGGGATGGATGCCTACCACTACCACCACCTCTACTCATGGGGGCCTGGATGCCTGTCACTACTACCATCCCCACTCATAGGGGGATGGATGCCTACCACTACCATTACCCCTACTCATGGGGGCCTGGATGCCTGTCACTACTACCATCCCCACTCATAGGGGGATGGATGCCTAGCACTACCACCACCACTACTCATGGGGGGCTGGATGCCTACCACCACCACCACCCCTACTCATGGGGGCCTGGATGCCTGTCACTACTACCATCCCCACTCATAGGGGGATGGATGCCTAGCACTACCACCACCCCTACTCATGGGGGCTGGATGCCTACCACTACCACCACCCCTACTCATGGGGGCCTGGATGCCTGTCACTACTACCATCCCCACTCATAGGGGGATGGATGCCTACCACTACCCCTACTCATGGGGGCCTGGATGCCTGTCACTACTACCATCCCCACTCATAGGGGGATGGATGCCTAGCACTACCACCACCCCTACTCATGGGGGGCTGGATGCCTACCACTACCACCACCCCTACTCATGGGGCCCTGGATGCCTGTCACTACTACCATCCCCACTCATAGGGGTTGGATGCCTACCACTACCACTACCCCTACTCATGGGGGCCTGGATGCCTGTCACTACTACCATCCCCACTCATAGGGGGATGGATGCCTAGCACTACCACCACCCCTACTCATGGAGAGCTGAATGCCTACCACTACCACCACCCCTACTCATGGGGGCCTGGATGCCTGTCACTACTACCATCCCCACTCATAGGGGGATGGATGCCTACCACTACCACTACCCCTACTCATGGGGGCCTGGATGCCTGTCACTACTACCATCCCCACTCATAGGGGGATGGATGCCTACCACTACCACCACCCCTACTCATGGGGGCCTGGATGCCTGTCACTACTACCATCCCCACTCATAGGGGGATAGATGCCTACCACTACCACTACCCCTACTCATGGGGGCCTGGATGCCTGTCACTACTACCATCCCCACTCATTGGGGGATGGATGCCTAGCACTACCACCACCCCTACTCATGGGGGGCTGGATGCCTACCACTACCACCACCCTTACTCATGGGGGCCTGGATGCCTGTCACTACTACCATCCCCACTGATAGGGGGATGGATGCCTAGCACTACCACCACCCCTACTCATGGGGGGCTGGATGCCTACCACTACCACCACCCCTACTCATGGGGGCCTGGATGCCTGTCACTACTACCATCCCCACTCATAGGGGATGGATGCCTACCACTACCACTACCCCTACTCATGGGGGCCTGGATGCCTGTCACTACTACCATCCCCACTCATAGGGGGATGGATGCCTAGCACTACCACCACCCCTACTCATGGGGGCTGGATGCCTACCACTACCACCACCCCTACTCATGGGGGCCTGGATGCCTGTCACTACTACCATCCCCACTCATAGGGGGATGGATGCCTACCACTACCACCACCCCTACTCATGGGGGGCTGGATGCCTACCACTACCACCACCCCTACTCATGGGGGCCTGGATGCCTGTCACTACTACCATCCCCACTCATAGGGGGATGGATGCCTACCACTACCACTACCCCTACTCATGGGGGACTGGATGCCTGTCACTTCTACCATCCGCACTCATAGGGGGATGGATGCCTAGCACAACTACCACCCCTACTCATGGGGGGCTGGATGCCTACCACTTCCACCATCCCCACTCATAGGACGGGTAATGCATGACACAACCAGCATACTCCAACATAAGGAATGTCAGCAAAAGACATCCCCCAACATCATGACAAGAGTGTGTAGTCTGTGTCAAATGCCTACAACACTGAACATGACATTGAACATACAATGTGACCCCCTATCACATGTGTCACACAAAAATGTGTGTGGCCTTCACAATGCAAGCAGACCATGACCATTGTGGTAATGGGGTCTAAACCCCCATTATCACAGTGACCAATAGGTAAGTGTGGGGTCCATAGCTGAAGCACATTTTGAACAATGTGGCAATGGGGCCTAAACCCCCATCATCACAGTGACCAAAAGGTAAGTGTGGGGTCCATAGCTGAAGCACATTTTGAACATTGTGGCAATGGGGTCCAAACCCCCATCATCACAGTGACCAAAAGGTAAGTGTTGTCATGGAAAAAGCTGCAACTGCCAAACAGCATGGATGATTCCTGGTCACAGAACAACAAACACATCAGTGGCAAAGTAGTGCTTGTGTCCCATAGCAACATAGATTGGGTGAGGCAAACAGTGCAGTGCAAATAAAACATACCTTTGGCCATGTGCAGACAAACATCACCCATGGGACTGACATTGTCTCCATTTATCAAATACACAATGTCAGAAGTGACCATCATAATGCAGACCCACATATCTGCACTAATGGACACACAAATGTAGATATCCTGTGGATACTGTAGATGTGAGGTGAACAAATACCATACCATGGCAGCAATGGGACATACAAACCATGATTATTGTGCTGACTGATGACCTAGGAGTCCCAGGGACAGCAGGGGAAATCCTCCAAACAACATACAGGCAATGGCACACTAAAGATATGCCAATGCAGTGTTGCAGATGCACAAACACAAACAGGCAGCCTCACACTGCATATCAAACACAACAGGTGATGGGGGGTGTGCCAGTGTCCCCAGGCAACCACACAACACATGAGGAGGCCTGAATTCCAATTACACAGATGTGTATACAGTGCCATACAAAAGTAACTCATGGATCGGATTCCCCTATGTGGGCAATCAAGCATTGTTAGATGAGAGGGAGCCCAAATTACACATGTCACACAAGTTTGTAGGAACAGGAACTAACACAGCAAGAGACAGACCCACCACAGCACTACCCCCAGGGACCCCACATTGTGGTGACACTAGCCTGCATGATAATCCCACTGTGATGACAAAGGTAGATGTCGTTCACACTGTGAACCACAGCCATGTGTCCTGAGCAAAAAACTACCATCACACCTACACAAGCACAAATCAATCAGCACAGCCTGCCAGCCAAGGCCAATATGGAGGTAGGGGTCTAGCCGTGCAACAACTCACATTTGCACACACTCAACACCACACACCTTGATCTCCACCAATGTGCAGCAGTGAAGCTCACATGGACTGGTGACATTGCACATGCACCCATGACAATCCCAGGGGTGGTTGTGGGAACTAAGGTGCAGAAACCCATCACACCTGGCCAGTCAACAAGACTCGTGAATGTCTGGCACACTGCACAGTAAGCAGGACATGGGCATGACGTGAAATCCACCCTAATCAATGGGATCCCGGCCACAGTCACACACCAATGAAGAAGCCAAGGTGACCCACAAAGAACACACGTAGACAACTTCCAACATTGCAGCTCTGACCCTGAGGAGTGGCAGCAGTCACACACACAACGTGTCACAATCACTGAAAGCTACCACAAACTGTAAATTACATGACTTGTGTAACCAACAAGTGCCAAGGGGAATCCTGACTGTGTCCCATCTGCGTTTGCCCACATCCCCAGCCCTGACAACAAAGACAACTAGTTATGACAACCTGATGAACATTAGTTAGCCATGCACCCACATCACAGAGAAACCAGGTCCAAGATGCTGGATGAACACAGGACAACTCAGCAAGCATCACAAACAGGAACATCCGTAGGGACACAGCCTGTGTAGGAAAAGGGAAGGGAACACACACAGACATGCTTACACAACACACAACACGGGCCCAGGCAATGTCACAGGATTACACACTGCCATGAGGGCACTCCACTCCTGTGGAAAGTCCGCTGTGCTAAACCTTGTCTGTGCACGACTCAAACATGTCAGCAGAACACTCGGTCAGTGAGTCAACAATTACAACACACTGAAGGCTCTGCTCACATCAGCCTGGGTACGGGAGTGTCACTTCAGTCATCTGCATATACCCAAAACACGTGTCAGGCAAGTTGCACTGTATACACAGATGAGTCCTTCAACATTGATGTGCTAAACTGCATGTCCAGTGGAGATGGGCACACAGTCAGGGAAATAGAAACATTGAACAGTGGTAAGCCCACCAGATGTGCATGAGTGTAAGTCACAGATGTTAAATTACAAATGCAAAACGTGCATCCCTGTGTCAAATGCTGAACATTACACCCTCAGACTGCAGCAAAGGATGCTATGGATCCAGACTAGATTAGGACACATATCCCATGGACCACATGGAGTCCATCACAGCAACACTTCATTTTCCTGATCTGAACACTATTACAACAGCAAATGCATGATGATACTCATCTACATCATGTACAACAAAAGCAAAACCACTAGTAAACAAAAAGACGCTTTATTCAGCCAATGTGAAAGAAAAATTGGAAGTCCAAAAGAAACTAAGGCCAATGGCCAGTCCACATTCACAGTCCGAACAGGGTGACATGTGACAACTTGTCACCCATTGCTTGCCTGCACTGGTACGGACAGGGTACATCCCCCACGGAGGGGCATACAAGGGGCAGGCCAGGCACCGCAGGGACAGGATCAGGGGATGCCAGAAGGAGGCAGTGAAGTGGTGGTGGGTGCAGGAGTGTCACCGGCAACTGCAGTGGAGGTGTCTGACTCAGTGGGTGCCGGCACCACTGTAGGGCACAATTCAGATGGTGTGGGTGATGGCACCACTGCAGTGGGCCGGTCAGATGGAGTAGACTGGGTCCCCACTGCAGTGCCCAAGTCAGACGGGGTGGTTGTGGACTCCACTGCAGTGCATAACTCCAAGGCAGTGGAAGGGGGGGCAGATGAGGTGGGCAGGACAGAGGGGGGGGCCCGGTCTCCACACCAGTGGCACAAACAGGCCGAGCGTCTGGGTTGGGGTGGAAGAGCAAGTGGTGGGGGGGAGGGCCTAAGCAGTTTGGGGATGCGGTATCGGTGTGTGGAGGAACCTGGGGCAGGGTGTGGCGGGGGAACCTGTGGAGTGGTGGCCTGGGGGATGGAGGAGAGAGACTGCGTGGTGGAGCTGCGTGGTGGTGGTGGTGGGGTCTTGCCCTTCCTGGTCCGGGGGGACTTCCTAATGGGGTCCTCAGTCTGCCTGTGCCTGGGGGAGGGTGTCCGGGTGTGAGGGGCACTCCCCTCTGTGTGTGGTGGTCACCTCTTCCGCCTGTACGTTGGCTCAGATGGATCTGTGGGGAAGAGGCCAAGCTCACAGAGGAAGAGCTTCTGGGAGGGGGGGTTGCTGGTGAGGCAAGGGAAGGGGTTTTGGAGGGAGAGGTATCTGAGGACTGCGCAGTGCTCGTGTATGCATGTATGTGTGTCTGGGCCCCATCCCCTGTGAGTGAGGTATCAGTCCCCTGACTGTGCATGCGTGTGTGTCTGGATTTTGGCGTGTGTGTCTGTGTGCTGCTTGTGTCTGTGCTGGTGCGTGCCTGTGCCAGTGTGTGTGTGCTTGCGACAGGTAGGGTGCTGGGGATTGTGGATGGGGCAGAGGTAGGAGGGGTGAGGGACTGTTGCAGGAGGGACACTGCTACCGTCAGTGAGGAGGCCATGGACTGATTGGTCCGATGTAGGGCAGACATGCCAGATGACATGCCCTCCATGAATGACACCAGTTGTGTCAACAGACCCGTGTGTGCATGGAGGACACTCAGCATTGATGTCTGCCCTACATGGATCTGTTTCAGCAAGTCCACAGACTCCACACTCAGGGCAGCAGGGGAGACAGAGGCAGGGGGTGCGGTGCCTGGCATGAAGGAGACACGCTCCCCTACACGGGAGCCTCCACGGACATGTGGGATGGGAGCAGATGCGAGGGTGGAGATGGTGGTGGTGGCGGGGACAGACTTGCTCGATTTTGTCTGTGGTCTGCTGACACCCGCCTCCACAAGGGAGTCCTCACTGGAAGTGCTGTGTTCCTCAGCCGAGGTGGTCGTAGCTGAGGTCTCCTCAGTGTGGCTCCCCTCACCCTCTGTGCCACTGGGTCCCTCGGTCTCCTCTGCAGTGGACCCAGTCTGGCTCTGCCGCTCCTCTTGGTCCATGGAGCTGTCTCCTCCTGTGGCCGTGGATGTATCTGCAAACAATCAGGATAAACAGAGCAACATTAGTCACCTGTACTGACCACACACACCACAGTAAGTACAGCACATCACAGAGCAAGCCCTGCCATCATTTGCTAGACATTGCAATAAGTGCTGACACTGATTTGAAGAAGCCCATTGTCTGCCTGACAGTCATTCATGCCACTCATATCCTACCTGTCCATGCACCCATCTGCCTGATGCCTGTTGTATGCGACTAATCATATGTGCACACATGCACCACATACACAGTTGTTGGACATCTAAGAGAACATATGGAAATGTGTCACTCCAAACACATGCCATCTCCTGCCACTGACTCAGTAGATGTGTCAGGAAAAGTGATGGGCAGAGTCTCTGTCGCTATGCGGGTTTTGGTTCCATCACCAGACACAATGAGGTCCTCATGTCCTGATAGACAATGCAACAATGGTGTGCATGCAGGACATATCACACTACTGCTGGATCACCCTTTGCAAGTTGAATGTCATGGCACAGGCCTGTCTGACAAGTCAGTCATAACTGTCTCCTGTCACAGGGGCAGTGCATACACACAACACCAGTCTGCACTGTGTCACAATCATGGAAGTTTTGGGAATGCAAGCCCTGTAGCTGACAGGTGCACATGTGCACCCCTGGCCACCCACATCATGAGGAATAAGATGATCCCACGTCATTCAAATGAGACATTTGAGTGACTGCAAACACAAATCCATACACATGAGCACTTCACCGTCTGATGAGAATGAACCAAAGCTGCCTGCACAGTCAAGGGATCAGAGACCTATGCATTAACCAATGTGCAGATCCTATAGTCACAACTCAGATGGCTGGCCAACCCAAATTGTTAAACACTCCAGGAGTCCAAAAAGCAAGGCCACACCATGGTGACACAGAGGCAGACACCTGAGTGCACTCTTCACAATGCCCAATATGTATGCTGACACACGGGAGTGGGAGAACAGAGTGCCTTCGATGTCCGGAATAGGCATTACAGTCCTGGTCCATGTGCAACACCCTGAACACTAGGCAGGTGGCTATGCATGTGTCACACACATGATGTACATACTCGTGATGCTCCTAGCTTGGTCTCTGCTGCAGCATGGGTGTGTGGCACATACCCCAGACATGTGGTGAGTCAGAGCAGCAATTGGAACACATATTAAAGCCATACCCAGAGTACATGTCAGATCACAGGCATTGTGTGAGCAATTGTACCACCCATGCAGCCCACAACAAAGTTCCTGTAACTAATGCTGTCCCCAACTTGAACCACAGGTAACTGCAAGTACACAGTACCCAAGTGACCTAAGTCACAGACTGTAAGGGACACACCTGTGTATCAGATGAGGAGGGGGCATGACACAAGTGAGGGACATGAGTCCAGGACGACAAGACAGTCGTACTGTGGAAGTGGAACCAGGCTAAAGGAGTGCATAGAGTATGTTAGTCATAGTACCCAGAAAAGGCTAGCACTTACCCCCTCCTTGCTGCTGTCTGGCCTTCAGCTGCCCATCTAGGTCAGGGAAGACCACCGCCAGAATCTGGAGCATGTGGGGGGTCAGGGTCCGGTGTCCGCCCCTCCTGCGAGGAGGCGACAGCTTCAGCTGGACCCTTGCGATCCTCCGGGTCCAGCCACGAAGGTCCTGCCACCTCTTCTGGCAGTTGCGGATCCTGCGCCTGTAGACCCCCACAGATCGTACTGCCCGGGCGATGGTCAGCCAGATCTCCTGCTTCTGGTGGGCATCAACCTGTGAGGATGACAAAGTGAAAAGGCCGTTACTACACATGCAACATATCCGTGCATCACACAGTTGGATATACATGTCTCAATCACAGGGGCATATGATGTACACAGGTAGTGCAACTATGGCTATGAACAGTTGTCCAGCAGTTATTAAATGGTATCATTGCCTGGGAAGTCAAACCTTGTTGGAATGCACTGTTACTGCACTTTACCTGTTCAGTGCATGTAACTACACACTTTGGGGGGTGACAACTACTCAGTGAGCATGCTAGCCACTTGTGTACACACTGTAAGTCTTGCTAGTCAGACAACATGCACAATTAGTAAGGCAGTGGACAGCACACTCACCTGTCCAGCAGGGCCTGGTTCTCCTCAGTGCTGAAGGCTGGGGCTCTCTCCACAGTACCTGCCATTGCAGTAGCCAGAGGATGCAGAGACAGCAGCAGTGGTAGTGGCAGATGTCGTCCTGGAGCATGTAGTGCAGGCAAGTGAGCTCTCAGGGGAACAGCCAGCATTATATGTGTGCTGCAGAGGCAGATACTGTCCCATGTGTCCAAAGTGATAGGTCCAAGTCGTTTGCATCTTCTGAATCTGGCCAATCCATGGAATTGCACCACTTACACACGCCTACAGCATCCTTCAAAATTTCAACTTGATGACACCCATGAATTTGCAACATTGTTGTGGGTGGCCAACTGAATTCACTGCATCCGACTCGTCCAAGCTTCGAATACGCGTCCGTTAACATGTCAGTCCATAGCCAATGCGTGCGCACGGATCGGTCCTTTATTGTACGATGCGAATTTCGTAACACAACACGCATCCGCCAACGTCAGATGCAATGGCCAATGCGTGCGCACGGATCGGTCCATTGCTGTACGACGCGTATTTCGAAACACAACACGCATCCGTCCACATCATATGCAATGGCCAATGCGTGCGCACGGATCGGTCCATTGCTGTAAGACGCGTATTTCGAAACACAACACGCATCCGTCCACATCATATGCAATGGCCAATGCGTGCGCACGGATCGGTCCATTGCTGTACGATGCGTATTTCGAAACACAACACGCATCCGTCCACATCATATGCAATGGCCAATGCATGCGCACGGATCGGTCCATTGCTGTACGACGCGTATTTCGAAACACAACACGCATCCGTCCACATCCGTCCACATCATATGCAATAGCCAATGCGTGCACACGGATCGGTCCATTGCTGTACGACGCGTCCCTGTACAAGTCACTCGCATATGTCACCATGGTTGTCACTGGTGAATGTATGCCAGCCACAATTACTTGCCAGGGACTCAGGGGCACACCTACAACACCACAGCCTGTCCACACTGTATCCTAAGGCATGTAAGGCTGCATTACCTGTGTGTGTATGGGGGTCAACATGTGGTTTGTTGGGTGGCAATTGGGGGAAGCCACTCCCAGGCTGTGCACGTGTTCATGGGGACAGAATCCTTTGTGTGTTGTGCACATGACCACTGTGATGTGCAACTGTTCAGTTCAGAGCATGTGGGATGGTCACATTTCCAGGTTGTGTATGTGTATGTTATGTCACATACACCCTGAGTCCCATGTGGGATGGTATGTACGTCACAGGGTGACCCATTGCCACAATTGTGATGGCCCTCCACAGTCTGTGCGCATGTTGTGTTTCAGATGTCTCTGATTCCATGTGCACAATGGGAGACAGTCTCCACATCCACGTTGTTTGTGTATCGACTTTGATGTGGTGCGTGTGTGTGTCACAGACGTCCCTGTCTGTCCTGCAGAGGCAACAGGGGCCACAACCTGTGGGAGTCATGGTTGTTTTGCTGACGTGTACATGATACGCCATGTCATGCCAGTGTCCATGTGGCAATACAGGGTCCCTGGGAATCTACCTGTCAAAGAGCTGTGATGCCTGGGGCACATCTGTCCTCACTTGTCACTGTGGTGTGTGTTTGGAACGTGACAGCAGTACATGGGTACTGTGACACAGCCTAATGATTTCCCATAGCACAACCTGGAACTTGTTGTCAACACATGTTGAACTGAGATGTTACATGATGGCCATGTAGGTGCCATATATGTCCATACAGAACGGCACACACATCAAGGACTTGTGTCTCGTAATGATGTATCATGTGATATTGAGTATGGTCAATGCCACATATGTGGGGTGACTGACAATCTTTCTTTGTTCACCTGTGCACTGCAGGGCACCAGCTGTCCATAGACCATTCCCTGACCTTGCAACTATGGTTGAACGTGACTGCATCCGATGGTACCGCTTCAACAGGCCACTGATTGAGGAATTGGCGGGGCGGTTGGCCCCACATTTGCAACCTGGCCGGCCATACCCTACAGCGCTGACCCCCAAGGTGAAGGTGATGGCAGCCCTATACTTCTTTGCCACTGGTACCTTTCAACACACTGTGGCGTCTGCTGGTGGGATGTCACAGACCATGTTCAGCCGTGTGCTACGCGATGTTTTGGAGGGGATGTTGAGATACTTGAACCAGTACACCTATTTCCCTAAACGTCAACAACTCACTGACGTCAAGAGTGACTTCTATGGCCTGGGGAGGATGCCACATGTCATCGGCTCCATTGATGGGACACATGTGGCTTTGGTACCACCACAGGCACATGAGCAGGCACACAGGAACAGGAAACATTACCATTCTATCAATGCTCTGGTGGTATGTCTTGCAGATATGAGCATCTCACATGTGTGTGCACGTTTCCCCGGTTCTGCGCATGATGCCTACGTAATGAGGAGTAGTCGCATCCCGAGGATGATGTCACAGATGCAGAACCAGCGTGCCTGGCTTGTCGGTGTGTACTGACTTTGTACCATTGTGTGTGTTCTGCAATGTTGTATTCCACCCTCTTTTCCAACTCAGCTAATGTGCAATTGTCTGTATGTAGGTGACTCCGGATACCCCAACATGCCATGGTTGCTGACACCCCTCAGGACCCCTGTGACACCAGCCCAGATGCGCTACAATGAGGCACATGGTCGGTCCAGGAGAGTGATCGAGCAGACATTTGGTCCCTGCAGGGGCCCTCCCATATGCCCCTGTAAAGGTGTGCAAGATTTTCATCGTCTGCTTCATGCTACACAACCTGGCAGTGCGGAAGGAGTTGCCTCTCATCCTGGATGACGATGACCAACATCCGCCACCTGTGGAGGATCCTGGCCTGGGCCACGATGCCAGTGATGATGATGATGATGAGGGTGATGTCCGCACACAGCTCATCAACAACTTCTTCAGCTGAATGTGAGTATACAGAGATGTTATGTCAATGATTTGAGTTTGCATGATATGTGTTGGTGATGCTCTGTTGCTGTTTGAGTGTGGCCATGTGCTACTTGACTGGATGCGTGCAGCGATTTGTCCTTACAGGTAGTCTGTACTCCCCAACAGTGTTGACATGCTAACTTGGTTTTGTGTAGGTATCTTGTGACATGTATTGAGCATGAGTATTGCAGTTCTGTCCTGTTCTTCAGTGCTTTTAACTGTGTGTCATGTCTGTCCTTCACAGGGTACTTTCAGAGTTGTTTGGTCAACTCGGATCCCCCGACACCATGATTCAACTTCCAGGGTGGAAGCAGTCGTTTCCCTACAGGTGATGTGCCACACACCCCTGGACTTTATTTCTTCAACACTTGGTGACTGTGTGGCCACTGCCACGTGGGATTACCTTGCATTTGTAGTGGAAACAACATGTTGCAAATGTGTAATAAACCTGTGCTTCACTTTGGGATGTGCGTTGTCTGTGGTCACACATCTGACTGACATTTGCTTACTGCACCTGTGGGCTAGTTAACACAGACTCTGAATAGGTGTGGTGTCTGTGCATTCCACTGTATTTCCTGGCAACATCAGTGTAGGCGATGAGTCAGATGGCCCTGGTGTGTATGTGTTGTGTTGCCCTAGTGGTGTGTCTCCCTCATATGTGTCACGTCGCCATGACTCACATGACGGTGTTGAACTTGCTGTAGCAGTTAGCATGCACAGTGTCATTTAGCAGATCATCATCTCCATGACAAAAACCACGTTGGAATCACAACAGAGGCAAGTATGGTGTATTAGTGAGTTTATTTACATACATGTGTGAGGATAGTGCACAGGATGGTGGGTGCTGTACATTGGGATTGGAATCCAAAGTTCACAGATGAGTTGGAAGTGTTGGTAGCAGAAATGTCCTGAGTAAAGTCCACAGTCATCTGATACATTAGTCCAACTTAAACTCCCCATGTCATGTGGGAGAGTTGGGTTGCATTCGACAGGGTGAACAGTTTGCACACAAAGGAGAATTTCCAGAACAGGTGTTGGGTTCCTGGGGGATGTACATGGCCATCTGCCTCTCAGTTGTCCTTCCTCGGATGACCCCTCTTCTTTCTGGGGGGACCCTCACGTGCAGGCCGCTGCGGTGCAGAGGACTCTTCACCAGAGTCATACTCCCTCCCTGTGGCAGTTGCAGTTGTTGTGGCACCAGATGTTGTGGGCACACAGGAAGGTGTGGACATGTTGGTGCTAATCTGGCGGAGGCATGTCAATATGTCCCTCTGCACCGCTGTCAGTTCTTCCAATGTGTCCCACTTGGACTCCATGCCAGACATGTGTGTCTCCACACGGGACATGTGGGAGTCCAAGCGGGCATGATGGGCAGCCTGCTGCTGTTGAATGTCCTTGAGGATCCCCACTACCTGGCTGACCTCTCCGGTGCTATTCTGGTACGCATCAGCAATGCGTACCAGTTGTGGGTCATCATGCAGTCCAGATCACTCTGCAAACAGCGACCTCTGCCTACCACCCCGCCCACCAGCCCTGGCCACACGTGCGGGACCTGCGGTGGCATGCACAGGTGACCTTAGGCCCCCTTGGGGGTTGGTACTGGGGTTGTTGTCCGTTGCTTCACGGTGGGCCGGGGTCCCTGTGCTGTTGTCATTCAGTGTCCTTGGTCTGTCCGTGTCGGCGGGGGTGGTCTGTGTGTTGGAAGATGTTGGAGGAGTGGGTGCAGGGGGTGCAGATGGTGGTCCTGCTTGTGCTGCATGATGACTCACACCGGAGGGGCCAGGTAGGTCTTCGCCATCCGAGGAGGGCAGAGGCTGTTCCACACCAGAGAGCTCAGGGGCCACCGGAGCCTGGGACAGGGACTCCTCATCATCTGCTGCTGTGTCCCCATCATCACCTGTGTTTGGAAGAGACACACAATGTATGTTATGTTTCTACAGGCATCAATGGTTCAAACACCTGACAGTTGTGACTGTACATCTGGATGCGGGCCTGTACATTGCATTGTCCTAAGTTGTCACAGTCAGAGGTTGATATTGGTGTAGCACATTGTCCTGCCAACCTGAAGCATTTCAATGTGAATCTTGAGGTGTGTGCATGACCAGCTCATGTATTGATTGGCTGTACATGGCCATTGCTACTCAAGGGCCATCACGTGCCTGACACAGGTGTGTCATCCTTGTCCACATTTGTCCTTTAACAGGGACATACGTGCAATTCCACTTAGGATATCTTTCAAGATTGGGCCATGTGTGGTTGCCTTTTTTGCCAGTCTTTGTGCGTCACATTGGTGTGTCTGGACAACATGGTCACAGTCCGGCATGCCTGGGATCTCTTGGGAGTATCTGTGTTGTTGTCTGGGTTCCTAGTTCACGTCTCATTTCATACAAGTGATGTTGTTAACGTAGCTAATGATGTTGTTGCTGAGTTTTGTACGTGCAAACGTGATTAATCTTGTCAATGTCCTCCATGGTGATAAGGATTGGGCACGGCAGCTCTCTGGCTTTTCCATTCTCATGACAGTGATGGCCAGTGGTGTGTGTTGCAGGTCTGCTGCTGTGAGTAGCATGTCTCCTCAAATGCAGTCCAGGTTGGTGCTTGTGTCTACAGTGTCTATGACAGTGAGTGGTGTGTTGTGTGAAGGATGCATATGTTGCCGAACGATGTGGGAGTGGAATGCAGCTCACAACCGCAACTTGTGTGACTGACACCAAGGTACAGTGTCCGGTATATTGGTGTGTCCATTGCATTCACTGTCAGGCGTCCCTGTCAATGATGTCTCTGTGACTTCCTGTGTGGTTTGTGCTATGTAGTATGTCTGATTCTCCACAGTTGTCATCTGCAAGACACACCTTCACAGCCAGGCCAGGGTGCACCCATGGACACTGCATCCCCTGACAGTGTGTGTTAACATAGAGTTGCAATGGCTGTGAGTGTGTACGTGTTTGGGTTGGTCAGTGCATGGGTGTGAATTGCAGGCACATCATTTCTCATGCCCATGTGTCAGCCATCTTGCCAGGGCTTTTACTTTGGGAGTGACTGGTCCCACGTGTGCAATGTGTTTTTGCAGAGTAGGTGTGTGTATGGCCAGCATTGGTGGTATTTGGTTGACATCCGGACCTCCTTCTCCCCCAGCCCAGTTATCCCACCATGAAGCATGCCACCCTTGCAGTGGGTGCAGGTTAACTCTCAGGATGTCAGTCAGTGGTGTCCTGCTGTTGGTTGGTGCACAGTTCCCAGCAGGACCTTGTGCTCCCCACAACAGAGCACCATTGTCAGACATCTTAGAAGTGGCTTTTCACTCCCTGTGAGGTGTGCATGCTTCAGTGTGAGCTTGCCGGGCCCTGTGGGTGGGGGATGTTGAGCTGTGACTACCACTCCCATCATGCTATTGCCTACACCCCCCTTCCCAGCATGCCCATGCTTCCTTCCTTTTGAGTCGACTTCACTGTGTGTGAGTGTGACAGCAATGGCAAGATGGCTGACAGTGTGGTCCTGTTGTTTGTTGGTGCACAGTTCCCAGCAGGGCCTTGTGCTCCCCACAGCTGAGGCCAGTGTCAGCCATCTTGTAAGTGGCTTTTCACTCACTCTCTTGTAGAGCATGGTCCCAGGTGTGTTGTTGGAGTTAGTGGAAGTGGTGTGTGTGTAAGGGCCTGCTGGTAGCTGTAGTCGGAGCTGGCACTCCTCCTCCCCCCAGGCCAGACATCCCACCATGAAACGTGCTTCCATTGCAGGGAGTGCAAGTTGGCTGTCAGGATGTCAGTCAGTGGTGTCCTGCTGTTGGTATTGCCCAGTTCCCAGCAGGGCCTGGTGCTCCCCACAACAGAGCACCATTGTCAGACATCTTAGAAGTGGCTTTTCACTCCCTGTGAGGTGTGCATGCTTCAGTGTGAGCTTGCCGGGCCATGTGGGTGGGGGATGTTGAGCTGTGACTACCACTCCCATCATGCTATTGCCTACACCCCCCTTCCCAGCATGCCCATACTTCCTTCCTTTTGACTCTGCTTCCCTGTGGGGTAGTGTGCCTGTGCTGACAGGATGGCTGACAGTGTTGTCCTGGCAGTTGTTTGGCTACAAGTCCCAAAAGTGTCCATGTGCTTCACACAGCATAACCCAGTGTGGTAGTTCTTTGTGGGATATTTAATTAGAGTGTGAGGCAATGCATTCTCCCAGGTGAGTTGTGTGGAGTTTGTGTTAAGGGGTTGTGTGAGAAAAGCTGCTGGTAACTATGGTCAGAGCTGTCAGTCCTCCTTCCCACCCAGCCAGATATCCCACCATGGAACGTGCTTCCATTGCAGGGAGTGCAAGTTGGCTTTCAGGATGTCAGGCAGTGGTGTCCTGCTGTTGGTTGGTGCCCAGTTCCCAGCAGGGCCTTGTGCTCCCCACAACAGAGCACCATTGTCAGACATCTTAGAAGTGGCTTTTCACTCCCTGTGAGGTGTGCATGCTTCAGTGTGAGTTTGCCGGGCCCTGTGGGTGGGGGATGTTGAGCTGTGACTACCATTCCCATCATGCTATTGCCTACACCCCCCTTCACAGCATGCCCATACTTCCTTCCTTTTGAGTCGACTTCACTGTGTGTGAGTGTGACAGCAATGGCAAGATGGCTGACAGTGTGGTCCTGTTGTTTGTTGGTGCACAGTTCCCAGCAGGGCCTTGTGCTCCGCACAGCTGAGGCCAGTGTCAGACATCTTGGAAGTGTCTTTTCACTCACTCTCTTGTAGAGCACGGTCCCAGGTGTGTTGTTTGGAGTTAGTGGAAGTGGTGTGTGTGTAAGGGCCTACTGGTAGCTGTAGTCGGAGCTGGCACTCCTCCTCCCCCAGGCCAGACATCCCACCATGAAACGTGCTTCCATTGCAGGGAGTGCAAGTTGGTTGTCAGGATGTCAGTCAGTGGTGTCCTGCTGTTGGTTGGTGCACAGTTCCCAGCAGGGCCTTGTGCTCCCCACAACAGAGCACCATTGTCAGACATCTTTGAAGTGGCTTTTCACTCCCTGTGAGGTGTGCATGCTTCAGTGTGAGCTTGCTGGGCCATGTGGGTGGGGGATGTTGAGCTGTGACTATCACTCCCATCATGCTATTGCCTACACCCCCCTTCCCAGCATGCCCATACTTCCTTCCTTTTGACTCTGCTTCCCTGTGGGGTAGTGTGCCTGTGCTGACAGGATGGCTGACAGTGTTGTCCTGGCGTTTGTTTGGCTACAAGTCCCAATAGTGTCCCTGTGCTTCACACAGCATAACCCAGTGTGGTAGTTCTTTGTGGGATATTTAATTAGAGTGTGAGGCAATGCATTCTCCCAGGTGAGTTGTGTGGAGTTTGTGTTAAGGGTGTGTGTGAGAAAAGCTGCTGGTAACTATGGTCAGAGCTGTCAGTCCTCCTTCCCACTCTGCCAGATATCCCACCATGGAACATGCTTCCATTGCAGGGAGTGCAAGTTGGCTTTCAGGATGTCAGGCAGTGGTGTCCTGCTGTTGTTTTGAGCACATCACCCAGCAGGGGCTTGTTCTCCCCACAGCAGTACCCAGTGTCAGCCATCTTGTCAGTTCATTTCCACTCCCTGTGATGTGAGCATGGTTCAGAGTGGTGTGGATGGGCCAATTGTGAGGGTGACCAATATCTGTGACTACAACTCCCATCATGCTATTGGCTACACTCACTTCACCAGCATACACACAATTCCTTCCTTTCAGTCAGCTTCCCTGTGAGGTGGTGTTCTAGTAGTGGCAAAATGTCTGACAGTGTTTGTTGGTTAGATTTGTGCCACTGCCTTGCTCTATTTGTTGTTAGGTTTGTACATGTCATGACACAGTTACATATCACTATGAGATGGCAGGTATTGTGTTTGTCTGACTAACATACACATCTTGGGATGATTATCTTTTGGTTACTGTGGCTTTGCTAACGGTGCATGGTTTCACTATCCCCTTGACAGTGATGTGTGTGTATTGTCACACAATATTGGGTATATTGGTTGTGTACTCACCAGGCTCTGGCATGTTTGATAGTCCATGTACGCTCTCTGGTGGTAGGATGGCCCGCACCTTCTCCTCCCAGGACCTGAGGTATACTGGTTTGGCAGGAGGGCCACTGCCGGTGCGATGACTCAAGGCGTAATCCTTCTTGAGTAGGTCCTTGACCCTCCTGCGCACATCATACCACCTGTTCTGGATGTCTTCCTTTGTGCGCAAACATGGTGATTGTGCGTTTACCCTGTCGACGATCCTCTCCCACATCTTGGTTTTCTGCAACATGGGGGTCTGTTGGACCAATGTACCAAACAACTGTGGCTCTACCCTGAGGATTTCATCTACCAGGACTTCCAATTCACTGTCTAGGAACTTTGGATTCTTCTTTGGGGGCATGGTGATGGGTGGTGGTGGGGATTGATGTGTGTGTGAGTGTGCAAGTGAGGGTGGGTGAGTGTCAGTTTTGCTGGGTGTATGTGAGGGTGCTATTTGGGAGGTGCTAATGGTGTGTGGCTTGTGTGATGGATGAGTTGTGAGTGTGTCTGTGGTTGCTGTCTGATGGTGTTCTGTGCTGGCAGGTCTGTTGAATTTGCAAAGGATCATGATAGGGATTTGTGGCCTTTATATGGGTGGAGTTGTGGGTGTGTCTTTGTTCCATATTTTTTTTCCCCTGTATTTATTGACTTTGTCATTGCTTGTTTGGCCCTTCTTTTTGTATTTTTTCCTTTGTAGTTTTTGGGCATGTAGGAGACGTTCTTCTGACCAAGTAGGACGCTGCAGTTGGCTCCTGCGAGCTTCTCTGAGTCTTTCACGCTGTATTTCTGCTGGATTTCATGTGCGGCGTACGCATCGGTCGCGGAGTATTGGGTTGCTTCGGCTCCCTGTTTTGTATGCGTGTCGGTCGTACGGCTTGAGCTCCGTGCGACTCGGTCTGGTTTTACACGCATTGCATCGTACTGCGCGGGTCGGAGTTCGCGGGTACGTTTCTGTCGGGTTCATTCCTGGTGTGTGTCAGTCGGTTCGATTCGCGTAGATTTTCCGGCCGGATAGCTGGTTTCCGTGCGGTTCGGTCGTTCGGCTTGTGTTCCGTACGAGTCGGTCGTAATTCACATGCATTGCATCGTACTACGCGGATCGGGCAGCGCCGGTACGTGTCGGTCGGACTACATTCCCGTACTGAGTCGGTCGGTACGTTTTCCGGCCTGAATCGGAATCGACCCCTAGGTCTAGTTTTACCAGGTGCATCTGCGCACGCTGTAAAACCACCTGCATTACCGTACACAAACTGAAAGCAAGTCGAGATTATGTGCAGAAAAGTGCCTTAAACCAGGACGCTGCATGCATCAGTAACCCTGGCCACTGCATTATAGTCACAGTTCTGTGCACAAAACTAGTAAAAGTATGGTGCACAGGAAGTATTACCAGACATACTCGGCATCAACCCTTACACTCCATACTGTGACAATTAACAACACTTTACGTAATGCTCAGTGCCCCTTCTGTCAACAACGGAGGAGCAGGTGAATCCGACAAAGGTGTATATTTCCACATCCAAGCTTCCTATCACCGAGATTCCTCCAGATATACCAGGCTCCCACTGCCCAGTAGAGGTGAAGTACATCTGCAGGGTACGTGGCGAGTGCCTGGTCTTGGGTGGGACAGAAGGCCCTCTTAAGGTGTCTCGAAGGGAGGCCTTCTAGGGTTTGATTACGGTCAATGTTCAGAAAGCCACGTTTTTGGGTGATATGTGACTTATTGTAGTGAGACAACTGGATCTTTCGATGCCCGTTCCTTTGGTCTAGTTTACGCATCATTTAAAATAAGAGATGCGTTCCTATTCCTGGTGGTGATTCCCTGTGTTGCTAAGAGGCTGTGCACATGTTTTTATTTTCTTGTTTATTCACCATTGCTGCGCCTTGGTGTACGTACATATGTTTCTTGATTCATTTTCCTTTTCGCACTCCTTCTACTCCATGAAGTGTTATTCAGTACTGTATCATTATAGTCTATGTTTTTCATATTTTAATTTTTATGAATATTGGTGAGGTGTGTGGCATTCTGTGCATTCAACACTCCATGTACAGAATACTAGCTCCTTGTGCAGAATGTTTTGTTTTGGTCCTGGGTGAAGGTTTGAAGTGGAGGCTGATCATATTTTAGAAGTAAGTGAGAAAATGATATTTCCTTTTGGTGGAACTCATACAGTTACTGTCTGAAATAAAGTGAAGGCACTTTAAGTCAACCAAGACCTTCCTAGGAAAGCCATCTACTATTAAATAGTTGCAGGCACTGAGTTTATCAGGTTCTATGGACTAATTGGTAGGATGGGATACAGTGTTTCTGAGCCAATTATTAAGGGCACGATTCACAATGAGTCACCGCACTCGTGGCGCAGGCACCTCAGTCGTGGTGTGATCTCCGCAATGAGAAACTACAGTGCAGAGATCCTGCCACAAATTTATATATATGTTAAATGTGCATTGCTCGGTTTGTGGGACTATAGTGTGGGCATTTAATGAGATATTTATTAAATAACATTTTTGTCTTATATTAATTATTTAAAAAATTATAATTATTTTCATTGTTTAATTGGTTTTAATGTATATATTTTATTTTAAGTTATTTGTTTTATAATTTTATGAAATTAATTCTTGTATTAAAATAAGATATGTGTTTGAAGTGAAGTACTTTCCCTACTATTGCACAGACTGGAGAGGGAATAGTAAATTTGACCCCTTCTGAGCCCAATGCTTTCCTTACTGTTGCGCAGACTGGAGTGGGAATAGTACATTTTACCCCTCCTGAGTTCACTGCTTTCCCTACTGTTGCACAGACTGGAATGGGATTAGTACATTTTACCTTTCCTGAGTCCAACACATTCCCTAATGTTTCACTGACTGGAGTGGGAATAGCACATTTACCCCTCCTGAGTCCAATGCTTTCCCTACTGTTGCACAGACTGGAATGGGATTATTACATTGTACCCCTCCTGGGTCTCATGCTTTCCCTACTGTTGCACCGACTGAAGTGGGAATAGTAAATTCTATCCCTCCTGAGTCCAATGCTTTCCCTACTGTTGCACAGACTGGAGTGGGAATAATACATTTTACTCCTCCTGAGTCCAACGCTTTCTCTACTGTTTTAGAGGCTGAAGTGGGAATAGTATATATATTATTCCTAGAATTTTACAGTTTTGTTCATATTGTTGAAAGTTATATTATTAATATGTTTTTGTGTATTTAAAATTATATTTTTTAATTAGTAATGTTTGTAATATATAATATATTTTTAGTAAAATGTATTTTTATATTGTTTTCTTTTTATGTGTAATTAAATTGGTATGTTTTTAAAATTGTTTCCAGTTTATTTGTTATGGTTTTTAATTTATATTGTGTGTGTGTGTATATATGTATATATATATATTTTTTTTAATTTAATAATATAACAAGTGTGTGTATATATATATATATGTATATATATCTGTATGTATATTACCTACTGGCGGTTGCCAGTAGGTAGTTATAGTTAGGACCTAGTTTCCATAGGAAAGCGTTTTTTGATTTGCCAATATCTTTGGCGATGTTTGACGAATCTTCGCGAACTTTTCAAAACTAATGGCCCGCTCTGGTCAGCTACTGTCTTGAAAGTTTCGGGGTGATTCGTCAAGCGGGAGCCGAGAAAAAAGGGGGTCCCAAAACACATTTTCTCCATGTTAATTTCCATAGGAAACGTTTGTCGCAGCTACAGCCCGAACTGCTGAACGGAATTACACCAAATTTGGCAGACAGGTAGCTCTTGGTCCAGAGTGCACTCTTTGCTTTAAATGGTGTAAATTCGTTCAGTAGTTCCTGAGAAATCCATATTTAAAAATCATTATATATCTGGTGACAGCGGTGGATCCGCGAACCCTCCCGATCACGAGCTTCATTTTGATTGGCTGTCAACACTGCAAACCAAGAAGTGTTGGCAGCCATCTTGTGTCTCGGTAAAACTGAGTCACAAGAAAAAAGGGAAGAAAATGGTTTAAAAAAAAGAAAAGGGGACAGGGTAGAAACACCCTGACCCCCTAGGCCTGGTCAGGGGGTCCATGGCCAAAAAAGCATTTAAAAACAAAATCGGCAGGATTCGCGTACGGTACGCGAATCCCGCAGAGAAAATAAAAACAAATTAAGCGCGGTCTCCCGCGCTTCGTTTTAATGAGCCCCCGGGTGGGCCAGGGGCATTTCTGTATGTTTATGCGGGGGCCCTGCGGGGGCCCCCGCAGCCCCAGGGACCTCCCCAGCGCTTTATTATTAAAAAAGAAAAGGGGCTTTAATTAACAAATGCAGGGGGCACGTGGCCCCCCCGCAGCCCCTGGGACCGCCACCTCCCCGGGGCTCTGCTTAAAATAAACTAGTGTGGGGGGGCTCGAGCCCCCCCATCCGCCCTGGGGACCACCACCCCCAGGGCACTAATTGAAAGAAGCTGGGGGTCCGTTGCGGACCCCCGGCCCCAGGGACAACCACCTCCCCGGGGCTCTGCATACGAAGGGAGGGGGGCCGTGAAGGCCCCCTCCTGGAGCCCTCTATGGCCCTCTGGACCGCCACCCGGTTAGGACACTACAGGTCCCAGCCTGCGCCAACATCTGAACTTATCTGAAAGGCCCACCGGAGGGCAATAAATGCAATGAGCACACGAGTGTCCTATTGATCTGCAACGTGTACCACCAGCCTGTGAACAAGGAGCAAGGCAGCTCCGAAACGCATTAGGCAACTGATTTATCTGAATGTATTTGCCGGTTTGTCTAAATAAAGATTCCAGAGGAAGGATCTGTTGTGGAGTGCGTCTTCGCATGCGGACAACCATTTTGACGAATAATTACCAGCTGGTCCAGGCCAGGAAGACTGCACCGCTCCGAAAAATAAGATCGAGGTCGCAGAGGTTAAGGACTGTTTTTTGAGTTTTGTCATTTGCAGACTGCAGTTAGAGACATGTAAAAGTTCCATTAAAGAGTATCTTGTGCTTTTTTGTACCTATGGAGCCCATATTGTATTTAAATACTGCCTCTCATGCTGGGAGAGATCCCTACTATTTTGCTTTAGGGTGGATACTGTGTGGTGGTTAATGAGCTTTCCTGGTTTTAATGGTCTCTTGAGGGTGTCAACCACAACATGTCCCTGTGACAGTCTGTCAGAGCAAACTCCGAGCCATTTCAAGTTTTTTGTAAATGTTATAAATCTTTTGAATAACTTTTTATCAAATCAATTAAAAACCCTTGAGGCATAGGAATTGCAGGGATGCTCTGATTTATCTCCAGTCTTTAAATCGCCTTGATGTCTGTTGTGGTGTTTGCTCATTTCTGAAAGAGGAGGTAAGATGCAGGAAATCAATGGAAGGATAGCCCAATATCTACTTTTTATCGACTGGAAGGAGGTCCTCAAACTACGTTTCTAAAAGGGAGCCTCATCAAAGAACTTTGCACATTGCACTTTCAGTGGGCAGGAGAAGGAGCCCTACAGGGGGTCGTTACCCCGCTAGGCACAACGCACTTTATCACCGCAAGGGGGGACAGACTACAATCCCCAGCAGCCCTTGCGCCTGGAGGCGCCAGCACGCCCTTTGTGCGCCAGCTACTGCTTTTAAGCGGCCGCGGGCTCCCGCAGGGCGGGAGCCTCATCAAAGAACTTTGCACATTGCACTTTCAGTGGGCAGGAGAAGGAGCCCTACAGGGGGTCGTTACCCCGCTAGGCACAACGCACTTTATCGCCGTGAGGGGGGACAGACTACAATCCCCAGCAGCCCTTGCACCTGGAGGTGCCAGCACGCCCTTTGTGCGCCAGGTACCGCTTTTAAGCGGCCGTGGGCTCCCGCAGCGCGGGATGTGCGCGGTTGTGCCCGGGCCGCGCCCGGGCGAAGGGCGGGCCCATCTGCGCCCATCATAGATCGACAGAGGCCGGGCCGGGCCACAGCTCTGTCATCCACGTCCTAAGGTACTGTGATTCTGAGATTATCTTGATAAAGAAGTAACAACCTTTACGGAAAGGACCTCTGTAGACACTCGCTATTAACCTGGAGCGAAGCTGGACTTCTGCCTTGTTGTTATTTATTCCTAAGGGTGCATTTCTGAAGGGCTTTTAGCCCTCCGTGTAAATCTGCAAATAATTACCCTTATTCCCCCTTCTGCCTCTTGTAAAAGTTTTGGTTTTCCTACCTTGGTATCTGTGGTTTGTGTGTGACATATCCAGCATGGGGAAGAGAAAAACAATGTCCACTCAGAATAAGAAGCCAGTTAAAACAGGGGAGCATTCCCGCCAGTCATTACTGAATTATCTCACTGGTGCTGTAGGTGCCATAGAACGCCAGATCAATACGGTCGAAGAGGCCTTAAAACCCGGGGCAGATGAGAGTACCTCAGTGAAAGTGAGTTCTGAGTTATTTGAGGCACAGATAAGTAAACTAGGTACAAATGGCTGTGTGGTGAATATCTCCGACCACCTGTTAGGCAGTGAGCAGGAATACGATGCGCAGCACCAACCACCAAATAAGCGCACCAGGAATCCGAGTAATTGCTCTAGCACTTATGGGGAGGAGGCTCCAGACCCTATTATGACAGAGAGGCTCTCTCCTAAAACTCGGAAAAGGGTCCCTAAAAGGACAAAGTCCACACCAGCTAATAGACCTGAAAACTGGGAAAAATCACTAATTAGCACTAACATGCGGACGCAGAGTGAGGTAGGAAAGTTAAAAGTAAAGTTGGATGCCCTGGACATATTGATCAGAGACATTCTAGGCAGCCTGACAACCAGAATAGGTACTATTGAGGCGTCTTTAGTCAAATGTTTAGATATTCTTCAGCTACCAGTATCTGGCAGAATGTGTCTGTCCAAGCATACTATTAAAGATGACTATCAGGTTAATAATTCACAGAAATCATATCGGTTCTGTTACAACTAGTCCTAACGCTCCTAGATATGTGCCCTCGCCCATAATTCATAAAACACCTCCTGTCAATACTGAGGTCCATCTATCTACCACTGCATCAGCCGTGATTAAGTCTGTACCAATTCTACCTTTAGTGAATCCAAGTTATGCGAGCAGAACTCGGGGGACAGACCATGCCACACGCTTAGATTTACCGCCAGCTGCTACTCCGTATGTAGTGGTTTTAGTTAATGTCCCTATACTGGTGGATGAGATGGGAGAATCATGGGAGAATCTAAGGAATAAGTCCTTACAGTGGCTGGGTTCCAGGTCAGGCTTAACTGAAAAATTATTTGATGAGTTCAAGATGGTAAGGAGAGTGGGATGGCTAGGAAGAGGGCCAAAAAATCACCAAGGGGACTGTGTTGTGCTGTCATTTAAAACGCCAAATTTTGTGAGATTGATCTTGAGTAGAGTTGGAGATAACGTTATGGGAAACTCACATATTAGTGTAGTTCCCTTGGGATATTTTTTATCAGCCCCCACATTGGAATCCCCCTAGGTCAAACTGGGAAAATCTTACTCCGCTTTATAGGAGACAGTTTAATATTCCTACCCAAAACCACTTTGATAGACTTAACCATCTCGAAGAAGTGGATTGACTGAGGTCTGTGGACCTCATCCAAGCTGTTACAAATAGTTGCGCGGATGATGCCCGCTACAAGGGCCTTCTATCATTTAGCCCTAGTTGTACTATAGCATAACAACCTCTCCAACAGATATCAGTTAGTACTGATGTTAATTATGTAGAGAAGTTGGATGACATTGCGCATACCCTCATGCCCCACAGTGAATTTATATCTGTGCCTGATGAGGGCATTGGAGGCATACCTGGTAGTAATGTGAAGAATACTAAATGTCAGATTATGTTTTGGAATGTGGCTGGATTGAAAACAAAAGTGACTAATAAAGTGTGGGTGGATTATGTGAACAATTATGAGATATTTAGTTTACAAGAAACCTGGGTTGAGGAGCCAATTCATATGTGTGGCTACAAAACATTTCATACCCCAGCAACTAGATCGACTCATGGTAGAGCAAAAGGGGGTCTTTGTACATATATCTCCAATTACTTAAAAACTAGGAAAGTTGAGCTAGTTGTTAGTAATAGCCACTATCATATTGTTAGCATGCATGTGGACCAGACATCCTGTGTGATTATATTGAATTTTTATAATAACGCCGCTTCTGAAATGGTGGAGGAAATATTTGGAAATTTAAGCAGAGATATGATTAACTTGCAAGTCGGTCTACTAAAGATGTTTTTGTTATATGGGGAGGGGACTTTAATTGTTTCCTATGTTATAAGGGGGATAAGGGGGTGTGTGGGATTACTTATGGAAAAGACACTAGTTTTCCGCATTTTTCTCATACACCACAGGGAGACCTCCTGAATGATATTGCATTCTCTTGTGACATGGGGTTTGCAAATAGTCTATGCTTACCCGAGGTCCCATTCAGCCCAACTTTTAATGACCGAGGTGTTTTTTCAACAATTGACTATATCCTGATATCTAGTAGACATTCCCCCTGTGTTAAGAATTTTATTACTAATGATATCGCTTTAAGCGACCACTTCCCGTTAAGCATTGATATTATGGTGTTTAATCAAGATTTTAATAGGAGAGGCAGATCTACGCAGTTCCTGAATAATATCACTCTGAGCAGGCAAAACGGGTACGCGCTGAAGTGGATAAAGGTGAATCCAGAGGAATTTCTCTCTAAATTACTGAAGATGTGTAAAAATAGTTTCTATGCCGGTCTCGATGAAAATTCCTCTCACTCAGTAATTACAGAGAATTTTATAGCTATTTTAGCTCAAATTAAAAAAAATCTTTGGGTAAATGCTAAAAAGCGCAATAATCATAGTGAAGGGTGGTTTGACTCCACTTGTACTAAGGCCTACACTAGACTTAAATATGCCTTAAAAGTTAGATGTAAGGATCAGGACCCTGTCAGGGAAGCCAGAAGGAATTATAAGAGGGCATTAACAGTAAGGAAGAATGAGCTAAAAGAGGAAGCTTGGAATGCCCTGCACGAGGCATCGTCTAACCGTGACTCTGCTGCCTTCTGGAAGGCGGTTAACGCGCCTTTCTTCAATGATAAATCTAAAGCAACTATAGAGATTGCCATCACTGAGGAAGAGTGGGTATTACACTATTCTAAGCTCTACACTAATCATATATTAGACGATCAGGCATCTGTGGAGATTGAGGCCGATTTGGAGTCTCTACCCACTTTCCATAACTTTAGAATGGACTTCACTTTGAGCGAGGTTACCTTGGCTATAAAAGCTAGCACGGGTGGTAAGGCACCGGGCCCAGATGGTGTCCCGGTTGACCTGTTCAAAAGCAACGTGGCACTATGGGCACCTCTCCTAACGCAACTTTTTAATGCCTGCTGTTCTATGGGGCTTTTAGTGACATGGTATGACTCCATTATTGTTCCTATTTTTAAAAAGGGCGACAGGGCAAATCCAGTTTGCTATCGCCCAATTTCATTACTGGATTCTACAGTCAAGATAATAGGGCGGGTGGTTTTAGATAGACTTCAAACGTGGGCGGAGGAGCATTCAATTATAAGTAATCTCCAATACGGCTTCCGTAAGGGCCTAGGCACTATAGACCAGGGCTTGAACCTCCACATTTTATTAGATAAATATACGAAGGCCAAAAGGGAGAGGCTGTTTTTAACTTTTGTCGATTTAACATCAGCATTCGATTGCGTTGTTCATGAAAAGCTCTGGGTGATCCTGGAAGGGCTGGGGGTGGACAACTCCATAGTTTCTTTTTTAAGGCAGCTTTATTTGGGGGCAAGGGCGAGGGTCCGCTTTGGACAGGGTGGGGACTGCACTAGGAACTTTCGAATTTCGAGAGGAGTGCAGCAGGGCTGCGTCCTTGCCCCATTCCTATTTACGTTATATATTAATGATCTTGAAAGCACCTTAATTAAGGAGTGCAGGGACTTGCCATTGGCAGCTACTCGCCCCATCCCTGCACTCCTTTATGCAGATGATGCGGTCCTGATGGCCCGTACGCCTATTGGTCTGCAAAGGGTTGTAACCTCCTTTACACAATTTATGACAAATTTGGGACTTACTATCAACTGCTCTAAAACGTTTTCGATGAAATGTGGGCCTGGGGCAAATAAAAAGAAAAATTCTATTTTTATTAACTCCAAGGCATTAGAGAACACTAATACATTTTCTTATTTAGGGATCTTATTTGATCAGTCAGGTTCCTGGTGCAGTGCAATTAAAGCTAGAAGGCTCCTATTCTGTAAATCACTGATGGCACTAACGGATTTTAGCAGGAAAATGGGTAGACGTTCCCCAGGGGAATTGTTGCGCATTTATAGGGCAACATGTGTAGCGATTGCCACTTATGGAGCAGGTATCTGGGGGTATGCTAATGTTAACTTACTCCAAGTGGCTGAAAACATCTTCCTCAGGTATCTCTTGGCAGTACCGGACAGTACGTCTACACTTATCTGCCACACAGAAATGGGTCTGCCTTATCTTGAGGATGTGATCAAGATACAACCTGTCCTTTTGTGGCACAGGGTTTGGACCACTGAAGAGTCTGCATTTAATAGTCATATTTTAAAGGACGCATTGGGAATGGATGGGGCCAAAAAGATAAGATGGCTAGACTATGTCAAGACGTTTTTAACCCAATTAGGCTATAAAGAATATTTTAATGACCCCTCTTCCATGTGTCGGGTATCTAGAAAGGACCTTAAAAATATATGTATGTCATACCTGAGCGAACTTAGAATTACTAGTGAAATGACCAAACCCACGGTGGTGGCACACCATCTCACCTTGATTACTGTTATATTTTGCTAACCACTAAGGATTTTGACAGGTTTTTGTTAACACGCTTCAGACTTAACATCTTGCATAGAACTTTAAGTTTTCATGAGGTAAATGATTGGTCAAGATCACTTTGTAATTGCCCATGTGATGACATATCAGCTCAGTCGTCCATACACATCTTGTTTTTTGCACATTTTATTCCATACCCAGAAAAAGATGGATTGTCCCAGTGTTAAAGAGATTGGAACTGAGACGATGTCGCCCGCATTCCTGGCGCTGCAGAACCTAGATAATGTATTTACTATTGCCTCTGTTGCTGCTTTTTAAAAACTATTTTTAAATTTCGTAAATCAATTGTGATATGAACTTTTACATATATGTTTTTTAGTTTTATTTATTATCTCTATTTTTAATCATGGAATTTTATTGTGATTTATAAATTGTGCTTTTATGGTTATTTCCTGTATAATAACCGAATAAAGTTCTTTTGAATTGAATTGACGTTTCTAAATGTTGTTCTGTGCTTGAAATTGCAATGTCTTTTATATTCTGTTTTTAAAGTTGATTTGCTCATGAAATTGTTATGTATCTTATGTATGTTTTATTTATAAACCTTTTATGGCCTCAGTGTGAGCCAAATAAAGTCATTTTACTGACCGACTGACTACACTGAACAGTCAATAGCATGAGGTGAGAGAGAACTACTCCTTTGGGCAGAGCTTAAGCCTACTCAATGTATATTTTAAAAAGTGCTAACAATAGTCCAGTGGACAGCTGATTTGCCAAGCCAGACTTAATAATGAAAAATAAGTACCTGAATGAAGAAGTTCTGAAGCTGTATTTTTTACCGCTTCTGGCTTGTAACATGAACTCAAGAAATTACAACTGCTGGGGAGGAAGAATGCAATAAGGGGACAGCTCAGACTGTAGCAGCCAACTGACAAAGTGGTATTTTAAGCCTGTAGTGTTATCTGCTCACTTCTCCCACAAAACAGGACTTTCTGCTTTGCACGTGTTTATGAGAGTTTATTGACAGGAAAGTGAGTGAATTGTTATGAACAAATAGTAACTTTGAAACTGCCATCCCATTATGAGCATATCGGGGGATTGGGGGAGTTTAAATGTTTCTAAATGTTCAATCATTTATAGGGTCCTCATTCACAACTTCCTTTTTATAAAAGTTAGAAAACTACTCCCAGAGTATTTCCTTTATGTTTACAGCATATGTACAGCCTTCCCAGGATTCCCAAAAGTATCAGAAGTACTGCTAGAAATCTATAGCAGTCAATGTTTTCCTGCACTGCTCCCAGTGGCATAGCAAGGCTGCCTTGGGCCATAACGCAAGGAAAGAAAATTGATCCCCGGACTATGGATGGATAATAAAAGTCAGCCATAAGGGGGTGCAGTAAGACTCCGACACCTCTGGGCCCCAGTGCCCCAGCAGCACCAATGAATGTTACATCCCTTATTACTCCACCTCTTTCAGTAGTGGACAGTTCAGCAAAGTATGGTGGAAATAGTTTTTCTGTTTTCTCTACACAGGAAAAGTTTTTTCATGTGCAGAAACTGCCTATGTTACTTCTCTTTGAAATCTGTATATGTTTGCTTCATGTTTCCATTCTGAGAACAGTTACTTCAACCTTTTTGTGAGTGACTTTAGAGGTATACACTGGATTGAAATATCCTTGCAGGATGTTTGTGCATCACTTCTACCTCGTGCTATACTGGTTGTTAAAGGCCCTCTCCCTCGTTATAGGCCCTCGACTGCAGCTCAGGCCTAGAACTCCTTTTAAAAATGGGTATAGCCCTCCGCAGTGGGCTATGAGGCTATAATGACACCTAGACACACTGGGATCCAGTGAATCTCTCTCGGAACAAATGTGAGTGTTTGTCAGTATTTTACTTCTGTAATCAATATGGCTGCCTCGTTTTAAATAACTTAGACATAGGCCACAGATATCTATATCATAGAAAGAGGAGTTCATGGTTGAGGGAACAATTACTGACTAATTTCTTTGAATGAGATAAGGAATGACTTAGGATAAAAATAGCAATGCAACAAGTTGGTTATTTATTCATATGAAGTGGGTGGTCCCGATAGGCCATTCCGTAATTTGTAAGGAAAGACTCTTAAAACATTCTTTGTAAATAGATTCCTTCTCTGACAAAGTGTGTTTGTAATAGAGACTGTTAAAGTAAGGTGGTAGTCCTTAATGGCTTGGCAAAGGTGGGGCCTGTATAATATGTAGGGTCACTGGTATTGTGCAATTGATTCTGCAGCAGCTGCATTTTCTGCATAATTATAGATTTGCAGGATTTGACTCATATTTGTTCATTTTCTGCATAGTGTGCAGATTTAATAAAAAAAATGTGTTTCTACCTCAAAAGAATCAAAAGTTACTAAAAACACTGCCACACGTTTTGCCACGCAGTGGCAGACCCTTTACTGCGCAACAACTCATACTAATGAGATGTAATCTCTGCCCAGACAGTCTTAACATCGTAAAATGACAAACTAGAGTAGCAATACTACCACAAAACTTGCAGCATTGTGCTGCATAATATGCTTTTTGGTGTCTTATAATTTAGTTAATTCTGCTGCATAAGTTGCTACACCCTGCCACATAATTCCACTGGCCCTGATAATATATCAAGTAGTTGTCCTTTGTCTTTTTTTAGAAAGTACATTCCATTGTAACATTCTTGTAAAACATCAGATATAATTTGACTGTCTCAATTTATTTGAGCTTTTCTATCAAGGATTCCAAGTGTAGGAAATCAGAAAATACCTGTTCTTATATGTCACCGAATTCAATGGTCTTCTTATAAATCCTTCATTGAGCCACTTTTCTTCCATGGCTTCTTTAACAGTAGGCCGCTTGGCAGGATCGGGTTCAAGCAATAAGCGCATAAACTGTACAGCGCCTGCAAAGATGCATGAACAGACATAACTTACTTGACAATTCCACCTCTAAAACCATTTTTCAAATAAGTAAAAGGCAGTGGTGCCTCCTCCACTAAGGCGGAGGTGCCTCGCCCCACTGCGCTATGAGCAGTGGAAATGAAAAAGAAACTGATAATAACAGAACGTTATTATCATTTTATTTTTAGTATAATGGAGCCAGGTTAGGGTTGGGTGGGGTGGGCTCACGTCAGAGGGAGGAGTCGGTGTACCATAAGTGTGCATGACGGTTTGGCCGGCGGTCTTGGGCTTACCAAACCATCATGCGCACTTAGCATGTTCTCCACCCGGCTGTATTGCACAGCCCTGTGGAGAACATGCACAGGCTCCAACTCTCTGTCTGAACGCCGAACCAGGCTGCTCAGACCCATCACAATGCTGCTGTCATGCTGGTGACAGCAGCGTCGTGATTGGCTAGGGGCGTCTGGGAGACTGGATGCTGCTGGGAACAAGGAAAATAAAGAGGACAGAGGAAAGGCGGCAGCTGGTGACCAGCAGGTAAGTCTTCTTTTTTTTCTTCTTTTTTTCTAATCCCTCCCGCCCCGCCCCCCCACCACCACCATTCCCTACCAGCCACCACTGGTAAAAGTCCCTGCACTGATTCATTTCCATGTCGCCTGAATTCAATTTCTGCCCCTTTGATTTTGAATACTATGCCTAGTCAGTTGGGATTTGGTGAGGTAGTCAAGCACATCTTTTTTTTAAAGAAAGTAGTTTGGCTTCTTGTTTTATGTGTCTTAATGATTTTTTTCGAAACACAATTCAAAGAACGCCAACCGAAAGCAAGCAAAAATTCAGCTAACTAGCAGTTTGTGGAAGGATAGAGGAAGGCTGATAACTTATTTTAAAATAATAACAATACTTATATATTCACTTTCAGCTAATATAAATTTTAAATTTAAGACCTGGTATCAAATAGCGCTTAGAAGGATCTGTGGATTGAGCAACACAATTCATGTGGTTACCATTGTGTAATCATTTTGCTGCCCAAGAAAAGTATAACTCCAAACAATTGCGAACGCTTACAACAGTTTCCTAACTTAATTCATGAAATAAGCTTATTTCATGAAATACATTTGTATTAAAGTTCACTTCTTACAACAGACATAGGCGCACAACCAGTCCCAGAAACCCTAATAGCTATCATAGGAAATTGACGATGAATCGCTCACAATCTTTCCATCCAGGCTGTATAGCCTGCTTCATTCTTGGAGATAAAACACTTTGGCGTTATAATCATGGACATCATTTGGGGAGTCGCACCTGCTACCCCTGGCTTGCTCCCTGCTACCCTTGGGACTTCATTTGCGAACCCTGGCCTTGGAGGTGGCAAAAGCAGTCCCAGGAAAGAAGGTAAACAGTCTCCTGATGAGCACAGTTTATGTTCTGCTGCGTCCACTGGATTGAAATAAATAAGTACATTCAGCAGATGAATGGCAATCTTCTGAATAAACAAAAGAGTGAAATAAAAACACCCACTGTTGAACAACTTATCATGTTTCATTATTGGGAATAGATTAAAAAATTTATTTGAATCATACCTTTTTGAGTTTGGATCAAGATTGTTCTTAAAACAACGTTTTATGTGGAATTCAGTCCCTAGCCAACTTGTTACTCCCATTGTACAAAAAACATGATAAGGGTGACTTAGTAGATGTTTGCATATGACATATGCACATAACCCTTGAAATTGTAGCTTTAGTTGTTGGATATTATTCACAAATATATCCACTTTCACTACTGGTGTTCTTGCTACAAGAGTGAAAATCAAACCACTGGTCTGAGAATTTTCATTATTCAATTGGTTACAATCTGATAATTTGTGCCTACTTTTTCTTGCCCTGCTTTGTTCCTTGCCTCCTCTTGATATGAGTGCTTTTCAGTCATGAGACAATTACCTCTGACCTGGCTGAGTAAGAGAATGGGTCACAGCATAAAACAGGAGAAGGACAGAGACATAAAGCAGTGAGAGGTAGACAGACATAGTGATTCAAAGAGAAATAAAGAGATGCTAGGTAGAGCAAGCACAATGACAAGAGGTATAGAAAAACACATTAGGTAAAGAGAGTATATGGAAGAGAGAAAGGAAAGAGAGAAAGGGTGGAGGATAAAGAGAGAAATGTGGCATTGATTGAAAACAAAAAGTTGCAAAACAATTAATGAAATAGAGAGAGATGAGAGGTCAATACAGAGGTAGGGAGAGTTGTGAGATAGATAAAGAGGAAGAAACAAAGAGGCAGAGAGATTTATAAAAAGAGGTAGAGAGAGATATAGTTAAGGTGGAGAGGGTGAGTTGAAATGGAAAAGGAGGCCCAGAGAGAGAGCTATGTGTTTGTATGTGCCTTAGAGAGAGAGAGGAGTTAATGATAGAGAAAAAGAAGTACACATAGAGAAATAAAGGAACCAAAGAAAACAGTAAGATATTTAGAGAGGTGAAGAAAAAGAAACATTGGTAGAAATAGTATGTGGAAAGGTGATATAGTGAACTGATGTTGAAGTAGATTTAGAGGTTAGGTAGTGAGAAAGGTGGGATAGAGAGGGGTGAGGTGGCGAGAGAGAAATGAGATAAAACGCTTTGACAAAGGTTAGACAAAGTGGTGAGGCAGAGAAAAGGATGAGAGAGAGGAAGAGAGAGTTAAGGTTACTGTAGACAAGGAGTGGGTGATAGGGATGTGAAGTGAAGATAGATATGGGGTTGTGTGGGAAGTAAAGTAGATGAAAGAGAGATGGGGCGGTCAGATAAAGAGCAGAAAGGTATACTCAGAGAGAGGGAGTCAAGGTCATGAGAGGGAGGTAGAGAGAGATAAAGTTGTGTGAGGTATACTGGGTATATTGAGGGAGAGGTAAGTTAGAGAAAGGTAAGGTAGAGAGAGCTGAGATAGTTAAGAGGTAGGTACCTAAAGATGTAGAGAGTGAGAGAGAGAGGTTAAGAGAAAGGGGCAAATTAGAAGAGGTGGGGCTAAATAGGGAGAGATAAATGACACATTAGTTTTCAATGTAAGTGCCACCAACTGACTGAGAATGCAAGGATTAATGAAGGACATGACCAGCCAGGTCTGACATGCACATTAAGCACCTGTTAATCGTGCTCAGCTGTGAAATTAGAAGAAGCTGGATTTTATGAGCAATGTTAGTATGGTAGAAATTCCTGCTGTCCCACTCATTTTATCAGGCCCCCCCCCCTGAAAGGTGGGGGCTCTGGGCAGTTGCCCACTTTGCTCTTGCCCTAAAAGTTCTTTGAACTAAATTACTGTAGACCCTTATTGTGACAGATAACCTAGAAAAGGTAAAACATTTAAGAGACTGGACTCTTCAGTTTGGGTTGATGTTGGACCTCACCTTTCTAATCAGTCATTGCACCCTGGTCCCTGCTCACTTCTGCTATAACTGGGTATACAAAACATTAATTGCTATTGCATGACATGCCCACCTAAAAAATCTTGGTGGTACACATTCAAGTAGACCAAGTGGTAAGTGTATGCTCATACTCAGGCAGGCAGGAGTCGGTCTCCCATATGTCATGGAGATGCCTTCCCTATTCTTACCATCATGCTTGAACTGGATGCATTGTTGTAGGGAGCCGGTTATTCTGCAGTTTCAAGGACACTACCATTATGTTTTGTGATGCTCCACTTCAAGTCATATTCTTTACATATGTGTAGCTGTGGGCTTTGCTTAGGGACAAGTACAGTACAAGGGGCAAGCACAATAAATGCTGGAGATCGGACAAATCCCGTTATTGAGAGGAATTATCCTCGAACGAAATTTAAAATCAGATAGGACTCAGAGCCAAATTCTGCACAGGCTGTCTGATTCATCCCAGAGTGGCACAGGCTTGCCTAGTGTGAGTAAACATACCTTTCCTTTTTCTTTATCTTGTAATACTGCTATAGGGGTATGCACTATATGAGTAGGATAAATACCCTGATGAGTCCCTGCAGGTCTCATGGTGGTATTTACTTTCCCAGCGAGGTACAATGATACTTTTGCCATTGCCTTAGGACTACAAATATATATCTGTTTTCCAACTGGACTCTAGGAACCTAGTACCCAACATCTGGAATACCGTTTGGCATTGGCTCCTGAGGTGATATTGAATGATGCTATCACCAAATTCAATACCCCCTGGCAGGTGACAGGCCCAGAATGGATTCCAGCTCCATCATTGAAGGAGGACAAAACCCACGATAGAACCCAGTCACTCAAAAGCATAGCTCTAAAGTCTTGATGACTCTTGCAGCAGCATGCCAAACTCTCCTCAGGGGTATCAGGTAAGCTACTGGGAAGATGTGGAAAAAAAATTAAAACCAGAAAAAATGGAAAGAAATGCTGGCAGATATGATAGGCACCTTACATAGGTGGATGTGGCGTTAGGGTTTATAAGTGGGTGTATCCAGTGCCTTCACTAAGGTCTATGTTGAGGTATAATTGTGGCCGTCTTGATATTTAACTGTAAAGGTATAGTTGTGGCAGCCTTTCTATTTAACTGTTTTATACCATATGCATTAATTGCTAAAAACAATTATAACGATTGAAATGACTTAGATTGACTTTTGTAAACAGGATGGCTACTTTAATCATGAATATTTTTGTATTTGAAACATCACCTAAATTAATTAATTCATAGGAAATGAAATGTTTTTTATTTCGTTTAAATTTGTGATGGACATAGTACAGGAAGAAAAAAATAAATGAGATTACCTATATAAATACAGCTGACAACAGGAGGTGAAAAATGTATATTGAGATTGTTAGAGGAATGATTTACCTGTTGAGATATCGGGTGGAATAGGGCTGATTTCCCCGTTTACCATCTTCTGATGAAGTTGTTTGATATTAAATGGTTCCACGGTAAAAGGCAATGTTCCAGTAAGCATAGCAAACATACTAACTCCCCTGTCAAAGAAAATAAAAATGTTAAAACTATATGTAACAAAGTTCTAACCACTAAAACTTCAATCCAATACAGGCAGTTGAGCAAATAGTGCTTGCTGAACTCACTATTATTGAACACATTTACAATATTTTCACACGGAATAGTGGGTGGACCAGAGCACTTAAGAAACAATCTGAAAATATAACAATATCCACTCTTGATGGTTATTATTACATTATTCAATGTATGTATTTCTTTGTACTTAATGTATGTAGATGTATGTATTGTATGTATGCATCTATTTATACATCATGACACCTCCTCTGTTTTTCGAAGGTCACCTTTCACAACGCGGCGGCCTCAGCTTGCAGGAAAACAGCAACCCGCAGCACATCACCCACTCTTCCTCTCCATTTTAGAAAAGGATAACGCTGATGGCCACAATTAAAGATTCAATAATATACAAATGGTTTTATTTGGCACAATGGGACCCATAGCGTTTCGGCTTCAAACAGCGAGCCTTGTTCATGGATGGGTGCGATAAAAACATTTGTATATTACAGAATTTTCAATTGTGGCCATCAGTGCTATCCTTTAATAAATGGAGAGGAAGAGTGGGCGAGATATATAAATATATATATGTAAATAAATATATATATATATATATATATATATATATATATATACATATATATATATATATATATATCCCTTTTCCGTCAATCCCTCCAATTGCGCTTCCTTTCACAGGATTGATGCAGACAGCAAGGTATGATGCTCCAACAAAGTTTTATTACATTGACATGCAACCCATGATGCGTTTCACCCGCAGCAGCCACCTTGATCACATGTATGTATGTGTATATATATATATATATATATATTCACTGAAAAAACCATAGGTTTCAGGCACGTTATAGTTAGAAATTAGCATTTAAAAAACCTTACAAATTCACTGAAAAAACCATAGGTTTTAGGGACAGTTATAGTTAGTTAGACATTGCACTATAGCTTACACCCAGCAATGCACTGCTGATGACGTCACATATTACATCACTCATGACATGGTCAGTGACATCACTGATGACATCTCAAATGACATCACTGATAATTTCTAACTATAACGTGCCTGAAACCTATGGTTTTTCAGTGAATTTCAAAGGTTTTTTAAATGCTAATTCCTAACTATAACATGTCTGAAACCTATGGTTTTTTTCAGTGAATTTCAAAGGTTTTGTAAATGACAATTTTTAAATGTATTAATTGTTATATTTATTTTTTTGATACTGATTTACTAAATTTTTTTAAACTATTTATTTTTAGATATTTTATTTTTTAAATTACATTGTAATTACATTATACATTACATTACAAAATATACTTTCTCAGAATGAATTACTTTAGTTTAAATACTTTGCAAATAGGCAATAGACTTTTAAGTACAGTAGTTACAGTTGTTGCAATGGGCAACACAATTTCAAACACAATGCAACATTGAGCTCAATGTGAATTTCTAGTTAAATGCAATTAGTTACTTTATGGATTACTTTTCTAACCACAGGACTGGATCCTAGATTCAGTCCTGGGACATCTCCTGTAAACAGTTGAGTAAAAGCGTTTTGGTTACAGTAGTGATTTTTAAGGAATATTATTGTATTTTAAAAGTTGACACTTAGAAACTTTTTCACATAGAATCACCAATGTTATCCTATGGGAGGAAATTCACTTAGCAGGTAAGTAGTGTTATCGTTACTTTTTCTTACTCAGTGGTGGATCCTGGATCCAGCACTGGTGCATCTCCTGTAAACAGTTGAAGTCATACAGGCAATTTTTAAGGAATATTTGTAGTTTGTGAAAATCGACACTTTGAAACTTTTCTGCTGAAAACCAGACAATGGATTCCTATGGAAGAAAATACAAGTTACTGGTAAGTACGGTTAAAATTACTTTTCAGGATCAGTACTGGGCTCAAAGATGCAGCACTGAGTAAATCGGAATTCGTAGTTCTGCTGATTTTAGAGGAATATTTGTATGTTTCAAAAATCGACACTTAGAAACTTTTTCAGCAAAAAGCAGGCAATGATATCCATGGAAGGAAATTCAAGTTACTGGTAAGTACGGTTAAAATTACTTTTCAGGATCAGGATCAGTACTGGGCTCAAAGATGCAGCACTGAGGTCTCTACTGATAACAGGTGAGTAAATCGGAATTCGTAGTTCGGCTGATTTTAGAGGAATATTATAAAGTTCCAAAACTCCACACTTAGAAGAATTTCCAAGTGAAACCAGTCAATGTTAGCCTATGGAAGGAAATTCAAGGTAAGTACGGTTAAAATTACTTTTCAGGATCAGTACTGGGCTCAAAGATGCAGCACTGAGGTCTCTCCTGATAACAGGTGAGTAAATCGGAATTCGTAGTTCGGCTGATTTTAGAGGAATATTTGCACAATGGTGAAGGAAGGGGGTGGGGCCTGAGGTGACATGTCTGCAAACACGCCCTGTGGCGTGTTTTAAGTTGGAGAATGAATTCCTCCTCAATCCCGAGGGTCCCTAGGGGCCAACTAGCCCACCAGATACCTCCAGTATGCGCCAGAGAGCTGCGTTGCAGAGAGGTGTTCAGAGGCCACGCCCCTTTATACAACACTCTGCAACGCAGCTCTGTGGTGCTTACTGGAGGTACCTGGTGGGCTAGTAGGCCCCAGGGACCCTCAGGATTGAAGAGGATTTAATTCCCCATCTTAAAACGCGCCACAGGGCCTGTTTGCACACATGTCACCTGAAGCCCCGCCCCCTCCCTTCACCACTGTGCAAACGCGCCCGTGGCGCGTTTTAAGTTGGGGGATTAAGTCCCCTTGAATACTGAGGGTCCCTGGAGTCCAACTAGCCCACCATGTATCTCCAAAAGCGCCACAGAGCTGCGTTGCAGAGAGGTGTAAAAGGGGCGTGGCCTCTGTACACCTCTCTGCAACGCAGCTCCCTGGCGCATACTGGAGGTTCCTGGTGGGCTAGTTGGCCCCAGAGACCCCCAGTATTCAAGGGGAATTACTTCCCCTTCTCAAAACGCGCCAGGGGGCGCGTTTGCAGACTGCTGCAGGGAGGGCGGGGCCTCCGGCACCATGCCGGTCTTTTTTTTTCTCTGTCTTTTTTTTTTAATGGGAGGGGGGCTGCGTGGCCCCCCTTCCCTCAGCCACTTTTGGCCCCGGGGACCCCATCCCCCGGGGCCTCAGCATGTTCTTTTTTTTTTTTGTAAAATAAAAAAAACGGGAAGGGTGCAGCGTGGGCCCCCCATCCCTGGGCCTCTATTGGCCCCAGGGACCCCATCCCCCGGGGCATGGCCACTGTTTTTTTTATACAATATTCGGAGGGGGGCTGGGTGGCCCCCCTCCTCAGACCATTTAAGGCCCCGGGGACCCCATCCCCCGGGGCCGGCCTTTGCCTTTTTTTTTTTAAATCCTTTTTTTGGGAGGGGGGCTGCGTGGCCCCCCTCCCGGGCCACTAATGGCCCCGGGGACCCCATCCCCCGGGCCGTGGCCACTGGTTGGGTACTGTGGGGGGGTCCCCAATCCCCGCACGGTCCTGCCGGCTCCCGCGTCCTGCGGGAGCCGGAATTGCTTTCCATAAGGAGCTGCTGACATGCAGCTCCCCTTATGGAAAAGCAATCTGCTTTGCTTCATTGAAGCGAGAGCAGGTTTCCCTGCTCTCGCTTCAATAAAGCAAAGCAAGTTTGCAATGACAGGGCGGGAGCCGCGACGCTCCCGCCCTGTCATTGCAAACAGCAGTGTCCCGGGGGTGGGCACCCCGGGACACTGCAGGAGCCGGCCCTGGGGGGTGGCGGTCCCCAGGGCCATCACGGGCTCCAGGAGGGGGGCCGCACGGCCCCCCTCCCTTCAATTGCACAGCCCCGGGGAGGTGGTGGTCCCCGGGGCTTCGGGGGTCTGAAACGGACCCCCAAATTTCTTTTCTAAGTGCCCCGGGGAGGTTATTAAAATTAAAAAACAGAAGCCCTGGGGGGTGGCAGTCCCCGGGGCTGCGGGAGGGCGGAGAGCCCTCCCGCACCATTTTTTATTTAAAGACCCGGGGGGTGGCAGTCCCCGGGGCTTGGGGGGTCCTTAGAGGCCCCCCCAAAACTAGAAACCCACCCCCCGCATGCCCCTGGGACTTGGCCCACCCGGGGGCAAAATAGCATGAAAGCGCGGGAGACCGCGCTTCGATTTTTTTTTTTTATCGGCGGGATTCGCGCACCCTAAGCGCATCCCGCCGATTTTTAAAAAGAAAAAAAAGCTTTTTTCTGCCCAGGGGGAACTTGTGAGCAGACCTAGGGGGTCAGGGTGTTTCTATCCTGCCCCCTTTGTGCGTTTTGCGCACTTGTTTCTTCTGCCTCGGTTCTACCGAGGGACAAAATGGCTGCCAACACTTCCTGATTTGGAGTGTTGACAGCCACTTGACAGCCAATTAGCATGCAGCTCGTGATCGGGTCGGTGCGCTCAGGGTGCCCTCAGGGTGCGCAGATCCGACGGGGCCATAGATATATATGTGATTTTACTTGTGATTTTCTCAGGAACTACTGAACGGATTTACACCATTTAAGCAAAAGGCACGAGTCTGAACCAAGGGCTACCTCTTTGCCAAATTTGGTGTAATTCCGTTCAGCAGTTCGGGCTGTAGCCGCGATGAACGGTTCCTATGGAAAAATTAATGGGGTAAACACGTTTTGGGACCCCCCTTTTTTCTCGGCCCCTGCTTGACGAATCACCCCGAGACTTTCAGGATAGGAGCGGACCGGAGCGCCCCAACAAGTTGGAAAATTTCGCGAAGATTCGTCAACCGGCCCCAACGTTATTTCAAATAGAATGTTGCGGATTTCCTATGGAAAATAGGTCCTAACTATAACTATCTACTGGCGACCGCCAGTAGATAATATATATATATATATATATATATATACAGACACCAGTCCCAGGTTACGCGTTGATCTAGCACCACAGGGACACGGACACCAGAGATTTGTGCTTAATCCTATTTTATTTTCCTTGACATGGCGGTATGACGCGTTTCGGCCACCGCGGGTGGCCTTGCTCAAATAATGCAATGCGCCACAGAGACAGCAGATAAATTCTACTTCCGCACCATGTGACTCATTGTGATCATAGTACTTCGTATGGACTCACGGACAAATAAATAATCCTCCTGATATGTATGTGATAAAAATAGTCTCCTGTGATACATCGTTAAAAACCAATATAAAATCACAAATATGTCACTGATTATCTTGTACATTGAGTTCCTAGTGCGGCTTGAATGCCTCATTATTGCTCTTCAATTATTTATTTTTTTTAAACTGTTTTTATTGATAAATACCACAAACAGCATAGCAATGCCTTCCAGTCTCAGCATACATTTAGTTATACAATCAGTATGAATAATAATCCGCGCATAAATAACACATAGACTCGTTATTCTGACAACACCTCTGTGACAGTAAATGTTTCATGCATTTCGACCTCCCCACGGCGCAGCTCCACCGTCGGAGACAGGCAAATATCCCCTCTATATGTATTCCATGCTGCCCACTTACGGTCCCATTTCCCGGGGCATCCTCTGTATTTAAAGACTTCTTTTTCGGCTACCATGGCTCTGTCCATTTCAGTATCCCAATCTCTAATTCGTAGTATCTCCCCTGTCCCCCACTTCTGTGCAATGTTGCATTTGGCGATGGCCCATCCGAGTGAAACCCATGTTTTCTCGGTCTGATTAAAGTCAGTGGCGTCCCATATATTCAGCAGGCACAGTTGCGGGGTGGCCATTAGTTTCTTCCCCCCAGCCCTCTCCAGTTGTTTAGCGATGCCATTCCAGTATGACTGGATGGCTGGACATGCCCAGATCGTATAGAAGAAAGTCCCCTCCTGTTGACATTGTGAGAGGCAAAGGAGGTGAGCCCGCCTGCCTATCCTGACCAAGATCCCGGCTGCTAGGTAGACTTGATGCAGGACTTTGAGCTGGACCAGCCGCAATCTCATGGGGATGGCCACCTCTCCAGGGGAAGCCAAGGCGTCTTCCCACTCTTCTTCCTCAAGCTCGCCCAGATCTGTCTCCCAGTGTTGCTGCAGGCGTGTTAAGAAATCTGGGCGGTTATTAAACAGTTTTTTGTATGTGAGGGATATGGCCTTTTTAGTCATGGGGTCTAATATCAACCTATCTTCTAGTGGGGAAGCCTCAGGAAGTGGGCCGCCCCCTGGTATTACCTTTTTGAGCGTGTGACTGATCTGCAGGTATCTAACTGTTTCGGCTTGTGTGAGGTCATACTCTTTCTTAAGGTCGGCGAAGGTGGCCAGCCCCTTGGAATTCCACATGTCCCCCACCGTTGAAATACCAATTAGATCCCACTTATCAAACCCGGGGCAGGTACTCAATCGACCCGGTTGCTCGGGTTCCCAGAGTGGGGTCGCACGCGTGATTCTATTATGCCAACCCATCTGTTTGTTGACCATGTGCCAGACTTCTATTGTGCGTGCTGTCAGTCTAGTGAGGCCGAGTTTCTTGGGGTTCGTATATAATGCTCTATTATACCCTCCTCGTCCCACAAGCCACCAGTCAGTGCGGAAACCCGGGTCTCCCTGCTCCACGTGTACCCAACGGTTAATCGCAACTAGGTGGGATGCTTGGTAATACGACCTAAGGTCGGGTAGTGCAATTCCCCCATCATACCATCCCGCAAAGAGCTTTTGTTTTGCACTTCGTGGTGCCCGACCGTCCCACAACAAAGAGCGCACAGCACAATCAATACTGGAGAAGTAAGCATCAGGAATTCTATCTGGGGTATTTTGTAACACATAGAGAAAACGCGACAGTGCCAGCATATTAAAAAGGGCTGCCCGTCCCAGAAGAGTCAGGGGGAGAGAGCGCCAATGTTTGCCGTCAGGGGCCCAAGTAAATTTGCTTCATAGAAGCGAGCTGAGTCTGTAGTTATAAAAATGCCTAGATATCAGAAGCTCATTGGTGCTAGTGGGATCTCATATTCTCGCGGAGTACGGGGTGGAGGGCCCGCAGCGGAAATAATTGTGATTTAGACCAGTTTATTGTGTATCCTGAGTGGTTGCCAAATATTCGGAAAATGTGGAGGATACGATGGAGGGAAGAGGTCGTAGAGGCCATGTATAATAAAATATCGTCTGCGTATAATGAGATTCTGTCTTCATGGTCCTCTGTCCATTTAAGACCACGGATCAGAGGGTCTCCCCTCACCCAGATCGCCAGGGGCTCCAACACCAGGGCAAATAGTAAGGGCGATAGGGGGCATCCCTGCCGGGTTCCCCTTTCTAGTTGAAACTGTCTGGAAGTATGTCGGTTCACAACTACCTGGGCCATCGGGCCAGCATACAATAGTTTAATCCATTTTATAAAGTTGGGCCCGAATCCCATTCTTTCCAAGACAGCCCCATTCGATGGTGTCAAAAGCCATTTTGGCATCTAGGGACAAGAGGGCTACGTCTTCCCTGATTGTGTGTTGTCTACCCAGCACCCCGTGTAGGTGCCGTAGGTTCAGGGCGGTATTCCGGCCTGGCATGAAGGTTGACTGGTCTGGGTGTATCAGCCCGGTAATCAGTGGAATGAGTCTATTTGCTAGTAATTTCGCAAGTATTTTAGCTTCAGCTGTAAGCAAAGAAATAGGCCTGTAAGACTGGCTGGCTTGCCTTGTTTGTGGATAATCACAATTGAGGCTAGTCGGATATTGTCTGGCAACATTCCAGTTTCGTAGCTTTCTAAATACATCTGACGAAGGTGGGGCGTTAATTTGGAAGACATAGATTTGAAGAACTCAATCGGGAGCCCTTTTGGTCCCATAGCATTGCCCAATCTGATATCCCGGATGGCTAGTTGGATTTCCTCCTCTGTGGGTTCACCCTCGAGGGAGTCCCTATCTTCTATTGCCAGACAGGGTACATTGATAGTCGAGAGAAGTTCCCCTGCCGTGTGAGGCGAGACTGTCACGGTAGACTTATAAACCGATTCAAAATAGGTAGCCATTGTTTCTGCAATCTGCTGGGGGTCAGTGATTTCTTCCCCTTTAGGCCCCAACAATTGATGCACCCACCATGATGCTTGCTCCCTCTTTTCCAGCCAGGCTAGAAGCTTACCCGTTCTCTCCCCGTGTTCGTAAATTTTATGGCAAGTCGATTTTTGTTTTGCCTTGGCCGACTTCGTAAGAAGCTGCTTGTAGTCTAATGTCTTGACTGCGAGCAATCGCTGCGCTTCATGGTCAGGGGACTGTGCTGGTGTCATTTCCCCCCTCAGGATATCTTCCTCGAGTTGGTCAATTTGTTTAATTAGTTCCCTCTTATGACCCACCATTAGGGAAAGGGCCCTCCCCTTGACAACCGCCCGAACGTGCTCTTCAATTATTACATAATATTCTGAATAGATATTTTACAAAGTTCCTCATAATTCATATTCTTAAAGATTTAAATATCATCTTGATATAATGAAAAACAGAGACGGCATTTTGAACTAAGAACATAAATACAATTAGAGATCATATTTGGAATATTGTGATAAAATTCGATGTTATGGTTTTTCTGTATTAATAGGAGCATTGCTCTAAAAGATCACATAAATATCCGTATAAATATATACATAATAAAATCATGTATATACATTAAAATCCATGGTAACACAATACTAGTCAAGATATCAATAAAGTGCTTAGTGCAAAAACCAATTTTTTTACTTTTAGTTTGATTTCTTTTTAAAGTGCAATAGTTTTTCAAAGTGCTTTGTGCAAAGTGATAATGTCCCTTAAACTTAGGGAACTGTCAAAATACGCAGCTTAAAATATTCCTGCCTTGCACCTATAAGTATAGATATTGTTAACTCCAATAGAAATAGCATCCGCCTCCAATAAATGTCTATAGACAAATATATAAATAGATAAAGTGCTCTGTTGCCAAAGTGACTAATAATTTGACTTGAAAGGCATGTCTGTTCTAAACTGATGTATATATTTTGTTTCAAATCAGTGTCAATTCTTATTAGATGGAGGGAAACAGAAAGCGACTAGTGTGAGTTACTATGACATTCAGTGCTTAAGTGAATACCAGAAGTGCTATACGTTGTATATGTGAGGCATAGGTAAAATACTGAGCATATGAAGATGTGTTGTGACCGAGTGATGTTAATATTGTCATCTCTACTATCTAGGGCTTAATGGAAATTGTGGAGATCATCACCCTGGTTCAGGCCATTGGGGGCTCTTGAGTCAAGTTCTAATATAAACTTGGACTCGACTCGTCTGAGAAGCCTTTCCCTGTTGCCTCCTCTCCTCGATGGTGGCACTGCCCTGATCACAAAATACTTCAGGCACTCCAAATTGTTGTCATGTATTGCTTTGAAGTGTCTGGCCACAGGGTATGTCGGATCAGAATTGACTATCGCCCTAAGATGCTGCAGTATTTTACTTTGTACTGCCTACGTACTGCAGTCCACATGTACATGTTAAAACATATACTGCAAACTCAGTCCTGAAGTTGTACATCGCTTTCAATGGAATCGGTTTGTTATTGAATGCAGGGGTATATTCAAAGGTGTTCTTGCCAAATTTACATGCCCTACATGAGCTACATTTGTAGAACCCTTGTTTCAATGTTAGCCAATTTCCTTTAGCTGTGGGTGCATGAGTTGGTATTTCAGGGCTCGTCCTTACTAAAGCATTATTCATAGACATAGCTCGTCTGAAAGTGAGAGTGGGCGTCGATGGTAGACGCTCCCCCAAGATGGTATCTGTCATGATTATGGGCCAATTACTGTTCATAATGGACCTCACCTGCTTCTGTTGATGACTGTAAGCAGTTATGAGGCAAATCTCAGATTTGGTTCCACCTCTGATTTCATCACTTGCAGGATTATCATGGTTAGACTGGTGTTCTAGTTCTACAGGTAACACATTTTCCCTTGAGATGTTGCTCACTTTCTCTAATGCTTGTAAGATTGTACATTGCAATAAAATTCTTGATCAGTGCTACATATCCTGCGCAGCCTTAAGAATTCTCCATACGGAATACTTTTTATCAAATGGTATGGATGGAAGCTTGCGGCATGCAGGGTAGAATTCCCTGTAGTACTCTTACGATGTAGAGTTGTTACTATTTTGTTGCTTGCTATTTTGACATGTACATCAAGAAAATTAATAGCTGCCCTGGTCATCTCAGCATTGAATTGTAAATTGACATTGTTGACATTAATCCTGGCCACAAATTCCTCAGCATCTTCCCTTGAGCCATTCCATATGATAAAAATATCATCGATAAAACGCATCCAACTTGCGACATGACTGTCAAATTGTTCCTTGTGTGCCACCTGTAGGACCTGCTCCTCTCACAGTCCCCCGTGTAAACACGCGTAGCCCGGGGAGAAGCAGGCCCCTATGGCTAACCCTCTTAAATGTTGAAACACTTTATTGTTAAACATGAAATAATTGTTATGCAGACAAAAACAATCATTTCTAAAATCATTACATTATGTTTATAGCAATGGATAGGTCGTTTGTTTAAATAGTGCTCTACGGCTCTAAGTCCATCGACATGATTAATGCTTGTATATAATGACGAAATGTCTAATGTGATCAATAAGCACTCATCGGACCAGGGAACCTTTTTCAGTTTGCTTAAAAAATGGCTGGTGTCACGTATGTAAGAAGGCAACGTTCATACAAATTCTTGCAGATAGTAGTCAACATACTGCAATACTTTTTCCAACAGTCCTCCTCTGGCCGAAATGATGGGTCTACCTGGAATAGGAGTGACTTTTTAATGAATTTTTGGAATGAAGTATATGACTGGTGTTATTGGAAAATCATTTCGCAAAAATTGAAATTCATCATTGGAAATGAGCCCATTCCTCTTCCATTTAATTAAGTGTTTGCCAAAAGTCTCTTTAATTATTTTCAGTTGAAGAACATTGGACTTTTTGTAGCACTCTAAATCATCCAAATATCTGTGTGCTTCTAGCATGTATTCATTCTTTGGCCACAGAACTATGTTTCCACCTTTGCCCGATTTGTTGATAATCACATCATTATTATTTTGTAATTTCTTAATTAATTCCTGGTATTTCTTTTCCTTGTATTTCATGTTTCTTACTTTCCGTTGTGTTTGCACTTCTAGTTTCTTGAGTGCATCTGTAACGACATCGTGGAAGATATCGATGGCATCTCGAGGCATGTTGGGAATGAATGTAGACATAGGTTTGAATGGACTTGAGTTCACCGCAGATGGAGCAATGCCAACTTCCACAAGAACACTCTGAGTTGAGGATATCATGTTCTCTTCTATGTTGTTTTGTGCCAAGGCATTTAGTGTTCTAAGAGTAGGTATGTCAGACACCACTAGATAGGAAAGATTGGGTGCAGAAGCCTGTGATGCATATGACTGTATATCTGCCGATTTTTTGATGGCGTAATATTTAGTAAATTTTCATTTTCTAATGAATTTAAACACGTCTACTCGTGTTTGCACATAATTAAAGTTACTTTTGGGGCAAAATGACAGCCCAGAAGAGAGTAGTTGTGTCTCTGCTGCATCCAACGTGACATCTGATAAGTTGATGACTGTGTTATTGCTCCTTATTGTTGCATTTTCTTCATACAATTGTTTTGTTGCCTTTTGTTTCTTGAGTTTGTTGCATTGCCTCCTTGCCCAGCCTTCTTTGGTTGTGTCTTTTTCTTGTATCGTCTGGGGATTCCGTGGCCTTAGCGTTTGGCGACGTTCCCGTCTTAAAAAATCGAGTTCTTCAGCAAAGGTCAATTTTCCCATATCTTCGCTGCCTTGACCTCCCATGTTGGTAGAATTCTCTGATTCAGTTTCACTTAGAATTGAGCTGGCATCAGATGTAGACGCTGAATGAGATCCATTACCTTGATTCGTAATATTCACCTGTTGTATTGGGTTACTGTTGGTGAAGTGCTTGCGCTTGATAAAATCATACTTTTTGGAAAACATAAAAATTTGACCTGATTCATAATCTAGTTTGTCACGAGCAAACTTAAAAGCTTTTCTCGTTTTGATTATTTCCTCTTGTTTTTTGATTCTGCTTTTGATGTCATTCCTAGTTTTAACCATCAGGTCTTTTAGATCAGATTTGTCAAGTTCTGTCTTTGTACTTTCGATTTCTTTAAGTATTGTTTCTCTGTCCGAGCGTGCATACAAACGTACATATATTTTACCTACTGGTGGTCGCCAGCAGGTAGTTATAGTTAGGACCATGTTTCCATAGGAGAAGCATTTTTTGACTTGCCTACATCTTTGGTGCCCTTTGACGAATCTTCACAAAAGTTTCCAACAAAAAGGGCCAAGTTAGGTCTTCTTGTACATGGAACATTTCAGGGTGATCCGTCAAGTGATGACATGAGAAAAAGGAGTGGTAAAAAAAAAGTATGTTCCTATGTAAATTCCCATAGGAGCTTTGAACACGACTAAAGCCTGAACAGCTGGACAGAATTACAACGAATTTTGCAGAAAGGTAGACTAGGTTACGCAGATCACGCTTTCACTTATTTGGTGTAAATCTGTTCAGTAGTTGTTGAGAAATTTAAGGAAATCCCATTTAAATATCTACAATTGCGGCTAATTCGCAAAGTTTTTGTGATGCGCACACCAACAGGAATGCCTCGATTGGCTGGTCGCAACCTGATCAGAAAGATGAGGCTACCATTTTACCTCATCGTAACAGTCCCCAGGGCTCAACCCAAATGGCAGAAAGAAGCATAGGGGATTAGGTTGGATGTGCACTGATCCCATGAGAGGAATATAGGTGTGTTTGAGGAACCCCTTATGAGTATAATATGTCAAAAGGGTTTTTCCCATTCGTCAGATTCACTAATTCGACATGACTGCCAGCGTGGTCTCCCATGTAATGTCGCAATTGATTTGTGAATATACCTCGCAATTACTTTGCGAATATCACTGAAAAAATAAAAAAAATGTTTATACACCCACCCTCAGTCAGACATTCACACACCCACTTACAGACCCACGCTGAGACTCATGTACCCACTCACTCACTCACTCACTCAGATGTTCATGCAGCCACTGACATACCCATTCAGATACTTATGCACCTCCTCACAGACCCACTCAGATAATCACCACCCACTCACAGACCCACACTCCCACTCACAGACCCACTTAGAGACTCACGCACCCACTCACAGACCCACTCAGACACTCATGCACCCATTCACAGACCCACACAGATACTCATGAACCCACTCACAGACCCACTCAGAGACTAACATACCCACTCAGAGACCCATGCACCCACTGATAGACCTACTCAGACAATCACGCACCCACTCACAGACCCACTCAGATACTCACACACCTACTCTCAGACCTACTCAGACACTCTCACACCCACTCACAGACCTACTGAGACACTCATGCACTCACTCACACACTCACTGTCAAAGGTTAGTGGTTACAGTTAGGAAATAAAATTTAAAAAACCTTAGAAATTCACTTTAAAAAAACAAAGGTTATAGGGATGTTATAGTTAGGAAACAACATTAAAAAAAACCTTATAAATTCACTAAAAAACCCTAAGGTTATAGGAACGTTATAGTTATGAAACAACATAAAAAAACTTAGAACTTCACTAAAAAAACAAATGTTACAGGGATGTTATAGTTAAGTTCAGATTTCACTCGTACAAAAACAGTGAAATTGAGCAGTTATAATTAGCTGAGCTGACTATAGCTTACACCCCGCAGTGCACTGCTCATGACCTCACATATTAGATCACTCATGACATGGTCAGTGACATCACTGAGGACATCTCAAATGACATCACTGATGACATCATCCACAGAAGCACTCACACACCCATTCAGACCCCTATGCAACCTCTCATACACCCACTCACACACCCACACAACCACTCACATACCCTTTCCCAGACCCATACAAGTACTTATACAACCACTCACTCATCCATAGAGCTACTCACACACTCACTCATATAGCCACTCATACAGCCACTCACTCACTCATACAGCTACTCATACAACCATTCACTTACCCATACAGCCACTCACACAGCCACACACTCACCTATACAGCCACTCACACATCCACTGATTCACTCATACAGCCTTTTAACATAGCCACTCACTCACCTATACAAGCACTCAAACACTCACTCACACACCCACACAACCACTTACATTCCCATTCACACATCCATACAAGCACTCGCACATCCACTCAATCACCCATACATCTATTCACACATAGACTTGCTCAACAATACAGCCACTCACACACCAACTCACTTAACCAAACATCCACTCTAACAGTCACTCACTCAAACAGGCCCTTACACAGCTAGTCACTCACTCATACTGGCATTCAGATACCCACTCACCCACCCATACAGTCACTTAGATACCCATTCAGCCACCCATATAGTCACTCACTCTAAATTTGCTCACCTCAAATGTCAGCTTTTCTATCAAAGTCTTTAAGCATAGGATTAGCACAGTGCCATCCATGCCGAGATAGAAAGGGAGAAAGTATTTTGCAATTTCCACAGCAAAGTCCCTTGTGTTTGGACAAAGCTATACCTCTCTGAAGAGCTCTAATAAAAGCGAAACACTTGTCAGGGGTTGCTTTTATTCATTGCAGGTTGGCTTGGTTGTTGTTTTACCAATTCACAGCTGTAATACTGTGCCTGGAGTGGTAAAAGGCTTTGGTCATTTTAAAGACTTTGCTGTGGAAATGGCAAAAGACTTTGTCCCTTTCTATCTCAGCATGGATGGCATTGTGCTCTATACTGTAGCTGCTTTCCACCTAAACTTGAGAACTACCAAGAGTTCTCTGCTCCTTTTTTTGCATAGATATGTGTGTATATATATATATATATATATATATATATATATATATGTATATATATATATATATATATATATATATATATATATTACCTACTGGCGTTCGCCAGTAGGTAGTTATAGTTAGGACCTTGTTTCTATTCAAAAAGCATTTTTTCTTTTGGCAATATCTTTAGTGCTGTTTGATGAATCTTCGCGTAATTTTCAAAACTAATGGTTCACTCAGGTCAGCTCCTGTCTGGAAAGTTTGGGGGTGATTCAGCAAGCGGAGGCCAAGAAAAAAAGGGGAGTCCCAAAACGCGTTTTCTCCATGTTAATTTCCATAGGAAATTTTGGAACAGGCTACAGCCCGAACTGCTGAACGGAATTACACCAAATTTGGCAAAAAGGTAGCTCCTGGTTCAGAAAGCGCCCTTTTTTTTAAATGGTGTAAATCCGCTCAGTAGTTTCTGAGAAATTCAAAAAATTAAAATATCGATATCCGAGCACCGAGGAGGATTCGCGAACCCTCCTGGGCATGAGCTTCGCTCTGATTGGCTGCCAACACTCTAAACCAGAATGTGTTGGCAGCCATCTTGTGACTCGGTAAAACCGAGTCACAAGAAAAAGGTAAAACAAAGATAAAAAACAAGAAAAGGGGGAAGGGTAGAAACAACCTGACCCCCAATGGCCCAAAAAAGCTTTTTTTTCAAATAATTTCATCCGAATTTGCGCTGGGTGCGCAAATCCGGCTGAAATTATGAAAAAAATCAAAGCGCAGTCTCCCGCGCTTCGTTTGTTTCAAGCCCTCCGGTGGGCCAGGTCCCGGGGGCAATTGTTAATTATGGTGTGGGGGCCCGTGGAGGCCCCCACAGCCCCGGGGACCGCCACCTCCACACGGCTTTGTTTATCATATGCAGGGGGCATGTGGCCCCCCGCAGCCCCGGGGACCGCCACCTCCCTGGAGCTTTTTTATAAAAAATGCATGGGGGGCTCCTGCCCCCATGCTGCCCCGGGGGTGTTTAATTATTTTTGGGGGGCCTCGCGGGCCCCCCAAGCCCCAGGGACCACCACCTCCCTGGGGCTACATGATTTAAATGCGGGGGGCCATGTGGCCCCCCCGCAGCCCCGGGGACCACCACCTCCCCGGGGAACTAAAATGAAAGTGTGGGGGGCTCGAGCCCCCCCACACTGACCCAGGGACCACCACCTCCCCGGGGAACTAATTATTTACATAGGGGTCTGTTACAGACCCCCGGACCCCGGGGACCACCACAACCCCGGGGCTTTAAAAATGCTGGGAGGGGGCCGTGCGGCCCCCCTCCTGGAGCCCTAGATGGCCCTGGGGACCGCCACCCCCTAGGGCCGGCTCCTGCAATGTCCCGGGGTGCCCACCCCTGGGACATTGCCGTTTGCTATGGCAGGGTGGGAGCACAGCTCCCGCTCTGTCATAGCAAATACTGCTTTGCTTCGTTGAAGCGAGAGCAGGAAACCTGCTCTCGCTTCAACGAAGCAAAGCAGATTGCTTTTGGGCAAGGGGAGCTGCATGTTAGCAGCTCCCCTTGCCCAAAAACAATGCCATCTCCCGCAAAAGGCAGGGAGCCGGCAGGGACCGTGGGGGCATTGGGGCTCCCCCACGGTCCCCATCAAGGAGGCCAGGCCCTGGGGGATGGGGTCCCCGGGGTCAGAAGTGGCCCGGGAGGGGGCCACGTGGCCCGCCTCCCCTAATTAAAAAAAATTAAAAAAGAGGCCTGGTCCCGGGGGATGGGGTCCCCGAGGCCAATAGTGGCCCAGGGGAGGGGGCCGTGTGGGGGATGGGGGTCTCCGGGGGCATAGTGGAAGGGAAGGGGGCCACACGGCCCCCTCCCGTACATATAAAAAAAAACAAGGCCAGACCCCGGGGGATAGGGTCCCGGGGCCAATCTTGGCCTGAGGAGGGGGGCCACGCGGTCCCCATTTAAAAATGATGGGGCCCCCGGGGTGAATACTGAATAATGGAAGAGAGGCGTTTTTTTTTCTTTTGAGTTTGGAGTTGCGACTCCAACGTGGCTCTCAGCGCAGCCCCCCATGTAACGTCGCGTTGGATTTGCAAATTCACCTTAAATAAATAATTAAGTAGTCTATAATTTAGAAGGTAGTGTTGTATTTGTGAAGTTGTTTTAAAGAGGTACTGTGATTGAAGTTAATGACAAGATTACAATTGATAGAGTTGTTAAAAATACATAAAAATAAAAAATAATAGTTAGACTTGAAAAGTGTGTTGTGTTGTAGTACATTGAATTCATGCTTTTGCGGATTTGCGTCTGGTGCGCAAATCCACAAAACTGTTTTAAAAAATATATATGTTTAAAAAAAAAAATTATATTCACTATTATGTTATAGGGTGGCTCTAAAAAGAGCCCTTGTTTTTATTATGAGTTTGTTATAGCTACATGTAAGTGCGGCTGCAGAGCTTTAGGTTTTTGAGAAAGACTCTGTTTCCTTGATCTGTGAAGTGTACTCCATCACTTCTGTAGATGTCATCCATATCAAAACGTAGATTGTTGTTATAGATGGAGCCCATTCTATGGTCTCTGAGGTCAGCAGAAACAGCTTTATTGACATTTTTTCTAGCTTTCTCAATCTGTGGACAGAATTGATTTGACCACTTCCATTTCTGTCTTTGGCATATATTAGAGTATACAAAGACAGTTTGAGGCAAAAGCAACATCAATTGTGCAAAGGTGTCCTTCATTAGCATTTCCAGACCTACCCCAGTCAATGTGCCTAGGTCATTGCCACCACAGTGCACAATCATGAGGTCAGGGGGTTGGAGATGCAGAAAGGTTTTAACCAAAGGCATCAATTGGTGCCACTTTAATCCTCTCTGTGCAATCCATTTAATATCCACATTTTGCAAAGCTAGGTCTGTGTCAATACCTCTGCATTCAGCATACCTTTTGCACCAGAAAACATAGCTGTGTTCTCCAAGAAACTAGATGGGGCAGTGGGCAGTTTCATCTGGGGTTATAGGCGTGCACGTCAGGCTATTAAATCATTAAAATATCCATTTAATCAAGGCGGTCTTGCACTTCATAATTTTAAATTGTATTACTGGGCTTCCTTTACGAGCAGATTCCGTAGCCTTTTTTCTAACAAGGACCAAGATTTTAGTCATAAACTTTTGTTAAACCAAGATAGTTGTAGGTTTCTCTACTGAATACACGATCCAAACTACTTTAAGAGAGTACGTTTTAAAACACTAAGGGGCTTAGCTATTGTTTGGCGGGAAATAGTTACTACGTATTCTCTACCGATTTATTTCACTAAGTTTCCGTTGTGGGATAATCCACTTCTTCCAGATATATTTCAAGATAGTACCGCTAAACAGTGGGCTAGCCTTGGAGTAGATAAACTTGCAGATCTCTATGATGGTAATGGCTTTCGTACTTTTCAAGATTTGCAGGATTCTTTTTTGATACCACGTCAACATTTTTATAAGTATTTTCAAATTAGGGACTATTTTGTGAGATCGCAAGAGCTTAAGTTGCTGGAGTCTCAGCAATTACTGGCTTTTTTACATGAACCTTCTCAGAAAAGACCAATTTGCGCTGCGTGTCGGCTATTTAGCCAGGATAGATTGGATCTTCTTGCTCCTCTAGCTGGGAAATGGAGTGCAATCCTTGCTGAGGAAATACCTGCTACAACTCTAGAGGATGCATTATCCACAGTAAAAGATGCAGTATAGTCTAATAATTTAAGACTTCAACAATTTTAAACTATCTGTATGTTGTATTATACACCTGATAAGATAGTTAGATGGAGACAAACAACGATTCAATATTTAAGTAATAGGACGAATTGTCCTAAATGTGGGGAATATGGTGCTAACATTTCCCATATGTTTGCCACGTGCCCTCTGTAAGTGGCCTTTTGGCGTGAGGTCATGTTCGTTTTAAAAAACCGTCTTGGATTGGATGTGGTCCTTACTATTAAAGAGATATTGCTGGGCTATAGGGATAATTCCAATCGAGCAAGGTGTGCATTAATAGCTATTGTAATAGTTACTGCTAGATTGGCTATAGCCCGTGCATGGATCTCTCCAAAGCCGTGTAATGTAATGGAATGGTGGAGTATTATTATCGAGGTCTTTGAATGAGAAAAAGCTAAGGTCAGAGGTTTAAAGGCACTACGAAAATTTAACGCTATCTGGCATGGTATGAATCAGGATTGATTTTCTAAATTTGCTCTATCCGTTTTTACTGTTTATTATTTTCTAATCTCTTTATTTATTATGTCTTCTGTTTCTTTTTTTTATTATCCCCCTTGAAACTGAAATGTACATGGAAAAGTATGTAATAGGGTATTTCTTGTATTGTTTGCATTTTCTGTGTTTGTCTCCTTTACAAAATAAAAATTATAAAAAAAAAAAAGAAAACATAGCTGTGTCCAACAATCCATACTGTAAGCATCTTGAAGGGATGTCTGGAAGTAATGAAAAGATGTCTGTAGCTGAGGTAGTCAGTTGGTAGAATGAGAGGTATCTAAAATGGTGGACAAGATGCAGTATTTAAAAAAAGTAGAGAATTGATTGGCTGTTTTAGAAGATTGTACACTCACAAATAGGGTGCATGTTACTTTCTTTAAAAGCATGTTCCTTATTGGTTAGTAGAAAATGTTTGAAAGGTACAGTAGATAGGATAAGGAGATATTTTGCAAACGTCAACCACACCTGCTGTTTGCATTTGTAACCTTGTGTGCTGGATTTGAAAATATGGTGAACTTGTGACCTGTAAGTTCAGTTGAATGTTCCATGAACTGTTACTATGGAAACTGGCATTAAGCTGAATGGGGGAAGGGTTGAAACTTTACTGTGGACTTAAAACGTGAAATTGTAATTTATATATAGGTGATATGTTATTAAAGTATCATTTCCTAAGTCAGTACTATTTTTAGAAGTGGTGTGTTGTTAAAAAATAGTGGTATTTTTATTTGTAATGTATTTTTTAACTCCCGTATGGATTCGTGGTTCCATCGCGTTGGTGCATGGAGGAGTCGCGACTCCAAAAAATTCCAGAACCAGTTTGGGCAGTTTTAGAAGTCAGTTGGTAAGGGTTCATATGTTTAACCAATAGAAATGTGTTTTATAATTTGAAATAATGTAGGAAGCAATGTGATTTGTTACTTACATGTATTTGTGTGGAGAAAGAGAGGGAAAGTTTGCCATTACTGGTTTTACCTTGCTGAGAGTGGTGCATTACATTGATTGTGTGCATTATAAAATCTTTTATGAGTTTGTGATATTTTAAATTCTACAAATCGATTTGGAAGGTGAGTTATAAATTTGTGAGGTGTATTATGTATTAGGTTTACTTTTAATATTTAAAAATTATTGATAAACTGTGTTGTTTGAAATATATTATTAAATGTAGAGATGTGTATTGTAGTTTGTTTTATTCTAGTTAAATGATGTTTGAAATAGATTTTGTATAGTATTATGTGTATATTGGAAGATGGATTAGTGATTATGGTAGTTTGTTTTAGTGTGTGGATATGTAGATTTGTAGTATGCCGCATCATTTTAGGTGATGCTTTAAAAGTGGAGGTGGAGTATGTCAAGTTTTAAGGTGAGCATGGACTTCTGTCTCAAGTGTGTCTCTACTTGTATATTTATTTTGATATGTCTTATACATTTGAAGGTGCATGATGTATAACAAAGAGGTGTTGTTGCTTTTTATGTGGTAGGCTCAAGATTGTGAGTAGTAGTGGAATGGTGAAGATGTAGGATAATAGTGTGTTTTAAAAGATGTTGACATAAGGCATTAGTGGTTAGGCTTCTTTTTTTAAGTTTGCAGAGCGGTACAGTTGAAATATGCCACATAATTTTGGGTGTTTGCTTGAAATTGGAAGTTTGTTCTGTGAATTTTTAAGGTTTGGATAGTGTTATGCTACAGACATATTCATGTATGCTTTTAGGAATATGGTGAGACATTTAGTAAAGACATGTGAAGGGTTTCTGCTTTGTATTTGGGTAGGTGTAACATTATAAGTAGTTGTAGAATGGTAAATCAGCAGCCCAAAAGAGAGGTTTGAGATATGTTTGTAGAGATTCTATTATTAGAGTAATTTGTATGATGTGTGGAAAGGTATATTTCATATATACCACATAATTTTCAGTGTATGTTTGAAAATTGAAGTGTAGTCTCTGAAGTTTTGAGCTGTGAATAGTGTTGTGACTGAGATATGTTTCTACTAGCACATATATTATGGTATGTGTTATGTGTCTGTAGATGATAGATATATAAAACACAGGTCTACATTTATCTGTATATTACTTTTATATATGATGCTGCTACCAAAAGGTACAGACATATGCATACATGCTTTTAGAAATATGGGGAGTCTTTCATCAAAGTTAAGTGAAGGGTTGCTTTGCTGTTAGCTATGCTCAATACCAGATTAGTACTAGAATAGTAAAGCAGTAGTAGTAGAAAAGTGATGTTTAAGATATGTTGAGAGAGGAATTATTGATTGTGGTGCTTTATAAGAGTCTGTGTAAAAGTTCACTTGAATTTTGCCGCATAAATCTAGGTATGTTTGAAATGTTAAGCGTAGTCTGTCAAGTTTTAAGGCCTTTATGGTCTTGTGAGTGTGGTTATGTTTCTACTTGCACATGTGTTCTAATATGTGTAATGCTTTTGGCAATAGGTATAGAAAGATGCATGCATGCTTTTAGGAATATGGTTAGAGTTATGGTAGAAACATGTGATAGGTTGCTACTTTATGTTTGACTAGGTCTAATATTTGTAGAATGGTGAATCTGTAGAATAAAACCGAGTTTAAAGACATGTTGGCAGAAGGGATTACCGATTAGGCTACTTTCTATTAGTTTGGGGAAAGGTACACTTGAATTACATTGCAGAAATGTAGGTGTGTCTTTGTAATGGAAAGTTCAGTCTATTTGTTTATTTCTGTTATATATGATGATGATTTCAAAAGGAATATGGTGAGATTTATAACAGAGTCATGTGTAGCTTTTATACTTTATTTTGAGTATGTTCAGCACCCTGAGTAGTTTTAGAATTGTGAGGCTGCAGTACAAAAGTGTACACCATGTCATAGACCTAACTTTTGATCTGCAGTTTCAGTATTCTGCTAATACTTAGAATGTTGTTGTCCTCTAATCACTCAGGCACTACTGTAGTACTACTCCAATCACTCAGGCAGTACACATGCACTTATAAAATTACTCAGGCACTTCCTATGTACTCCTGTAATCTCCCAGATATTATCTCCCAGATATCATCTCTGCAATCATGGAATCACTAGGCATTACCTATGTACTCTTTTAATCCCACAGACATAACTGCAATCACCAATGTTTTAGTTATACACTGGTTTAATTATGCAGGCACTAGCCTTGTACTCTTCCAATCACCCTGTCAGGATCTATGCACTCCTCCAATCACTTTGCCAGTGTCCATGCACTTATAAAATCTCCTAGGGATTACCTTTACACTCTTTTATTCACTGAGGCACTACCACAGTATTACTGCAAAAACTGAGGCAGTACTGATGCACTTATAAAATTACCCAGGCTCTTTCTATGTACTCCTGTAGTCCCCCAGATATTACTTGTGAACTCATGTAATCACCAATGCATTAGCTATACACTGGTTCAGTCACCCAGGGAATACCCTTGCACTTTTTTGATCACGCACGCATTAATCTTGTACTTATGTAATCACTCAGCCAGTGCTCATGCTGTTATATAATCACCAGGCACTACCTTTGCACTCCTTTATTCACTCAGGCACTACCTCAGTAGTGCTGCAATCACCCAAGAAGTACCCATGCACTTATAAAATCACCCAGTGACTTTCTATGTAGTCATGTAAATCTCCAGATATTATCCCTGTAGTATTGCAATCACCCAGGCGTTACCTATGTTCTCCTTTAATCCCCCAGACGTTACCTCTGTACTCATGCAATCACCAATGCATTAGCTATGCAGTGCTTCAATCACCCTGGCACTATCTTTGCACTCTTTCAATCATGCACGCACTACTCTTGTACTTATGTAATCACTCAACCAGTACTCATGCACTAATAAAATCATCCAGGCACTTCCTTTGCACTTCTGTTATCACTCAGGCACTACGTTAGTACTGGTATAATCACCCAGGCAGTACTCATGGACTTATAAAATCACCCACTCACTTCCTATGTACTCCTGTAATCCCCCAGATATTATCTCTGCAGTCATGCAATCATCCAGGCACTAGTTATATACTACCCCTGCAGTCATGTCATCATGCAGGCTGTACCTATGCACTCATGTAATAACCCAGGTACTACTCAATGAGTCATCTATTCGTTTAGGTGCTATTCATACACTTATCCATGCACTCAATGTTTATGTGTGCACTCATGCAATTAGCCAGTCACTATCTATGTTGTCCTGCAATTACCCAGTGACTACCTTTGGAATCATACAATCACCCAAGCACTTTGCATGGAGTTATGCATGCATTGAAGCAGATCTATTACATGTCTCAGTTTCTAGATTTCACTATATTCCAGAAATATTGTATATATATTTGTTTTAGATCTGATGATGATTTGAAAAGGTAGAGACATTTGTATGCATGCTTTTAATAATATGGAGAGACTTATGGTTCAGTCATGTAAATGTCTGCTGCTTTATATTTGGCTAGACCCAACACTCATGCAGTTAAAAAAACACCCAAGTACTACCCATGCAGACTTCCAATGATCCAGGCAGTACATATGAACTGATGCAATCACCCAGGCATTACCTCTGCACTCATGCAAACATCTAGGCACTACCTATACTCTTATGGAATCACCCAGGCACTACCTGTGCACTCCTTTATTCAGTCAGGCACTACCTCAGTACTCCTGCAATCATTGAAGAAGTAGCCATGCAGTTATAAAGTCACCCAGTTACTTCCTATGTAGTCATGTAAATCCCCAGATATTACCCCTGTAGTCATGCAGTCACCTAGGCGTTACATATGTACTGCTTTAATCACCCAGACGTTACCTCTGTACTCAGGCAATCAGCAATGCATTAGCTATACAGTGCTTCAATGACCCGTGCAGTATCCTTGCACTCTTTCAATCATGGAGGCAGTACTTTTGTACTTATGTAATTACTCAGGCAATACTCATGCATTTATAAAATCACCGAAGCACTACCTTTGCACTCCTGTAATCAGTTAGGCAGTACTTTAGTACTTCTGTAATCACCCAGGCAGTACTCATGGATTTATAAAATCACCAACTCACTTCCTATGTACTCCAATAATCCCCCAGATATTACTGCTGCAGTCTTTCAATCATCCAGGCACTAGTTATGTAATACCTTTGCAGTTATAGAATCATGCAGTTTCTACCTATGCACTCATGTAATAATCCAGGCACTACTGTTGCAGTCATATAATCACCCAGGCTATACTGTTGCACTCATCTATTCACCTAGGCACTTTTTAGCGAGTCATGTAAGCCTTTAGGCGCTATTTATACACTTATCCATGCACTAAACCTTTATCTGTGCACTCATGTAATTAGTCAGTCACTCTCCATCTTCTCCTGTAATTACCCAGCGAGTACCTTTGGAGTCATACAATCACCCAAACACTATCCATGGAGTTTTGGAATCACTCAGGCAGATCTATTAAATGTCTCTGTTTCTAGGTTTCACTATATTTTAGAAATATTGTATATATATTTCATTTAGATGTGATGTTGATATGAAAAGGTAGACATATGTGTATGCATGCTTTTAACGAGATAGAGAGACTTATGGCTGAGTTATGTAATAGTCTTCTGCTTTATATTTGGCTAGGCCCAATACTCATGCAGTAATAAAAACACCCAAGTACTACCCTTGCAGTCTTCAAATGATTCAGTCACTACATATACACTGGTGAAATCACTCAGGCTTTACTCCTGCGCTCATGCAAACATCCAGGCACTATGTATACACTCATGCAATCACCAAGGTATTACCCATGCACTCTTTGAATCATGTAGCCACTACTCATGAACTTATATAATCACTCAGGCACTAACGTTGCACTCCTTCTATCACAGAGGCACTACACTTGTACTTATGTAATCACTAAGCCAGTAGTCATACTGTTATGAAATCACCCAGGCAGTACCTTTGTACTCCTTTATTCACTCTGACACTACCTCATTACTCCTGCAATCACTGAAGCAGTACTCATGCACTCATAAAATCACTCACTCACTTCCTATGTACTCCAGTAATCCCCAGATATTACCCCTATAATCATAGAATCACCCAGGCACTACTCAATGTATTTCTTTATTTATAGGTGACAATATTTGTTTATAATTATTTTAATAATATTAAATATTTTTTTGAAAGATAATAAACTTTTCTTTTTTTTTAGAAATTCTCCATAATTATTGAGTAATATTCAGTATGACAAGAAAAGATGAAAGGAAAAGACAACAAAGAAAACAGAACTATTTGAAGGAGAGAGAAAATCAGAAAGTAGATGAAGTACAACATGTGACGTTAAAGAAAAAGTCTTCTGGTAAGAGAACGAAAGAATTTGTTAAAAGTCTTTTAAAAAATCTAAAAGATTTTCAAAATGGTGAAAAGAGAAAGAAAAGTACTACAAGCAATCAGAAGGAAAAGAAAAAAGGAGAAATTAATGCAAAATCAGGTTATAGGAAAACAATACATGTTGAAAAAAGGATGAAAGAATATAAAGACATTAGGAAGAGAATGTATAAAAGTAGAGTACTACAAAATTTATTGAAAGATTGCAAGAAATATAAAAGAAGATCTGCATTTTACAAGAAGAAATAACAGATTGAAAGTGTAGTCGAAAAGGCTTTTGAATTGAAAAGACAATTGTTTATATTAGTATTGAAGAGAATGAAAACATTGAATAAAACAATGCAGTTTATGAAGGAGAAAAGTAAAAGAAAAAGACTGGTTAATAGAACTAACTTTTGTGAAAAAAGTTAGGGTGAATGGAAGCACACTTCTAGTACTGAACCTTTTTTTAATGAAGAAAGCTATTTTCAACAAATTACATTAGTTCATGCTGTTGATATCACGGGTCATTGTTATGAGGTTATAAACGGACGTCCAATTGAAAAAGAAAAGATGGTTCCTAGAAATGTGGAACAAGTAATAGCTGAAGAAGTTCAAGGGAGATGTACACAAGCTTCAGTGTATAGGTGGGATTGTAGTAGTATTTGTAGTATACGACAGGAATCTATTGATATATTATGAAATTTCTTATGAGATTATGGTAAAAAAAAGTGTTAAACAGAAGATTAAGATGTTGCAAGAACTAGATCCTTGTAAAGTGAGAAAATATAGTAACTTGCAGGGTCATTCTCTGGCTTGTCTTTCTAGAAAAGTGTTTAGACGTACTTTTCATCATTTAAGAATGTTAACAATACATCACTCAGTTAGTGAGAAGATTTTACTATATAAAAAGTCCTGCATTATGTTTAAGTGAAATAAACACAGCTCTTTTGCATGGTTCAGAATTGGATGTAAAAAAAGTTTCTGATGATATAGAGTTTCGTTTCTTTGGTCCTCAAGAGGAGTGTAGAGAAAGCGAGAGTTTGATAAGTGTAGGTGTTGAAGAAGAGGTGGAAGATAGTACTACTGAGGAGTTTGCAGAAGAAATTACAAAGTTTAAGGTAGTTTCTTGTGAGAAACCAAACTATGGGGGTCATTACGATGACGGGTGGACAAAGTCCGCCCGCCACCGTAGCGGTGAATGGGACCGTCCGCCATAGGAGCGGCGGTCCCGCCGCGAGTATTAGGATGCCACCGCCACGGTGGCGGTGGCATCCCCTAGTCCCAACATTGTGGCGGGCGGTGTTCACAGCACAGCCCGCCACAATGCTGGGAATGCACGTCGTGCATTGGCATGCACAAGGTGACAGGCACCGCGCGGTGCCTGCCACCTTGTCCATGCCAATGCAGGGGGGTACCATAGGTACCCCCCATGTGCACCCCCCACCCCCCCAACACTCTGGGGGCCCACAACAGGCCCCCTATAGCGAAGACCGTATGCCTTTCCATGGCGGCGTTGCCGCCATGGAAAGGCTGCTCTCCGCAACCATCCCAATATGGATGGCGGTGTCTTGCAGACACCGCCACCATATTAGTGCCCTTTTCCGCCCGGTCACCTGTGTGACCGGTGGAAAACCGGCGGACGGATTTTCCGTCCGCCGGGCTCCCCCCCGCCATCATAATGTGGCGTGGGGGAAATGGCATGCGGGCGGAGGGGAATGGCGGGCGGATCGCCACCGCCATACGGGCAGTGGCGATCCGCCCGTCATCGTAATGACCCCCATGTTTGTATTTGTTATCGACGTACTCACTATAGAAGTCAAACTAGGAATGTTGATGTTTATGGTAAAGGGAGAACGGTCCAGAGATCCTGAGTCTGGATATGAATCCCTAGAGTTTTGGAGGAGTTCTGCTCAAGGCTCTGGACCTTTACAGCCTCAAAAAGAACAAGTGAGGAGAGGGTTGTGAGCATATGTTCCTCCTTTCCAAAAACATATATACACATCCGTCAGTAGGTTAATTCCTTTTTGAAGGTAGCACAGTACAAATAGATTGGAGTGAAAGTAGTTATTTTTATTTTTCACTTAGTTGAGTCCATTCCAAATGATAATGAGTGAAATGGACTCAACTAAGTGAAAAATAAAAATAACTACTTTCACTCCAATATAGGAATGTTGATGTGTATTTAAAAAATGAAAAGGAAAACAATGATAAGTGGGAGCAATTTGGTGCTTATTTGTTGGTGGGAGGTCGTTTTGAGTTGGGTAGTGATCAACGTATTTGTAAATATTGTTACAGCAAATTAGAAGAGAACAAAATGCCACCTAGAGCTCTACATAATAACCTATAGTTGGTAGCTATTCCTCCGGAACTGGTAGATTTAAATACATATGAGTCCATTCTTATTCAATCTGTGCACCCGTTTCTGGCTATAATTCTTATGGCGCCTAAAACAGGTAAGCTGCCTCCCTCAGATTTACAAAGATGTTTAAAAGGAAGAGTTGTGTATTTACCTTTAGATTTTAAGAAAAATATTGAAACTGTTGGTGTAGAGAGAGAGGAAAGTGAACCTGTAGTTATTCTAGTAAATGGTGTAAAAACAAAGAGTCGGAAAATATGGCAAGAGTTAGTATATGTCACCAAACTTCAAAAGGCTACGTTATATCTCATAGAAAACAATATTTATTATAAAAATGTAAATCTAGAAGAACAAGAAATATCTTTAGGAGATGATAGAGAAATTTCAACTGGCCAAATCGAAAAAGTGGACAACTCCAGGAGTGAAGAAATTTATGAACATTATAGTATACATCCTTTACATTCAAAAAAAGTTATTGGAAACACTATTGAATTATTCCAAATGAAGAAAACGAAGGGAACTCCCATGAGTGTTTGGGAGAAAAGTTTAGAAGCTCGTTGTTTTCCACAGCTCTTCCCCACTGGAAAAGGTGGACGATATGATGAACGACCAGTACAGATTCCAGCTTCAGAATACCGTTCAACAAGATTGTATTCAGAAGATCCAAGATTTCGACAATGTGTTCCATATTTATTTCATCTTCTGTTTGAAAGTGACTTGTCTGGACTTTCATATGCAGTGAACCACATATTAAAAACAGGAGTTCATCTTACACATCTTTCTGCAAAGAAATTTTTGGACAAAGTTCAACAAAGAGACGATCAATTAGAATCTCAGTTAATTAATTTGATGGCATGTCAACGTGGTACCAATGAGTATTGGTATCGTCGTCATGGAGAACTTAAATGTATGTTAAGGAATTTAGGAACCCTACGTGGTTTGTTACGTTTAGCTGTGCTGAATATGCATGGGACGATTTACTTGAATTTCTACGAGAAGCAAATTCAAATATTAAAAACATTGAATTGTAGACAGCTGGAGAACTGTGTTCCTTGGATCCTATAAATGTGTGCAGATATTTTAATCATAGGTTTCAAGCTATGATGTCTTTTATCTGCAATAAAAATAATCCACCTCTTGGGGAAGTTATTGAATTCTTTTGGAGAAAGGAGTACCAAGCCAGAGGTGCTCCTCGTATACACATGCTATTACGGATCAAGGATGCACCTAAATTTGGAACCGATTGTGATGAAACTGTTTAGTCTTTCATTGAAGACTATGTTACCTGCGCTATTCCAAAAAGAGGAGGAGAAAATAGCTTAAGACAACAAGTTTTACGGTTTCAAAGTCATCGATGTGGGAAATATTGTCGACGGAAATACAAGTCAAAGGGAAAAATTTATACAAAATGTCGTTTTGGATTCCCACGTCCAGTAATTTTGAAAGGAAGAGTCAAGTTTCATGTCAGCAGTAAGGCATACTACAACTCGGAAATCTCCGAAGAATACTTACAACATAAAAAGAAGTGAAGATTCAAAGTATATTAATGACTACAATCCAGTGATTTTGACGATGTGGAATGCAAATATGGATATCCAATATGTTGCAGATAATTCGATTGCTGTTGCTCGCTATGTCACATCATATATAACCAAATCTGAAAAGACGGAGTTGAAAGAAATGTGGGAAGAAATTTCACAAGAGAAGACTCTTAGTAACAAATTGTACAGCTTTAGTTTGAAGATGCTTTCCCATTGAGAGATTGGATCATACGAATGTTCGGATCGGTTGACCTCTGCAAGTTTATATTCAAAGTCAAGAGGAATCATTTGGGTAAGTCTAGGTCTTGCTGCAACACGAAATCGAGTATTGAATTCTGTACAAGAAATTGAATACTTAGCTTTGAATGAGCCGTAAAGTACAGATAATGTTAAAACAAATATGTTGGATACCTACTATCCCAAAAGGAGTCCACATCTGGAAAACATATGTCTCTATGAAGTACTGCAATGTTACAACTTTAAGAGAAATGTTACTGAAAATATAAATGAAGAAAAATATGTAGTAATTGGATGTGATTGATGTTTGGTAAAAGGAAATCTTATTAATCACAGGAAACTCAGTGGTGATACTCCAGATAAAAGGGAATTTTTCTATTTAGTACTTCTGCAACTGTTCAAGCCTTGACATAGTAAAATGGAATTACTTGGAGATTTTGACTGCTATGAAGATTCTTTTAATGCATGTAAAGATAGCATTGAATGCACAGTTTTTCCAAAATATTTTCAAGTGTTGAATGAAGAGATTGAACAAGAAACTACTATTGCAGCTGAAATCGCTAGAGATAGTTCTCAAGATAGTCAAAGTTCTGCTCCACTAAGTCAAGATCCACTAGGACAACCAATTCTTGAAAATGAAGCAGCAATCGCTATGAATGAAGTAGAAACGGCAATGCAACAAGCACAACAGGATATTATTGAGTTGGGAAACTTGGAAGAACAACTAAATATTGAACAAAAAGAAATATATCAGCAAGTTACACAACAGATAGAGCATGGTTTACTGCATGAAAAAAAGAATGCTAATGCACATAATTTAAACCTATTCGAATGTATATCAGCGGGCAAGCTGGAACAGGAAAAAGTTTTTTATTAAAGTTTTGACCAGTTATCGACACAAAACCACTCAATCACATTTATCTTGTGTTGTAACCGCTCCAACTGGGTTAGCAGCACATAAAACTAAAGGGATTACATTACATCGATTACTCATGCTACCAGTTAAACATGAAAATAAGTTGGAATATCACAAGCTATCTGGAGAAGCTTGTTATGAAGTTTCAAGAGTACTAAAGAAAATGAAACTTCTGATCATTGATGAGGTGAGCATGGTCTCAAACTTAATGCTTGCCTTTGTACATTTAGGAATGCAACAGATTTTAAAAAGATTATGATGTTTTATTTGGAGGAAAACATGTGATTGTATTCGGCGATCTACTACAACTTACAAGGACAACCAGTTTTTAAAACACTTGTCCATGAAGACACCAAGAAATTTTTGGGAAGTATTGGAAATGTGAACATTTGGTCTCTTTTTGAATATAAAGAACTTATTAAGAATATGCAACAAGCAAGTGATGAACATTATGGAAACATTCTTCAAGATATTAGAATTGGTGTTTTGACAAAACATGGTAAAGAAGCTTTACAAAGTCGACTACTAACAAACTTGTTTTCAAATGAAAATATTGCACCTGAAATAATGTTCAAAAAAATTTGAGAAAATAAGTCTATAGTTGTCTAATTTAAAAAATATATATTTTTATAAATTTTCCAACAACATCGGACAGATATTACAATATCACAGTTATCCAACATGTGATCCTATTGCCACTTGCGGCATAGCCTCCCCTTCTGAATGGCAAGAGCAGGTCCGGATAACTATCAAGAGCTAATATATGCAATATCACATCTGAATAATATAAAGGAAAGACTAAAGCCCGTCTAAACCCTCCTCCCACCCCACCCCTCCCTTACCACCGGTGTGCCCTACCTACTCGCAGCTCAGAAGTGTAGGGACATCTATCCCCTCCGTCAGAGTGCCCTCAGTAACCGAAACACGATACAGGTGGACCCACCGCTAACAGAGCCCAGCTAGTATGCCACAGGGTATGCATCCTATCCCTCTACCACTCCTGTGAGGCTTGGTGAACCCAATGGTGGATCCGAGGGCGAGCCAACCGCCGAGTCCGCCTCAGGTACCTGTAATGCAACCACCAGCGCTTCCCACGCCCTCGCTGCCTCCAGTGCTTTTTCATTATCAGTGCGTGTAGCCTGTTGAAACCTGAGTGTGCCTTCGCTCTGTGCCCATTTGAGTAATTCCGCCCTCCACCTCCCGAAGTTGGGCCCTCGCGCTGATTTCCAATGTGCAGTGATCTCTCTCTTAGCCAGCAACAGGTCTAAATCTATAAACTTGCTCGTCACTTTCCCTTTAGAGGTGTGCGGGAACCAGTGCAATAGGCAAGTGCCCTGGTCAGTTTCCATATTGCGATCAGTAACCCCACGGAGCTGATCAACCACCTCCTCCCAGTACGTTCCCAGTTGCGGGCACCCCCACATCATATGCTGGAAATTTGCCCCTTCCAAACGGCAGCGCGGGCACTGGGCTGCATCCGTTTTGAAATATCGATTGATCTTGGCAGGGGTTAAGTACGCTCTATGCAGAATGAAAAAATTAACCAATTGAAATCTAGCATTCCTAGTGCTTTTCCAGTTTCTCCTAACTAATTGGGCCCAAGTCTTCTCAGGGATCTCTTTACCTAGGTCCGCCTCCCATTTCGCCTGTAGGTCCCGCAGTGGCTCCAACCTCTCAGTCAACATGCGCCTATAAAGGCACGTTATCGCCTTAAATGTTCCCGCGGCCATCACCACATACTGGCAAGCCATTGAAGTTTGTGGCTCCGCCAATCCTTCCTTCCAATAGCGTTGCATTGCTGAGACCAGGGCTGAATGCAATAAGTAATCTCCCCGAGGAAGGCCGTACCTATCCTGCAAGGCCTGGTACGGTAGCAACACTCCGTCTTCATAGAGATCCCCCAGCACCTGCACCCCCAATACCTCCCATTCGGCTAATGCCGTCCAGTCTCCGCCATGGGGGAGGGCCGTACACATCCCCAACGGGATTTCTGGGGCATAAGGGCGGACAACCCCAGTTCTATGCAGACTCCGGTTCCAGCACCGTCTCAACGTCTGCTCTTCGCTAGTAAGCTGCCCAAGTTTCAGACGCTGCTGTAATACTATAAAGGACAGGACATGGCGTGGGGCCCACCTTCCTTCAGGCCCATCAGGACCCCGGAACTCCCGAGCCACCGCTTGAGTGAGTCATTGTAACTGGGCCGCTAAATAATATAGCTCGAAGACCGGCACTGCCATACCCCCGTCGGCTCTCGGACGCATCATTGTTGTCAACGCAACCCTCCGTCTGCCAGTTCCCCATAGAAACCCCCCAAACATGGAGCGGAGCTGCTTGAAAACTGAACCTGGCACCCAAACCGGTAGTGTCCTAAAATAATACAGGAGCCGGGGGAGCGCCACCATCTTCAGGAGCACCACCCGGCCCGCAACGGAGATCGGTAAAGTACTCCAAGAGGCAACGCTGCTCCTAATGCCTCGTATGGCCTTACCCACATTACCCTCCAACAAATCTTCGGGAGTGTGTGATAAATATTGGTGCCAAGATAGGGCAAACAACTAGGTTCCCAGCGAATACCTGCGACCTGGGTGAAATCTACCCCAGTCTGAACCACCGGAAACAAGCACGTCTTCAGCCAATTCACCCCCAGCCCCGAGACCCTGCTAAAATCATGGAGTAATCGCTTCGCTCCTTCTAAAGCCCCGTCCGTATTCGCCAGGAAGATTAATAAGTCATCGGCATATAAGGATATATATTGCATATCCCCACGGAGATCTAACCCGAGGTAATACGTTCCCAACCTAGCATGGGCAGCCAACGGCTCAATGGCCAAGGCGAACAACAACGGGGAGAGCGGGCACCCCTGGCGCGTACCCCGTCCCACCGAACAAGAAAGGGAGATCGTCGCCCCTGTTCGCACTCGAGCCGTCGCCAAACTGTATAGAATCTCCGTCCATCCCACAAAGGTTTCCCCAAGCCCAAACGCTCACAGTACCCTAGACAAATACGGCCATTCTAGACTGTCAAATGCCTTTTCAATATCTACCGAGAGAACTGCCGGTGCAGGGACCGCACTATGGTCCTCCCCCAAAATGCGTAGGAGGCGTCTTACATTAGTGGCCGTGGTGCGTTTCGGAATAAATCCCACCTGATCGCTATGGACCAATTGCACCATGTATGGAAGGAGCTGCGTCGCAAGGATCCTACTAAGTATTTTGTAGTCAGTGGTTAACATGGACAACGGGCGGTAAGCTGATCTATTCAGAGGGTCTTTGCCTGGCTTTAGCAAAGGGATAATAATGGGCTCACGAGTGGAGGCAGGTAGCCATCCCAGGCCCTGGGCCTCTTGGAAAACCGCCAGCAACTTAGGTGCCAATATATCAACATAAGTCGAATAAAACTCTATCGGCAGCCCATCCGTGCCTGGTGTTTTATTGTGCGCCATATGTTTAATCGCACCCCGTATTTCTCCCTCAGTAAGCCCCCGCCCTAGTAAGTCTGCCTGTGTCTCCTCAAGTCTCGGAAGACGCACTGCTGCCAAGAAACCCTCCAACGCGGCGTCCGTGGCCTGAAGCCTGCTCCCATACAGGTCAGCGTAATATTCCAAAAACAGCTCATTGATTTCTCGCTGAGTATAGACCGGTGTTCCCGTGGATGAGGTCAAGGCCAATATAGGCGTGCCCCTGGGGGCCGGATTGGCCAACCAAGCCAATAGTGTGCTCGCCTTATCCCGTTCCGCATGCACCCGCACTAAATACGCCCTGTGGTCAAAACAGCGCAGCCTTTCCACCTGAGTCGCCACCCCCTCCCTCGCTGCCGTAACTTCGTCCTGTGCCTCTGGGTTCACATGGCGGGCTCTCTCCGCCTGTCTCAACCGCTGCTCTTCTTTTTCCACTTCTAAAAGGAGGGTCTTCCGCACTCCCACCATTTTAGATATACATAAACCCCGCACCACTACTTTAAAGGCATCCCATTCCAATGCCAAGCTCGACGCTGTGCCCTCATTCTCATGAAAATAGTGCTCTATGCTGGCCTGTATCTCTGCGCGGAAGACTGAGTCCTCCAAGGTTTCCGGGCGCAAGCGCCAGGTAGGGATTATAGACCTCTCTCGAGCCCAATTTATTACCAACAGCAAAGGGTTGTGGTCTGAGATCGTCCTCGCCAGATATTCGCTAAGCCGTACGGTTGCATGAACGTCCGGGGAGCACAGTATGGCATCCAACCGTACGTGTAAGTCGTGCAGCGCAGAGAAGTAAGAATAGTCCCGCTCCCCTAAATGCTGTGGCCGCCATGTGTCTATGAGCCCCCATTTATCCTGCCAGTCCTGTCTGATTTTAGAAAGCCTATGTGTAGGTGCCTCAGGCAGTGGAGGATGAGACCTATCCATATTGGTGTCAGTGATGGAATTGAAGTCCCCACCCAGTATTACCGGGCCTGTCAGATAGGGCGCCAGTTTCCCTGACAGCCGGGCAAAAAAGAGCGCCTGCTCCACATTAGGGGCATATACACTGCATAACGTCACTTCTTTACCATCCAACCTTCCCATAACGGCCACAAACCTCCCCTCTGGATCCGCTAACTGCTGTATCGGTTGGAAGGGAACCCATATCAGCGAACCCCTAGCAAAAGCGGAGTATGTTGTATAAAAAAGTTGCCCTCTCCACCTGCGTTGCAAGGCCAAACCCTCCGCTCGGTCGACATGAGTTTCCTGGAGGAAAGCGATCTGCACCCCCCTACGCACCAAATATGCATGGATCTTGTGGTGCCTCTGCATCGTGTGCATTCCCCGTACATTCCAAGTAATACATTTTAACTCAGGTGATGTCCCCATAGTGGCTTCCAATCCCTTTCTGTAACTGCACTCCCTCCAGCGGCACACCGGTAGTTCTAATTACCCCCGAGAAAACTCCCAGAATCCCCCAACAAACCCCCCCAGAACAGGCTCTAAGAATCTAGCCCCATCCAAACTATCCACCAACTGTATCCCCGGTATCTACCAGGGATCCCTTCAAGGACCGAAACTAAGGGGGGTGCTCTAGAGCTGAAAAGAGTTGGCCCACAACCCCGTTGGATCCTGGCACCGTACCCCACTATCAAAATAGCCTCCACACCATCGTTAGGACCACGGTCAGAGGAGAGTTGCTCTACTCTGGTGTGCCCCCACCTCGGCCCTCCCAATTGCCTAATCTCGATCACTCCCCAAAGGAAACCAGGGCTATCGCCACTGCACCCCCCACCCAGAATACCAAGCTTAGACACTCAATATCAGGCATCAACAACCTCATCTGCGGTCCCAGGGATGACATGCGGCAACAAAACACTCCCTGTGTCAGTGTCCTCAGAGTCAGTCCCGACTGACCCTTTTTCCGAGTCCGTCGCCACTGTTGATGCTAGCTCTCGTACTTGGGAAAACGCCGTCACCGCCTGCAACACTGCCGATCTCTCCAGTTCTGTCTGCATCATGGTGGGGCGTTGTCGGCTGGTGCGCCCTGTATGGCGCGGGCGCGGCGCCTCCATTTGCTGCACCGTTCCACGTCCCGCTTTTCCCAAGCCAGCTCTGTAGGATTCTAGCCAACTCCGCGCTTCCTCAGGAGCATTGTAAAAGTACGTTTTACCATCCATTATTACCCTCAAGCGTGCTGGAAACATCAAAGAGTATTGAATGCCTTCATCTCTGAGCGCCTTCTTAATCGCCAAAAACGAAGCCCGATGGCGTTGCACTTCAAACGTGTAGTCCGGGAATAATGTCACAGAGTTATTGTCCACCTTAAACGGGCCCGCTGTGCGAGCCTTGTTCAGGAGCAAGTCCCTGTCTTTATAATGGAGGAGGCGCGCCACCACCAGTCTGGGAGGTCTTCCAGGCGCCAGCGGTCGGGCCGGGACCCTATGCGCCCTCTCCAACGTGTAGAAGGGGGTCAGGCCCTCCGGAGCAACCTCAGTCCTCAGCCAGGCTTCCAAGTAGTCCACCATGTAGGCCCCCTCCACACCTTCCGGCAGGCCCACCACTCGTATATTATTCCATCTATTGCGGCCTTCTGCATCTTCAGCCCTCCGCTTCAGTACCTGCAATCGTCAGTGCACATCCCCCAACTGGGTTTCCAACATTTTCTGTGCGGGTTCTAGAACCTCTAGGGTGGTCTCCGTCTGCTTCACCCGGTCGGCTAGCTTTGCATGGTCTGCTCGGAGGAGGCTCAACCCCAGTGTCACCTGTGCAATGTCTTGCTGCAGTGCATCCCTGGTATCCGTGATGGCTTTAAGTATCTGGTCCACCTGTTGCTGCATCAGACCTTCCAGTTGCGATTCCGCCGTGTCCTGCTGATGCTGCTCCACCGTATCCACCTCCGGTTCCGGGTGGGCCCCTCCTTGCTTGCCTCGTGGTTTCCCCATGAATCTCAGCTTGCCAGGACCCCAGCCGTGGGGGGGCTATCCTCTCAAGGTACCCCAGCCGGGCCTCCAGTCGCGTTCCCCACCGTTCACCAGGAGACTCCACCTCACATCCCAGTACTCCTGCCGCAGTGTACTTCTCGACAGCCCGGGAAAGCGTCCAACGTCCCAATGATGGGGGTCCTCCCCTTGAACTGCCCAAGCCGAAAGCCGCCTCGAGTCCCACCGCCACTGCCTGCTCAACCGGTACCGTCCAGGGAGCACCCCCTATCCGACCTTCCGAGGGCTCTGTCTTGTAATGAGAGATGTCACTAAGCTTGCATGGCAGTAGCTCACACTCAATCCAGGGAGTGGCCCTGTGTCCCCCGCCGGCCCTTCGGCAGTCAGTTTTCAGGGCCCATTGATCAAGGGGCAGCTCTCCAAGCACGCTCCCCAGTCCTTGCGTGCCGCCAATCGCATGTAAAGGCCCCCCTCGGGACAGCACAGCCCAGGACGCCACCTGTCAGGCCCCCGCCGCCAGCGGGATTGCCCTCTCCCCCAGTGTCCACTCTCCGCCGGTCTTCCACGGGCAGGAAAGGCCGCAGCGACGCCCCCTATGCCTCACACTCGCGTACAGAGCCAGGCGCAGCCCAGCCAGCCTGACAGGCCGCCACCCGCAACCAGCTCAGCACAGCTCCTTTTCACGGGTGTCAGCACCAAGAGGAATCCCCGCCAGTCAGCAACACTCTGGGCCCAGGTCAGCTGCAAAGTCCACCATGCAGGGGCCCCCGGCGGCAAAGGTGCTCACCTACACATCCCGCAACTCCAGCGGCCGGCCTCGCTCGCTCCGCAGCTCTTCTCTGGCGGCCAGATCCAGCTTTCATCTGACCGGGCACTCCTGGATGTAAGCTACAGCGCCGTCCCTGCTCCCTGCACGGCAAGAGCTCCAGGCCTCATCAGGGGGCGAACGAACTCTGTCGCGCTCCAGTGGGGGCCCCCCCAGTCAACAGGGCCGCGCTCCGGTATCCCACTCGATGCTCACCAGGAGGAGCGCACAGTCGTCACGGCCGTCGCGGCCGCCATTTTGCTGCAGCGCAGGCCGGTGTCCTCGGCCTCGAGTGCGCAGCGCCACACCAGGGGTCGGAGGGCGCCCAAACTCGCCCCCAGCAATCACCAACACTTGCGGGCACAATCTGCGATGCCCGAAGTCGGTATGTCGGCTCGTACCGCAGGATAATCGGTGGGGTCGGCGCAGAGCTCCCAGGTCACGCGTCTGTCCTCATCGGCTCCAAAGCCACACCCCCAAGTCTATAGTTGTCTAATACCAACACTGCAAGAGTGTTCTACATTCAATCAAGAACTTTTGAAACTGGAGACAGAACCAATAGTGAAAATGGAAGCCATTGATAAAATGGAACATGAAGGGGTTACTATTTTTCTCTCAGAGAAGTTACAGTCAAAATTGTATTCTTTGGAAAAGTCGGTGTCTAAGACTGCAGGATTAGAAAAGACTTTATATGTATGTGTAAACTGTTGGGTAATATTACAGCATAATTTAGATGTAGAAAAAGGTTTAGTAAATGGAGCAATGGGAAAAGTTGTTGATTATGTACATTTTAAGAACAGAGGTGGAATTGAATTTTTGAAGATTAAATTTGATCAGATTGAAGAGGTAAAACAGATTGGACGTTGTGCTGTTCGTTTTTTGCTTGTAAAAGACTTGTATGTTCGTAGAAAACAGTTTCCTCTTTCTTTAGCATATGCAGTGACCATTCATAAATCTCAAGGTTTAAGTGTAGACAGTGCTTTGGTAAATATTGGAAGTACAGTGTTTAAAGAGGGTATGGCATATGTTGCATTGTCTCGAGTAAGAACATTATCTGGTTTGTATTTGATTGATTTTGATGAGAAAAAGGTTAGTGCTGATGCAAATTGTGTAAGAGAGTATATTCGGTTAAGAAGACTGTATGCTCCTAGCTTAGGTGAATATCCCATATATGAAAAACGTGTAGTATGTCCAAAACGAAAATATGACAAACATTCTAGTGAGTTTGGAAAAAGAAAACAATTCAAGAGGATTATGAGGCTGCAAAGAAAATAAAAATGGACACTGTTGATGATATTGAAGGATACCAGTTAGAAAATAGTTCGGGTATCAACTGCTATGCTAATGTAATTGTGAACATTGTGTTTTATCTAGAAGATCCTCATCATCAAATTATGGAAATTCAAGAAAAAAGATTCTGCTCTTTGTTACATTATGTTTTTGAAAAGTTGGAAACTGATAGAACTAAAATCCATAATGTTTCTGGCATACGACGTCTTTTGGATATATGTTCTGGTTCTTCACAATCTACACTTAATGTACAACAAGATGCACAAGAATTTCTTATGTTTATGCTTGCAGTATTGGAAGATGAAGGAATAGAAATTGAAAATTTGTTTGGACTAAGTTACAGATGGGATCATGAATGTGAAGAGTGTTCATTTTGTTCTACCACTCAAATAGACACTGAACGATTCATATATTTGACAATACCAGATTGCAAATCAGTGTCTTTTAACAAATGAGTAAAAACAGCCAATCAAGATATGAAATGTTCTCATTGTAAATCAGAAATGTTGTCAACATTATATATAGAAAAATTTGGAAAATATGTCATTTTAATGCTACAACTTTGTACAGCAAATGGAAGAAAATTGGAAACAAAAATTAAAAATGTTGTAGCAAGTCAAGTGTCAATTTCAGGAAGAACTTTTAAAGCAGTGGCTATTATATTCCATGATGGACCTACTACAACATCTGGACACTATACTGTGTATTTAAAATGCAATAAAGGATGGACACATTGCAATGATGGCCATTTGGAATTCAAATGTAGATTGCCTTACGAATTACCAGATTTATATCTGATATTATTGATGCCAAAATTTTGAAAACATCATTTGGCCTATTGGGAAGATGTGAACACAAAATAACAAGTTTCTTTTGGATATTACCAATGTCAATGGATTTGGAAACATTATTCGGCCTATTGGGAAGATGTGACCAATTGGTGTTTGGATTATTATTTCTACTTTTTTTTATTGAATTTGCAAAATTGTGTTTCAAGGAACTAGTTTATATATTTGATCTTTATATTATATGCGATGTAAATGAGAGTGTATATTTTAGAAAATGTACTTCAGAAAAATAAATAATTTAATGTAGTTGAAGAATGTAATTTAGAAACTGTAGATAGGTAAACAGATACTTATGCACTCCTCCAATCACTCACAAACTACCCAGGCAGTCCTACATGCAGCTAGGCACTACCCATGCACTCTTCTATGCACCCAGGCATTACCCATGGACTCCTTCAATCACCCAGACATTACTCCTGCACTCATGCAATAACCCAGACATTAGCCATGCACTCCTTCAATCACTTAGGCACTACCCCTGCAGTCATGCAATTACCCAGGCACTAGTTATGGACTACTCGTGGAGTCATGCAGTCATGCAGGCACTACTTATGCATTCATGCAATAACCCAGGCACTATCCTTGCACTCCTCCAGTCATCCAGGTAATATCCATGCACTTGTCCAATCACCCAGGCACTATCTATGCACTTATAAAATCACCAAGGCACTACCTATACACTCATCTAATCACTCAGGTACTGCCCATGCACTCCTTTAATCACCCACACATTACTCCTGCATTCATGCAATCACCCAGGCATTACCCATGCACTCATCCAGTCACCCATGCACTATCCATGCACTCCTGCAATAACCTAGACGCTACCCATGCACTCCTCCAATTACCCAGCCAGTACCCATGCACTTATAAAATCACCACGAACTACTCTTGCCCTCTTCCAATCACATAGCCACTACCCTAGCACTCATGGAATCACAGAAGCACTACCCATGCACTTCTTCAATCACTCAGGCACTACCCATACACTCCTCCAATCACCCAGGCACTACCCATGCACTCCTCCAAACACTCAGGCACTACTCATGCACTCATGCAATAACCCAGGCACTACCCATGCACTCATCAAATCATCCAGGCATTACCCATGCACTTACAAAATCACCCAAGCAATACCCATGCAGTTACAAAAACACTCAGGCATTACCAATGCACTCCTTCAATCACCCAGGCATTACTCATGCACTCATGCAATAACCCAGGCACTACCCATGCACTCATCAAATCATCCAGGCATTACCCATGCACTTACAAAATCACCCAAGCAATACCCATGCAGTTACAAAAACACTCAGGCATTACCAATGCAGTCCTTCAATCACCCAGGCATTACTCATGCACTCATGCAATAACCCAGGCACTACCCATGCACTCATCCAATCACCCATGCACTACCCATGCACTTCTCCAATCACCTAGACACTACCCATGCACTTCTCCAATTACCCAGCCAGTAGCCATGCACTCCATCCTGCCACTGCCCATGCACTTATAAAATCACCATGCACTACTCTTGCCCTCTTCCAATCACCTAGGCACTACCCTAGCACTCATTGAATCACAGAAGCACTACCCATGCACTTTTCCAGTCACCCAGGCACTACCCGTGCAGTTATAAAATCACCCAGGCACTACCTATGCACTAGTCTAATCACTCAAGCACTACCCATGCACTCTTCCATTCATCCAGACATTACCCCTGCATTCATGGAATCACCAAGGCATTACCTGTGCACTTCTTGAATCACTCAGACAGTGCCATACACTCCTACGTGCACCCAGGCACTACCCATGCACTCTTCCATGCATCCAGGCATTACTCGTGCACTCCTTCAATCACCCAGACATTACCCCTGCACTCATGCAATCACAGAGGCAAAACTCATGCACTTATAAAATCATCCACACACTACAGCTGCACTCATCCAATAACTCAGGCAGTGTTTTTGCACTCATCCATTCCCTCAAGGAAAACCTATGCACTCAGACTCTATCCATGCACACATTTAATCAGTCAAATACTACTCTTGCGCTCATCGATTCCCTCAAACACTTTCCATGTACTTATCTATGCACTCAGGCAGTACCAATACACTCTTCCAATCACCCAGGCACTACCCCTGCACTCATGCAATAAGCCAGGCAGTACCCGTGCACTACTTCAATCACTCAGGCACTACTGCTGAACACATTAATTCCCCCAAACACTATCCGTGCTCTCATCCAATGACTCAAGCAATACTGGTGCACTCATTCATTCACTCAGACAGTACTTATTCACTGATACAATGACTCAGACATTACCCTTGCACTCATTCATACAACACATACAAGTTTGTCTATTTTAAACCAATTAGACGGTTCTAAAAAGATTCATTTTTTTCCTTCTTTTTTGTTTTTAATTTTTTTTTGTTTTTTACCTCTTTTATTATTTTTTGGGGTGTTTTTTTAAAGAAAACATTGAAAAAAACAAGGAAATGAACTAAAAAACTTTTCAAAACATTTTGCAATTACAAACTCATTGCAAAAATAAAACATAAAAATTAACAATGATGACTTTTTGCAGCCACAACAACAGCTGCAAAGATTGTTCACCTGCACAAAGCAGTTTTTTGCACTTTATGTAGTGCTGTTCCAGTCCTGCAAACTCGTGAATAATATCTGTGGATGTAGTGGATCCTCCAGAAGTACTAGGTCCTGCGACCTCATCGTCTTGTTGGGACTCTTGCATCTGGTGCCGATGTTGTTCGCGTGCAAGACGGTTTGGGTGCATGGTCTGAAGGTGTTTTAGCATAGATGATGTCCCACACGAATATTTCTTTTCAGACCCACGAGATAGTATTTTCTGGCTCACAGTGCAGGTCACTTTGCGCGCATATACTTTCTTCTCTCCTTCTGGGATAGAGAAGAAAGCCCACACAATGCTCTCCTTCCTTTTCTTTATCGGTTCTTCCAGCTCCTCTTCATCAGCAGGAATCTCCTGTGGTGAATTTTGTGATGCCATTTCCTTTCTTGGGAAAAAACACCAAAATAATGTAATAAAGAGGGACTGAAAACACAAGAGGTGTTCCTTCAAAAGATGCTCCTGAAAGAATGAAAAAAATGGGTGGGGTCCTTCAAGTTCTAGAATATAAAGGTTTTAAACCAATGAAATTGTTTCTTTTAAAGTTACATGGGATTCGCGCACCAGGCACGCAACGGGCGTGCACCCGTCGCGAATTCCGAAAAATATAAGAAAAATAATATATCTTTATTAGAATTACAAATATATGATATTTACATTAATATTAAGTAACCTCTTGGTATATTATATATAATAAAGTTATATACATATAGGGGCCGATTCCGATTCGGGCCGGAAATCTCTCCGACCGAGCCGGACCCGGAGAGATTTCCGACCGAATCGGACCCGTGCAGCCCGACCGAACGAGTACGATGCTTCCGTATGCTATCGGACTCGAGTCGGTCAGACTCCCATTGAAGTCAATGGGAGCCGGTCGTACAACGCGTACGCGGGCTCCCATTGCCTCAATGGGTGCGAGGCGAACAAGGGCGCCCCCTACAGCGGGTACGCGGCGAAGCGACTCGCGCCATACACGCACAGGTGTATGGCGACTCGCGACAGTGTGCGACTCGAGCGGCTACGTGTACAGGGGGGTCAGACACGGACCCCCGAAGTACGTCTCCGACTGCTCTTTTGAGCCGTGCGGCGCGTGTCGGTCGGACTGCTCGCGGCGCGCATCGTACTTACCCGGCCGGGGAACGTCTCCATTGCGCAGTGCGAGTCGTGTCCGAGCGAGTCGGTCAGTGCGGTTCGACCCGGGAACGAGTCGGTCGGAGCGGTTGGGACGCCCGAACGAGTCGGTCGGCGATTTCGCATCGTACTCGCTCGTCCGGACGCGCGTACGAATCGGTCGGGAAATAGGGCTCCGAATCGGATCCGGTTATGCCGAATCCGATTCGGAGCCCTACCGGCCGAGATCGGAATCGGCCCCATAGTTTTAAAACTTAAAGATTTGTGATGGATTTGTGCACTTGGCATGACCCCGGTAATACGTACATGACGTTACGCGGGGCCGAGAACCGTGCACCCATCGCATACCGAACGCGCATCGTACACGACTTAACCAATATGGTGGCAAAATTCTTGAATTCGCGCAACCACCGTGACTGGTACACGATCGGTACGCAAATCCAATTTTAAAATAAAAAAAAAGATTAAAGCATATTTTAAAAAGGAGAAATATCACATTATTTTTATAAAACTTTTATTTTTTTGAAAAAGTATATTTTGGATACTATAATTAGAAATTAGCATTTAAAAAACCTTTGAAATTCACTGAAAAAACCATAGGTTTCAGGGACGTTATAGTTAGAAATTAGCATTTAAAAACCTTTGAAATTCACTGAAAAAACCATAGGTTTCAGGGACGTTATAGTTAGAAATTAGTATTTAAAAAACCTTTGAAATTCACTGAAAAAACCATAGGTTTCAGGGACGTTATAGTTAGAAACTAGCATTTAAAAAACCTTAGAAATTCACTGAAAAACCGCAGGTTTCAGGGACATTATAGTTATTTGGACATTTCACTCATGCAAAACCAGAGAAATTTGGCCTTTATAGTTAGTTGAGCTAACTATAACTCGTGCCCCCGCAATGCACTGCTGATGACGTCACATATTACATCATTCATGACATGGTCAGTGACATCACTGATGACATCACTGATGACATCTCAAATGACATCACTGATGACATCACTGATTACATCATCCACGTGATAATCTGATGCACCTCCTCACACCCTAATTTAAACTTTGATACACCCACTCTAAAATACAGACTACCATTTTCGAAACCATAGACACACCAATACCAGTTACTATATACCCACTCACTGATTCCTAGGTCTAGACACACATCCACTCATTCACCCATACAGTCACTCATACATGCAGTCACTCATCAATACAGCACTATCATATGCACTCATATACCTATACAGACACTCACACACCGCCACTCATCCATAGAGTTACTCACAAACCTAGTCAGTCATGCAAAGAACCAATCACACTCCCATTTACTCACCTATACAGTTATACACACACCACCTCACTTATTCATACAGATACTAACACATACTTACTCTCTTATACAATCACTGATACAAGCACACACTCATCCATACAGCCACTCTCACAATCACTCACTCTCACATATAGCCATTTATATACTCCAACACTCACATATACTGCCTTTCACATATGTAGTTACTCACACATGTACCACTGAGACATCCATTCACTCACCAACACACCCATACACACACTCACCCACCCATACAGCCCTTCACAAATGCACTCTTGAACCCATACACCCAGTGAATCACCTACTCACACATCTATGCACAGAGTCACACCCCCCTCCCACCCACACAGACACTCAGGCACCCATACAGATAGTCAGACAACCAATCAATAACCCATATAGTCACTCATGTAGCTACTCCCCAACCCATGCAGCCGCTTACACACCAACTGATAGACTGATACAGACATTCACACAGTTTAGTCACTAACCCATGCATTCAGTAAGACACGTTTAATCACTCACTTATACAGTCAGTCACACACCTACTAAATCATCCATTCATACAGTCATGCACCCACTCATTCTTCAATACACCTTGGCCTATATATATATATATAAAACATATTTAAACTTTAAAAAAACACACAGTCGCTGGATGATGTAATCAGTGATGTAATTTCAATGCTAAAAATAAATAAATTCACTATTTTACACATAAAGATCTCCACAATAATCAATAATACAGTACCACTGTTACCCTTCACCTCGTGACAAAATCATATACAAAAGTAAACATAAAAGTAATAATCATATTAGAACACCCTCTGTGGAAACCCTACAACATCATTGAAAGTAAGTGTACTAATCACAACTGCTTAAATGCATGTATATCTATTTTTTAATTGCTAGAACCAGAAAATACATAATCACCCTTCTGTGACATATGCAGATTGCCTCTCCATCGCCATGTGTAAAATATATAGCATGAACTAATGTAAACCCAAACCTACTCAAGTGTAAAAAAACACTATTCACATGCCTTAATATTATACAATTGCTTGCAATAATACTGAAAGTAAATAAAATAAAAAATAAAGACAGAAAATTATCCAGGTATCAAACTCATTTAAGTGTATCAGAAAATAGCATATAAGGTGAGACCGTATACTCACTCAACTAATAAGAAATATAGGTCTTCATGTACAAAAACTATACCCATAGTCCCATAGCGCCTGAAAACGACAATAGTGTATGAAATACTACTAGTGATAAGTTGAAATAAATAAAACTACACTAGATTCAATAACTCCACACTTACTGCACAATATACAAATATTAAACCAACTAAATATAACACTATACAAGAACAATATTGCCTAACCTAAGCGAACGCACTTTCAGAAGCAAGTGCGACCGTCAATTCGCTCTCACTTAAATTAGTGTGCCCTTAGTCCACCATAGAAATTACAGCCTAAAGCTACATCATAATTGATAAACTAATACTTGTAGTTTGTATAGCTATGGACCAGGCCCAAAAAATACCATGGCTAATTTTCATCAGGAATAATTTATAACTCCTAGATTGTGAGGATAGGAGACTATGGGAAAATCCAGAGAATATTGGGCAACTATTCAAAATGTCTTTAAAATAGCACACCCTGGATAAGGGTGCCTGGGAAAGCAAAAAGAGAAATGTGACTAAATAACTGAGATAAATTATATACCTTATGTTAGACATCCGAGAGTACAAAACTACATTAAATTGGTCCCCAATGTTCATCATAGATTTCTTCTAACCAGATTTCATTTTCTAATAATCCATCAGATACTCGCCTTCCTAAATGGGAATGCCTGGGTCTACGATAATGTCAAATGTCCATGTGATAATAATTCCAAGCAATCAACACTGCATCTAACTCTCTGCTGCAGACTCTAACTTAATCTTAGGAAAAAGTTCTTGAAATCTCTGTTTTTAAGAGAATGGCTGTATCATTATCAGGAGGCATTTGAATATCTAATGGACATGAAGAATATTAGGTTTGCCATGCCTTAGCTAATTTCTTTGTTAATGTAATTACTGGAAGGAAAATGTTGTTTAATTTAGAGGTGGCATCTTAATAGTAAGATACATATTGTAGCTTCTATCCCCTTAATTAATTAAATGTGAGAACAAGACCTCAAAAATTCTGGAAACACTTTAATATAATATATATATTCTTTCTTTGTTCTTTTAAAGATGAAATTTGCTTATTTATGATTATTTTAAGGTTTTGTGATACACTTTCTAAAATTATTTTTAAAGTCAAATGGCATTTAAAAACATTTTAATGTCAATCAATCAGGGAATTGTAAGCGCACTACTCACCCGTGGGGGTCTCAAGGCGCTGAGGGAGTGGGGGGTACGCAGATCTGTTTAGCTGAAGAGCCAGGACTTGAGAGTCTTCCTGAAGCTGTTCAGGGAGGGGGCGCATCTGATGTCTGCCGGTAGGTCGTTCCAGGTCTTGGCTGCAATGTGAGAGAACGATCTTCCGCCTGCTCTGGCTCTGTGGATGTGCGGGGTTTCGGCCAGTGCAAGGTTGGAAGATCAGAGGTTTATTTTGGGTACGTGGAAGTTGATTCTCTCATTGAGGTATTTGGGTCCATTGTTGTGTAGGCATTTGTAGCCATGGGTGAGGACTTTGAGGGTGACTCTCTTCTTAACGGGGAGCCAGTGGAGTCTCCGTAGGTGTTGGCTGATGTGTTCGTGCCGTGGGATGTCGAGGACGAGTCTGGCCGCGGTGTTCTGTATTGTCTGGAGTTTGCGGAGTAGGGACTTTTTGATGCCGGCGTAGAGTGTGTTTCCATAGTCCAGTCTGCTGGTGATGAGTGCGTGGGTGACTGTCTTCCTTGACTCAGGGGGGATCCATTTGAAGGTCTTGCGAAGGATGCGGAGGGTGTTGAAGCAGCTGGAGGTGACGGCGTTGACCTGTCGGTTCATGGTGAGTGATGAGTCGAGTACGATGCCGAGGTTTTTGGCGTGGTCTGAGGGGGTAGGTGGGCTTCCGAGGGCGTTGGGCCACCAGGCGTTGTCCCATCCTGATGGGGTGGTTCCAAGGACAGGGACTTCTGTCTTCTCGGCATTGAGTTTGAGGCAGCTGTTGGTCTTCCAGACTGCGACGTCTTGCATTCCTTTCTGGAAGATGAGTTTTGCAGTGGTGGGGTCTCTGGTGAGGGAGAAGATGAGCTGGGTGTCGTCGGCGTAGGATACGATGTTGACGCCGTGTTTTCGGACGATGGCTGCGAGGGGGGCCATGTAGATGTTGAAGAGGGTCGGGCTCAGTGATGACCCTTGTGGGACTCCGCAGGTGATTTTTGTGGGGGCGGAGAGGAAGGGTGGCAGTCTGATCCTTTGGCTTCTTCCGGTGAGGAACGATCGGATCCAGTCCAGGGCTGTTCCTTGTATGCCGGCGCCGTGTAGTCTGGTGACTAGTGTGCGGTGAGAGACGGTGTCAAAGGCTGCTGACAGGTCGAGTAGGATGAGGGCTGCAGAGTGGTCTTGGTCCAGGAGGGTGCGGATGTCGTCTGTGGCGGCAAGTAGGGCGGTGTCAGTGCTGTGGTTGCTTCGGAATCCGGATTGGGACGTGTCTAGGACGGTGTTTTTTTCGATAAAAAGTGTCAGTTCCCTGTTGACTGTTTTCTCTGCCACTTTGGCTGCGAAGGGGAGGAGCGAGATGGGCCGGTAGTTCTTGAGGTCGGTGGGGTCGGCCGTGGGCTTCTTGAGCAGGGACCTGACTTCTGCGCGCTTCCAGTCATCTGGGAAGGTGCCTGTTTTGAAGGTGGTGTTGATGGTGCATTGTAGTTCGGGTGCGATGGTGTCTGCGGCTCTGTGGTAGATGTGCGGGGGAAGGGGTCGGTGGGGGCCCCGAGTGGATGCCTTTCACAGTTGTGGCGGTGTCATCGGTCGTGTATGAGAAGGTATAATATTTATGTACTTTTATGTTTATTTTCAAATGAACCGAATAACGAATTTTGAATGAAAAGTAATAGACAGAATAAAGTTAAACTGCAAAAACCAAAAGTATCTATCACTCATTATTAACTGATATCCAAAGGTTAATCTGAAATCTATAGCAAATAATAATACACCTGATTAATGCAAGTTGGGTAGCCAGTACTCAACCTCATTCAGGCATATCCTATTCTCGTATAAGGATCCTTCTGAACCTATGCTCACCGGAGAGTACTCATGAAACCGTGCACTCGAGTGATACAGCGTCCAAATTGGGCAATCTTGACTTCATTCAAATATTAGCAACAATTGACAACAGACTACTCCCATTGATGCATATTATGGTCGCCATCTTAAAATTGCGATATTCAATAAACTTGCCATCCTTGGCAGACAACTAACTACTTCCAAGTTAAATATGAGAGGCAGCAAATAGGATCTAATTATAACATCAAATATAATCAAACCCAGTATAAACATATACTGAATATTTTGCAACTGACAACATAATAAGTAGTAAAACGGTGATGACCACAGCTGCCAGCTTGTTTATCTACTTCGGTAATATTCAGAGATATCAAACTGATATTGTGATTTAACTGCAGCCGCCATCATAAAACCACTAGTTTATAAGTATTGGCAAACTCAAGCAACATGTAGTCCTGAATTAAACTCAATGCAACATACCATTGTAACTTTAAGACTCCTATGACCATAACTAACTCCAATACAGTGTCCCATAAGGGCATCCTAATAACGTGACAAATAGCTATAAGACAATCCACTAAAGTGCCATTTTTTCTAAATCATAAAGTTACAACTGTTAAAAAGAACAGGCTACTACATTAGTGTAACTACAGTTGCCATCTCAGAATCACTACTATCTATATACTCTCTTTTACTATAAGTATTCAATCCAAATGCGTCATAACAAAGATTTCGTAATAAGGCTCCCATAATTGTATTATTAATTTCATAATCCACAAAGCTTCACATCGTCTGAGATACAGTTCTCCATTACCACCCCTGGGATCCCTGACTACATGATCTATGCCATAAAACTGAAAACTACAATAATCTTTCTTCAATCAAAGCTTGACATTTACAGGGCATTCTAAGTACAAAGTTGTGAAATCCATTCAAGACACACCACTTAGAACTCTCTGTCATATGTAGTTTTCAGAAATGTCTGGGTTGGTAGGTTTCCATAAGTGCTAGTTGACCCAGGTCCAAACACTGCAGCTACCCACGTCCTAAATATCAGCCTAATTCCAAGGTGTTTCCTTAGTTTGCACATTGTATTCTTGTTATTTTCATGTTCTGGATGATATGCTTACCCATAGTTGTGGGATATTGTTTTAATTGTGTAAGAATGCAGGATGGCTGTATCATTGTTATCTATCAACTTCCTCTATGCTTGTGGCTTCCAAGATAACCCAGTGTCCACAAATAACCCTTAAAAGCAACTTCCTCAAAATTATCTGGTATTATGGGAAATCCAGAATTCAGAGTGGTCCAAATGATGCCCTATCCATGAACTCATATTCTTGGGAAAATTTCAATTAAATTAAATTAACTTTATTTTGGACACAAGAAGTAGCCATAAAAGCTCATAAATCAAAAGCAATACAATTGCAAATCCACGTCATAAAAACAAACAGTTGACAAAGACACGTACATCATGGTCATAGCTGACAAGGCTAAATCACATTGAGATAACGCCACTGTTCCGCCATATGCCAATAAAACAAGCATATCGATTCCTGGCTCTCTAACATAGGCAATAATTACAGTAGAAAAATCTTAAAATCAGAGGGCTTAACAGTTATAGTAAAAGGGCCTGTAAATAAAATCACACACTCTCAAGTCTCAATTCATTTGCAGTTATCATGAAATCCCCATACCAGAAATAACAACCCCCTTTAATTGATCTATCCCATTAAAACAATCATGATTTCCTTCTATTGAGGGCACATTTAAAAAAGGAACACATCTTGATGAAGGTGAATGGGAAGTTTAATTCCTGCAGATAAACCAAAGCCAGTTTGGAACTCCTAATGCCCTGCGTCTTGATGATAGGAATTAAAAACCTTTTGGTAAAAACAAGATAAAATTGGCAGAAGAAGGTAAAGTGCAGCAGGCTTTGTGGGGAGGATTTGTCATAGGGGCAATACTTTGGATGCGTCAAACTGTCAAACTGTCCAAGGGGAAGCCCAAGATGCTACAAATCCTAACCTGAACCTGCTAATTAATAGTCTGTCCCAGGTCCCATCCCTTTTGGTAAAAACAAGATAAAATTGGCAGAAGAAGGTAAAGTGCAGCAGGCTTTGTGGGGAGGATTTGTCATAGGGGCAATACTTTGGATGCGTCAAACTGTCAAACTGTCCAAGGGGAAGCCCAAGATGCTACAAATCCTAATCTGAACCTGCTAATTAATAGTCTGTCCCAGGTCCCATCGATCCATACCAGATATGGTTCATGGGTTAACAAACTGTCCATGCCCAAATACAACCTGACAGTTAGTTTGTTTGATTCTAATTCCTCCCTCCCTGGAGTGCCACTGGGTTCCGTCCTTGGCCTCAGCAGGACAGAGATCATCAGGCAGCAGGGCAGCTCAGCAAACCAGAGAAGCAGTTCCTCAGAACAGTCAGTCACAGCAGAGTGGCAATCCTTCAGCACAGCAGCCTTTACTCCAGCAGAGTTTTTCCCAGGTCCCGTAGTGGATTGCTGATAGGGCCAGAACCCTGGTACTTATACCCAAAAGTGCCTTTGATGTATGAAGTGACTTCAAATGAGCTCTCTGAAGTGCACAAGGATCCCTTTCAGCCCAGCCCTGGCTCCAGACAACCAGTAGGGGGTAAATTGGTCATTTGTGTGAGAGCAGGACACAGCCTATTCAGATGTAAGTGTGAGCCACCTCTCTCCCTTCCTGCCCAGGAAGACTATCAGTATGCAGATGAATGCAGATTAACGATCTACGTTTTCACCCCCATCTTCCACCATTCCACCTGATATTCTCACATTTGAAAAGCTGGTATTAAAAGATATCGCTAAGTTACCCCCGAAAAAGTATTTGTCCCCTACAATATAACTCTGTCCAGAAAACAAGCACTCAATAACCTGAAAATGAACAAAACTCTTATTGTTAAACCTGCTGACAAGGGCAGAGTGATTGTGCTTCAGGATATTTCTGATTACAAAAAGGAGATCACAAGACAGATCTCAAACAATGATCACTACTTGAGACTCAACGGAAACCCCATGAAGGAACTACAGACTGCCATTTCATCACTTACTAAAAAAGGTATGGAAGAAGGTTTTCTTACTAAAAATGAAGATCTTTTTCTTAACACAAGGAATCCTAGAACTCCTGTGATATACACCCTCCCCAAAATACATAAAGAGCAAACAGCTCCCCCGGGCAGACCGATCATTTCTGGGTGTGGCTCAATTCTAGAAGATACATTGATTTTTTCATCAAATAATATGTACCTGGAACAAGGTGCTATGTAAAAGATAGCTCCGATGTGATCAATCAAATTGAACATATGCCCTTTTACAGAGACACATGCTTACTTTGTACTTTAGACATTGAGTCCTTGAGAGCAGTGAAAGTCCTCATACAGTCCCGTCAGATTTCATTTTGGATCTTCTGAAATTGACTCTCAAAAAGAATTTTTTCTTATTTGAAGGGAGTTATTATCAACAAATCAAGGGCACTTCCATGGGTGCTGTCTATGCCTCAAATTTTGCAATTCTCTTTATGGAAACAATAGAGACTCAAACCATTTTGACTGAAAGGAACCCATACAATGACAACATATTAATGTGGAAGAGATATATAGATGATATCTTCATGATTTGGAAGGGTGATGAGAACACCTTAACCACATTTATCACTTGGCTCAACACAAATTATAAAGGACGTACATTCACATTTCAATCTAATAGACAACAAATTTCCTTTCTAGACTTACTGATAAAAGACAATGATGGGCAGCTGTACACCCCCCTATACTGCAAACCCACTGAACAAAACACATTACTAGCATACTCGAGTTTTCATCCCAGAGCACTGAGGGACTCACTTCCATACTCACAATTTCTTAGGATACGTAGAAATTGCTTTTTCAAAGAGGATTTCTTCAAAGAAGCAGAGGTGCTCAAGACTAAACTGTTGGCCAGAGGTTGCCCAAGCAAACTTATCACCAAATCCATTAAGAGGGCATGGTACAGTCCACGTGAGATACTACTCTCCCCTAACACTGAAAAAAGCTCAGACAAAATGGTATGTGTGACCACTTTTTCACCAATTTCTAATGAACTAAAAACATAATTGGCATACCCTAAATACAGATGAATTATCCATTGAATGCCCACTTTTTGCTTTTAAAAAAGCAAGAACATAAAAGAGCACTTAGTTAGGGCATGCCTTCCTCCTACGAAGACAAATTTAACATTGCACGACCTGTGGGGATCCACACCTTTGCTTGGACATATCAAATGCGGAGAATGCAGTTTTGGTGAATACACAATTGAAACAAAAGAGTTTGTTTACAACAATGTGAGAAATGTTTTAACAGAATTTTCTAATTGCAATACCCAGAATGTTATTTATGTGATTGTGTGTCCTTGCAATATGATTTATATAGGGCAAACCACGCAAAATATATGCATCAGAATTTGCCAACACAGGAATCGAATAAGATGCCAGGTGGCAAATGCACCACTGGTGGAACATTTCCAAAGCTGTAGACTTGATAAGCATGACATTGAATGGCAAGTCGTGGAAGTCATTAAGGCCCCTATGCGCGGAAGAGACATCTCAGCCATTCTCAACAAAACTGAACTAATATGATACTGAAGACGGATAGTTTTCAAAAAGGACTAAACCGGATGGAGGACTGGTCTACGCTTGTGTGATCATAATTCACATAACGGCATTACTGGCTGAATGTGCTAAATGACTTTGGCGCACATTCACACAATATTTCGTCAGCATTATGTCCATTTGATGAATTTGTATTACAATATGATTATTAGCACACCAGTGGAGATTATGACGACAAGAGAATGATTTTATTTAAGAATATATTTTATATGATTTTGAAAATATTAGAACCCCCATTTCTCTTTTTTTGGTTTCTCACTATACAGTTGATTGTTTCTCAATAAGGCCTATCGATACTAAGGGCCCTTCCAAGATGGCCGCTGTCTTCTCAAAAACATTTAGTATTCCTATTTGATCCAGTCCTATTTCTACTTCCTCTGTGTGTAAGCATGCTCTGCTTTCCATTTTGAGCCTGTCCTATTTCTACTCCCTCTGTTTGTAAGCATGCTCTGCTTTGCACATTGCTGTCAGGTCAGCATGATACGAATACATTTTCATTCGGGACCACTTCTCTATTAAGGTAAGGCCCACCATCTGCACTGATAATTTCTTTCTCTTTTGATGATAAGACGCTCTCCATAATCGGAGGAGCTATTTTTTATACATTGCTCTCATGCTAGATTTGTTTTTGTAATTCCTCTCTGGACAGGCATTGATTCCCACTTGTGGTTTACTCTTGCATCGTATTGAAAACGTGTGTCAATAGAAGCAGCACTAGTAAGTGTCTTCTGAATTACTACTATACTAGTCTCGTACACCAGAATATACGTTATACTCACTCAATTCCTTTATTTTAGAAATTGATTGTATCATTTTATGGGTGTATATTTGGATTTCTCCCAAATCCGCAGCAATTTTGGGGAATCAACAGTGCACTACCTTGTAGGTATATCTGCCCATATATTTTTCGATTCTTCACACATGCACAGGACTGCAATCACACTCTTACCAGTCACCTTTATGCTATGGATGGAGGACAATGCAGCACACATAGAAACGGCAAAAACGAGAAGTAATTAAGCATTTCTCTTCTTTTCGCCATGTTAACACCAGGTTTTCGCTGGTCTCAATTTTGGCGCTGCCTCTAATTTATGCCACCCTTGTAAATAGGGGTCAATGTCAAAATCAATGGGTGTTATGGCAGAATGCGTGAAAGAGGGCCTTATTTACAAGGTGGCATTAAGCCATGTTAAGTGGCTTAACACTGCCTTGCAAATAAGGCGAAGGGTTTATCGACCCCAGCAATGTCATAAAAAGTGATATTCCTGTGGCATTAGGCGCTTGTAAATATGCCCCCATGTTTCTTGAAAGAAAAGAATATCATAGTCTCGAATTAAGTTAACCCATTCCTCGCAGCCCACCCTGCTAGCCAAGCTGACAATATTTTAAAAAAACGATCTTAATCACTTGCAAATGACTCTCGGTAGCCATAGTGTAGCCTTTGCAGCATGACACAGGAGAATAGGTAGGGTTTACATTTAGCTGGCCCTCATATTTTGGAAGCTCGTGGGGTAAGCAGACCCGGGGCCCTAATGGAAACTAGTCCCTACTGCCCTCCTCAACATAAGCCTTCTTAACCTTTTGTGGAACACACAGTCAGTCTACTTTAGACAAATCATCTAGAGGGGCAAAACGATTTTGGACAGGGACTTTAAAAGACCATGGTGGGGCAGGCTTTGTGTCTGAGGAACTTGCCCTAGCACCCGGCTAGGGGTATTTCTCTAAAAATATCCTAGGCGCAGAATCTTAACATTTTCAGATCTAACATTTCCCTGCTTTGAGACCCGAAGGAGGTCCACTGTCACCCTGGGATTTCTGAAACTGATGGTGACACAGTCCCAAATGTATTCCTTGCTCATCTTCTCAATCCAGCCTACTCCTCTTGCCATAAGGACCTCAGGATGAATGTTACCCCTACACCTCAAGTTTCTGTGAATCCAATGAGTACTCTTGTTAAGGAGATCGACAGCAGACTCATTAGCTTAACGCATAGCCATGGGACATTAGCTAGTACAATCACTTAAGGACTTGCCGCAGGTGGTAGATCACAGCGGGAGTCATTTTATGGAACCAAGCCTTCCTGGGCAGGGGGTACCAGAGTACTGCTGGCAGGGTTAAGGTCCCTGGCAGAAGGGCCAGCCTACACAGGGCCGATCAACTGTCTCTCCTCACCATAGAGGGTGGTAGGGTGCCCCACTATTCTGTTGTGAGCCAGATGGATGCCCCTCCTCTCTTGGTCCATCAGGGGCCTTTAATCTGTGCCAATAGTGGAGGGCCCAAGCCCCAATGACGAGCCAATTCCTCTCTCAAGGCCCTTAACTACACTTGCTTCTAAGTCTGTGAGCTTCACCTCAATGAAACCCTGGCAAGCGTACAACCCTGAGAGAATTTGGATTCAAGGAGGTTGGCACCTACTTTGCTTCACTGTGCCAGGAACTCCCCATTGGATTCTTTGAGATTCAGTATAAGACATTGTAGACCCAGGGGGTGCTGACTTCAGTAAATTTGATATATTGCCGATTTGAGTTTGAATTGCCCCACGTTAACTCTTGTTGCGTGGTGCTTCAGACTGCTTGGGTTCCTGCGAGCTGGTAACTATATTGTGTTCCTCCCCTTGGTCTCCATCAATACATCCTTCAGTATTATTGGCTGTTGTAAATTCACCCTCACCAGGCAAAGTTGCGGTGAATGTTGCAGAAGACATAGATAACCGTCTTTCAGTGAACAAAAAATGTCTTTGTCCAAGGCAGTCGTCACCGCCTTCTCAATGTACCCATCCAGAGTACCAATTTTTCTTTGCGGCTGACCCCTCCACGCTATTGGCAAGCTTTCTCTTCGACATCTCAAGGGTGTCCAAGCAGCCAAGGAACACAAGGAAAAGGTAGAGTTTGTGGCGATACTATGTACAAGTCTGAGGAGTCCATCAGAAACCCAATTACAACAACTCAATATAATATAATATAAAGTTGAGCCCACACATCCGGGTCCAGTACTTTTGAGAATAAGAAGCCAAAGGGGGTGCCCAGCTCAGCCTCGTTTGGCCACGGCCAGGCGCAGAAGGACCTGCCCTTGGCCTGGGCTTCACCTGTGTGCGTCCCGTGCTCATTCCGTGCGGCGCGATAGATGCCGGTGCTTTAAGCGATCCTCAAAGCACCCCAGGTGTGGTCATTTATGGTGCCTCCAGGCGTAGTGCAACTTGGGACTTGGAGTCCCCCGCAGCCCACAAACAGATGGCAGTGCTTGAATGATCCCGCACTGCGGGAGAGATATCAGCACTTTAAGTGCATCCTCATTGCCCCCCAGGTGTGGGCAATTACGGCACCTCCTGGTGCGATGTGACTTGGCACTGGGAGTACCCTGCTGTCCACAAACAGTTGGCAGTGCTTGAATGATCCTGCCCTGCGGGATTGATGTTGGCGCTTTAAGCGCATCCTCAATACTCATCGGCTCACAGCCAGCAATTATGGCACCTCCAGGCTCAGTGTGACTTGGGACTGGGAGTCCCTCGCAGCCCACAAATGGAAAGAAGGGCTTGAATGAGGGAATATTTCATAAATATGTTGCTTTAATACAGACCCAGGACCTCATTTACAAAAAAATGATGCAACATGGCGCCGCAAGCCATTTTGCTGTGCCGAGCTGTGTCATTTTAGTACAGGGATGACTTGTATTATCAACAATACAATACATCCGTGTGCTTTCCCCTGCACTGGTGCACAATTGGCTGCCATTTGCCAGTGCAGGCACCCTTGCATCATGTTGCAAGGGTCCCTGTATTGCGGGGATTCTTTTTTTTTGCAGGAAGGGACAATAATTGATGGCGTTTTCCTCTTTTTATGCATGGTGCAAAGTGCATAGAAAAAAGAGGAAATATAAAAGAATTTCTCCTCATTGCGCCACTCCTACACCTCCTCTGAGGAGGCGTAGGATTCTGGTGCATTCCCAGCTTTACAAAACTTTGTAAATCTGGGAATGTGTTAGGTTCCATGGATGTTGCGTGGGAACACCTACGGCAACACCCATGGAACTCCCCTTTCATGCAGAGCAAAGCGTGAAAGGAGCCAATATTTACAAGGCCATGAAAAGTGACACACCGGCGGCGCAATGGCCTTGTAAATGAGGCCTCCAATTTGTATTCTTTAGAGTTTTATTATCAAGTGATGCCTGGTCAGTAAACAGTGAAAAAAACACAACTCGATTTTTGGTTCTGGGTATCATGGCCTTTTGAACAAACTCCAAACACCACGCATGTCTCTGATTGCAAGAGTAAAGCGTCCCTGCACTTTCAGATCTTAAAATACTTTAAAATAGGTTTTAATTAATATATAAAATAAGGTCTAAAAATGTACAGAAGAACATAAAGAGCATCAAAGATTGATCAGACATCCCGTCACATAGGCAAGTCAATGCAGTGCTTCATAAGGCACACTGATCATCCCAAAAACAGAGAAGCCGCCACACCGTACCTGCAATAAAACGAAAGAGCAGAGATCTTTCCAAAAGAGTCAAATCTAAGGTCAAATACAGCACAGGCTCATCTGATACTAATAGTATAATAAAATCCCCAACAGAGTGTTTATTAGATTCTTTGAGTTACCTCTGTGCCTGACTGAGTTCCTGACCAACTACTTATCGTCTTATAGAGGAAGATGATTCAAATGTATCTAACAAATCTAAGTCTTGCAGTGTGCTTTGCACATAGACCAGCCAGAGGATTCACAATCTCTTCTCAAACCTCAAGCAGCCACCTATCACCTCTCTGTTCAGACACGTCTCCTTATTGACCGAGATCTTAACCAACAGAAAAAGAGGGGCCAACTTTACTTGCTCTGAGATATACTATAAACCAAGCTCTGAGTGAATAACAAAGTGGGTGCTGGTAGGGAGCCGTCTACATATGTGGTCTGTAGAGGGATAGAGTTAAAATATCCCCAGACCCCTGCTCCATACAGAGCTGCATAAACACACTGCAGTTTATATATATTTAGCTGGAGAGAGATGGTCGCTCTACCTACAGTCTGAGGGAGATTAAATATTGCACCTTCCGACCTACCAAGCTTCAAGCGGGAGTTACTGATCTTCGAGTGCCAGGCACCGGAGGAATCAAACACTACTCCCAGATAAGAAAAACTATTTACACAGCTCAGGGATTGACTGCCAAACACTAAATTAGAAACATTTCTGCTGCCTGGCCCACATGCCTTAATAGAAGACTTCCCAAATCGGTGGCTAGATCTATTTTTCACATAAAGGTCACAAAGGACTCCACCAGTATGCGAAGTGCTCTTGATGTTTGTGCTATAATTACTGTGACATCTGCATAAAGTAGTTCTGGGACCAGCGAGTTCCCTATCTTTGGTACATCGCTTGTTGCACCAACCAAGGAGGAGCTTGAGTCATTAATATAAACAATAAACAAAAGCGGGGCCAAAATACAACCTTGGTGTACTCCTATAGTTAATGCAAAAGTGTCTGACATTTCACCTGATAGGCTGTATTCAAAGCAGCCTCAGTCCTATGTAATGGGTGAAACATACATTGTTCCTTGTCTAGTAGGGAATGTTCCTCCAGGTACTCCGATAGCGTTGCATTAACATACTTTGCTAGTATTTTGCCCGGGTACCGCAATAGTAAAATAGATCTGAAGTTGCTAAGTAGTGTGAGGTCAGCAGTTGACATTCTTTTTCCACGCTACAGGAATTGTAGCTAAATGCAAGGAATGATAGCAGATAGCCAGGAGAGGGCTGACCAATTGATCAGCTAGCATATTCCAGACTTGGAGGGGATCAAGCGAGGAGCAGGGAGCCTGATGAGAAAGAATCAGTGATATTAATAAAGTCAGTAGCCTCCAACTGTTTTTCTAAGTTGTTGGGCAAGGTATTTGTTTGCGGAATAGTTACCTTGTCTGGTTCGGATGCAGGAGGATGGTTCTGAGTCTGTAAGTTTTTCTTTGAAGCAAGGGATGCTCTAATGCTCTTAACCTTATTATTGGAAAAATCCACTAGGTTATCGCAGAGGTGTTGAGAGGGTGTGATCATCAGTGATGTACAGGCAGGACAGGCAAGAGAACGAGCAAATTAAAAGATTTTCTTAGTCAGAATCAGAATATACTTTATTCGATTTTAGTCATTAAAATCATAAAAGCATCAAGATAAAACACATTTGATACGAATAAGAATCAAAAAGATTGTAAAATTTCAAATAAACGCATATTCCATTCATATACAATTCCTTCTGTTACATAAAATTATAAAACTAGGCATTCACGGAGAGGTAATACGGTAAAAAAGCATTGTCATAATCGCTATTAACTTGTTATACTTTTCCTTACCCGCAATATATTTTTCAAAAAGTCAGACATAGCACCCACACAATAAACATTCTCCAGTAATTGCAAATATAGAAAGGCCAGCCGGCATTGCCTCCATCCCCCCAACTTCAACAGTGGCATTATCCATCTTGCCCTTTCCCTTTTATAGAATTTACAAAAAAGGGTCACGTGAATTGTAGATTGTGGTGATACATTATCACAAGGACAATTGCAAAGATCTCTGGACCAATCATTTATGGCTGGGTAGCTAACCAAACGATGGAAACTGCCAAACCTGAATCTTGTAAGCACGTATCTGTCATATCCTGCAGTACACCAGTCTAAATAGGGTTGAATACGATATGTTAAGACAACTAAGCAGAGGGTTTTAGTGCATAGGAAGTCTTGGCGCTCAGCAAATTTACGTTCCGTGTGTCTGGGTGAACTAGTAAGTATGGTGCTGACCAGGAAGGGGAGACCCTTTAAACCCCTCAATGTGTGTAGGGAGAACCCTACAACAAAACAGTCTAGCTAAATCCTGTGCACACATACAAGGTAAAACAAGTAAATACAATTATTGATGCAAGCAATCTGTACAGAGTTCTTGAGTGTAGCTGAAAGTTCTTTATTGTGATGAAAAACGCAACCAGCCGACACGTGTTTCGTCAGGGATGAGTAGTCCCTCGACTCTTCAGGGCTGTAGGGAGTTGCGTGTACACTGTATCTTCCCGTAGCCGGTGATAATTCCAACCCGGCGGGGCACGCTTGTTACAGGGTAGAAATTCAAAACAGCAAAAATTTGAAGCGTCTGTCATAAGTCGGAGTAATGCAATAAGTGCGGAAAGCCGGTGATAATTCCAACCCGGCTATCCTGATGCGTATTCAAGGATATAATGTGGAAAGTGATACTCTTAGTTAAAATATAACAATAAACAGGTGCCGCAAGTAGGGGATACGTCAAATTCCAATTCCAATACGATTAAAGTGATTCGGAGTGCTTGATTCCAACGGGTACAGTCTGTATCAAAATTAAGGTATGGCCTAGGCACGTGTGTGCTACCAATGTCCTCAGTAGAAAGAATATTCGCGCGTCCTAGCGGCACCGGTTTCGTGGTAGGTGTCGCTAGGACGCGCAAATATTCTTTCTACTGAGGACATTGGTAGCACACACACGTGCCTAGGCCATACCTTAATTTTGATACAGACTGTACCCATTGGAATCAAGCACTCCGAATCACTTTAATCGTATTGGAATTGGAATTTGACGTATCCCCTACTCGCGGCACCTGTTTATTGTTATATTTTAACTAAGAGTATCACTTTCCACATTATATCCTTGAATACGCATCAGGATAGCCGGGTTGGAATTATCACCGGCTTTCCGCACTTATTGCATTACTCCGACTTATGACAGACGCTTCAAAATTTTTGCTGTTTTGAATTTCTACCCTGTAACAAGCGTGCCCCGCCGGGTTGGAATTATCACCGGCTACGGGATGATACCGTGTACACGCAACTCCCTACAGCCCTGAAGAGTCGAGGGACTACTCATCCCTGACGAAACACGTGTCGGCTGGTTGCGTTTTTCATCACAATAAAGAACTTTCAGCTACACTCAAGAACTCTGTACAGATTGCTTGCATCAATAATTGTATTTACTTGTTTTACCTTGTATGTGTGCACAGGATTTAGCTAGATTGAATACGATATGTTACCAAAGTCATTTGATGCTGAACCACCGTACTTTTTATTCATTTCCGAGGCAACTCGTAACATCTCTAAATGGGCCATGCATAATTTTTTTAACTCCTTCCTTGAAATGGAGTTCATAGATTCCGGGGAATTATAAAATCTGATCGTCCAAGATCCATCAAATTTTTTTTCACATAATTCAACCAAGTGATCTTACTTACATGGTCCAGCTTCATAGAATCCCTGATAATTTCTCTATTCAGCCCTGTACTGCTGGATGTCCAGACTCGATGCCATAATAAAACTGGTTGCACTTTAATAATGTCAGTAATGTAATAAATTCCTAACTCACTATGACAATTAAAAAATGGGAAACTCAATGGCACTGCTAAAATAAACCTTAAAAAAGTGTTTTCCACTTGTTGAATTGATGATACATCGTTAGGACCCCATATTCCCACCCCATACATTGCTATACTTATGCACTTGGCTTGATAGATTTTAAGAAGAATTCCTGGGGGCCTTTTGCCCATTTTATTTGCAAAATTAACAAGAGCCACTGTTGACCTCATAAAAAGGAGGCACCTGCTCTTTACCGCGGGTGCCCAAGAACCCGTATGCTCAAATAGGACGCCCAGGTACGAGAACATATTGGTGGAGTCTATCCTGCTATCCCCTAGTGGCACACTACTGCATTTACGTCTCCCCCTCCCACATGACATTACAAAAGTTTTTTTCACATTTAGTTTTAGGCCTCGAACATCCATAAAACCAATATATGAGGCAAGGGCTCTCTGAAGTCCCATCTGGGTTCGGGCCATGAGCACTGCGTCGTCCGCGTAGAGGAGAGAAACAATTGGCTTTTTATTAATATTTGGTGGATCTCTCGCCCTTTCCTCCAGTTCCTTTTCTAATGCATTAGTGTATAGAGTGAAAAGGAACGGGGCCAAGACGCAACCTTGTCTCACGCCCCTCTCCACGCAGATTTTCTTAGTCATGTTCAATGCCTCCAAAATTTCTTTTGAAAAAACTCTGCCTTTGCAGATTTAATAATTTTTTTAATATTTTTTCAAAGCTTCCTTAAATTCTAAATTTTATTCCGTAGAATAGTTAATATGCCAGGCTCTTTCTGCCATTTTGCAGGGGCACTGAGCATCTCTTAGGGAGTCATTGTACCAAGGCACTGATGGGGAAATTCGAGATACTATTTTTTAAGTAGTAGAGCCTTATCAAGTGCCCTAGTGATCCAAAGTTTGATCATTCTCAAACTCGTCTGCCACAGAACCATTGGCGAGGTGAGTGACAGGAGGGGACACTAACATTTCCTGAATGGCTGACTAAAACAATTTTGCCCAGAGCCGTATTAGATAAGATGATCTGCATCTATTATGAGCTTTAGTCCATAAGCTATCAAAGAGCTCAATCTGGAAAATTATGGGTGCGTAATCTGTCTAGACTTGAGGTAATATATAAAATACTGTTATAATCACTTTCCAGGTAAATAACAAATTGACTGTATGGCCATGTTTATGGGTGAGGCCGGAGACCAATTGTTGGAGGCATAGCACTGCTATTGAATTTATTAAATCAGAGGAGGCAGGGTTGTGAACAACATCTACCCAAAGGTTAAAGTCTCCAAGCATAAGAAAGCTGTAGGGGTGTGAAAAAATCAGATAGAAATTGTGCAAAGCCGACATGTGATCCTGGGGGCGATTAAAATTAAGTATTTGTTTATCAAAATGCAACCAGATTCGGATGAAGAATGTTGTCCCCGGTATATTGGTCAGAAACCCCTGGTTATATTGGTTTTAGGACTGCCAGAGACAAAGACTGAAAATGATATATAGTTTCTGCATTGGACAATCAAGATACATCAGAAAATAAAATATTTTTTGTCTTGAGGATGTCTTGTTAATTCTGTAACCTTTTTATGTTTATGTAAATTCATAATTTTTGTATTTTTAACACCTTTCTCCTTTTCATCTTTGTGTTTTTCTTTTCTAAATTTGTTACCAATTGGTGCACATCTACTTACATTGACCAGACATCAACCTTTGGACCATACTTTTTATGAGCCAAGAGTTCAGGCGCAGCATAAGCCGGACTCCCGCACTGGGTATTTAACAGTTCCTGTGACAGACCTTCAGACTTCATCGTATTACTCAGACCAAAATCTGCAAATTGAACACAAGAAAGATAGAAATACTCATTTTACTCCGACTTTCCATTGTAACTTACGCAAAATATAATTTTGCTTGTTTAGCGAATATATCCATAATTATCTAATTGTGAGAACAAGCCAGAACCAGGTTTTTGTAGTAAATGTATATATCTTTTTTTTCTTTTTAGCATTTGTCTTTGAATAATTATTGCAGGAAAATAGTTCACTGTAATCAAAAGACGTACTCGACATTGACTCGAAATCACTTGAAAGCAATACAAATACGACAGAAATAGCACAACCCCACAATAATTCCTACAATTCTCTTGATAAGTGGGAAAGCGGAGGATAAAAAGAACAGGTATAATACAGAACAGAGAAAGACACGAAAAGAACGGGATACAAATGGCACGACACCAATCAGAGAAAGAAGAAACACAAATGTTTGAGCATATACTATATTAAAAAGCAGCACAATTTTCCTGATACATTTCCGTACTTGTCTTTTACGTGGAGTAAACCCAATCTTCTCATGCAGGACAGAGTTACTGTGGAACATCGCCAATACATGATTTTCGGACTCTTGTTTTAACACAGCTTAAATATATTTTTCTTTGCACAGTCATATCACACCACCGTGTTTGAGAAGTAGTCAAAACGGAGATACGCCATGACCCAAGGCTTCCAGGACAGGAGGCACTGGGCCTAGTTATCAAGTACCAAATTCACATGTTTTAAAAAATGTAGAAGTTACTAGTTCTGGAAAAAAAGTTGGGACCCAAAGTCCTCCTGGCGGCCTTACAGGTCGAACATAAATGAAATGTAGGCAGAGACAAGTTGTGCATCTTTCTTAAATACCAACAAGCATTGGAAAATCCAATAGTTCTCCGGTCGGAAATGTGGAGCTTCATGCTTTGACAATACGTATTTGTATTGACAATGCTTGTTTTCCAATTGTATAAAGATGCATGCAAAAGCAAGGCTGTCAATTTTGAAATGGGTTATCTATAAAACTCATTCCAACATTGTAAAGTATTCAGGACACGATAAATTGAAGTAAATACTTATTTTCCAGGAAATACACCACCCACGAACAGAGCAACCATCCAGTCGTGGGTAGAGCACGCAACTGCCAAGGAGCAGACTCACATTCCAAACAGGAATGCAGAATGCACACTTGACAGCTGCCACGAGCCAAAGAATACAGAAACCCCCAACACTACACACCTTCCCCCCAAAATATAAAAAAACAAAAACAAAAATATTCAAGAAATATAATCAGACATCCAAGAAGGTTTCTTAATGACTCTTTTCCCCAAAGCAGAAGGTACATCATGTAAGACCTCATCAGAAACAACGCTGTACGAAGAGACTTCCACAGGAGGAGAGCTGGAAAGGGAATTTTCATCAGCAATGACCAAATCTCCACAAGAAGAATCCACATCATCCAAACAGTTGCTCTTTGCACAAGAGGTAGAATCAAAATAAACATCTTTGTTACCTTTGAGAATAGCAATGCGTTTGAGTTTCCAAACCTTACCGTCATTTAACATGACCGCATTTTTCAAAACTTTAGTGACCTCGAACGGACCAAGAAACTGACTAATACCTTTCTTCACCTTCCAAGGTTTCTTAACCTTAACAAGCATGCCAATTTCAATGTTGGTGTTAACCTTGGAACCCCTTCTGCGGTCAAAAGAACTTTTGTACAAATAATGAGTGTCTCTGATGGTTTGTTTAACCACCTCCAAATCTAAATTAGAAACTGTGCTAGTAACCAACCGTGCAGGATTAACTTTAGTTCTGGGAAACCTGCCTCTCATAATTTCAAAAGGAGTACAACCAGTCATGTCATTAAAAGTGGTGCGATAACTCCAAACAGTTTTTAAAATGCATAACTCCCACTTACTATCCTCAGTACCAACAGATTAGATAGCACCTTTGAGCACCCTATTGAAACGCTCAATCATACCATTCCTGCTAGGGTTGTAAAGAGAAGTGGTACGATGCTTGATACCTAGTCTTTCAAAAAAAAATTGAGCCTTGCAGGAAACAAACTGTACACCATTGTCAGTGATGTTTTGATTGGGAAGACCCTCCTCAGTGAAAATAGTGGCCAAGAAGGATAGGACAGCATCAGTATCGACCTTGTTAACAATCTTGACGATGGGCCACCTGGAATAGCAGAAATAATATACTTAGACTCATTGCCAATGGGACCCATAATATCAACAGCAATGGTATCCCAGGGACCATTAGGAATGCAAGGGATACTCATTCGTTCGCAAAGTTTTGAGAGATTTATAGGCATTGGCACAAATCACACAATTCCTGACAATGCGTTCCACAAAAATGTCCAAACCTGGCCACCTGAAACCATTCTTGACAGCCTGTTTCGTTTTCACAATGCCAAAATGACCTTCATGACATAACTTAACAATAGAATCTCTAAGCTTGAAAGGAGGAACAGCTTTATCCCCTCTCCAAAGAATGCCCTCCGCAGAAGAAAGTTAATTGCGCACTTCCCAAAAACACCTTAAGTCAGGACTCAAAAGGCTTTTGCAAGGCCAACCATTGTTGATAAAAGACAAAACGCTTTGCACAACGGAATCTTCGGAATAAGATTCCAACCAAACCTGTTTATGGATAAAAGGAATGCCTTCATCATGAACCAGAGCAGTATGGAAATCGTCCCAAGAATTGGAAACACATTCTTTAATTTTTAATTGCATCCTGGACAAAAAATCAGCAGAAACATTGTCTTTGCCCGGAACAAACAAAATCCTTAAGTCTCATAGACATCCTAGCAATGCGTGTAGAAGCCTTGATCATGCCATCCGTAGTGAGAAGATTGACTAAGGGTTTGTGGTCACTTCTAATATGACATTGTTTACCCCAAATAAAAGCCCTAAAATGTTCCAAAGCCCAAACAACAGCTAAAGTCTCCCTTTCAATAACCGAAAACTTCTCCTTGGCAGGAGTAAGGGATCTTGAAGCATAGGCAATGATAGCCTCACCACCATCAACTTGTTTCTGGGATAACACAGCACCTAAGCCTTTCGAACTGGCGTCAGTAGTGAGCACACTAAGGAAATTGGGATCAAAACCAGATAAAGTAGTGGCCTCAGCAATGGTAGATTTGACATCAGAACACCAAGAAAATTTAGACTTATTTTTAAGGAGTTGCCTGATTTGGTATACCCTGCAAGAAAAGTTTTTGATATACTTAGCGTAGAATTCAGTGAGACCAAGAAAAGATCGAACATCATCTTTGCTTTTAGGAGCAGGTGCAGAGAGTATGGCTTCCACTAATTCAGGTTTAGGTTTAACACCATCAGAGCACAAAACATGACCCAAGTAAGTAACAGAGGTTTCAGCAAACTTACACTTTAAAAAATTTACAGTAAGGCCTCTGGAATCTAATATCTCTAAAACTTTGTTAAGAATGGAGTCATGTTCAGCTTTATCTTTTCCGTACAAAAGGATGTCATCTTGGAAGCATTGGACATTATCCAGTTGGCCAATTAAAGAATGCATAAGATGCTGGAAAACAGCAGCAGCGGACGCAAGTCCAAAAGGTATCCTTTTGTACTAATAACAACCCACAGGAGTGATAAAAGCAGTTAACATTTTGCAGTCATTATATAAAACAATTTGGCGATATGCTGCAGAGAGATCAATGGACGAAAAAAATTTGGCACCTTTAACAGAAGAAAGCATCTCAGAAATTCGTGGTAATGGAAACTGGTCGACAAGGATATTGTTATTAAGATACCTTAAGTCAATGCATAAACGAATATTGCCATTGGAACGTCTCGCAATAACAACAGGAGAGACCCACTCAGAAGATTCAATTTTTTCAATGATGTCCTCAGCAACCAGATGGTTCAGTTCTTTTTCCACCTCCCTCCTAACAGTAATGGGAATGTTTCTGGCCTTGAAAATTTTAGGACACGCATCTTTTTTGAGGATAATTTTATGCTCAAAGTCAGTCAACTTGCCAATTTTTTCACTAAAAACATCAGGAAACCTCTTAAGCATGTCTTTACCGGTAAGCTCACTATCCGCTAGAACCATTACCGGTTCAGGGCAGTTGGGATCTAATAAAATGCCAAGTTCACCCTGGTCAGCATCCTAAAACAGAAGGTCCTTTTTTAGAGATATGCAACTTACCAAGACTTTCACGGTTCTTGAACCTAAAAACTAAATTACGGAAACCCAATAAATCAATTCTTTTCCCAGAATACCCTTCCGGAGAAATATCAGGTTCTTCAAGATCAGCACCTAATTTGGAGGAAAATAAAGAGTTCCACGCATTTTCATTAACAATGGAATAGGGAGAACCAGAATCGGCATAAATTTGAATGTGAATCCCACCAATCGTCATATCACACAGCGGTTTTTTCTTGTTGGAAACATTGCAAATCTTCTCAACACTTTTATCCTTAATATTAAGAACAAATTTCTCATCGGCAAAGGGAGAAGAGTTAGCATCATCATCACTATAATCACCATCTTCAACACACTTAACTTTTTGTTTAGTTTTCTTTTTGCAGACCTTTGCAAAATGGCCAATTAAACCACAGTGAGAACACTTTTGTTTCAGTGCAGGGCAAAACTTATTATTGGCGAGATGAGAAGGGCTATCACTCCTGAAACATTTTAAGGTTTCCTTAGAACGAGACTTATCTCTGTTTTTGTCTAACTGGTTGTGATCCATTTTACCATAACTCTTAAAAGAGCAAGAAGTAGGATTAACTTTACTGACGATTGCAACCTGTTTGGAAACATATTCAGCTTAAATAACCTTGGCACTTCTACTAGACATTTCAGCTTTCCTTACTAAAGCTAAAATATGTTGTAAATTAGAATCGCCATTAACCCATAACCTCTCTTGGCTAGAGGAATCCTTGACGTGCATGACAATCTGGTCTCTAATAAGATCCTCTTGGAGAGACCCAAATTGGCAGTCAAGAGATAATGTTCTAAGGGCAGCCACATAATCATCAACACTCTCATTAGCCTCTTGTTTTCTATGAAAGAACTTGTACCTGACAATACCGATACAAACTTTAGGAGAAAAATGTCTATCAAAATCAGCAATGGTACAATCAAAAACATTAGAGTCCCCATCACCACCAATAGCTTTGGACATTTGGGTAAAAGCTTTTAGACCTTCAGGACCAATACTATGTAAAATAAATGCACTTTTTTTGTTCAGGAGACATTTTCCCTTTGTCGTCTAAGGTCTCAATATAGTTTAAAAAGAAAGGTTTCCATTCTACCCACTTCATACAGGGAACTCCACCAGCAGGCCAGAACGATTGAGGAGGATTAAGTGCATAATTCTGTGCACACATGTTGTAAAGATGGAAGATTCGAATATGAGAGGAACTAGTTTGGTGAAGAGGAGAAGCAAGGTAAATAACAAAAACGCAGTACTTGTAGCGTCCTTTTTTCATCTTCAGAAGGAGTAGAGACAAGTAGTGTACATTGTACTCCCACTATAAATCGGAGACAAGTGAGGTGGAAGGATGATAGGCAGAAGCAGCGTCTTTACTTCAGTTGCAGGAAATTGAAGAAATAAGGAGTTGAACAAAACAGAACTTACCCCATAAGGAAAAAACGGGATGTCAAAAGGTGAAAACAAATGAAATTGCACTGGCAAACGTCCGCTGAGTGAAAGGGAAGCAGGGTGCTTGATGAATGAATGAATGTGGATCTTCGTGTGAATGCGATAAAGTAAAGCGAGAAAAAAAAACCAAAATGGCATCACGTAACGTGACAAGTCACTGGAGTGCTGGAGAGCTGACCATGTTGCAAAAGATGGCCCGACGTTGGTCGTAAACATGGTTACGACGTGAGGATTACAAGAAGAGTAGGTCGTATCCAGGTTACGACGTTTGACGTGTGACAATGAGCACAACAGGAGCTGATATCCAGGTTACCACGTTTGACGTCTGACGTTTATCGCAGCCGCGAATGAAGAAGCAGGAGCACGCTGGTGACGTCGAAACACAATGGAGAAGGCAACGGCCATCCAACACTGCAGAAAAAGCAAAGAAATGCATAACTCAGCGTCGCAACGTGCCAGGAGGATGTGGAAATCACCGCTGTGAACAGCGTTGAAGTAGCTGGATCCGAAGGCAGAAGAGAAGGCAGTGCGAAGAGGATCCAGAAGATAAGGAGTCACCAAGAATGCAGGATCCGTCGGGGTGGTGTAGCAGCTTGTCGCCAAATTTGTAAAGTATTCAGGACACGGTAAGTTGAAGTAAATACTTTATTTCAGGAAAAACACCACCCACGAACAGAGCAACCATCCAGTCGTGGGTCGAGCAAGGAGCAGACTCGCATTCCATACAGGAATACAGAATGTACACTTGACAGCTGCCACGAGCCAAAGAATACAGAAACCCCCAACACTACACACATGTATGCTGATGTGCATGGATGCATCATGATGCACGTACATGCGTGAGTCTTGCAGTGTCTGCATGCCTGCATTGTGATGCAAATTTGCACATGTGTCATAATACATGTAGCTATTTTAAATTTACCAATCACATGGCAATGCATGAAAAAGCAAGAAAGCAGGCAGCTTTGGATAGACAGGGAGGGGATGAGATGAAAGTGTTACTTAAACACGGAGCAGTATGGGGACGGAAGCATCAGGGGGTAAGAGGAAGTAAAAAAGAGTGCACTATTAGAGGGGAGGAACGGAGAAGAGACAAGGGAAACACATGTACTCCCATGGAGTGCTCCATACAAAAGAAAAAAGAGATCCCTTAGGTATTGCAGTGAAAGGATACAACTCATCCAATCAGAACAATGTGAGATCAAAATGCTTCTAGGCGGCACAAACAGAAGAATAGAACGTAATGTCATCGAGCTGGGACATTAGATAAATGACTGAGTCATCCGATCATGAGTAAGGGGCTACCTCAAAACCCACTCTTTATACATTGTAAATAATATGTCTGGCCAACAGATATCTAAGCCTGTCTATAGCTGACACTTAATGACAAAACACAACTCTCTTCATCAGATATCCATATCCTATCTTGATTTCTCTACACCTTCACTAATGGAATTATATTTCTGAATTTGATCGAAGGTTATCTTTGGACTCAAGCACCCAGTATTTTATGAAGGATGGGTTCTACTGTTGGCTGATTAGAATTCATTTCTACAATCAGGCGTGCCATGGTGAGCTAACCATTTCCTACTCAGTTATTTTGATAGGAATGGTAGATGTCACAATGACATTATGATGTGTCAGTGAACAACATTTATTTTATATTTAAACATATTTTTTTACAGCTAAATGATCAACTATGCATAGCAACAATATAACAGCTATGTCATCACATACCATAAAAACATGCATTGAATAAAGCCTTCTGATTTATAAAAGTAAACATGACACCAAACATTGCACACAAATTGATTACTGGTGTTGCAAGCTTCACTGCCATTCTGTCACTCAAAGAGTAAAAAGATGGAGTCCACTGCTAGGGGTGGCATTATGGCATCAATATAATTGAAAATAAATGTAGGCCAGTTGTTAGAGATGGGGGTCTCACATTGGCAGAGGTATGCACCTTTGTCCAAGTAGGGACTCTTCCTTCTAGTCAGGTTAAGGGAATTACAAACTTTAGATAACCCCTGCTCACCCCCTTGGTAGCTTGCACGAGCAGACAGGCTTATCCTAAAGGCAATGTGTAAAGTATTTGTACCCAAACACACAGTAAAACAGTGAAATCACCGCAAAAGGACACCACACCAGTTTAGAAAAATAAAGTATCTTTATCTAAAGTAAACATGAACAAAACGACAAAAATCCAACATACATGTATCAAGAATATGACTTTTAGAACAGCTACTTCAAAAATAGCACTTGTAGAAATAACTAGCTCCACCTGGGGCTATTACAACACTGTGACAGGTATAAATCCAAAGTACGGTGCTGACCAGGTGTGCGGGCTGGGCACGGAGTCACACGGATCCCCAAACAACAGTACCTTGGAAACAAAGTCAACAGGCTATGCATGGCATCGTGGATGTGAGGCATTGGTGCCGAAGCGAAGCCATTTCCTTCTGCCATGGGGGAGGCAAGGTGTTGAGTCCGTGAGGAGGAGAGGTGTCGAGTCCAGGGCAGGGAAGTTAGGCGCGTCGGTGGTGAGGCGTCAGTTCTGGTGAGGTGATGCGACGCCGAAGAGGTCGTGAAGTCACCCTTGTCGGTTATTGGCTCCCCAATAATGGAATGCACGCACTGGCGGTGACAGCGTCGGTGCGAACGCTGGTGTTGGGAAGGCCGATAACTGCAGGCGTTGGCAGGTGTTGAAGGGCGTCGGATCTGCGGTGCAGGTGGGGTGGTGTGTCGTGCACTAAACGAGTGGTGCCCCCGGCCTCAGTGCAGGCCACGGCGTCACTGGCAGAGGCACTGACGGCGTCGGAGTTGTTTTTCTTGCTTTGCAGCACCAACCACACAATTATCAGGGCCCAGCAACTGGAATTGGCGCCCTTTTGAGTGCAGGAGTCCACAGAGGAGTCCAGGTACTGGTCAGTGGGATGAAGGTGAAGTCTTTGTGGCTCTGAGACTTCAGAACAGGAGGCCAGCACACACAAGCCCTTGGAGATTCTTCCTCAAGCAGGTTCACAGGAAAGTTCCAGTCTTTTTCCTCTCCTGGGCAGAAGCAGCAACTGCAGACCAACCCAGCAAAGTACATACAGCAAAGGGTCAGTACTCCTCCTTCCTAGTTTCCAGCTCTTCTCCTTGGCAGAGGTTCCTCTTGAGTCCAGAAGTGATCTGGGGTTTAAGCTTAAAATACTTATACCCCATTTTCTCTTTGTTCTCTTTGTGACAAGGGTCTCTGAGCCCAGACCAAACCAGTTCTGTCCTCTCTGGTGCAGCATGATCACAGGAGGTGGAGACAGCATTGTGCAAATGAGACACAGTTTATTCAGGTGAAGGTGAAACTCCTCCCACCACTCTAAATACAGCCAAGGTATATTCAGCCCAGTTATGAGTCACCGAGGAAAGGCAGGATGCACCTCAACCTCCCTTGTGGTTGTCTACAGTGAATGCACATCCCCAGCTCCTGTCACTCCAAAACTAGACAGTCAACACACAAACAGCAGTGACACCTAGGATGGTTAAACAAGAAAATGTCTACTTTCTAAAAGTGGCATTTTCAAACACACAATTTTAAAACCATCTCCCTAAAAGATGGGTTATAAAAATTCTGAGTTCAGAGAGGCTAAACTCCATTTCTCTATCTTGTCCCAATGGAAAGTTATACTTGTAACATGTTACAAAGCAACTCCCATGTTAGCCTATGGGACAGATATACTTTCAATAGTGAAAAACGAAATTAGCAGTATTTCACTATCAGGACAGGTAAAACACACCAGCACATGTCATACCTTTTATATACACTGCACTCTGCCCATGGGGGTACCTTAGGCCTACCTGAGGGGTGCCTTACATGTAAGAAAAGGGAAGGTTGAGGCCTGGCAAGTGGGTGCACTTTCCAGGTCGACATGGCAGTTCAAAACTGCGCGTGCAGACACTACAGTAGTAGGTCTGAGATAGATTTACAAGGCTACTCGTGTAGGTGGCACAAGCAGTGCTGCAGGCCCACTAGTAGCATTTGATTTACAAACCCTAGCACGCTCAGTGTACTTTACTAAGGACTTATTAGGAAATCAAATATGCCAATTATGGATAACCAAGCATATTTATAAGTTACACAGGGAGCACTGCACTTTGACACTGATCAGCAGTGGCAAAGTGCCCAAATCATCTAAGCCAGCAAAAACGAAACCCATCACACAGTAAAAGAAAATGCAGGAGGTAGAGACAAAAGTCATGGGACACCACACCAAGGATGCCAAGTCTAACACCAGTTGATTTTTGAAGAACACATATTGTTCATGGTGTGTGGATGCCTGCGAATGGCAAGACTTGACACATAGAAGTTCATATACTAAGCACAGCATTTTCACAAAACGTGAATGAAGGCATTTTTTATTATAATGGAGCCAGAAAAGGGGGTTGGGGGGTGAAGGTTGAGTAGAAGAAGAGGGGCAGAGAGCCCATAATCATGTGAGCAAAAATAGAAATTGGTTATACCCCCTCCTCATAGTCTATTTTACAGAACAATATAATTTTAAGGCAGAGTGCAGTTCCATGTATTAAATTGGCTGATTTGACTAAAAGAGCTATTATTGAACAATAGACACCTGCCTGGCTCAATGCAGTTCAAGATTGGTTCCAAAACTACCATAATCAATGAATATCTGTGCAGTTAATGACGAGTGAATAAACATTGTTTGTTATAGGTCAGGAAGTTTCATTGATCATTAGTTAATGCCAACTGAGGTCCCATTCCAATGCCTTAATTTGCCAACTGCTACTGCCTTTTCAAGCCACATTATAGAGACTGGCAATAGAGCAGTCAGTTTCGGTGAGGTAATATTAAGCAATGAGCATTTCATTCTTTGCTCAGAGCATTTCATATCCATTCTATGAATTAGAACACCACACAGCTCATGCATTACACATTTTCAACAATTAAAGATTAATTTATTATTCTCCATAAACTAAAGACACGCTAACTCTACAAATACAAGAAGAAAAAGGCTTCTAAGTATTACTCTTTGCACTTTTTTTGAAAGTCTTGTCACTCTGGGTACATTCCAAATATTCCCTTGCCATCCTTTCAACTTTCTTATAAAGCCTAGTTCCCCAATAAACTCTTGGGGGCAGATTTACAAGAAAGTGACGCATCTGTAGAGATGCGTCACTTTCCCTGCACCACTCTGAAAAACCCTTGCGCCACCATGGATGCGCCGTACTTACAATACTGCGCACTATGGCGCAAGGATGTTGGGGCAAAAGTCACGCATTGCTGGAGTCGTGTCGCAAGCACGACGCAACTCCAGCAATGCATTTTGAGGCCTATTCCCACAACACTGCGTCAGTCCTTACGCCTGCTTCTAGCAGGCGTAAGGTTTTGACGCAGTGGCGTCCTATAAGTGACGTAGTGAAATCTTGTAGATTTCACTGTGTCACTTCTACAAGGCTTTTTTGCGTGGGAACGCCCACCCTGCATACATTATACCTGACGCAGGTATAATGTGACGCAGGGCTTTACAACGTGACGCATCTCCCTAGATGCATCACGTTGTAAACGGGCCGCATTTTTACACCGCTGCTGCGGTGCAAAAATGATGCAAGGGGCTTGTAAATCTGCCCCTCGGTAGTTTAGCTATTGGTTTAGAAATTTTCAAATGCCGCTTATGAGCCAAACTTATCAAATGGTTTCTGATGGTACTTGGATAAACTAATCTTAGACCTCTGAAAACTAACCTTTCACTTTCAAGTAATTCATTGCACTCTTTCTTTCCATGCCACCTAATAAAGAAGTGGAATGAAAAGAAAGAGTGCAATAAAAATGTTATGATAAACTTCCTGTAGTGCAACATGCTTTTGTATCTCATCCTTACCTTCTTCTTCCGGTATAATAACCCTTGTTATTACATATATTCTGTGCGACCTGCCCCATTGCAAAACATTTCTCTCTCTTCATCCTTATCATTTTCAAATAAGAGCCTGCATAGAAAGTCTGCTACCAGGTATATATTTTTAAAGCTAGGTATTTAATATCTGGATCTCGTAGCACCACAACACATTTCCAAATGGGATTTGAAAAGGCATCTGTCTCTGTTTTGGAAAAAATATCTCACAATGGCTTGTGCTCCGTTTTCATAAAAATCTTGGTTCCCAATTTAAAATTCTGCAATTTCTAGATGACCAGATAGACAGCCAAAGTTTATCTTTCACACTCTAAAGCTCTTCATTGTCATGGATTTCTTTCTCCTTATCACTTTCAACTACTTGCTTGGATAGACAGTTGGCAATCTGATTTTCAATGCCATTATGTATTTGACAAAATCATGGTCATGTAGGTTCATAAACCATTTGTCCCTTTTTCTCTTTTTTGTAAATCTTTCAATGGCTTGTGATCAGTTTTAAATATGAAGTTGGTTCCCTATACAAAATTCTTGAATTTCTTGATGGCCGAATAGGCCTTTCTATTACTGAATAACTACTCTCTTCCCCTTTTAATACTCTTGAGGAAAACATTACTATTCATTTTTCTTTCCTCTAGCCTTGCATAAGTAAGGCCCACAAGCCCTTAGTACCTGCATCTGTTATTATCGTACCTTGGATCAAAACTTTGTAAGTTCAAAGCTTTATTCATGTTACATAAATCATATACAATTCTTTATCATATTCTATGTAAATTCCACATCTAAATTCCACTCTGTTATAAAATAAATTCCTGGTGTTGTGTGTCTTGTTTGCAAAGTTAGCCATAAACTTGTTGAAATGTTGCCATTCTTAGGAAACTCATCAATGCTTCTTTTTAGGTCTCCCTATGCAGCGCGCATGCGCTGCTTAGGAGAGACCTTTAGTAATCGGTTCGCTTTTTCGCCCAAAAACGTGCACGCGTTGCATTGCTTTCAATGGCAACGCGTGCACGTTTGGCGATTCCCTTGCGGGAGCGAGCTTTGAAACCATCTGTTGGTAATTAACAGATGGTTCCTGCTCGCTCCCGCAAGGGAAACCGGCGCCGGCCTCCTTTCAGCGCGAGGCGCACGCGCTTTTTTTTTTTTCTCTCTCCTTCTCCTTTCATACACATTTGTCACTGTGCAAAAGTTCTCTGCAAAACAAAATCTGCTTTCTCTGCGGACAACCCTTAGCTACAGAAACTCTGCCTGTGTCGATATGGCTATGTGGGTAATACTTGTCTGGCTTGATTAAATGGAATGCGACTGCGGCAGGCACGCTGCCAAAGAATTTCCCTCCCTCCGCTTTTCTTTAAAGGAGTTAAGACATTCCACCTGTGACACCATTGAATGTGTGTGCTTAACTTGTCGCAGCTAGGCTCCACGGGAGGAAGCCTGCGTTCCCGGATATTTCATGTTGTCATAGTTTGGCATTTCCACCTCAAAGCGAGGGAGAGGTTATTCAGAACATTGCAATTAAAAAAACATACCTCAAACACGATATCGCAGTCAAGTTAAACTCCTTTTATAAAACGAAAATTTATATTGTGCTATAGGTTAATTAAAAACCTCTATATTTGATTGGGACGTTCTTCACATGATTTGGCTTGCAGTGCATTTTATTCTTTTAATTAAATATTTACCGCTTCTCCTGCCTCAACTCCCCTTTGGTAAGTCAAAAATATATCTGATAATAAATGGTGTTCCTTGACTGTATCAATCAATCGGATGGTAAAGCACAGCTACTGCTCCCGCTCTCCACGCTCCGCCCTCGTGCACGGTGTGCGCGTTTAGACGGCCCTCCCCACCCCTCATAATAAATGGATCGGGTGATCTCCGTACCTTGCCCCGTTCAGAGTTTTAAATATACCTGCCAGGCTCCCCAGATCCAGTTACTCGCACCCACTTGACCAGATACGGATCGGGCCTGCACAGTGCACCGAGTCACCCACCCGCTGCTCTTGACTGGCGTCCGCAGCTCCACGCGGAGAGCTCGTGATCGGAGGCTTCTCTCTGATTTGCAGCAACTCCACTAAAGGAGTCGGGGGGTCTAGAGTTTAAATCGATTGTTGAACCATGAGATTGGATTTCTAATTCTGGCTTAACCTCTTGTGATAATCGTGATCTTGGACCAATCAATTCACCTCGCCATGCTTCATTTCACTTATTTATCACAAGAAATGTATCCAGCGTGTGGGGCAGTTGGAAATGCACAAACGCCAATATGTAATAATAGGGTACAAAAGGACATCAGCTTTTGGACGCCCAGTCTGCGGTCCGGCTTCCAGCGGGCCGCGTTCTGAGGCTTTCCATATGCAGAGGGCCACCGGTGGCACCGTGGGGGTGGCCGTAACTCGACCCTGTGCTATAAATAGCTCTCAGAGTATGGTTTTCCTCTGCAAGAGTAGACATGAGTATCTCTGGTTTACAGGTCTGCAATTCATTAAAATCACGGGGGAGCCGTGACTCCTATAGCATTTTTGCGATACCATATTTGACTTGCTTGGCAGCTCCCAGCAAAAATCTTAAAAGCGAGTTGGATGAAATCTACAGAGCTTAATGGCGGCAGCAGTTTTATACAGGGAGCCTGGAGTGAGGTTATTTTTTGGTGATGTCACCAGTGATACTTTCAGAAGTTGGCATAATTAACATTTTGGTTGCTTTTACTACATTTTTATGATGCAGACGCGGAAACAATCTGTTGCCAAGCTAAGTATTTTTACAAAAAAAAAAACTAAAAGCAAAAAAGTGGGGCGGCATCTTTTGATTGGCTTCCCTTGGTATGGGTGAAATACCTGGAAGTAGTCTAAACAGCTGGCAAGTGGTCTAGGTAGCATTTCCACCCATCGTTTTTCACCCACTGCTCCATTCTAGGCAGAGGCCCGCCCTCTGCACGTCAATACCGACCCATCTCTTCATAAACAGTCCTTCCCAAGCTGCCAGGTGTGCCCCCGCCCCCTAAGAAGCACAAGCAGCCCCAGACTGATTTGGCCTTGGTAGACTTTGTCAATTAGGTGTAGTTTGGATATTGTGGCACAGCGAGCAAGGGACCCACAACTGCCCATACATACCCTTGCACACTTGGGGAAACTTAAAAAAAAAAAAACACACATTCTTTTTTTCCTTTTGAAATAGGAGCTCAAAGACCGAGATGGCGGGGTGGGTGAGCAATGGAGAAGCATGTATGTTATATATAAAAACAAGCATTGGCATAGCCAATAGGTCTCACCTTTGCGACCTTATAAGTGTTTAGCCATGCAACACTTGATGTTGTTGCACCAAGGATATTGTGCTGGATAACTAAACACTTATAAGGTCCCAAAGGCGAGACCTATTGGCTATGCCAATGCTTGTTTTTTTGTGTTGCTGGCTTATAACATCATGTTTTTGCTAGCTCTTCTATTGGTGTAATACCATTTCCTGTTAAAGTGTGACCCAAGATTTTTTTACATTCTTGCTAAGTTGAGATTTTTCCATTTTCAATCACTTTTCCACTTCTCCACTTCAATATAGTTAGCAACTGCTGCAAATGTGTTTGCTGATTTAGTCCGCCTGAGTTTTCCTTATGATCACCTGGTTTTTCGGACCTTTACTGTGGGTCTCTCTACTGAGTGTCACTCAATATAATTTCATGGTAATTGGACTGTGTGTTTACCGCCAGTGTCTGCCTTTAAAGGTAAGGCTGCTTCGATTAAGCTAGTGTACCAGGCACTCAGCTGGTTACACCTTAATGCACAGCTGTCCAGGCTGTGCATGAGAGGCTCCGTCATGCACAGTCTAGTAGCTGAACAAAGGTAACCCACCTGTGGCAGTTTTAAACTGCAAATTTGACCTCTCATAATAACCCCTTTTGACAGAACTGAATCTTCCTGTTCAGTATTAAAAGGCCTCCCCTAAAATGGTGTTATTGCCCATAAAGGCAGGGTGCATAGCATTTAAAAGTAGAACATGTACAAATTAATATTGAACCTGCCCTTACAGTGAAATATTCCCAAAAGCTATTTTCACTATAGCGAGGCTGACTGCTTCCATAGGCAAACATTAGGCTACATTGTTACATTTATTAAATGCTACATTTGGATTGGTAGCAGCTAGAGAAATAATTCAAGGACTTATTATAATAAAAAAATGTAAATCCAACATAATGGTCAAGTCGGATTTTAAATTACTATTTTGGAAATGAAAGTTGTCATTTTGCTGCCTAAAACCAAAATACCTTTCTGCCAATGTTCAGTGTCATATGACTGCTGATGGCTCCTCTGTAGTAAGATGTGTATTGCTTCAGATGGTGGACAAAGCATCTTGGTTGTGGGGCAGGAGCTTCTCTCCTTGAGAGGATGGCCTGGGGAATGTTCCCAGTAATTGAGTAACTTCAAAAGTGCCTGCCCTCTCAAAGGCAGATGTAACTGATACATGGGTCTGCCCTCTCAATTATCCTGCTAGCCAGTTTGTCTCCAAACCCAGTGGGAGGGGGGATCTGCCCCATAACTGGTTTAGAGGGTTCACAGAGGAGGGGCTGCTCATTTCCATGGCCACACCTCTGGTTGGGCACAGGAGCACAGCACAGGGGAAAAGGGATTCTGCCACAATGGCTAGTCCCAGAATGCTGTGCAGGAGGGTTAAGGCAGGGGTGCAAGGATGAAGGGGCATCCTAGGGTTCGCCAGGGGTGCCTGGCATCTAGAACTATCCTCCTACACTTATAAACACCTTCACAAGGGTGAGATAGAGAGGATAGAGAGCAAGACCATGGACCTGGATGGCGACAGCAGCAACACTATGGACAGCTATAAGGAGAAGACATCTGATGCCCCTGATGGAATAAGGATGTTGCCTGCAGCTGGTCCCCAAGACTAGATGGGTCTCTCAAGGACCAGTGGCGCTGGCCTCTTTAGTGCCCCTGAGGACCAACTGGAGAAGAGTTGGACTCCACTGCCCATCAGATGCCCTGTAAAAGGACCAAGAGGCTATGGAGCTTGTGGAGGGCAAAGCAGTGGAGAAGACTGTTGCAGGGAACAAGTGAAACCAGCTCCCCACAAAGGGCACTCCTTTAGAGTCTACGAAGCCTGTTGAAAATGCTCTTGGTGGCTAGGGCTCACTACAAGGAGTAATATGAACCCAAGATCAATCAAATCGGCCCAACATGACCCAAGCTATGCACTTTGGAAGGTTGGCCTTGCCTATGAAGAGTGTGTGGAGCTCCGCCTGATTCCTCTACATTACTCCCAGTGTGGGCCAGTGGCCGGAGGTCAGAAAAAAACATAATTAGTTCTTGTTTGTTGTGAGTGGGGGTGTATGTGTCCTCACCCCAGAGGCTCATTGTCTCCAGGAACCCAACCCCCGGGGCCAACACAAATATAAAGTCCTGCAGGGCTGGCACATTTATGAAGGGCCCCAGAATCCATCCCCTGAGCCCACAACAACAAAGGAGTGCCACCATGCAGCCACCCACCTGCTTGACCAAGGAGCAGAGGAACAAAGAAAGAGCTGTTTTCACCTCGGCAGCAGAAAATGAGCTGGTCCTGCCACAGCAAGAGCCAAATGGAGGATGTGGCCCCCAAGTAGCACAGGAGCTGTGAGCGGGGAGCTGGTTGGGTCATAAGGGCTTTGGGGGTCCCCCCAGCCCTGAACATGAGTGTCAGCATCTGGGTGCCTCTGGTGGGACTGAGGAATACGCTACATAAAAACAAAAAGGAGTTAACGTGCAGTGCAGGGCCACCTTACTGCTTGCAGCAGGAGGAAAAGTCGCTCATATACTTTTCATAAATTTGGGCCCAGTAGCACCCCATAATGTTCCATGAGGGGACCAATTTGCAGGAGCCACAGTTTGCTTGGGGGAGTCACACCACCAGGAGCAACAGGAGACTACACTTCCCAGCATCCATAGCGCGCGGTCATGCTCAAAAGGACACCGCCGGCCCGCGGCGCGTGTAGCATGAGCCACAGCTTGCTTGGGGGAGTCACACCACCAGGAGCAACAGGAGACTATACTTCCCAGCATCTATAGCGCGTGGTCGCACGCAAAAGGACACCGCCGGCCCGCGGTGCGGGACGCGCGCGGGGACGCGCCCGGGCCGTGCCCGGGCCAAGGGCGGGCCCGTCCATGCCCGTCAGAGCCCGGAAGAGACTGGGCTGGGCCAACCCTTTAAGATCTGGGTGTCTATGATACTGGGCATCTGAAAGGTACTGTCACCTCCCTTATCTTTTGTAGACTATACTTCCTAGTTAAACTTGACTGTTTGGGAATATTTGGAAATTTGTTGATTATTTAAATGACCAAAAGGAAGGGTCATACGGAAAGGCCAAGGGGTGTGGTTGCTGGGACCCTTGACGCCTTTCTAACTAGGGCTGAGACCGAACTTACTCATGAAATCGAGTTAGCAGAGAGAAGGCTCTCTTTGGACTCACTCATTGCTCAAAAACGTTCCTCCCTTGGAGGACGACCTTTGGATGCAGATCCCCCGAATTTGCAAACCATACCTACCCCTGAAACACTAGCGAGTCCATCTTTGTCTATTAATTCTTCATCTGGATGCCGAATAGCGACGCGGGGGCAGGTAGCTTCTTCTCAGTTGGAGAACAGTAATTCGGAACCTCCGGTTAAGAAAAGAAGGGGAGGCGGGCCCCCAAAGCAAAAAACTTTGAAAGGGACAGGCCAACAGAAATGCAAAGAGAAAATTACTGGGAAAGGTGATTTGGATTCAGGGCTTCCGGTATCAACAAGGTCTAAGGGTACCACTATGCAACCCAATTTTGTGACAAATCATGATTCCGACCTCTTAAAGAGGATAGAAACTATGGTGACTGTGCTTCTGGATCCCATTCTGTATAAACTATCCCAAATTGAGGAAAGGTTCATTTCTATGGAGGCCATGTGTTTGCGAGTCAAACTGTCCCAAATACAACTCAACCAACTGAGGCAGCTGGGATGCTTCCTCAGCCAGATGGGGCAGATCTCTTGACCACTAATCACATAGGAGGTCGTGTTTCTCAGCAGGTAGTAGGGTTGCTCGCTCATTCGGTGGGCTTTGGTCAAGAATTAAATAACAGGGTGAGGCCTGGGGTATCAAATCGGCAGCAGCACCTAAACCAAACAGACTTATAATTATAATCCTACCCTGCCACATGGTGACATCCAAGGAAATTCAAGAGGCCTTCCTTCATCCTATACCTCAGCTTTATCCCTCAAGGATCCTCCGGCAACTGATATTGCTCGTGTTCAATCGCTAGTAAACCCCGCCTCATTGGAAGGTGAAGCCTTAGCTTCTCATATTAGGAGGGAGGTTATTCATTATCCAGTCGAGGTTGTGAAACCTGGAGCTAGGTTAGATCTTCCTCCAGCAGCCTGTCCTTATGTCATAGTGCTAGCAAATGTACCAGAATTGAAAGTGAGCCAACAAGAATCAACAGAGCAGTTAATTCACAAAGCTCAGCATTGGCTGTGTAGCCGTATTGGGGACAATTTTAATTTGTATAAACACATTATTATGGCCAGGAGGATTAATTAGGTAGGAAGGGCGCCCAAAACCCTTAAAGGGGATTGCATTGTCATTAATTTTGACAACCATTATATGGTAGGCGACCTACTAAGTATGTTACCAAGTACCCCTACTCCTTTTTCCAAAATTTGTGCACTCCCCCTTGGCTTCTTCTATAAACCTTGTACCTCCTTTCAAATGCCGTTTTACAAAACAAACAATGGTCGATTGCTTTCACGCTCTTTTAATCAATGTCTTCCACAACCTGCTTTACCTCTATCACTTAGCAATAGATTTACTTTATTGGAAGGCATGTCCGATTGTGACTGACTTGAGGAGCAGAGTTTAATAGTTAACAAAGCTGATGACATAGTACCATCTAATGAGTCTTCTGTAGCTTCTCCCCTCCCTGTAAACCCACAATTAAATTTAAGTCTGCAGACAGATAGTTTAATCTTGCCACAGAGCCGGATACATTTAGAGAGCACCCCAGAATTTGCTGCAGTGGTTTCTTGGAACATTGCTGGGTATAATAAAAAAAAGTCCAATTTGGTGTGGCTGTCTTTGTTAATGGCTAATGATATATTGTGCCTTCAGGAGACATGGGAGATCGATCCGATCTATTTGAACGGGTATCGCTCATTTCATACGCCTGCTATTTCTTCTACAACCGGTCGTGCAAAAGGTGGTTTATTGACACTATTTTTCAATACCTTACCTTTAAAGGTGAAATCTTTTTTAAACACATCTCCGTATTATCACATTATCCTCTTAGAGTCTTATAGCGATAATTATTGGTTACTTATAAATTTCTATAACAACAATTTTGGTAGTAATCAAGGAACTATTTTGGATCCCCTGGGAAGAGATATTGCCGATTTGGAAAAAGCATGTAATTAACCTTGCGATATAATCTGGCTTGGGGACTTTAACGCTCATCCTTGTAATATGATTAACACGCCAGCATGTGGGTTAGTAGATGATGATGGGGATTCTGTTACCCATTTTAGCCATAATGATTATGGTAATGGTTTAAACAGGCTATTACTTATAAAAAATCTTGTATTCTTAAATACTTCCGAACCCCTAACTGGTCAGCTAAGCTTTACTTTTTCTAGTCGCTCCCACTCCTCGACACTTGACTATGTCCTGGTCTCTGACCCTATAAAGAAACTTTTTACTCAATTTAAGATGAACTTTTATGCTTTCAGTGACCATGCTGCAATCACGTTTTTAATCCCGTCTTTGTCAAAAAGGGAATATAATGCTAAACTCCATATTGAACCGGTGATTGCAAGGGAGAATGGAATTGTCTTGAAGTGGGAGAGAGTTGATGCTGTGAAGTTTCTGGGTAACATAGTCTCCAAACGAACATCAGAGATAATGATATGTCTAGACCCAATATGTGACGATGGCTTAATTACAGCATTTGAACAAATTTTATTGGAAATTAAAAATAATTTAATACGTTTTGTACGTAATGGGCACCGTAAGAAGTCTAATTGGTTTGACGAGAAATGTGTAAAAACACTTACGATTCTTCATACAGCCTTAAAGTCCAAACCGCGAGATCAATATTCGGTTAAGTCCTTACGCCAGCTTTATAAGAAAGCAAGGTTATTAAGGCTGAAAAGCTTAAAAGGGGAATGGTGGGAAAACCTGCAAAAGGCTGCTTTACTGAATAGCTCAAAGGCATTTTGGTCACTGATAAACGCACCCTTTCTGAGAGATGAACAGAGGATGACAACTGATATTCATGTAGAACAGGAGGCATGGGTTACACACTTTGAAGGCCTATTTGGAACTACCGAGGATATAACCACTCAACTCCCCCTTTCAAGTTTAGTTGGTACAGGAGGCTCTGTTTCGTTTATGCTGGAAGAAACAAAATATGCCCTTAAGCAGTGCAAAAGAGCGAAGGCGCCTGGACCTGACGGTGTCCCAATTGATCTTTTTTTAGATAATCAAGACCTCTGGCCCCCGCTTTTAACAAAAGTTTTTAACAAAATTGCTCAAATAGGTGCTCCTCCTTCATGGAAAACAACTGTAATTGTGCCAATTTATAAAAAAGGGGAGAGAACAATCCCAAAAAATTAAAGGCCCATTTCTTTGATAGATTCTACCACCAAATTAATGGGCCGGCTACTTTTAAATAGACTCGAGGAATGGGCTTTGGAAAAGAATATTATAATACCATGCCAATATGGTTTTAGAAAAGGAAAAGGTACCGTGGATCAGTGTTTGAGCTTGAATCTAATAATAGCCAAATATACGGCAGCAAAGAAAGGCCACCTATACCTTGCCTTCATGGATCTGTCGCCAGCCTTTGACTGCGTGGCACAGTCTAGGCTGTGGCAGGTCATGGAGGCAAAGGGGATTGATATACAGATCATCAACATAATTCGTGACCTGTATACTGGAGCTACTGCCTGTGTTCGCTTTGGTAAGGGAGGAGAATGCACTAGACACTTTAAAATTCTAGAGGCGTGAGGCAGGGGTGTGTCCTTGCGCCCTTTTTATTTGCACTTTACACAAACGGTGTTGAATCTGCTTTGTTAGGGTCCACCCCAGATGTCCCCTATATTAATTCACTACAAGTGCTGATACTCCTTTACGCGGACGACGCGGTGATCTTGGCACGTACTGGTAATGCACTGCGCCGACTGGTAATGGAATATACAAAATTTATGAGTAATTTGGACATGAAAGTTAATTATTCTAAGGTTTTTATTCTTGTTGTAGGCCCAAAACAGCAGAAACAGCTGGAAATCCATATTGAGGGAGGGAAGCTGGGCGTTGTTGACTCTTTTAATTATTTAGGGATCATGTTTGACCGACACAATAATTGGCAAAGTATGGTTTCTAATAGGGGTTTACAGATGGAAAAAAATATTGGGGCTCTTTTTAAATTTGTAAAAGAATTGGTACTAAACCTATTGAAGTGGTAAAGAAAGTGTATGAAGCAAAAACTGTATCTGCTGCCACTTATGGTGCTGCCGTTTGGGGCATCTCAGATTCTTCTAAATTGCAATGCATAGAAGATGCTTTTTTTGAAAAGTCTGGCCTGCCTGCCGAAGTCATGCTCTAATTTTAATTGTCACACGGAACTGAGAGTACCTTATATTAGTGATAAAATCTGTATTGCACCCATTCTGATGTGGCACTCAGTTTGGCGTAAAGAGACTCTCTCACTAACTAGAGATATCATAAATGATGTTTTGAACTTAGATGGTGTGAATAAGATCAGCTGGCTAAAATATGTTGAATCCACCCTTAAGACAGTTGGGTTGCATCACCTTTTTGTAGATCCATCGAAGTGCTGGTCTATCTCTAAGAAAGAGTTGAAAACTCATTTACTGACCAAGTTAAAGGCTAGGAGGCAAGATTTTAATCTCAAGCTGCCGACAGTCAGAGCATATCACGCTGTTCCGAGCATATCGTCGATTGATCCGAATTTAACTTATTTAACGTTTGTTACAAACTTACAGCACAGATATATTTAAGTGAGATTTCGTCTAAACTATATCCCCCTGATGTTGGGTTTCCCCCTTAATACGTATACAATTTCTGAACTGCCACTTTGCGCTTGTGACTATCGATCCATCCAGAATGATTTACATTTCTTGTTTTTTTGTAAATTCTATGGTGAAGAAAGGAAAAGATTTATTGTCCCTCTCATTCGCAAAATGAATTTTAGACAATGTCGTGTGGCTCTATATTACCTACAGTTATTGCACGATCCCTTTACATGTTTTTCTCTGGCCTCATTTCTCTTATCTGCTCTGAAAAGAAGAAGACTAAACTGCCAATCTAATATTTAACTTGTAAATTAAGATATTGAGTCGAACTATGAATTACCACCACTTGTATAATATGAATGATGTTTTAACGTGATCTTATTTTTTTTAGCAACTTTGTTGTAATATATGTAATTTTATTAATGGAAATTGATTTATTTGTAGAATACTTTTTATGCCATCATTGTGTTGGGGAAATAAAGTTATTTCTGACATGGCATATTTCCATTCCTTGTTGTGCCCCAAGGAGGGGCAGGGGAACCAACAATGTAAAGTTTAAGTGTTGTAGGGTGCTGCAGGTAGTGCAGCAGTCCCCAGACAGGATTATTAGATTTCAACCCTACCTTTCTGGGAAAGTTTAACCATCTACAAATCCTTGAGGGGCAGAGAGGGATATTCCAGCCAGCATGTGTCCTCCCCTTATCAACTACATAAAATAAAGATTATAAACCAGCCTATATTATGGTCCTGGACCCATCCTGGTCATCAAAGGCAGCTCCTATTAGCAGGTCCTGATGAAATGCCATTGATCCTCTTAGGGACAGATTAGGCGTGAAACATGTCTCCCTTTGTTATAATGATCAAGGAACCATAATTGTTCCTGTGATCTATCTTGTGGGTTTTAGTTTTGAGAGAGGCCCCACGAATAAAATTAGGATTAAGGAGAGCTTTAATCAATTTTAACAGTACAATATCAATCTACATTTAAGATTCATAACCCACCTAAATTGATGTTCCTGGCCTAGAGGCAAACTGAAAGATTTTCGGCAAAGTGCCCCCTTGAGGGATCCATTGGGCTTTGCAGCGCCGCCCAACGAGCAGCACAGCCTGATGATGAAGCATGCCACCATTGGTGGGTGAGAGGTTGTGCTCTTAATAGGAGCTACCTTTGATTAAGTTGTGCTCCTAATAGGAGCTGACTTGGATGACCAGGACAAGTCTAAGACCATAATACAGGCTGGTTTCCCGTCCATGTTACAGAACAGCACACCTTTTTGTTTGATGAGGTTTCAACCATCATCAAGCATTTCTAGAGCAGGGTCTTTATTCTCTTCAGCTTGGGAGTGCAGGGACTCCTAGTGGTTGGTCCTGTGGCCATATTGTGTGGCCTGAAGTAGTAAATGAAAGACTCAGACACTTGTTATTTTGATTTGCAATGCTTTATTCAAAATACTTTCTTAACAATGATTGTTGGTGAACATTTTTTTTATTAATGATGAATGTTTTTGAATGCCATTAGTTTTAATGTGGTACCATGGCATGTAGTTACTTCTTGACAAAGCCAACAGGCTTGCCTTATATATGTAGTCACTCCTTACCAAAGCCTATAGGACTGCCCTATATATTAATGTGGTGACCCCTTGACAAAGCCAATAGGCCTGTTTAATTTAAAATAACACCCCCTATATTGGGATGTTCTGCCTGATATAGATGGGAGGGTACTGTGATTTTGGGGTTCATGACCCACAAGGGGTCAAATGTGGTTTAAGAATGTCCCTAAATAGGATTCCATCTGCCTCATGTATATATTTGTAAATTAATGCATAGTATTTAGTAGTATGTGTGTAATAAATATAGTTTTCCTTTTTCAAAGAAGAATCACTGACTGGAGAATGATTTATTGAGTGTTGTTGCTACGTGCAAGCGGATGGAGATTGCTAGCCAACACCATCTCCCCTGAATAGGCCTTGGACTGCTCTGCTTCACTACCCAGAGAGAGTCAATTGGGTACTTGTTTCCCAGTTAGGCAACAATTGTGGAATTATTCCTTTCTCATGCTTCACATCTTGCAGAATAATACCCCAATATCTTACCGCGCTGTAATGTTCTTCTCCGTTACAACCATATATCAATATATCATACTTATGTACTTTTATACCATCAATACCTTTTACCATGTCTTCCATTGCTCTTTGGAAAACTGATATCAATCTCATTGTCATTTTCAGAAACCTGTACATTCCATAAAGATTGCAATGGTCATTAAGTCTCTACAGTCTTCATGAAGTCAAACTTCATGATATGCTGAGGCTAGATCCAACATAGTAAATACTTTGCCGCATCTTACCATCGTTATCATTTCACATATGTTTGGAAGTGGAAATTTGCCTACTACCACACTTAGTAAAGTTGCTCAAATCAATGCATAGTCTTACATCACCTTCCTGTTTGTGGACCACTATTACGGAGGCCAACCGTGCTGTTGCTTCTTCTTCAATTATGCCTGCCTTTTCTAATCTTTCTTAATATCTTTCTACTGTGTCTCTTACTGCAAAGGGTACATTTATTACTTTTTGCTAATCTTCTGCTGGGCATCATGCTTTAATTTTATCTTGTGAACGTCCACTTGTAGATAACATAGCCAATGACTGAACACTTCTGCAAATGGAATTCTTTCTCAAACTGTAACTTCTTTTCACTTTGAGTAATTACTCTACATACTTCTGTTATGTCTTTAAATAGAATTGGTGGACTTGAATTTCGATTGAACAACACACTTAAAGCTTATTCATGCAAGCAATTTATGACACAATCAACTTTCAAATAAAAAAATATAATTTTGTTTTGCTGCATTGCTCCCTTTTTTTACTCCGTTTTCTATTGAAATTACCTAACAAGTTTATTGGTTCAATACCTGTACCTCTGATGTTATGGTAGGTTTGAATAGGTCTACATTATCCTTAATATCTTTTCCATATTTCTATGGATATTAAAGTTAACCTTGCCAACTTTGTCTCAAGCGCTTGAAAAGCATGTGAATAATCAACTCACATTGTATATCGAACATTCTACAGAGTCTGCCCTTTTGGCTGTAACAGAGCATCTAAAGCAACAATTGGACAATGGCAGCACCGCTGCACTGATCTTGTTAGATCTCAGTGCAGCGTTTGATACAGTGAACCAGAATATTCTGCTACAGAAACTAGAGGCCGCTGAGGTTCAGGGCTTGGATCTGGCTTGGCTGAACTCCTTTATTCAGGATTCCAAGTTCATTCCCCTCAGCACCGGTCCAAGTTACCTCTTTAGCATCCAGGATTCCTCAGGGCTCTGATCTCAGCCTTCTCCTCTTCAATCAGTATGTAAGACCACTTGCAGACATGGTTGAAAAACATGACCTCACACTGTTATCCTATGCTGATGACACCCAGACCGTTGTCTCCCTGTCTTCCCATGATAACACAAGCTCAAGGACACTGACTAGCTATCTCACTCAAATTTGCTCCTGGATGAACTCCAATTTTCTGAAGTTACATGGAGAGAAGACTGAGGTGCTGGGAAACTGTCCTTATTTGTGGGCCTGCACCTATGGCCTGAGGTAACGGGCACCCTACCTGTCCCAGTAGTCAAGAATCTTGGTGTTTGGCTGGACAGTGGTCTCTCTATGAATCATCAGATCTTTAAGGTGTCCAGCTCCTGCTTCAGCATTTGAGATGGCTCAAATAAATCTTAGGGTGTCTTCCATTTTCAGTCCAAGAAACTGTCATTCAGATCTTGGTGATCTCAAGGCTAGATTATGGAAATATCCTGTATCGCGGAGCCACAAAGAATATGCTTAGATGACTCCAATTAGTGCAGAGTGCAGCGGCTAGACTTTTTCTGCATCCCCCCCAAGTTTTAGTCCACTGTTAGCCTGCTTCGCGAACTGCAATGGCTCCCTGTTGAATGTCGCATCCAATTCAAGGCATTGTGTTATGTACGCAAATGTCTCTCGAATTCTGGTCTCTCCTACTTAAGATTTTTGGTGCTGCCATATGTCCCTAGTTGCTCCCTACGCTCATGCAACTCGGATCCTGCAGTTGTTCCTAGAGTTAAGAGAGCCAGACAGGGAGGTCGTGCCTTCTTTTTCTTAGGCCCAAAGTTATGGAATTCTCTCCTGACTGGGCTGAGATCATGTTGTTCACTCTTCGCCTTCCATAGGAAACTTAATATCTGGCTCTTCTAAACCTGGCCACCTTTAGTAGCCTTGTCTCGGCTCCTGGTACCTTACAGTAGCGTAGCACTGGAAAACCCTTGGCTGGGTAGTCAATTTCTGTACAAGTCGGTATAATAATAATAATACTGTAAGAATGTGGATTATTATTTTGGGATGGGTGACTGTCAACCTCAAGGAATAATAACACTCCTTGTCAGGGTAAATCCTCAAAGTCCTTAAATTAACCTGTGCTCAATCCCCTGTGAGATATGGCCCCCAATTGGCAGGCTTAACGTAGGGCAATGTGTAAAATATGTATCCAGTACCAAAACAGTAATAAAGTCAAAACTAGGCCTGGGCGGTAAATTCCGTTCCGCTAGCGGAATTTGGGTAATTTCGCGCTCCACGGAGAACGAGAAATTGCCAAAAATTCCGCTATCCGCGGCTTCGCTGAGTTTTTTGCTTGTTCGCGCTTTCAAAATGCGTGTTCGCGAGATATTTCTCCCCGAGCACGCAAACAGCGTTCGCGAACAGGAAAAAAGCATCACGAACGGGCGGAACAAGCAATTCCGCGTGTTCGGGGAACTTTTGCGTGCTCGCAGAGCTTTTTACCGTTTCGCGGAGCTTTGCGTAGCGCGACTACGCAAATTCCGCCCACCTGTAAAAACACCAGGCAATAAAAATCACAAACTGAATTAGTGAGATAGAGTAAAATGTAATAGACAATATGACACCAAAATGACAAAAAATCAATTTAGGGAACTGGAGACACGACTTTTTAAAGATTTAAGTGAAAATAGCTTAAAAAAGTTGAAGTGGCAATAATATTTTATGGAAATGATAGACTGGGAACTAGGTGCTATTTGAGGCCAACCGTGATGGAGCCCTGGTCGGATACAACTTGTGGAATGGTCCAGGTGAATGTTTGGAAGTCAAAAAGTTCAAAAAGGGTTCTAAGTCTCATAGCTTAAAGGGACTTTGTCACTTTTCTGAAGAAAAGTGTTAGAAAAGTGTTGACATTTATTCTAATTCCCAATGCAAAAAAGGATTCTGTCACTATTTTTACAAGAAAAATCCTGCTGAAATTGTAGCCTTCACCACGGAACTGAAGGATGGATACTTGAAGCAGGTTGTCTAGCTAGAGCTATGATGTTTTGGAGATTTCTTGCTGAAAATGTTCCAAGGTCCCAACACAGAATGGGACTTTTTTTGGAGCTACTTGGAGCCTTGATCAGGACAAAGCTGAAATTCAATTGGATGCTGTGGAACAGACAGTTGTATACTTTTTGCTGCAGGTCCTCCTGAAGCTCTGTGTGCAAAATTTACAAACATTTTCACACTTTCTTCTGGTGTCCCAACAACCACAGCAGTGCACTTCCAATGCCCCCAAGACTCCATTAGAGACTCTGATAGTGTCAGGCAGATGCCAACAGCAAAATCTTGTCCAAGTCCAGTTGCCACTGGTCAGCTGGGCACATTAGAGAAAAGGCCTCTTGCAACTTGTTGTGTCCCTTTAGTCACACAGGAGGTCAGCCGCCTGACCCCTAGATTCCATTTCTTTGTCCTGAGTACAAAGGGGCGCAACTCCAGTACTTCAAGCCTCCTCTCGAGGCACAGACAGAGGTCCAGTCCTCTTCTGTTGTTTGGCAGTACCTGAAAGTGCTTTTGGGTGGTTCCTTGGGGTGCCACATCTATGGTTGGCCCCAGCTGGTGGGTGGGGGTGACTTCTGGGCACTCCATAGCCAATGGGGTGAAAGATTCCAGGGGCGACCCTACCCATATTTCAGTAGTTTCTCTTGCTTTACTGCAAACAGGCCTAAAATTCCATGTGCCACAACATTTTCAAGATGGCAAAAGTCTTTGGCATCAGTAAGCTTGGGATATGAGGGCTGGGTGTGTGTATGGAAGTGTCATAGGGGAATCACAAGTGTCCGAGAGCCATACCCTGAATATTCAGTTGAGCACGTAAGAGCCATCCCTGCCCAATCAGGTCGACCTGTCAATCAAGCTGACCTAATTTGTAGCTCCTCCTCAGATTTTCACGCCTCGTTCACACCTCATGCAGGCAAGTGAATGCTAGGAATTGCTGGAGAGTTAATGCAAACTAGCCTCCAGGAACTTCAGGTGAAGGTAACATTTCTGAATGTTACTTTTCCTTAATATTTATTACAAATCTGACTTCACCATTGAAATGGATTTCTAATACCTATTAAAATGTAAGATTTCATTATTTTTCTAGCTGCCCCATTCTTGAGATACAGCATTATTATTTTGATCTCCAATCTGTTTTTCTAATAAGGACAGCTAGTCCTACCAGCGCATAAATTTATTTTGGGCTTTTTCATTGTAGGAACATGGTGATACTAATGTTCTACATATCCCACTTTTACATACCATGCACCCCGCCTTTTGGTCTATGAGGCCTACATAGGGGGGACTTTCAGATATTTAAAGGGGTATTTTCTTTTACCTGTCAGAAACAGTTAATTTTACAGGTTGCATTGCTGTTTCTGCTCTGCAGAAGTCAGGGTATACAGGGTAGGCTGAAGCAATGTCTGCACTGCCACTATAGTGGATAGCACAATAGGTGGTGCAGTCCGACAAGCAACATTTAACTTCCAGTACCTGGGTGCATTTCTCTACACCCTATACTAGGGACGAACAGGCAAGTTAAATGTGACAACCAGGAATAAGCCAATTTAACCATGTTCAAAGGCGGAGCACAGGCACTTTACTCCTAGTTAGCAGGGGTAAAGTGCATGGAGTCATAAAGCCAGCAAAAATAGTGTCCAGAAAAAGGTGAAATATCTGGCGTTACCATGCAGAAAAGGCAGATTTTCATGCATAATGTATTGTTACTTTTTTCTCAGTTCTCATTGACTAAAACCTTACTTAGTAATAGATCATCATGCATCCAGAGTTCGTCTCTCATTGTTTTTCATTGCTACATCCCAACATAAATTGATCTCTTATTCTTTCTTCCACTGTAGCCTCAAATTGACATGTAGTTGCTAGATTTCTTAATTCTATCACATGCTGGTTATTTATTTGTACTCTTTTACTACAATGAAATCTTTCCAGTATTGCGCTCACCCTTGTTAGATGCTTAGGTCAGTTTTGACAGACCATCAAGGACTATACTAATAGCAGATACGACTGCTATGTCATTCAAGCCTTTTAAATTTGGCTCATATGAAAAATACCTTTGCTTGCGACATTAGTAGAACATAACAGTCTTTTGTCAATAGTTTAAATATTGGGAAAAGAGCTTATATACACATTTATAGGCCACTTCAGCTGTGATGGGTGAATATTTCCTTCAAAGAAATATACCAGGCTGTGTTCCTGATTATGAGTTGCAAGGTACTGGTGGGATGCAAATGCCACAAATTGTCATTCTATGACCTCGCCAGTACCGTGGAATTATAAGTTAATCTTCCCAAAAAGGGCAATACCTGAGTGGACAGAGTTTTAACAGGCATAATTCCACACTGTTTTCCCTGTTCTGGGGATATTAACATTAGCATTTAAAAGCTGCTCTAAGCAGCTGGTAAATGTGAGTTGTGGGGCAGGTGTTGGGGTGGAGTGAAGGGTATTGAAGGATAAGGTTGGGAAGGGGAAAAAGGTGTCCTGGTAGGGACGATCATTATATGCTCCCCATTTGCTCAAATAAATTCTTAGGCTGTTGCAGCCTAATCCTCATACTATTTTTCCTGCTAGAATTATTATCCACTAAAATTGTTTCTGATGTTCTAGCACAGGGGAAAACAAGGTGCAGGAACAACCAGGCAAGATGTGATCAGGCGGAGCTACATCCTACCTGCGGATACCTCTCTGTCTGACTCATAATCACGCCCTTAGTTTGGAATGCTGAGCCTACACTGAAAAAAAATAATAAAAGCTTCCTAACAGTTCCTAAAATGAAGACAAATTAAAAAAACAAAATAAAGAAACAATGAAATTGAGTTATTGAAATATGAGAGGCGATTGTGGTGATCTTTCCATTTCTTCTGCCACAAGTGCAGATGAAAAGGGAGGGAAATACAAAATGAAGAGACGGTAAGGAGATTAGATAAAAGCTAGTAGAGGGAAGTGGCTGTGAGATGGTAAGGGAAAAGCTTAATGTAGTTTTTAACGGCAAAAGCAGTGTGTTGGAGGCAATAGCTGCACAGGGAGGATGAGGGCATTTTTAAATTGTCCTTAAAAATCAACATTTTTAATCATCTTGACCAAAAAGAGTTTCTGTATCAAAAGTATTTTCATTATGAAAGGCATGATCATCTCCAAGTGCTTACAAGAAGTTACTCCATCCCTCAGTTATTTCCCTTATTAATTGACAAATAAATTTGTTATAAGAACAGTTGATGTTCAGTTTTTGTGAGCTATCAATTTTCTCAAAGTAATTCAGTTCTTTCAGTAATAACATTTACCAAACACCTAAATGCCATTTCCCCCTCATTCACCTGAGTTTCAAATAAATTAACCAAGGAAAAAGCCCTTCTCTTGCTCCTTCACTATCTTTGCACTGGAAAAGGTTGCCTCCAGTTTTTCTTTATAATGGACCTTCATTGTCTCTGTCTTGTTTTGCCCAATAGAGTACCCTTTTGGATATGTAATAATAAACTTGGTCATGTGAGCCATTCTTTATACACATACTGGCCAAAGCCTGAATACCACTCTATTGTAAATCGAAGTTCTCTCACTAGCTGCAATCAGATCCATGTTATTCATATTTCATATCACGGATGTAACAAATAACTATTCTCCACTGGTGAAGCTGATCTTGTCCCTACTCCTCAGTGTTCATTTGCTCATGAGTCTCATGTACTGTAATGACTATTTCTTAAACCACGCTAAGACACAGGCATGATCTTTGTGACAAAGCACTTCAAAAGTTATGGAATTGAGACCTTCTCTTACCAGGAGACCGGGATAAGTGAACAGGGCTTATTGGTACAGCCAGCAGGTGCAGTAGCACCGGGGCACAAACCCACGAGGGTCCCACTAAACCCTGATAATTGCTTTATTTTACTACCCCATAGGAGCCAGAGGATGCATTTTCCTTGTTTGCACCATGGCCCATGACATCCTTGCTATTCTACTTGTGGTAGCAGGGGTTCCTTCCAGCTTTTTGAATACTAAAAACAATAAGAGATAGTGTTTTTCTAATTAGGGAAAGTTACATCTGAATACTGAAATAGCTAGTAGAGCCATCAATTAGACCCTCAAATTTCTCGTATAGTGCCAAAGAGTGGACCACTTTCTCAGACTTTCTTACAGGCACAAGACCATCCTTCAAGCTTTCATATTAGGAGTACTGGGCAGGAATAAAAAGACTTCCAATGTCAGAAGCTGATCTTCGCAGGAATGAGGCTCAGACAATGCCACCATCTTCCTGCAAAGGTTGGCACTTTCTAGATTGTTTTCCTGTTGAAATTCCTCCATGTGTAAGAGGTGAAAAGTCCACCCAGTCAAAGCTATATTATTTTTCTCTTACAGAGAAGCCTAGAAGTCTAATGTCTGTGAAGGCATACTACTGGGTTTGATCTGCCTTAGATATAGCCTCTCACAAGCACCAGGAGAGTAAACAGCGCCAATGCAATGTGGCAGTAGTCTGCCAAGGGTCTATCTACAAGACCCTACAAGAGGGTGTGCTGCAGGACCTTCCCAAAGGCTGCTTTAACATGATTTCCCAATATGTTTCCGGCATATCTTGGCACTGGGGTCAAAGGGCACCACTGGTAGAAGTGGCTAATTCACAACTTCCTTCAAATCATAAGCTTGACTTTTATGTATAAAAATGCAAAAGGCACATGTGCATGATTATCAAATTTTGAAAAATTGAAAATGCATGAGCAGGAGAAGGATTTATGTGAGTAGAGTTTAAACTGATGGGTACCCTATGCACAGGTATTTCTGAAGTAGGGTTAGGCTAGTGGGTATTCCCAGAGCATAGTCAGAAGAAAGACCATGAAAATCCAATGCAAATATGTGAGAATTCACACAACTGTAACTTTAGTGTTGCAATGCTTTCCCTACATTGATCAGTACATTTTCCACGCTCCTGATGGTTACAAATAAAAGTTCTTCGGAAGGGGAGGGAATACATTACACAGTCATTTAATGTAAAACGTTTGACACTAAGGCATGTGTATATGAATGTTCAGTGTGCACACTGGCCAGATGCACACATAGGAGGAACTCCCGCAGCCACACTGGAAATGCACCCGAATGTGGGGGAAGATTTTCAGTACCCTGTATCTAGTCGCCCTACAGTGCATACTCCCTCTAGCATGCAAAGGAGCCAGATCTGTGGTTACTACATCAGGGGTTATGTTAGATATGTTTAAGCAGCAGTGTTCACCTATAAGGTGGCATTTTGGTGCTAACAGATAGACACCTTGGCAGTTACATCTGCACGCCTAATTTTGAGAGAAAAGTGTGCGTTTTAAAGGATCAACTAAAGGTTGTGTGATTGTCCTTATTACTTATCTTAAGCCAGATTCAGTATCACGAATGGTCACCTTTATAGAGAAGTCTAGACTGCCAGGGCCACTTCTCCTAAATTTATGGACTGACAGACTGATTGACACATCATAATGACCTAATGGGATTATGCCATCTAAAATATTTTAAAATGAACACTTGGAATTTCCTATGCCAGTGGCTATGCTCAATATTTAGCCAACTCTTGAGATTATTCATTGCTCTGCAAATCTTTGAGCCCTTTACTTTTCCTAACCCCTGGACACCCCACTGCTCACTTCACTTTTGTTCCTGTGCATCTCTGCGCCTTGGACCCTAAACAGCTCCCCTAGATTCACCAACAACCACCGACCAATGTATCAAACTGGGAATCACCCTGGACAACAAAGTGAACGTGACAGCACAAGTCAACGCAGTGAGTTCCTCCTGCTTCCGCATCCTACACGTGCTACGAAAGATCTTCAAATGGCTACCCCAAAACACCAGATATACAGTTACACAAGCATTCTTCACAAGCAGACTCGACTTCGGCAATGCACTCTACGCCAGGATTTCCTAACAGCTCCTAAACAGACACCAGATCATCCAGAATGCTGTCGCAAGAATCAGCCCCAACCTCCCACGTCGCACCAACATTTCACCACACCTCAGAAAGCTCCACTGGTTCCCCATTCACAAACACAGCAGCAAATTCAAACTCCTCCTGCACACATACTAAGCACTGCACAACATTGGACCAGCATACCTGAACAGCCGAATATTCTGTCACTAACTTGCCTGGCACCTACGCCCTGCATCACTCTCACTAGCTCACACACCCCTCATTCACAAAAGTAAAAAAGGAGATCTCTCATTTTCTTGCATCGCACCCAAAACCTGGAACGACCTTCCACAGCATATCAGAGCCTCTTCCTCATATCTGGAATTCCGCAAGAAGCTGAAGACCTGTCTCTTCTACTAACTATGCAGAGCAACACACCTACCACCTGGTGAAGCACCTGGATACCCTCTTGGGTGATTAGCCGGCTATACAAATCTGCATAGCATATTATAACATGGGTGATTCATGATGAATCAAAAACGTAGTAATTTTTTTTAATTTATAGACATACATCTGCAAATTGGCATTTATATCAACAGTGCCCAGAGAGTTCTTTACCAGCAGTGTGTGTGCCATTTGAATTAGTGGATGGAGACCTGTTATTTGCACTGAAAATTCATTCATGCACAAATGAGCACTGGGCATGATTGCAGACATTATTCTTTCAAGTGCATTTGTTAAACAATAACCAGGTTACTAATAACAATGCTCTAACCGCAAGTGTTTGTTGTCATAAAACGTTTCTTGAACTGTTAAAGCATGTCTAAGCTTGGAAAGCAAATCTGACGATAATTCAAAGTCAAATGAACAATGTTCACCTACCAACAATTTTGATGTTGTTATTTTCGTCTAGAAGGAAATTTTCGATTTTCAGGTCCCTAAACATATCAAAGAAAGAAAGCAAAACTGTGATTTAACAGCTCGGTTATTTTATATCAGTTATATCAATTAAGGGTACATAATGCAGCTTTAAAAAATGTGTTTTCTCCATCTCGGCACTTTTCATTCTGGAATTTAATTCATACATGTGCAATGGGAGCAAAGAGAAAACAAATAAAAGATACAGAATAATGATATCTGCTACTTCTCATAAAAATTAAACACAGATCCACCCTATGTTTCCCTCTCCTAATTTGCATTTCTATTTGGAAAACACTTTGGAAAGAAGCATTCCCAAATCATCTATTTATTCAAATGGCCTTTCCTTCCTTTCTCCAGCTTCCAAAATAATTATTGCAACACTCCACGAAAAGCAACCTTTTTGTACCTAATGATGAAGATGATGATTAAAATGTAAAGTGTTGATATATAGTTTAGACATACCGTTTTAAGAAGAAGTCTTTCAGCACTATGTAACAGTGATTCTAAATAATACAAGTTTTGGTAAAGCCAAGGTGTCTCTACTTTAAATAGACGAGGTATTGTCTTTCTCACTTCTTGTTTCGACCTGCATGCAGACACATGCGTCAAGACGGCTATCTTGGAATGGGTTTATACTATCAGAAACCCATTCCAAGTTGGCCGCCAAGTGTCATGATGCTAGCACACGCACTCTGCATGACACACCCATTCACAGTGGTCTGCATACATCTTAACACAGAACTCTTGTGCGCAAACGTGATGATACATGTGTGCGCTTGGATCATGTCGTGGTAAGGCACATATTTATGTAGGTTTTGCGACGCAGAACTTAAGTAGGATTTTTAAAGCCAAACAAGGCCACCTTGCTTGCCCCTGAGTGGCTTGATAAATTCAGAGTAACGGAGCACAAATCACTGTGTTGTGTTACTCTGCCCTGGGGAGGCGTTCCATGGGTGAAGCGTGGGTCTTCCCACGCATCCACCCATGGATTCTGAGGCATCCCAGTTTTACCAATATTGGTAGAGCTGGGATTGTGTCAGAATGCTATGCCTTCTCAGGTGGGGCGTAACAAGTAGAAATATCTGTATTTCTCCTTGTTACTTCCTCTTACTATGTATGCTGCATATAGGAAGAAGAAAATGCCTCAGGGGGTTGGTTTTGTGCATGAAGGTGTCCCTTCCTGCACAAAAAACAATCCTGCTTACAACACAGGCACCCTTACAGCATGGTGCAAGAGTGCCTGCATTGGCAATAGGCAGCAGATTGTGGGCCAGTGCTGGAAAATAACAGGAATGCACTGTATATTTTTAAGTACAGTGCATTCCTGCCCTTTTCCTATCGCCCTAAGTTGGCAGGGTATGCCCAGACGTGGGTCCCTTGCTCACTTTGCCACTGGATTCAAGATAGCCTGGCTGATGAGGGTTTTGAACCCGAAACCGGTCCCAGGATGCTTGTTTCCGGTCCAGGGAAGACATGGCTTGGCAGTTCGAGCTGGACTGTTCCCATGAGGCACAGGGTCAGACTGATTTGCATATGGCCATGTCTGAACTGGGGTGGTGGAGTGAGCTAAAGAATGATGATGGATTAAACCCAGATCAGTTGACTGGGGGTGAGTGTTTGATTTGCTCTAACGCTCCTTCCATCATCCCCTTTGGTATCTCTTTGTTCGCCCTAAGTTGGCAGGGTATGCCCAGACGTGGGTCCCTTGCTCACTTTGCCACTGGATTCAAGATAGCCTGGCTGATGAGGGTTTTGAACCCGAAACCGGTCCCAGGATGCTTGTTTCCGGTCCAGGGAAGACATGGCTTGGCAGTTCGGGCTGGACTGTTCCCATGAGGCACAGGGTCAGACTGATTTGCATATGGCCATGTCTGAACTGGGGTGGTGGAGTGAGCTAAAGAATGATGATGGATTAAACCCAGATCAGTTGACTGGGGATGAGTGTTTGATTTGCTCTAACGCTCCGTCCATCATCCCCTTTGGTATCGCTTTGTTCGCCCTAAGTTGGCAGGGTATGCCCAGACGTGGGTCCCTTGCTCACTTTGCCACTGGATTCAAGATAGCCTGGCTGATGAGGGTTTTGAACCCGAAACCGGTCCCAGGATGCTTGTTTCCGGTCCAGGGAAGACATGGCTTGGCAGTTCGGGCTGGACTGTTCCCATGAGGCACAGGGTCAGACTGATTTGCATATGGCCATGTCTGAACTGGGGTGTTGGAGTGAGCTAAAGAATGATGATGGATTAAACCCAGATCAGTTGACTGGGGGTGAGTGTTTGATTTGCTCTAACGCTCCGTCCATCATCCCCTTTGGTATCGCTTTGTTCGCCCTAAGTTGGCAGGGTATGCCCAGACGTGGGTCCCTTGCTCACTTTGCCACTGGATTCAAGATAGCCTGGCTGATGAGGGCTTTGAACCCGAAACCGGTCCCAGGATGCTTGTTTCCGGTCCAGGGAAGACATGGCTTGGCAGTTCGGGCTGGACTGTTCCCATGAGGCACAGGGTCAGACTGATTTGCATATGGCCATTTCTGAACTGAGGTGGTGGAGTGAGCTAAAGAATGATGATGGATTAAACCCAGATCAGTTGACTGGGGGTGAGTGTTTGATTTGCTCTAACGCTCCGTCCATCATCCCCTTTGGTATCGCTTTGTTCGCCCTAAGTTGGCAGGGTATGCCCAGACGTGGGTCCCTTGCTCACTTTGCCACTGGATTCAAGATAGCCTGGCTGATGAGGGTTTTGAACCCGAAACCGGTCCCAGGATGCTTGTTTCCGGTCCAGGGAAGACATGGCTTGGCAGTTAGGGCTGGACTGTTCCCATGAGGCACAGGGTCAGACTGATTTGCATATGGCCATGTCTGAACTGGGGTGGTGGAGTGAGCTAAAGAATGATGATGGATTAAACCCAGATCAGTTGACTGGGGGTGAGTGTTTGATTTGCTCTAACGCTCTGTCCATCATCCCCTTTGGTATCGCTTTGTTCGCCCTAAGTTGGCAGGGAATGCCCATACGTGGGTCCCTTGCTCACTTTGCCACTGGATTCAAGATAGCCTGGCTGATGAGGGTTTTGAACCCGAAACCGGTCCCAGGATGCTTGTTTCCGGTCCAGGGAAAACATGGCTTGGCAGTTCGGGCTGGACTGTTCCCATGAGGCACAGGGTCAGACTGATTTGCATATGGCCATGTCTGAACTGGGGTGGTGGAGTGAGCTAAAGAATGATGATGGATTAAACCCAGATCAGTTGACTGGGGGTGAGTGTTTGATTTGCTCTAACGCTCCGTCCATCATCCCCTTTGGTATCGCTTTCCCTATCACGCAGCACAGTAAGGCTATCTTAGTAAATATTCTCCTAAATGTGTGCAAAAGCACATTTTAAGAAAGGAGTGACAGGCAAAGAGGCAATCGCGCAGGGTCTGCATTCTTCTAGGACCCCTCTAGTAAAGTGATCAGGACATCCAGAAGTCCCACCATAGCAACTCAAGTAAAAATGAATTCCTCTGTTACTAGTTCAGTTTTTTCTACCTCACCTCTTCCTTTCTCTATCTCAGCTCTTTCTTTTACTGCACCTTTCTCGAACCTGACTGTTTTTCTTACCCTCATAGTGATTGCTTTATCTCCTCATTCCCTTGCTTTCTCTCTCACTTGTGTCTGTCTCTTTCAATCTCCTCAGCCTTCCTCTACCTCTGACTTTCTCTACCTATCTCTACCCCACCACTCTCTAACTTTCTAACTCTTTTCTATATCTCACCTATCACTTGCTCTCTAATCTCTCACTGTGTACCTGACCTCACCCCTCTTTACCTCTCTCTCTTCTTCTCTGTCTACATCCCTTCAACTTACTGTTTACCACACCTCCATCTGTCTACTTTGCTTCATTCTCCCTTTGTGTCTCTTTCTATCTTGCCTTTCTGTATTTCACTGCTCTCTATGCCTCCCAATCCTGTTGTAACTCATCTCTTTTTCTCTACTCCATCACTAAATACACCACTCAATTTAGCAAATTTACTTAATTACCCTCCTCTCTCTGACTCTTCTAAGTCACATTCTCTAACACACTACACCTCTGTCTCGATCTCACCTATCTTTTTCTCTCATGCCTCTCCTCTTAATCCACTTCACCTTAACCTCTCTCTCTACAGCTCTTCACCTATCTAGTGCCTATATCTTCTCTTCCATATGATCAGCTCTCTTTTCCTCAGCTCTCTATACTCCACCTCCTTCTACCTCTCTTCCAAACTCACTTCTCTCTACCACTCTGGTTGCCTATCTTTACATCTCTACCTCTATACCCTCTATCTCTACCACTGTTTCTCTACTCTGCTACTATGCTTCCATCTCACCTCCCTGTATTTATATTGTGCCTACACTGCCTTTCTCTCAACCTCATCTCTATCTTTCCCTCACTTCTCACTTCTCAATCTCTTTCCCTCTCTCTAAACCTCACCTTTCATCTCTCTTTTGACTTCACTGCTTTGGGATTTTTTTCAGGAGCCTCGGCACAGATAATGGTTACGGGGATCAAAATATGATACGCAGAGTCTTTTTACTGCTGATGTCTTGGGGGTTCACCTTACTATTGATCCCCAAATTGAGCACCAAGGAGCATATTTACAAGGGCATTGCACCACCAGAGCGGCACTTTTTATGATGCTCCGGTGGCGCAATGCCCTGCTCCATATTTACAAAGCGCTGCTAAGCCACTTTGCGTGGCTTAACGTTGCTTTGTAAATATCGTACCCTTTCACGGAGGTATCTGCATGAAAGGGGCGTGCAATGGGTGTTGCTGTGGGCGTTCCACTGCAAAACCCATTGCTTTTTGATGCTGCCTCAGATTTACAAGGATGTGTACATCTGAAGCAGCACCAAAAACTAATGCCACTGAATAGCAGGCATTAGATTGGCGCAGCAAGGGAGAAATACTTTTATGTGTCCCTTCCTGCACATAAACAATCATCGCTGCAATGCAGGCACCCTTGCACCATTGTGCAAGGATGTCTGTGTTGGCGCTAGGCAGCTTTTTTTTAGTGCCAGTGCAAGGGAAAACATAGGGGTATGCCACATTCTTGTAAATACAGTGCATTCCTACGTTTTTTAAATGACGCAGTGAGACGCAGTTAAATTGCTTGCAGTGCCGCTCTGCACCGTTTCTTTGTAAACATACCCCCAAGTATACAGCTTTAGCAGTTGACCCTCAGGGCAGCAAAGTCAAGCAATTCAAGACTTACTCATGGTGGTGGTATGGGATAGAGACACAGCACTCAATGGGCATTAAGCATAAATCATTAACTCATTGTCCAGCCAGTTCTTTAGTCTAGAAGGAAAAAGTACTGTAATATTACACACTCAATACAAGGATATTGTGCATAACTAAAAGAGGGATTTAGAAAGGGTACTAATGGGAAACATTACCCACAGATATCTGGGGACCGGCTCTGGCAGCATTGGCCCTTGCCATTATATGGGATATTAGTGAGATGGCAGGGGGTAGTTCTTGCAGGTCTGCTTCCTTAAAGGATAATAATGTCTACCCCTCAAATAGGAGCCCTCTCTTCCAATCCCTTTTCTTGTGCAATGTCACAGTATCTTTCTGATATGCAAAAGGTGATGGGAGGAATTCTTGCAATAAGCCTAACCACTAGCAATGCTTGGGGGAGCATTCCAACCCATTGTTCTTTTACCCACATTTGCCACCTCAGTTTGAACCCAGCCATAAGCAAATCAGTATCGGCTCTGCCCTCACCCTGATTAGGTCTCTTCAGTCAAGTGTAGCTTGGTTCCAGTGCCACAGTGAGCATGGGACCCACATCTTGGCATAGTGTTGTGACTTAGGTTTCTACATCAAAACTGCACAAAAGGTGATGGGAGAACTGCTTGCAAAAAGACTAATCAGTGGCAATTGGTCAGGGTAGCATTCTGTGCCCGAATTGAGGTTAAAGCCTTAGCCATTAAGTTGTGATGTCATCGCTTCCACCTTTATGGACAGGAATTCAGAGATTTGACTGACCACAAGTTGTTAGTCCACTTGTTTGCCAGCACATCTCAACACTGCCCACCGAGGATTGAGAGGTGGGTGGTCCAGCTCCAGCAATACAATTCCACTGTACTCTAAAATCCGGGGGTCAGCAACCCCACAGACTATTATCAAAGCACCCCACACACCTAGAATGGAAACCAAGAGGGGATTATGGCAGCCTTGCGGGAATATGAATGTATAAAGAAAACTATGAAGGCAATGCAGCAACACGAGTGGAAAGACTTTGTGGGGGATTCTTATCGGACGGACAAAACAGGCAGACTAAAGGTCGCAGAGTTATGGAGATTAAGAGAGAAGATAAGCATCACCAGATGTGGACTCCTCCATCGGGAGTTCTATATCATAGTACCAAATACACTCTGGAAAAAAGCATTGGAAATGGCAAACCAAGGTAACCAAGGCATCACCAAAACAAAGTCATTGCCGGAGGAAAAACTGTGGTTTTCAGGGTTGGACAGTGCCATGTAGGAAACGGTAAAGGTATGCCCTGCCAGTTAGCTGACCCAGGTGGCAGGACACTCAGCTGCTATCCTTATTGAAGAACCTTGCAGAACCCCATGGACAAAGATCAGCATGGACTTCAGCAACTTCCCGGATAGCTTACTCATGCTGGTGCTGGTTGATGGACAATCAAATTTCTCTGTGGCTTTTGGAAGTGGCACTTTTTGGTTGGATAAGGTGAGGCCCTAGCCAGGCAGAACCTACCACTCCCATCAGGGGTGGATGATTAAACTCACTGTATAACCTGCTCTCACCCTTGGGTAGCTCAGCATCGAGCAGACAGTCTTATCACAGAGGCAACGTGTAAAGCATTGGCACAGCACTCTTACACAATAAATACACTGAGCATCACAAAAGAGACTTTACACATGGTATATGTGAATAAAGTTTGCATTCAACACCCATATTAATTAACATAACATGAACATCATGAATTTCTGGGCACACATCAAATTTGCAGTACTAGGCCCAACCGTCTTAAAATGATATCAGTAGTATGCACACTTGGGGAATGATCCGACGTTACCCCCCAGCACCCTTATGCAGTGCAAAACATTGTCAAAACGAGGCCCACGCTGGTTATTACTATAATTCAATACCACAGAGTTATAGGGTGCACAAACAATATCAAAAATGGGTACACTTTTAAACAACACCGTGGGCCAAGGCAGCATGGGTAAAACCCAATGTCAAATGTAGTATTCTTTTGGCAGGGAATCAACGTGTAAAGCAACACTGCCGCACAGTGTAATTAATAATAGGCAGTCACTCCCACACACTCACTCAGCACTGATATGCGGTGCCACCAATATCAGGCCCGTCCGTATGGAGCGCACTCGCACACACAAGCACACATCACTGTACTGTGGTGCAACTGATACCAGGCAGGCCAGCTGATAATACACATGCAGACCCCGATGCCCAAGCCCTTCTCCACCATTCAGCTAACCCTAAATACACTACATGCACAGGCTGGAGATAATGAAAGCCTTCCCCCTTATCCTAGGCCACTTGCAGCCGAAGTCACACTTAGTCAGGGTCCCAGGGAAGAATGTGGGGGTAGGCAGCAGAGCTAATTAGGCAGCAGCCGACAAATGGGGGTTTGGCCACTACTTCAAAAGTTCACCCACGGTATGCGGAGCAGAAGCAGGCTGAGGGTGATAGTCTTTCAATCAACCTCTCCCTTCAATCTATCCAGCCAGGCCCTCAAATGGCAGAGGTGTTTCATTCCAGTTGCAGGTCCATTGTTTATAGCTGTCTCTGGGGAATGCACAGATGTGCTCCCCAGCCTCAAGTGTGGACTGGAGTCAAACTAAAAGGCCCACAGAGTATTAGAGCAGAGATATGCCCACACTTTCTAGAAGTGGCATTTCTAAGCTTTTAGAGGACAAATCCCCCTTCATGACAGTAGAGGGTTTATCATTGTGAATCCAATGATAGGAACCATTATGAGGCTGCACCACTGCAAGCCACTATAGCAGCTTGAAGTAATCTCAACCATTCCCCCATGCTAACCTATGGGAAAGCAAACCTCATAGGTAGGGAAAACAGACATGGGTATTCTTCACTACCTGGACCGGGAACACACATGTGTACCTGCCCTGACTTTCACCTACCACTTGCTTCATCTCTTAAGACTTAGCCCAGGGGTACCCTAGTGGCAATGAAAGGTCCCCTCAGGATTGGCCAGTGGTTTAGACAGGCCAACCTGAGCACAAGTGCAATTGCTCACACACAGGCCAGCAATGCCAGGCTTGACACATGTTTAAAAACCTCATAAATGCAATTGCGTACCCACAGGCCTGCAATGACAGACTTGAAGGCATGTTTAAAAAAATCAGGTACGCACCACTTCCTAATGTGAGTAGGAAGGGAGCGCACAGTTTCACACTGCATTTACAGTGGGAAAGTGCCCAGAACCACTAAAAGAGAATCAGCAAAACCCAGGAGAAAAAGCAAAGATTTAGGGAAACACTGCCTCCAGGTTCGGGTCTAACAGTGGTCGAGCAGATAACATCAGCTGCTTTTCACAGGGTGCGGCTTCTGCTGGAGAAAATGTTTGTCACCTACGGAAATTCCAACAGAGATCAGAACTGACAACAGACCACCGTACCAAGGAGCCATGTTTATTGAAAATCTGGAAAACTTGGTATCGAACACTGGAAAATAATGTCACAATGGCCACAAGCTAAGGGTGATGTAAGCACCCTTAACAAGGCCCTTTATACTGGAGTAAAGCAAGGGGAAGACCTAGAATTGAATCTCCATAATTTCTTAAGGGTACACTGCAACATGCCACACAGCACTCTAAATATTCCCCTATGGCACTTAAGTTTAAGAGGCCTGCATGCAGCAGCCTTCCAGCAAGGCCCATCTGGCAGCCTGCCCCTCTCAATATCATCACATGAGTATGCCAGTCACACCAGCAGAGTAGAAGACTCCTTTATAGGTCCAAGCTCAAGTGTTGATATGGAACCAGCATCTTGGCTGGAAATTCTAAGCACTGTTTGAGAGGGGTCTGTGGATGGTGGAGAGAGTCAAAGGCACAATAGTATCATCCTACCAAGGAGAAGGGGTGACTCACAAAGTCTCATAGTTCAAGACGATACCAATGGAGGAAAGCATGGGTGACGCTAATGGAGAGAGGGCAAATGTCCCTGAAGGCCCAGCACGGTACCCCATCACCAACCAGAGAAGGCCATCTGACTCCAGTGGGCTTAACTCAGAGGCCAGAACTAAACCATTCCAGCCCCCCCAAAGAGGAATGACAAACTGAAGAGGAACTGCCAACAGCCCTTTAGTGCAAATTATATAATCTGAGACTTAAACCCAACCCCCAGCCAAGCACTACAAGATTATTCTGCACTAAAGGAAGACCCAAGAGATCAGAAAGAGCACCAAGGACATAACCAAAGTCCCTCTGCACACACTCGGATGGCCCGACATGGGCGAATGGTTAAATAAAGGGAAGCATGGCCACTTTGGGCTCACTCCCAGACACAACTCACTGTGTCCGGTCTCCATCTATTGTGCCCTGGAATTGTTCGGCCACAGGCGTTGTTATCCCACAGAACTCAGTTGAGGGACCAGGCACCCATTTACAAATAAAATCATCTCCAGAAGACCCTATGCATCCACACATAACAGAGCAACTGCAAAGATACATCTAGTGAAGGGAATCTGACTTCCCACACCAAGTTTAGAGGCATGGACAGTGTTACGCAAAAGGGGGATGCTGTTCCTCCAGGAAAGATTGGGCTTAGCCCAATGATGAAGCATGACACCCAACTAGATGTGTGAGGAGAATCACTTCTGATCACTCAGATCCACGGAACCAGTCGATCAACTCCCTAGTCTCGACCGACAGTTTAGTGTCCTCTCTCCCTTCTTCTATCGTTCCTGGAGTAACAGTATCCTACTTTTGCGTAGCTTTGATAATTTAGAATCGTACTTGCTGGACCTTACAATCAGCTACTAGTCCCTCCTTTGATTTACAACAGACTGTATTACTTCATGTACATTTCCTAGGCCCTGTAGACAGCACTGTGCCCATAGTAGCCCAGAATTTGGCAATTGGCAACTTTGATATTCCATAGATATCTAGCTTCTGGTGCGTGCTTGCATCATGCATGTGCAGTGTAATGTGTAGCACTGGAGGCAGACCATGCATATAGATATGCTCTTGGTCTGCAATGTATTACTCCTTTCATTCATGTTATCATCCTATTCGTTAAACAGGAGAGGGGATCTGACTCTTACATTCTTGGAGGAGTAATGGCCTGAAACGCTGCTATAAACATTTGATGAATCTCAGTGTGAAAGTATTCACATATACAATGGTCTTATGGTGCCTCCAATTCACCATTATTTATTACCCTTAGGGGGAAGTCTTCCACAAGCACTCAAACTCTTACATTATCCCAATACTATATTTTGAGTGACAGAATTCAACAAGATTTATTTCTAAAGCCAGATAAATAAATACATTAATATTAACTGTGCTTTATTCCATTACACTATTCAGTAAATGATCTTCAAAACCTTATTGCTCACACCTCAGCACATATATTTCTAAACCAAAGGTAACTACACAAAGTGCATAGCTATCTGTAATTTAAAAAAAGATGAGAAGCCATCCTAGGCTATGGTGAAACTGGTGCTGCTGGGCGCCTATTCATTCTGCCCCTGGTTAAAAAGTAGAGCAATGTAGCACAGTGCCCAATGCAGCTGCACTGCTTTGCGCTAGAGGGAAAGTGCATCGCAGAGTTATATCAACTGAAATATGGCACTGCTCTCCTCCCCAGTGCTAGTGCACAAACAGATTGGCTAGCACCATGCACCCTCCTTTGCACCATAGTGTCTAGCACAGGTTTTGCACTGGAAGCGCACCCTTCCAGTACAAAATATTATGTTTAGACTAACTCTAAACCTTTTTTCACATTAGATGTATGCTGTGCAGTGCAGCAATCATGCAATTTGTGAAAAGTAAGGGGAAATTAAAAAAAATTCTTACTTAGCACCTGCCTCAAGGAGGTTTTATTTTTTGGCACAAAGCCCTGTCCACCAATTTTAGTATATAAGACTTTGCTTCAAAAACTATGGCGTAGCATGAGAACACCCATGACCCACCCAGGGGAAGCCTCCTTGATGCAAAGTAACACGAAGGATCGCAAAGCATCACAAATTGCTACTTGCATTATCATTTGTGCAACTTTCCAGCTCAAAAAATGTTTTGTGCTGGAAAGTAAATTTTTTACCAAGACTTTGTGGCAGTTAGCTTCACTTTATGTGACTTTGCACAGTGCCAAGTCTTTTATAAATCTGCCTCTAAGAATCCCTGCTTGCCTGTGCATACCCAGGCTTCCTGGGAAGGACTTCCTGTTTCTTTTTACTGCAGCCGATTATCATCTTGGCTACAGGTATGTATGTGTTAGAAATGGGGGTCTATAGTTGGCAATGGTTTGCACCTTTGTCCAAGAAGGGACCCTTCTTCCTAGTCAGGATAAGGGGGATGCACTACTGAACTAACCCCTGCTCACCCCCTTGGTAGCTTGGCAAGAGCAGTCAGGCTTATCTCAGAGGCAGTGTGTAAAGCATTTACACATAATCAACAGTAATACAGTGAAAACACTACAAAAGGACACCACACCAGTTTAGAAAAATATCCAATACTTTATATATTCAAAACAAGACCAAAACGATAAGAATCCAACATAGAGTACTTAAAAATATGCACTTTGCAAGAATAACCTTACAAATGCAGTTCCTTGGAGTCGGTAGCTCCGTCCGGTGCTACTGCGATACTGAAAACAACAGAATCCAACAGTTCCATCTGACCGCATTGGGCACGGTATTAGCAGACTTGTAAACAGTACCTTTTTGTTGTGGCCGATCACGTTGGTGTGAGTCGGTCATGGCAATCGTTGCGGTTGCTATGTGAAGTGAATCGGTGCAGCGTGCGGTGCCCTCAAGGCGTCGGTGAGACCAGGGCTGCGATGCGGAGTGAGGCGGTGCTTGTTGCGGTGCTGGCAGGTCACGGTGCAAGCGACAGAGCCGGTTGGTGGGAGCTGGCGTCGGTCGGCCCAGACTGCGGTAGTAAAAGTGGTATTTTCAAACACAGAACGCAAAAATCATCTTTACTAAAAGATGCATTTTTATATTCTGAGTTCAGGCATACTAAACCCCATTTCCCTATCTTGTCCCAATGGGAAGATATGCCTATAAGATGTTATATGTAAACTTCCACTCTATCCTATGGGACAGATAGCCTTTCCATAGTGAAAAGCGAAATACACTGTAATTCACTACCAGGGCATATCACACACACCAGTCCATTACCTGCCGTTAATTTACACGGTCCCCTGCCCACAGGAGTACATTGGGCCTACCTTAGGGGTGACTTACATGTAAGAAAAGGGAAGATTAGGGCCTGGCAAGTGGGTGCACTTACCATGTCGACATGGCAGTTACACACTGTGCACAGATACTGCAGTGGCAGGTCTGAGAACCCTTTACAGGGCTGCTTGCGTGGGTGGCACAACTAGTGCTGCACACCCATTAGCAGCATTTGATTTACAGGCCCTGGCACCCTCAGTGCACTTTACTAGGGACCTACTAGCAATTCAAATATGCCAATCATGAAAACACCAATCCATAACACAATTTACAATAGGAGCACTTGCACGTTAACCCTGAACAGCAGTGAGAAGTGCGCAGAGACACTAAACCAGCAAAAACAGAGTTAAAACCGGGAGGTCTGAAAGCAAAAAGACAGCCAGGTCTAACAGTATGTTTTTATATTTTATTCAGACCTGCTATAGCAGTTTTATTATTGGCTTTCTGGTCTTGTTCGTATGCAGGGCATGCGAGGTCACCAGGAGTGTCTATGGTTTGCTTGTCAGCCTGTGACAGCCTTGGGGTTGTTTATGTGGTTGGTTTTTGTTTTCAATTCTTTCCCTGGTCTGGGTATACATGTCAGGCGCGTGGCGTCACTGCCAATGTATTTTGAAGCGCTGCGCTTCGTGGCCAATACATTTTGTGACATGCGAACCGGTGCCTCCGCTCTATCTGGGAGGTGCATCCTTGCCCTTCCGCCTGTCTGACCCAATGGAACTGCAGGCAAATAAGGAACGCTTGCTGACAGCATTGCCCTGACACCCCGTCGGCTTTCAGGTAATGTTTTCTGTGATGGTCTGTTTCAGATTCTTTAGTCGTGCTGGTCCATTTATGCGGCCTCTCACTTCGGAGTTTCAGGGTTCAGGTCTTGGTGGTGCTGTGGTCCTTTCTCTGCTCTGATTTCTTTGGGACTGCTGTCTAAAGTCTGTATGCTGCAGAGGTCTTGGGGTTTTCCGGCACTTTGACTGTTTCGGTGAATACTGCGGTGGTGACTGGGCCTTTTGCTGAGCTGCTCTGGCCGTTGCTCTCCTGGATATGGCTGCTGCGATGGCTTCCTTTCAGGCCCAGAAGGGGGCACCCCCTGCTTAAACTTTTTTAGGTTGGATCCTTCCATGGAGGGGTGGGTATGGCCCTTGTGGGCTGTTTTGTGTGGTGCCCTGATCTTCTCCTGTGTTTGCATTGGGCTACCTTCTTTTGTGATTGCTTTTTTCAGTCTGTTTGATGGATTTCCTCATGTACTGCTCCCCAGCTAAGAGATTAAGGGGCTGGCTCAGGTAGCAGTGGCTCACTCCCTCCCAATATTGGTAGTCTGACTCCTCTGCGGGGCTCGGGAGCGGGGATTTTGGACCATGCATGGCTTCGGTAATGGGAAGTCACATTGGCTCGACTGAGTGCAAGGTCTAGTTCCAGGCTAGTTCTTGTCTTCTCTGCTAGTCAGTTTTCAGGTGGAGGGTGACTCCTACTCTCTATTGCTGAGTGACATGGTGAGGCAGGTCTGCCAGGGTAATTGGGTGCAGGTTTGCCATTCTCTTTTTCTGTCATGGGGGGGGTGCTTCCATCTACGTGATGCCTTGCTGTAGTTTCCTCGGAATGAGGGGGGTCCTGGCCCCACAGTGCCTTGTGGGGAAAGGGCCATTGCATTATCTGGAACTACTGCAGGTAATGTTTCAGGCAGTGGAACCAGCTCTTGCTGCTGGTGTAGTAGCTCTGGCCCCCAATATACATAAGGTTTCCTGATTGGCGACACTTTCATGGCTGGATTCTGTGGGTTCTTCTGGCCCAACCTTTGGTCCATTTGTCTTTTTGGTTGTTCATTCCAAGGCAGGGGATGGTGATTTGTCTCTTGTATCGGTAGTGTGTGCCTGATTCTCTGCCCACACTTTACCTTTAATGGTCTCTAGAGTGGAGAGTGGGCGGACATTGGTCGAACTTGTTTTCCTCTTTTTCTTTCTATTTTGGTATCTGCTGGAAAGTTTGGCAGACTTCTTTCCCTCTTTGGTGGAGGGGTGTGTCTCTGATGGCAGGTCGTGCTTCTGGCGTTTCCATGCGGCCTCCTGGGGAGACTTTCCATGGTTGTTTGTCCCTGTTTTTTCCTGGTCCAGATGGTGTCAAGTGTGTTCCGTCCTGTTCTGTGCCCTGTGGGGATTATTCAGTTTCTCCCTCCTCTGTCCTTCTAGTTGGAGTGGTGGTTTTGGATGTCTCTCCCACTGATTCGGCCTCCCTTCCGGAAGATTGGATTCCTGACCTCCATCGTCATAATGGATACCTTCCTCCATGTCCTGGTTCCTCCTTCTCACCAGAAGTTTTTCTGTTTCATGGTCTAGTGCATCCCCTCCCTGTTCCGGGTTCTGCCCTTTGGGCTGTCATTTGCGCCTGGGTTGTTCTCCACACTTTTGGCTCAGTTGGTGGGAATTTTACTTTCTGAGGGTGTCCCCCTCTTGTCTTTTCTGGTAGGCTAGTTGCCTTTTGTTCTTTTCCGAGCCCAGTTGCAGGTTCTCAGGGTGACCGCACTGTTGCTGGGGTGCAGCTTCTTGATCTTCTGGGCGGTGTCCCTGGTTCTGCCGTCCCTGGATCTCCTCTTCTTCGAGGCATGCCTCAGATTGTACTTGGGGGTGGTTTTGGTGTTGGAGATGCATTAGGTTCATCTCCATTCCCTTTGTCCTCTCTCCTTCTTTGCCCCTTTGCGCCAGCCAGGTCCTGGCTCCATTGTCAGGGAGTGATGTTCTCTCCCTGGGCACTTTTATCTTCTTGTTCTCTATCTCTTGTGGTATTGGACCCGGTGGTATTGGGTGTATGAGGCTCTGGTCCCAGTGTCTCCTCGGATCCACAGGGATCTCTGTGTGGTGGCTGGACCCCGTTGATTTGGCCTGGGGTTATTGTTGTTGGTTCCCCTTCCAGTGAAGGTTATCGCGACCTATGCCTGTTGGTAGGGTTGGGGTGCCATTCTAGGGGTTTCTGCAGCTCTGGGGTGGTGGTTTTGAATGGAGACACTTCTGTGTTCCACTTGGACTGTACTAATGTCTGTTCTGATGGCCTTTTGTTTTTCTTTCCCCTGTGGTTGCGTGCGGCGGTGTGTGTTCGGGTGGACTACAGGGTTGTTCACTCCTCTCTGACTCAGCAGGGTGGTATGTGCCTCTGTTTGTATTTCTTTTCTCAAAATTTTTGTCTAGGGGCCAGATCCCATCTCTTGGCTGTTTCTGCATTTTCTCCTTCGGGGTTGGTGAATGGCCAGCTGTTGCCCGGTGTTGAAGGTTTCTATCTATGTAACTTTTTGTTTGGTCGTTGTGAGAAGTTGGTCTGGCATATGCTGTCCACTAATTATAGTGGGCACCTTGCACCAGTCCAAAACAACCCCTTATTGGAGATAGGTTAAAGACAACCTTTATTGAAAGCTATCCTAGTGGTAGCTATGGAGAGCAGCCTTCAGGCTAAGTCTTGAAGGATGAAAAGCAGCTTGTTTTACCAGTCTTTAATCTCTTGAGTGACCAAATGAAAGAGCACCACACCAGGTATATATTCAAAATATATGTATTTATTACTAAACACACCCTCTAGTCTCTTTATGAGGCTAGAGTTCGAAGTACATAAGTTATAAGTTATTTAAACACAGTAATAGCACAAATACACGTTTGGGCCCTAGGGGCGTACCAAACCATATACCAATAAAGTGGTATAAGAACCACGACTGAGCTAGACACTAGGCCTAGAGCCTCTAGAAGTGCTTGGAGCACAAGGAACCACCCAAGGTAGTGACACAGGGGACCCACGGGGGACGCGGGCAGTGTAGTAACACAGCCGCGAATCGCCGTTAACTTCTATGGAGAAAGTCGCGGTTGGGAATTTAAAGAAAAGGGACACTTAAAGAAGGACTTGGAGCAAACCCTTTGAGAACTAGGTCGTTCTAGAGTCTCTACCCACGGGAGCACCGGAGTACTCTTGTTACCTCACCCAGGGAAGCCGGGTGCATAGGTGCCTTTCGGGGTCGGGTTTCGTCGTCGATTTGAATGGCGATCTGCTGCAAAGTGCTGCTGGCGACCAAGTGAAAAGTGTCCGGGTGGATCCAAGGATGGATCGGAGATCTGAAGAACCTGAAAGCAGAGGGGACAGAGTCTGGGTCACTATCCAGTGACCAGGAAAGCGATGAGCAGATGCCCACCGATGTCGAGTGCTTCAGGTAGGTTGACGGTCGTCTTGACTCTTCAGCCACGAGGTCCAGGAGGCGTTGTCGGCGACCAGGAGCAGGATTCGGGCTGGTACACGATGTCTGTCGAGTGCTGAGGTGTCGGCGACCGGATTGGACCCAACAAGCCTTGGCAACGGCAAGTCTCGTTGAAAATGAAGATTGACGATTGTGCAGAGCAGCAAGGTCGGAGGAACTCACCCAGCAAGGGTAAGTGAGGGCAAGCCTGGAGCAACCAGGGAGCCCAAGTAAAAAAAGATTGGCCTTCGTGAAGGGTTACTAGCCAACGGCCTAGCGACCGCGAAGGAGCCTCGAGACGGTGCACGTGGAGCTGGCTCACAGGACACTCGTGGAGTGGAGGCCAGTGATCTTTGGTGCAGTTGGTGCTGGAGGCTGGAGCTACTCGGAGCCCAAAGCACGACTTCGTGGGAGACCCAGAAGAGGATGTACTTGCAAATGTGTGCGGTGTCCAGGGGTCACGGTTCCACGTTACCCACGACAGCTACGGGCCTCAGCTTTGCTGGGGACTCAGGGCAGCCTCGGGGAAGTCTGGAAATCCACCTCTGGTGATGCAAAGACTTCGGCGTCCGACGGGAGCTTCGGCGATGAAGACCGGACAATTGCTTCTTTGGTGCCTGCCAAGCAGGGGAGTCACTCCTTGACCCCAAGGGAGATTCTTCTGTCCTCTAATCTTTAAGTAGAGCGTCGAAGGTCCAGGATTCTGTGTCAGAGTTTCGTCCAGGGATAATCTAAAGTCCTAAGGACTGGGGTCCCATACTTATACCAAGTTTTGGGGTTGGACTTACTCTGTGGTCCCACCTATGGGTGGGTCAGGGCAGAGGGGTGGCTACACCCCTTTCCCTTTGTCCAGTTCGCGCCAAAGCAGGGGCTGGAAGCCCCTGATCCGGTTGGAACTGGGGTATGCACAGGGACACCAAATGTGCCCCCAGTGCAGGACTTCAAAGCACCCGAGAGTGCTCCCGCCCAGCCCCAATACACACTATCCTGTCTGGGGAGGTGGTCACACCTCCCTGGGACAGGAAACCTATTGTCCAGGCCTCCCCTGACGGAGTTTCGGTCAGCAGCAGGAGGCCAGACTCGTGTCTGTGGCAGCGGCATCCATTTTGTGATGCCAGGGCTTGGAAAGTCAGTACCGGGCATACCGGTGTGTACATGTCTTTCCCTCTAGAAGGGTGGAATGCTACCCCCGCCGCCAGAACTGGCGGGGGGTAGTATTCCAAGATGTTTGACACCAAACACGACATGTTTCCGTGCAGCCATCCCAAAGTTAGCATTTAACGCGAGGTTATAATGCGCTTAAGAGTATATGGTCAGGCTGCACTACAAACAGCATCAGAGAAGGGTCTCCGAATGCTGCAGAGGGGCCCTGCTCATGCAGGGGCACCCTCTCACATAGGAACCACGCACTCTGCCTTCAGGATTGATAAGGCCTGCCATAGGAGTGACTTATAGGTTTATATGTGTGTATGTATATAGTGATATAGGTAGCCTATATCACAATAAGGGTGCATGCACCACCTTACCCAGGCTGCAGTAGCAGACCTGTGGTGTCAGTTTGGATGGCCTTCCAGGGGTGGCACAATACATGCTGCAGCCCCTGGTAGGCCTCTGAGGTACCTATGCCCTGGGTACATAGTATACCATATACTAGGGACTTATAAGGGCACTCCAGATTCCAATCAGAGATGTGCCTAAGGCACATGGAAACCATTTTAGAGAGGAAGCAGGTAGGCTGGGGTTCTGATTAGCAGGGCCCCAGCCAGACTAAGGTCGAAAAACAGTGAAGCATCAGCAAAAAGTGGGGGTACCCATGTGAAGCAGATCCTACTCTCCTACACAACCCCCCCCAATCGTAGGGACATTAAACTAACCTTGCCCAGTTAAGTCTTCATGTTCTAAGTAGAAGTACCTAGAGAGTCCATCTGCATTGGCATGGTTACTCCCAGGTCTATGTTCCACTGTGAAGTCCATCCCCTGTAGGGAAATGGACCACCTAAGCAGTTTGGGGTTTTCACCCTTCATTTGTTTTAGCCATAAGAGGGGCTTATGGTCTGTTTGAACAAGGAAGTGAGTACCAAACAAGTATGGCCTCAACTTCTTCAGAGCCCAGACCACAGCAAAGGCCTCCCTCTCAATGGCTGACCAACGTTTCTCTCTAGGGGTCAGCCTTCTGCTAATGAAAGCTACTGGCTGATCCTGACCTTCATTCAATTGTGACAGTACAGCCCCAACCCCCAATTCAGATGCATCAGTTTGAACAATGAACTTCTTGGAGTAATCAGGACTCTGTAGAATGGGAGCAGTGCACATGGCCTGCTTCAGGTCATCAAATGCCTTTTGACAGCTAACTGTCCACTGAACCTTTTTGGGCATTTTCTTGGAAGTTAAGTCATTCAGGGGTGTCACTATTGATCCATACCCCTTGACAAATCTCCTATAGTACCCAGTCAGGCCTAAGAAGGCTCTCACCTGAGTCTGGGTAGTTGGAGCAGTCCAGTCCATGATGGTCTGGATCTTGCTCTGCAAGGGTTGAACCTGGCCTCCACCCACAAGGTGGCCCAGGTACACAACCTGACTCTGCCCTATCTGGCACTTGGTGGCCTTGATAGTCAGGCCTGCCTTTTGCAGGGCCTGTAAAACATTTCTGAGGTGGACCAGGTGATCCTCCCAGGTGGACCTAAAGACAGCAATATCATCTAGATATGCTGCACTATAGGCTTCCAGACCTGTAAGGACTGTATTCACCAACCTCTGAAAAGTGGCAGGTGCATTCTTCAGACCAAAGGGCATCACCACAAATTGATAATGCCCACTAGGGGTTGAGAATGCTGTTTTTGGCTTTGCATCATCAGCTAGTCTGATCTGCCAGTAGCCAGCTGTCAAGTCAAATGTGCTTAGATACTTGGCTGAGGCCAAAGTGTCTATTAGCTCATCTGCCCTTGGTATTGGATGGGCATCAGTCCTAGTGACTGCATTGAGACCCCTGTAGTCCACACAAAACCTCATCTCTCTTTTCCTACCACTGGTGTGAGGTTTTGGCACAAGGACCACTGGACTAGCCCAAGGGCTATCTGAGGGTTCAATAACTCCCAAATCCAACATTTTCTGGACTTCTGTCCTGATACAGTCCCTGACATGGTCAGGTTGCCTATAAATCTTATTTTTAATAGGCAGACTGTCCCCAGTGTCCACTTCATGAGTGCACCAGGTGGTCTGACTTGGAGTCAGTGAGAACATGTGTCTGAACTGATTGAGCACCTGTCTACAATCAGTTTGCTGCTGGGTAGTGAGGCTGCCTGCCAAGGCTACACCATCCACTGACCCATCATCAGGTTTCTGTGAGAGCAGGTCAGGAAGTGGGTCACTCTCTTCCTCCTGTCCCTCATCAGTAGCCATGAGCAAGCCCATGTCTGCCCTGTCCACATATGGTTTTAACCTGTTGACATGGAGAACCCTGTGGGAACTCCTGGGTGTTCCTAGGTCTACTAAGTAGGTAACCTCACCCTTCTGTTCAACAATGGTATGGGGTCCACTCCATTTGTCTTTGTAGAGCTGCTGGGGCCACTGGCTCCAACACCCACACCTTCTGTCCTGGCTGATAAACAGTCAGTACAGCCTTTTGGTCATGCCAGGCCTTTTGAAGTTCCTGGCTAGCCTCAAGGTTTTTAGTTGCCTTTTTCATATACTCAGCCATCCGGGAGCGGAGACCAAGTACGTAGTCCACTATGTCTTGCTTTGGGGGCTTGAGAGGTAACTCCCATCCTTCCTTCACCAAGCACAGTGGACCCCTGACAGGGTGACCAAACAAAAGTTCAAAAGGGCTGTAGCCAACCCCCTTTTGAGGCACCTCCCTGTATGCAAATAAAAGGCAGGGCAAGAGTATGTCCCATCTTCACCTAAGCTTTTCTGGGAGCCCTTTAATCATGCCCTTCAAGGTTTTGTTGAATCTCTCAACTAAACCATTGCATTGTGGGTGATAGGGTGTGGTGAACTTGTAAGTCACTCCACACTCCTTCCACATTGCTTTTAAGTATCCAAACATAAAGTTAGCACCCCTGTCTGATACAACCTCCTTAGGAAAGCCCACTCTTGAGAAAATTCCCAGGAGGGCCCTTGCCACCACAGGTGCTGTAGTTGTCCTAAGGGGAATAGCCTCTGGGTACCTGGTGGCATGATCCACTACCACCAGGATAAACCTGTGCCCAGATGCTGTTTGGGGATCCATGGGACCAACAATGTCAATCCCCACCCTTTCAAAGGGAACCCCCACCACAGGTAGTGGTATCAGGGGGCCTTTGTAGTGCCACCTGCCTTGCCACTGGCCTGGCAGGTTACACAGGAGCGACAAAACTCCTGGTGTCTTCAGACATGTGGGGCCAGTGAAAGTGAGGGACAATTCTGTCCCAAGTCTTGTTCTGGCCCAGGTGACCTGCTAAGGGAATATCATGGGCTAAGGTCAATAGGAAGCCCCTGAACGTCAGAGGTATAACCAACCTCCTGGTAGCACCAGGCTTGGGGTCTCTACACTCTGAGTACAAGAGTCCATCATCCCAATACACAGTATGGGAACCACTAGCTTTCCCAGCAGCCTCAGCAGCAGCTTGCTGTCTGAGGGGTTCAAGAGAGGGGCAGCTCTGCTGCTCCTGGCTCAGATCTGCCCTGGAAGGTCCCCCTGTCCCCAAGAACTCAACCTGTTCAGGTTCAAGCTCCTCTGGGACAGTTCCTTCCTCAGGACTGAGATCATCCCCCTCAAGGGACTGATCTTCCTTCTGAGCCAAGGGGGAAGGCACTGCCTTTACCCTACTACTCCTCTTCTTGGAGGGCACTTGGTCCATTATTCCAGAATCCAAGGCCTGTTCAGTGTTAGACATTTTGGCTTGTGACCTGGTCACAGCAAACACATCTGCAGGGATGCCCAGCATTTCTGCATGGGTCCTGAGCTCCACTTCTGCCCAAGCTGAAGTTTCTAAGTCATTGCCAAGCAAGCATTCAACGGGTAGGTCTGCACTTACCACAACCTTCTTAAGGCCAGTTACCCCTCCCCAGGAGAAGTTAACAACTGCCAGAGTATGGTCTGTTCTGACATTGCTAGCATTGGTCACTTGGTACATCTCACCAAGTATAACTTGCCCAGGATTCACAAGGTCTTGTGTCACCATGGTGACACTTGCCCCTGTGTCCCTAAATGCCAAAGCCTCTCGTCCATTGATTAAAGGCTGTTGTCTGTACTTGCCCAGATTACTGGGACTCATAGAGGAGGTCATATCCATGCCTCCATCACAGACTAGGACAGCCTGAGTGAGTTCTCTGACTAGGTCAGAGCCCATCTCAGTACCCAGGGTCAACCCTACTAAACCCTTGGCTGTAGTACTCCCACCACCAACTGTAACTGCACTAGGGAGAGCAGGTGCCTTAGGGGCATTGGTGGGGGCTGGAGTCGAGTCTTTGGACTTGGTGCAATCACTGGTCCAGTGGGTCTTTTGCTTACAGACCTTGCACCATGGTTTTCTTTGGCCTTTCCCTTTGGTAGACTGTGAATCCCCACCTGAAGAAGATTTTTGGGGGCCTTGTGAAGACTTTTGATCTTTACCCTTCTCCCCACCCTTATCAGAGGTTTTCGAATCTTGCTTCTTAGGGTCACCACCTTGGTTCTGTACCTTCTGCTTCACCCTGGTTCTGACCCATTTGTCTGCCTTCTTTCCCAATTCTTGGGGAGAGGTCAGATCAGAGTCTACCAGGTGCTGATGCAACAGCTGATTTTGACAGTTATTAAGAATCTGCTCCCTCATTATCAGATTGTACAATCCTGTGAAGTCACATACCTTACTGCCCAATAACCAACCTTCCAGAGCCTTGGCAGAACAATCAACAAAGTCTACCCAGTCTTGAGTCTGTGCTTTTGGGTATCCCTGAACTTTAACCTGTATTGTTCAGTGGTTAGGCCAAACCCATCAATTAGAGCACTCTTCAAGACTTTGTAATTATCAGCATCCTCCTCTCTAACAGTGAGGAGCTTGTCTCTACCTTTGTCTGCAAAGGAGAGCCACAAGATTGCTGCCCACTGCTCCTGAGGGACCCTCTGTACTTTACAGGCCCTCTCTAGAGCAGTTATCCATTTGTGGATGTCATCCCCACTCTGGTAGGGAGGGACAATCTTGCTCAGGTTTCTATGGTCATAAGACCTTTCCCTATCTTTGGGGAAACTGCTGCCACCATGGGACTCTAGTCCCAACTTTTGTCTCTCTCTATAGAGATCTAGGGACTCCTGTCTATAGCCAATTGCTGTTTCCTGAGTTCAAGCTGAGTTTGCTCATATTGAATCAGTCTCTTTCTTCTCTCATGAGAGGATTCCCTCCTATGAGAGGAGACAGAGGACCCTATTGAGGTGTCAGAGTGGTTAGACTCCTGAGAAGGAGACCTAGACCTTCTGGGCACACTCAGAACTCTTCCTGGGGGGACAAAGGGGAGGTCAGTCTGATCCTCTCCCTCCTCCTCCACAGGAGGAATTGGATTCTCCAGGACAAGGTCATTTTCACCTTCCTGGCCAGTTTCAGAGGGGGGGTCCTGGGTTTCTTCACCCCTGGCCCCTCCCTCATCTTCTGCCCCACCCTCTTTGCCTACCCCTTCAGACCCTAGGGGCCTGCTGAGATCATCAGCTAGTAACACCTCCCTGAGGTGTTGGGTGCTGGCACTTTTGCCTGCCTTCAACTTCCTAGTATTGCATAATGCTCTCAATTCCAAGAATGGGAGTTTATCATACTTGGAGGGAAGAAGCCCACTGGCTTCTGGCAAGGACTCACTGGGTCCTGGCTTTGAAGACATTACTAGTGAGGTGTGGTGTATGCACTACCTACTCTAGTGTGGCCTACTAAACTCTCTTGAGTTGTAGAAAGGGTGTGCTGTCCCTTAACACACAACTCTAAGTTCAGTAGAACTTACTGTATACTAAGCTTAATTTATATGTACCTTAGGTACCTTTAGTGGTTTTCAGTTGATCAATTCAATTGAGATTATCTGGTAAAACAATAGCAAGCTGGAATCCCACACGCTGCACACCAATGTGAGAAGTTGGCCTGGCATATGCTGTCCACTAATTATAGTGGGCACCTTGCACCAGTCCAAAAAACCCCTTATTGGAGATAGGTTAAAGACAACCTTTATTGAAAGCTATCCTAGTGGTAGCTATGGAGAGCAGCCTTCAGGCTAAGTCTTGAAGGAATGTAAAGCAGCTTGTTTTACCAGTCTATAATCTCTTGAGTGACCAAATGAAAGAGCACCACACCAGGTATATATTCAAAATATATGTATTTATTACTAAACACACCCCTCTAGTCTCTTTATGAGGCTAGAGTTCAAGTACATAAGTTATAAGTTATTTAAACACAGTAATAGCACAAATACACGTTTGGGCCCTAGGGGCGTACCAAACCATATACCAATAAAGTGGTATAAGAACCACGACTGAGCTAGACACTAGGCCTAGAGCCTCTAGAAGTGCTTGGACCACAAGGAACCACCCAAGGTAGTGACACAGGGGACCCACGGGGGACGCGTGCAGTGTAGTAACACAGCCGCGAATCGCCGTTAACTTCTATGGAGAAAGTCGCGGTTTGGAATTTAAAGAAAAGGGACACTTAAAGAAGGACTTGGAGCAAACCCTTTGAGAACTAGGTCGTTCTAGAGTCTCTACCCACGGGAGCACCGGAGTACTCTTGTTACCTCACCCAGGGAAGCCGGGTGCATAGGTGCCTTTCGGGGTCGGGTTTCGTCGTCGATTTGAATGGCGATCTGCTGCAAAGTGCTGCTGGCGACCAAGTGAAAAGTGTCCGGGTGGATCCAAGGGTGGATCGGAGATCTGAAGAACCTGAAAGCAGAGGGGACAGAGTCTGGGTCACTAGCCAGTGACCAGGAAGGCGATGAGCAGATGCCCACCGATGTCGAGTGCTTCAGGTAGGTTGATGGTCGTCTTGACTCTTCAGCCACGAGGTCCAGGAGGCGTTGTCGGCAACCAGGAGCAGGATTCGGGCTGGTACACGATGTCTGTCGAGTGCTGAGGTGTTGGCGACCAGATTGGACCCAACAAGCCTTGGCAACGGCAAGTCTCAATGAAGAAGAAGATTGACGATTGTGCAGACCAGCAAGGTCTGAAGAACTCACCCAGCAAGGGTAAGTGAGGGCAAGCCTGGAGCAACCAGGGAGCCCAAGTAGAAAAAGATTGGCCTTTGTGAAGGGTTACTAGCCAATGGGCTAGCGACCGTGAAGGAGCCTCAAGACGGTGCACGTGGAGCTGGCTCACAGGACACTCGTGGGTTGGAGGCCAGTGATCTTCGGTGCAGTTGGTGCTGGAGGCTGGGGCTACTCGGAGCCCAAAGCACGACTTCGTGGGAGACCCAGAAGAGGATGCACTTGCAAATGCGTGCGGTGTCCAGGGGTCACGGTTCCACATTACCCACAACAGCTACGGGCCTCAGCTTTGCTGGGGACTCAGGGCAGCCTCGGGGAAGTCTGGAAATCCACCTCTGGTGATGCAAAGACTTCGGCGTCCGACGGGAGCTTTGGCGATGCAGACCGGACAATTGCTTCTTTGGTGCCTGCCAAGCAGGGGAGTCACTCCTTGACCCCAAGGGAGATTCTTCTGTCCTCTAATCTTTAAGTAGAGCGTCGAAGGTCCAGGATTCTGTGTCAGAGTTTCGTCCAGGGATAATCTAAAGTCCTAAGGACTGGGGTCCCATACTTATACCAAGTTTAGGGGTTGGACTTACTCTGTGGTCCCACCTATGGGTGGGTCAGGGCAGAGGGGTGGCTACACCCCTTTCCCTTTGTCCAGTTCGCGCCAAAGCAAGGGCTGGAAGCCCCTGATCCGGTTTGAACTGGGGTATGCACAGGGACACCAAATGTGCCCCCAGTGCAGGACTTCAAAGCACCCGAGAGTGCTCCCGCCCAGCCCCAATACACACTATCCTGTCTGGGGAGGTGGTCACACCTCCCTGGGACAGGAAACCTATTGTCCAGGCCTCCCCTCCGGAGTTTCGGTCAGCAGCAGGAGGCCAGACTCGTGTCTGTGGCAGCGGCATCCATTTTGTGATGCCAGGGCTTGGAAAGTCAGTACCGGGCATACCGGTGTGTACATGTCTTTCCCTCTAGAAGGGTGGAATGCTACCCCCGCTGCCAGAACTGGCGGGGGGTAGTATTCCAAGATGTTTGACACCAAACACGACATGTTTCCGTGCAGCCATCCCAAAGTTAGCATTTAACGCGAGGTTATAATGCGCTTAAGAGTATATGGTCAGGCTGCACTACAAACAGCATCAGAGAAGGGATTTCCGAACGCTGCAGAGGGGCCCTGCTCATGCAGGGGCACCCTCTCACATAGGAACCACGCACTCTGCCTTCAGGATTGATAAGGCCTGCCATAGGAGTGACTTATAGGTTTATATGTGTGTATGTATATAGTGATATAGGTAGTCTATATCACAATAAGGGGTGCATGCACCACCTTACCCAGGCTGCAGTAGCAGACCTGTGGTGTCAGTTTGGATGGCCTTCCAGGGGTAGCACAATACATGCTGCAGCCCCTGGTAGGCCTCTGAGGTACCTATGCCCTGGGTACATAGTATACCATATACTAGGGACTTATAAGGGCACCCCAGATTCCAATCAGAGATGTGCCTAAGGCACATGGAAACCATTTTAGAGAGGAAGCAGCTAGGCTGGGGTTCTGATTAGCAGGGCCCCAGCCAGACTAAGGTCGAAAAACAGTGAAGCATCAGCAAAAAGTGGGGGTACCCATGTGAAGCAGATCCTACTCTCCTACAGTCGTGTGGATTTTCGCTCCATTCTTCTTCTGTTCAGTCTCCTTTGGCTGACTTGGTTACCAATGGAGCTGTCTGCACTCCTTTCCCAAATATGGATACCCTGGCTCTTTCATGGCCCTGGGTCACATTTCTTTCTTGTTTCTACTCTAAACCCTTCCCCCTCAGGAGGTTCACATGGTGGCACAGGCCCTGGCGGTGTTTCTGCTGCATGCCCCGGTTGGGACGAGACACCCTTGGTTCCCCTGTCTTCTTCATTTGTCGGTAAGGCTCCATTGGGGGTTGTCATTCCTGCTGACCCCGCTGTGTTCACCACTTCTTCCTCTGGACACTCTTTGCACGTTGGGGCTTGCAGTTTAGCTCTTGAGAGGCAGTCCCTCTTAGCGCTTGGGTGTTCTTTTATTGTGGCTGCTCTGCTTCCACGATCCCGGAGACCATCTTTCATTAAGGCTTATGGTTGCTATTGGCAGACTTTTTCCGTTTGGTGTTGGGGCACAAGTTTCTCGTCTTCTTCTGGTGAGCTTCGAGCTGTCTTGGAGTTTCTTCAGGACGGTTTTGGCTGTCTCTGCCCTATGAAGCCTGTGGGTGGCTGTTCTGGATTTCCGTGGGGCTCACGTGTTGTTTGTTGCCTCTATGATGGCTCGCTTGCTGCGCTGTTGTTTACTGGGGCGACCTGTTGTTCATTCCTCAGTGCCTTTGTGGTTCTTGCCTCTGGTTCTGCTGGGTTTGCAGGGTGTTCCCTTTATGCTTTTGGAGACCGCTGACTTTCCGTTGCTGTCGGTTACTGTTGTTTTTTCTGGTGGCTCTTTCTTCCGGGAGACTGGTGGGGAAATTGGGGCTCTGTTGTCCTCCCCTCCGTTTCTTCAGATTTTGTCCTGGCAGGGTGGGTAGCGTCTTCTCCCTTTCTGCCTGCGGTGGTTTCCTCATTTCATTTGGATTCTGTTATTGTTTTACCTGCCTTTTTATCTTCTCCTGTATCTGGCGAGGAGGTATGTTTACATCCTCTGGATGTCCACTGGGTTCTTTCTGAGTCTTTAAATTGCTCTGCTGTGTTTCACACATCAGATGCTTGTTTTTTTCCCGTGGTCTGACTTTGAGGGGTCTAGAGCCTTCTCTCTCTACCTTGTCCCGCTGGATTCTGCTGGCCATTTCTCAGTCTTATTCTTTGGCAGGCTGGCCTGTTTGTTCCTGTCCGATCTACTTGGTGTGTCTTCCTCTTGGGTGGCATTTACGGGTGCTTCAGTTTGTGACATTAGTTTTCCTGCCACTTGGGCTATGCCCCACACATTCCTGTCCCCTTGCCGTTTGCTCTTGGGTGGAGATGTGTCCTCTGCTTTTGGTGCTGTTGTCTGGAGTTCTGTGGGTTCTCCTGTGGGGGTGGTATTTTGGGTCCTTTGTGTCGTTTGTTGCTTTACATTCACCTGTTTTGTTTTCTCATGGTGTGGTTTGTTTCAAAATCAGTGTTTGGCTTGGGTTCGTACTCATATATAAGGACTGCGAGAGGAAGACGGACGAGGAGGTGATGCCCGGTTTCTTACCAGTAATTTTCATTACTCTAAATCCATGTCTTCCTTGTCACAGTCCTAAGTTTCCACCCGTCTCTCCCTGTTGTTTCACTAATTTCTTTCTTGCTTTGTTATTTCAGGAAGTCCTTCACAAGAAGTGATGTATTTATACTCATAATTATGTGGGCCATCTTGGAGTGGGAAGGAAAAGTAAAGTTTGGTGATTAGGTTCTGCATCAATGGAGATAAACTCATACATAACGACTGTGATGAAGAAGACATGGATTGGAGTAATGAAAATTACCGGTAAGTAACTGGGCATTTCAGTACCTCATTAGGCAGGAAATGTGGTTGGGCAGGCTGCACTTTCCGACAGGAGAATATTGGAAGGTACTGGGGAGTTTGTAACTATGCATTGTGCAGTTGCAGGAAACCAGTAATCTCTTTACTTCCCAAATATTTTAATTTCTTGATTTTCCACAACCACGCATGTGTAATTGAAACTTTGCGCACCTCTATTTTTTTTTACGGAGTTTTATATAGCACAAACTTGACCCAAAGGTATCAGAGCGCTTTACATGAGCACCAATTGCGTTACAGATGGACACATTCATTTTGTTTTGTTAGGCACGGGGAGATTGAGTGATTATCCCAGAATCACAGGATGTTGAGCGTCCCTGCCAAGACTCAAACGCGGTTCCCCAGCTTCGAGGTCAAACGCTCTAGCCGTTAGGCCACATCCTCTCCCTATTCTCTACTATTACATAAATTTAATAGGTGGGTTTAGTTTAAAGCCAGAAACAACAAAACAGGAACACTTATTTCAGAACCCTGTAAGTATTCTCCCTTTACACAAATGACTTGTCTAAACTGGAAAACACGCTTTGCTTTTATGTCCTATCCTTCTGCATTTAGCTCATAAATTAAACACTCTTGTTTCAGTGAGTAAAACAAGAGAGACCTCGCTGAAAATGTGCGTTTGTGATAAGCGTATCCAACTGACCTATATTGCTCTCTGCACACACATGAAGTGAAGCATTTTCCAGAGTGCACCGGAATTTTTAAGATTAAACACAACACGATAAAATTTAATTTGTGTAGCAAATAACTTCTTGGTACAGAGTTGAGAAATCTGATTGCGTCAATCGGAATTTCCCTTCAAAGACAAAACTTAAATTTAGTGGGAATAAAGGTGTACTTCATTTTGTCTGAGGAGCATATGACACTTGTTATTTTATTCAATATCACCACAGGATTTGTGATGTCAAAGTAAAATGCAAAGCTACAATTTACCTGTCTGAGATAAGAACTGGGTGGAAGGTTGTGCATGCTATTTACCAGAATGCCTGGACCAATTAATTCAGTGTGTTTTCCCCATTCTGGGAGGTATGATGGGATGGGCTCAAATCCCCATCCATTTACTGCCTGCTTTGTATTGGCTAATTATGGGGGCGTTTGGAGAGTGCTTCTCCTGTGTAAGTTCCTGATGCTTTTCTAAGCAAGATTTTTTACTCCCAGCGAATGAAGATTTTGAGATGCGACCTAATAGTACATAGGTCACCTCACAAAATGGAAGACAGACACAAAATATATTGCACAATTTGCAACCACTTTTCTGACCATTCTTTAATACATCAACCCCACAGGATGCTGGGAGGAGACTAAGCACACTGGCTGTGGTAAGGATTGGGCATCTAGTGAGAATGAAAATGGTGTTTAGACAGACATCCAATAGGCTGATTAGGAGGACTGCGATCAGACCAATGTGAATAGTGCAGTTACGACACACAGCGAAATACTGTATGGAATAGTGGATGGTAGTTCAGTATCTGCACAGTTATTCACCATTCTAAAGGATATAATTCATAATAGGTGAAATTCCATGCACAGATACCAGCCGGTAATGTTAATTCTGGGTGCTGGGAATCTACATATAGAATTCCACCTAACTCGTTATCTGAGCCAAAATATGTTGCTGAGAGTGATCAGACTAAGCATATGGCTAAGAGTGTGGAGTGTGTAGGAAAAAGATGTGGTGGGGAGATCAAGTTACTGATCCTGCTCCAGATGCATTAGGGATGTGAATGTAGTGATGAGGCAGCATTTTTGAAAGTTTTCTGCTTTTGCATTGTCAAGAACTAAAAAGAGTTTGTTTAAGGCATGTCTGTAAGTATCATGGTTTTCTGGGGTCTTTTGTTTATGCCATTTGCAAAGTAGTGCCCTCGTCTTGGTTTTTAGCAGGAGATGTTAGGTGTGATTCAGAGTCCTGGATTTCAAGTTGATGGATAAAATGTTCGCAGGGGATAGTGTGCATTAAAGGCCAGTCAAACTACTTTTTTGAAAGGATGTGGCTTGCTGGGGTGTTGTAAGGACATTGTGAATTAGGTGTAAGAAGGCAGGCATAGAGTGTGGGATTTGTTTTCCTTTTTGATTGTAGAGGGCGTGGTGGGGTTGTGAAGAGTAAGGATATTAACCACAGTGTGTGATAGGTCATTGTAAGAGTGAGAAGGATCAATGTTTGGCTGGGAGAAAGATATCGTGTCTTATATAGGATGAGGTCCAATGGTTTGCTCTTTTTAGGTCGAGCATCAGCGCGCATGCGCTGTATGCAAGACCTGCTGTAATTGATACTACTCCTCTATTCCCACCTGCTGCTTACCCATAGGCTCAGTGCAGCGTCGGTCTTCTTTCCTGCCTCCTAATTCGTTCCTACAGCCGATACCTCACTTCGTTTAAGGGTGAGGAGCACCGGCCAATTACAGTTCCCATACGCCATCTTTCTTCATATGCTGTTTGCAAGAACTCTTTTTAAGGACGTTGCTTTCTGCCACTCACTGCCTGCATAGCTTGCCTTCTCTGTTCCGCATTGTGTTATAAGCCCCCCCGCCATTGGCCGCATATCCAGAAGCGAGTGTATAAACAAATCCCTGTCCTTTCGCTGCTTCAGCAGTGCAATATTTTTTCTTCTTAACTTTAAAGTTGAGCGCGACACACGCTCACCCATTGACTCTGCCCACATTTGCCTGTGCCTTCTCCTGCGCTCATTCCGCTACCAGATGGCGCCAAGTAGAGGGAACAGCTACACAGGGAACTCTGCAACTTAAGATGGAGCCTAAAAGCCACCAGACGGCAGGTACTGCAGCATAGGTGGCCCGAGGCATGCTTATAACAGCAGCACCATGCTCAGTTTTGATGACTTCAGCCGTCTCTGCCCTGCACCAAACTCCCTTCGGCTCACCTGTCTTTCCGTGTGTCTTTTCTTCCCCTCGCATCCAAACCCTCCCCTGTCCTCCCTCTATCACGCCCCCTCCCCACCCGTGCTCTCCCTTCCCTCACAAAGATTTACTGACCAACGAGGGCATACATAGCGCTTGTGATCTCTCCACGCTTGCCTAATGTTCATGGAGGCTGCCAGAAGTCAGCATTTATGTGAGTCGTTCTGTTATGATCTGTTTGCAGGCACTGAAGGATATATGCCTGGCTTGTTGCAAATTCAAAAATTATGTATTTTAGGTCACCTTAAATAAATCAATGAATAAGTAAACCTTTGCAGAACCCTCGCAGCCATTACCTATTCTGCTTTGCCATGTCATTGTTTTTGAAACAGCTGCAACTGTTAAGCTTTATTCATCTTTCTACTCTAGTCAGAGCTGTCTGATACTTTCCAGCCCCCCCGTGGCCTTATATTCCGGTTCTTCCTAACAAGAACCTGTTTCTAGAAGATGTAAGCCCGCTGCCCTTTTAAGTGTTCATTTAATAGTTTTTTTTAACACAAGTCAGTGGTAACATTTTATTTACACCAAAAAACAATAACTATTAAAAATATGTTTAAGTAAAGTTGCACTTCTATCCGGATTCGTTTTTTTAAAACAATTTTGCATATTATTAACAAAGCCTCAGGGAGGTGGCGGTCCCCGTGGCTGCGGGGGCCCCTGCGGACCCCCGCATAATATTTAAGGATTGGTCCTGGGACCTGGCCCACCCAGGGGCTTAAAAAAACATAGCGCGGGAGACCGCACTTCGTTTTTTTTTAGCAGGCCTAGGGGGTCAGGGTGATTCTACCCTGCCCCCTTTTCTTCATTTTTAACCTTTTTTCTGGTGACTCGGTTCAACCGAGTCACAAGATGGCTGCCAACACTTTCTGGTTTGAAGTGTTAGCAGCCAATCAGAGTCAAGCTCGTGATCAGGAGGGTTCGCGGATCCACCGCGGTCACCAGATATCAATATTTTAAAAAAAGAACACTTGTTTTTATGCCCCAATCCTGGTATAGTTCTAAAACACTACATGGTGCGAATGAGAAGTTGTAGCCCGCTTATTTTTGGCAATTAAGTAAACAGCAGGTTGTATGTGCTCCAGTGTGTGTTTCATTTTGCCCTTCGATTGCCCTCCATTGATGGGAAAGGAAAGTGAATTATTGCGCCTGCACCAGCAGAAAACACAAGATCTCCAAATTGCACAAAATCGTATTTTAACAGTTTCACCGTAATTTGTAAAATGACGTCGAAAATCGAGACTACAATACAAAACGTTCAGAAATATAGACTGCAAAAATAAAGATAAAGCAGAATCAGTCAGAACAAGCATTTGCAATGCAATAGGTCTCACATTTACATGAGTTTGAGCTATTGGCATTGTAAATGACAATGCCTTTTTTATGTTTTGGTTTTTAAAACATAAATAAAAGGCATTGTCATTTACAATGCCAATAGCTTAAACTCTCGCAAATGCAAGACCTATTGCATTTCAAATGCTTGTTTATTCGTAGGTGTAGAGTACTTGTTCAGTATGGGGTTGCCTTAGAGTAGTTGGGTAGTTCTGTAGAGGATGGTAAGATTTGGGTTGGAATCACAACATAGAATGATGGGATGGGTTCAAATAGGTCAATGACTTTGATGAGGTCCTCAAAGAATGACTCAATGGCTTTTGATGGCTGCAGGTAGCTAGGATGTTTTCCTTGAATGGGGAGATTTTAAAGTTAGAAAGAATTTCAAAGGATGAAGGTGTTTTGGTGGGTGTGGGAGCTGAAAGGGTTGTAATTGATTTGTTGATCAGGATGCTAAATTCCACGCCTTTTCAGTTGCTTAGTGGTATGTAAATGAAGTTAGTGTGTAGGGCAACTGGAGCGGCAACGTCTTTAGGGTCTTTCCATGCCTCAGTGATTATGAATATTGAAAAATCAGTTATGAACTATGTTCCCTGTTAGCTGCATGTGTACGCATGTGCGGCTGTCCTCCTCCCAGTGCCCACGGTCTCTGTGGGAGAGCGAATTTTACTGGAAGCACCAAAGGAGAGATTTCAGCAATACTAGCTGTGCCTTTAAAAAGATGCGGTCAGCTGAGTTAGACTCTTTTTTGGTGCGTGGTGATAGTGGCAGAGAAGTTACAGGGAATGCCTAGCATCATACAGAGGATGAGGACGTGTAGACATTTAAGTGTTCCTTTTCCAGAATCAAGTTAGAGCACAGGGTTGGGCCTCTCAGGGACAGTAGGGGGACAAGCTGCTTTTACTGATGCAGCATAGCCTGGTGCTTAGAGATGTCCTTTTTTCTTGGAGGAGGGGACATTGCCCTCTCACCGCCAGTGTTGGTGGGTGCAGGCAGCTTTGTCCTACGCTGCCTGCCCCATCCCTCGCCTCTTTGGCGCTGTCCATATTTCTGCAGTTGTTTTCCACATTCTCACACTATCCCACAATTAGAGGGACATATATAACCATCTGTCTTTGTGTTCTGCTTACGTGCCATGGATGAATAAACATGTAGTCACAACACCTTTTAGATTCAGTGACAGACACTGCCAGAAACTTGCACTGCCCCCAGAGCTCTCAATCATCCAACAATGAACACCAATTCACACTATGGACACATCTACAGAAGACTCAGTTTAGAGTATGCACTATTTAGGGTATGCACTAAACACGTTTGGGAAAAAGAAATACTCGCCGCGGAAAATAGGCACATATAGTCCATCAAACTTGAAGAAAAATGTGTGAAATGTGAAGGATATTGCCTCACCGGCTAGGACCATTAAGGATCCTTGTACACGAGGGGGCGCTAGAGTGCCGGCTGCAAGATGGCCGCTAACCCTGGGCGTAGTTCGCAGAGTTTTGCTACGCGGAACTCCACGAAGTTACAAAAAAACTCCGCGAAGTTCAGCGAGTAGCGGAGTGCAGTGCGAACTGCAGTTTGTGCTGGTATTCCAGCCACTCGGGTAGAAATTCTACCCAAGCGGTAGCTCGTGCTCGCGAACTTACCGTTCGCGATCGCGAGCAGGGAAAAAACTCTGCTGCACTCCGCAAGCTCCGCGGAGTGCAGAAAACTCCGCAAACTCCGCGAACGGAGCGAAGTTCACCGCCCAGGCCTAATGGCCACCACGTAGTGAGGCTCTGCAGGCTGGATGGTCTATCTGTCAATTATCCAGCAGATATGGCCACTAATATTGCCCGCAAAGGCCAGGAAATGCTCCTGATACGACAGGGAAGCCGATACCTGTGATTTCGCCGACGTATGCTGACCGGAAGGGGCGAAAGTCACACAAGAAAAGATCTGCAAGCGTGGCCTGAGGCAGCAAGATGGCAGGCCAGACTGCCTAGGCCGGAGCGGTGGCTGCGGTGAGATCAGCAGGCTAACTGGCTGACGGTGCGGGCGCTGAACAGAGAGGAGGCACGTGAGGGGCATCTGGTGATCCCGACTGTGCCCGGATTGAGGGAATCTGCTGGCAGACGAGACCTGCACAGGGCCCTCGGCGCTGCGGAGCCACTGCAGGCTGCGCTGAATCCTACAGAGAATGGGATCGGAGGACAGGCATCGCGCCGGACGTGTGTGTGAAGCTGGCCCCCCTGCAGGACCAGGGCGGAGGTTAGAGGGTACGTGCCTGGGCTGCGGGGGCTCGGCTGGGAAGCTGCCTGGCGAGGGGGAACCTCGATGGTGTTGCAGGTGACTGAGGGCCATTGAAGCAGGCACGTACTGACGGGCCGCGACCTCCCTGGCCTCGCTGTGCTGGCGGGCTTGATCTACTGAGAGCCCGGCTGGAAGTAAAGCGGGCCTGCCGCGCACACAGCCATGAACCCGGGAGAGACACTCAAAGGCGGCAGGCGGCGGCGGGGGGACAGAGAAGGGATTTGGAGATAAGCACCCCCTCTCCCACGCCGATCGGCAATGCACGAGACCCGCGGTGGGGGAGCCTGACCACCGCCATTGAGAGGGCCTTGAACAGCTAGCAGGCGATTTGCTGGCCGTGACGTGCTGCACAAAGACACCCTTGACAGCAGCGCCGCCAAACCGCTGCGACACCTGGTTGAGGCATAGACTTTCCCTGAAGCGGGGAGAGACACCTGGGAATGGCGTATTGTATCAGGGATACGGGACGCGGCAGTGGACAACGGGCACCCTGTCCCCCTCCCCCCTCCCCCTCTGGGGCATCTGAAACTGACCGCGGACCCTTAGGGAGACCTGTACTGACCGCGGACCCTGAGGAAGACCTGTGGCACAGCGGCGGGGGACCAACGAACGTGCGGCAAGGTGAGGTGGAACAAAGCCGCAGCTGCACCTAGGTAGGAAAACACTGGGGTGGTCGTCGCACTGGCCCGCCATGCCCCCACACTGCTGGAGGAAGGGAGCGGCTACTCAGGCAGCGAGCTAGGCGTGGACTTGTGCCTAAGTGTGTTAGAGTTACAACATCTGTGGCGACTGATTCAGCCGACTGCATGCCTCAGCGCCTGAAGCATGGAGTAAAGCATGGGAAAAACTGATGCAAGGCAACCCAAGATCTCCTTTGAGCAGCGCAAACCCTTCAGAGGAACCACCTCTCCAGCTGAAGAGCAAGCAGCGACAAGCATGGACCTCCCATCGCATGACAAGCCAAACATTCATAAAATGTTCACAGACTTGAAACAATCCCTGTCTGCGATCGACCTCAAAATAGACTCTATGTCTGACCGACTGGACCGGCTCAGAGACAAGGTGTCCAATCACGACGAGTGCATCGCTGAGGTTGAACGGCGCACTTCCTCGCTGGAGGATGAGAGCAATACAACCCGTGAGAAACTGCTGCAAATGGAGAAGGTGGTAGAAGTCATAAGAAACAAAAACAAAGACCTTGAAGAAAGGTCACAGCGTAACAACTTAAGAGTACTTGGAATTCCAGAGACTACAGCAATGACCAGGGTGAAGACTATGTTGAAGAAATGCTCCCCTCCCTCTTTGGCGACGCCTTGTCAAAGGTCTGTATCGTCGAACGTGCCCACAGATCGCTTGGCCCGAAACCCCCTCCGGGAGCCCCGTCAAGACCAATAATTGCGGGACTACTCAATTATAGGGACCGCGACGTGGTGCTTTGAAAAGCCAGAGACTTTCAGGAAACCAGATATCAGGGTAACACAGTCTCCTTTTTTCTGGACTTTACTATATCTGTCCAAACTGCTGGAAGGGAGTTTGTGCCCATAAAGCGAATGCTGCAACAACAGGACATTAAGTACTCGCTTCTCTACCCCGCGAAGCTCCGCATCTTCCACTCTGGCAAAACCTTGTTCTTTACTGACCCTAAGCTGGCTGCCAACTTTGTTCGAAGCCTCAAGCCTGCCAAATCCACTGCGCCTAAGGACTAGGAGCGGACGACTGAAGATCCTCTTAGTGAAAATGATTAAAAACGTGACTGCGCACCTTCAGGCGTGCTGTCAGGGGATCTCTGTGGCCCGGCAGGCTGGGGGGGGGTTACAAACTCTTTGGCCCTCTACCGGCTACATCTGCCTTTGCTTACTGATCATGTAAAGAACTGAATGAGATAGCCCGATGGCAGAAGAGGCAGTCCCTCTCTGTACTACAACGCCAACTGCCCAGCACTAAATCGCTGGGATACGCCGAGCCCCCTGGCGCAACCCTATGGGATGAGTCCCATTCTCTGTTTAACAGTTGGCCATTTTCGGCCCATTTGGGATAGGGGAAATGTCTTTCAGCCTGGTTGGGTGGCTGTAGTGGGTGGGGGGTGGGAACATTGGGTGGTGGGTGGTTCATATCGGCTGCATTTTTGGTTTTCTGTTTTATTCCTCCTTTCCCCCCCTTCCTCTTCTCTGGCCTCGCATCAGCACACAAAGGGAGATGGCCAAATGCCCATACTCCGATCTCTGGGGCCGCTCGCATGGGTGAGAATGCCAACAGTGTGATCACTCTGAAAGCTGTAAAGTGGAATGTGCGTGGACTGAATGACTGCAGAAAGATGCGATTGGTGGCGGCATACGTTATTTGCCATGGGGTGGACATAGGTTATTTACAGGAGTTACATTTAACGAAAGCTAGTTGCACGCGCCTGTGAGTGGGATGGATGGGAGAAAATTCATAGCAGGATACTCCAACTACGCTAGGGGTACAGCTATTATTGTGAGGAGGGGGCTCCCATGGCATATGAGAGCTGCGATATGTGATCCCCAGGGTCGCTACGTTATGGTGGCGGGGGTGCTTGGAGGTCGCCTGGTCAGGCTCATATCAGTGTACGGCCCCAACACAGATGATCCTTCCTTTTTTGCTGAGGTCTGGCGACTGGCAGAGTCCCTAGGCCCGGGCGCAACACTATGAGGGGGGATTTTAATGTGGTTCTTGACCCAGAAAAGGGCAGATCGGGTGGACCCCGTAGACCTCATCCACGGGCGGCAGAACAGCTACAGGTCCTCATGGAAGATCATGATTTGGTGGATGTCTGGCGCAGCCGACACCCTCACAGCAGGGAAAGAACTTGTGTATCGACAGCAGGACCCCCGTGGTCTAGAATCGATTACTGGTTAAGGTTGCGCGACGTGGACACTTGGGTACGTAACAATGCTCATCTCGCCAGGTCCCTCTCGGATCATGCGCCGGCCCTACTAGAATTCTCCCTGCCCGATGCGCCGAGTAGAGCGTTCACTTAGAGGCTTCCTGCTGGTGCTCTCCGAGACCAGGTCTTTCGGGAAGAAATTAGGTCTGCAATCATTGAATATTTCTAAATAAACACAGGCTTGGTGGAATCCCCGTCCAAGCTATGGGAGGCCTTTAAAACCGTTATCAGAGGCAAGTGTATTGTCAAGCAGGAAGGGGTCATGCGGGTGCTTAGGGATGACCTCCGACGCCTGGAAAGGGAGATACAGGCGCTTGAATCTGAGTATTTCGCCTCCAACCAGCTAGCAATCTTAGGACAAATCAGTATCAAGATGGCCGAATTTGAAGAAGCAGCACATAGAGAAACACTTTACTTGGGCAAGGAGGCCCGTGCCCGCCAGTATGGTGAAGGAGACCAAGCCGGGAAAACCCTGGCGGGACTTCTCAAAAAACCATGGGCAAATGACTATATTGGTGAGCTACGGGTCGGCGAAGATGGCTCAGCCGTTGGACAGGCGGAAATACTGGCCTTCTATTCCTCACTATATGCTGCGCGTCAGACTGAAGCACACCCCGATCTTCTCCCTTTCTTCGACTCGATTGAACTGGTATGGCTAAGCGATAGCCATTGAAGGTACCTGGACGAGCCATTCTCAGAGGAGGAGGTGATAGGTGTGATCCGAGTGATGCCCGGGCACAGAGCCCCTGGTTTGGACGGACTAACATCCGCATTCTACAAGGAGTTTGCACCACTCCTTGTACCCCATCTCCTCAACATGTATGAGGAGGCACTGGAGCATGGATTCCTCCCCCCCACTCTCAGAGAGGCATTGATCGTGACTATTCTCAAGCCGGACAAGGACCCCCTGCGGTGCAATTCTTATAGGCCGCTATCCATGATCAACCTTGATAATAAAACCCTTGCCAAGTTGCATACTCCCGGTTACTTCCCTTGCTCCGCACAGTGCTCAGACCTGACCAGTGTGGCTTCGTTCCCGGTAGGAGTGCTTCCCACAATCTTCGTACCCTTTTCGCCACCATGCAAGAGGTTGACCCCTCTCTCCCGGTGGCTGGCATTTTTTGGGATGCCACTAAAGCATTCGGCACCCTGGAATGGCCCTACCTTTTTAAACTTCTCGCCCGTATCGGCCTGAGCCCGTTCTTTTTAAAAAAGATTGCTCTTGTGGCGAGGCTGCGGATAAATGGAGTGGTCTCCCCTCCTATCAGAGTGGCGCGTGGCACAAGGAAGGGCTGTCCGTAGTCACCTCTCTTATTTGCCATGGCTATAGAGCCACTTGCAGCTAGATTACGACAGCACCAAGCGCAACGAGGTCTTAATTTCACACCTCGGGTGATCCTGGTATCAGTATATGTGGATGATGTGACTCTGTATGTCAACCGACCGGCAACAAACCTGGACCCGCTCATCCGTGAAATTACTAGGTTTGGCGGCCTATCAGGTGTCACGATCAACTGGGGGAAGTCCATGATTTTCCCACTGACTGAAGCCACCGAAGAGTTCCAGACGGAGTTCCCACTCAAATGGGCAGACTCCCCAGTGAAATATTTGGGCAAATGGATCACTCGGGATTCGGAAGAGCTCTGGCATCACAATTATGGCAAACTAATGGAGTGGCTGGAGAGCTATCCGAATCGGTGGAGATTGCTTCCGCTGTCTCTGGCGGGCCAGATCGCCATCGCCAAGATGGCGGTGCTGCCTAAGTTTTTATATGTTTTTATCAACCTCCCGCTGCCTCTCACCGCAGAATTTAAGAAGAGACTTCGATTGAACCTGATATCTCTTGTCTGGGCGGGTGGGCAACCACGAATCGTGTGGGAGACCCTCACGCTTCCGTTTGAACAAGGGGGACTGGGCGCTCCGGACCTGGAACTGTACTACAACTGCACACAGGCCCACTTCAGATTTCATTGGATCTACCCAACTCAATTTATGGCGCACACTGCCCCTGAAAATGATCAGGCGGATGCGGTCCCACTGCATATGGCACTGTTTCGGCGACAAAGCCGCCCCCGGGCTGGAATTAATCCGGTCGGCTGCACAGTTTGGGCATGGCAGGAGCTTCGACGCAGGGCACAGTTGGACACTCTGTTCGCACCCTCCGTGCCACTCACCAGACACCCAGCATTCCCCTTCATGGCTGAGGCAGGAGTCTGCCAAAGGCTGCGGAGGCTACAGCTACACACGCTGGGGCATGCATTTCCTGACGGCGCCTTCATAAGTATGGATGAGGCACTAGGGGACGACCAAACAGGACTGATGGACAGATTGACGTATTTCCAGCTCAGAGCCACATTGCGCCTGTCCTATGACTCATTCCCGATAGCACCACCGACATTCCGAGTTCTGGAGGAATTTCTTACCAATCCATCACCTCGCAAACTCATCACCCGCTTATACTCTGGTATGAAGCGTGAATCTCTGATAGACACCCCCCCTGCACAGCGTAAATGGGAGGAAAGCCTGGGAGCTCCCTTTGAGGGGGGAGTGTGAGAATACAGCTGCGCGCAGGCCAGGGAGCTGTCGCCCAATTACCGACTGCGATTGATTCACTTCAAATTCATTCATACGCTATATAGGACCCCTGTGTGGACGCATAATGCTGGTTTGAGTGATGATACATGCTGTGTGCGTTGCGGGTTGCCGGATGCCTCCTTTCTGCACTTGGTGTGGGACTGCCTGGGTGTTATGGAGTATTGGGGAAGCATCTTTGATGTACTGGAGGAGGTGATAGGGCACAGATGTGAGCGATCCCCGCTAGTCGCCTTGCTTGGCTATGTGCGTAAAGTGCCATCAGAAAACAGGAAACTGGCAGCTGTGCTTCTGCTATTAGCTAAAAGGTGGGTGGCAATCTGTTGGGGTCGCAATGGGAAGCCACAGGTGGCTGACTGGCTTAAAGATGCAGCTTTCTGTCATAACCAGCTGTCAGAATTTTGGGAATTAATGCCTGTGCAGGCACGCCCCAAGAACATTTGGGAACCGCTGCAGAGCTACCTCGTTGCACATCCGCCCGACCGGACAGAGACCCCCGCCAATATAGGATAAGAAGATGCGGGAAGAACGCTCAAACATTGTGCGATCGCACTGCCGGATCATGAGATCAGTTCATACCCGATGGCCAGAGAGATCCCCTCTCCCACCTCTCCTCTCCCCCTTTTTTTTGGACTCTCTCTTATTTCTTCTCTCTCCACGTTAACTTTATTGGCTCTTCAAATACAGAATGGGCTGTGTTCAGCATGACAACCTGAGCGGCTGAGGATGGCCACATGGACACAAGGATGTTATCTGCTATGTTGGACTGGTAATGCATATAGTCTGCTTTATACAATCTGTGAAGAGAATGCATATATACACCAAATTGTTTGTCCTATTAATCCCTTCATGTGTGTAAGGGATGACAGATGCGGTTTGTATTTGATGACAAATTACAAATAAGAAAAAAAAAAAGGATCCTTGTACACAATGTCAGGCAAGAAAACACATTTTTAACATGTAAAGCTAAGAACATGAATATAGTAGAGACCCTTTTCAATGTTTCTCTCCCTCTGGCTGATGCTGACCTCACACATTTTGTCTGTCACTCACTCTGGTGGCTGCTTGCCACCTAAGAAACATTTTCTTTAACCTTTACCTTGTGGTCTCTCATCGAGTACAGTTACCACATGTCTCCATGACACTGGAGACACCAGGTTCCACTCCTGAGACATCCAGTTTCTAATCATGTTTTTCATATGTTAGTGTAATTGGTTCATTTGAAAAGATCCATGACTACAACTTCTATAATGCATGTATTTGTTAAAGGAACGCTCAGGACTGGAAAAAGGGACGACTGATGACAAGAATTTATCAGATAACCTTACTGGTGTTTTAGTTTTCCCATGACTGTTGCAGTAAAGACTGTAAAACGAAAACCCGTTTAACATTGAGCATTGAGTATAAAGTGCAGGTAACAGGCATTAAAATTTTTGCCTAATCTTTTCAAACACAGAGGGGCATATTTACAAGCCATTTGGGTGCGCCGTCCTGCATCACTTTCAAAGCACAGGGATGCATCACATTTACAACAGTATGTTGCATCCCTGTTTTTTCCCCTGCACTGGCACACAATTGGCTGCCATGCACCAACGCAGGCACCTTTGCGCCATGGTGCAAGGGTGTCTGCGTTTTAGGGGAGATTGTTTTTGTGCAAGAAAGGACAACTTTCCTGCACAAAAACAATCATGTGAGGTGTTTTCCTCTTTCTATGTGTGCTGCAGAATGCAGCATGCATAGAAAGAGGAAAAGACGAGGAGAAATATAAGTATTTCTCCTCGTAGTGCCTCCTTGCGCCTGTCCTGGGGAGGTGTAGGATTCTGACACATTCCCAGGTTTACGAAATGTTGTAAATCTGGGAATACGACAGAATCAATGGGTGTTACGTGGGAACACCCACAGTAACACCCATGGCACGCCCCTTTCATGCAAAGTGCTGCATGAAAAGGGGTCGTATTTACAAGGCCATGAAAAGCCATGCAGGGGGAGACTGTTCCTACCCTGCATCTTCTGTGGGGTTCAGACGAGTCCTTTCTTCCCATTCACGTCAGCCTATTGTTTGCTGCTGGGAGGGAGGCAATTCAGACCTATTCAAGACTAATTACTGGCTCAGAGAAGTTGGAGAGTCAATGCAAATTAGCCTCCAGGAACTTCAGGCAGGTAAAAGATAACTTTCTAAAAGTTAATTGTTCTTGATATTTATGAAAAATCAAACTTGACCATTAAGTTGGATTTTTAATAATTATTAAAAATAGTGGTTTGATTATATTTCTAGCTGGTCCTTTTCCCTAGTTAGTATTTAAATCAGCACTCTGATTTTCTACAAAGAACAGCTGGACCTGCCACAATGAAAATAGCTTTTTGAGCGTTGTCACTGTAGAGACACGCCAGCTTTATTTTCCACGTATCCCACTTTTAAACACCATGCACCATACCTTGTTGGCTACTAGGCTTATGCTGGGATGGCTTACTAGTATTTAAGAGGGAGGTTTATATCTGTCTAAAAGGGTTATTTTAACAGGTCATCCTGCAGGTTTAACATGCAGCAGTCAGGCTACAATGGTAGGAATAAAGCCATAGTTTTCTTTTCACACAAGTGGATGGCACAATAAGTGCTGCAGTCCACAAGTGACACTTATTAATCCATGCCATGGATGTAGTTTCCACACCATATACCATGGCCTTATTAAAGAGTTAAATATTCAAATCAGAGTTTTGCCAGTTTCTGCATGTTTTTGTGGTCAGAGCACATAAACTGAGCAATGGACAGCAGTGCCTCAGTATGCAGAGTCTAAAAACTAGCAATAGAATTTAGCAAACGATTGGGGGTGACAATGCAAGTGGGGCATGTTCTCAATATATTCATTTACATATATTTTGCATAATTTGTAGATCTATGCTGTTGAACAAAGTTTAGTAATCTAGCCCTTGAAAAACAACTATGCACAATCCATTGTTCTTGAATATAAATGTAAAGCCAGGAAGGTATAAATGCTGTGGCTGTATTGCCCAATGTGTGACTGAGAAATCTGAGCTCAAATGCTGGGTTCTTCATAGATCAATTTGTGTGACCCTGGGGAAATCAGGTTACCTCAATGTGCGAGAAATAAGAAGTGATTAATTCCAGAGTGCGTGCTATATGATAGTATCTTCATTTATATATATAGTTTCATAGACTAAAACGTTGCTCCATAGATAATATATGAGTTAAAGCAAATACTTTTAAAATTATTTTATTTATTCGCAAGATCATAATGACATGTCTAATAGATAGGTCTTGTGAAGTGACAAAGTTGGTGCATGGCAGGATGAGCAGGTAGGATGCAAAACACATCAGATGACTGAAGTATTGAACAAAGAGTGAAACACTAAACGACAAAACATTTAATGGAGCACCGTGGAATAATTACACAATAGGCCTATTTACATTAGTAGTTTTATACTCATTTAATGAGGGCAAGGATCGAATCTCAGGTGAAAGTTACGTTCAATCATGGTGGTTTAGATGGTAGAATTGGAATTCGGATGGTGCACCAGGTGGATTTTGTGTGACCTTCAAATATTGATTGGCATATTGTAGATTCTTGGTGGGAGCATAGGAGGTCAATATGGTTGCAGTTATCAACAATTCTTAGCCAAGAATCACCGAGCTTCTTGATGAAAGATGGCACTGGTGTATGCCTAAATAGACTGAATTAGATTCTGCTGAAAAGTCAAGAGCCTTATCACGTGGATTGATACTGTTTTCAATGAGTTCCACTAGAATCTTTTGCAGTAGCTTAATATAGTAAAGACTAATAAGTTAATAGCATCCTAGCAGAATGGGATAGGAAACATGGGCAAATTTTTCATATGTTGAGTACTCGGTACTGTACAACAGAAGCAGCGAGTAATAAAAAAAATCAAGATTTCTAGCCAAGGAGGGAAACGTCTGGGGGAAAATTAGTAGAACTAAGTCAAGGGGTGAGTGCAGAGGAGAAGGCAGTTTTGGAGTCAGTCAGTATAATGGACATTAGGGCTATCTAATGTAATTTAAGCAGTTACACAGAATGAGACACAACCTTGGAGTTATGGGGCGAAGACAGGGAAGAGTGTCATTATTGTACAGGTTCGATGAGAAACCAAACAATGAGATAAACATTTCAAAGGAGGTGGTGTTTGGAAAGAATAAGAGGAGACATAGAACCGCAATTGGTATAGTGGTGTACAAATTGGATTACTGGTTGAGGGGGGTGAAGCCATACTCAAGCAGCAACCACAATCCTTGTCAGGGTGAGGCACAAGCAAAACCCAAAATAAACTGTGCTCAATTCTCTGGTAGCTTGGCACAGAGCAGTCAAGCTTAACCTACAGGCAATGTGTAAAGTATTCATGTACCACTTCAAACAGTAATAAAGTGAAAACCCAACACAAGAAAAATGGCACACTAATCTAGAACAATAGAGAAAAATGTAATAAGTAAATTAAGACCAAAATGACAAAACTCCAATCAGACGAACCAGAGATATGCAATATTAAAGATTTAAGTGGAAATAGTGCCAAAAAGCCCAAGTGCCACTCGCGGCTATCTGGTTGTGCGAGACTAGAATTAAGTCACAAAGCAGGTCAACCTCGAGGAAGCACGGCTCCTATACAGGGACCAGGTTAGTTCCGCTGAAAATGTAACTTCTCATTGCAGTGCAAATAGTCCTGTTCGCGGTGGAGGGGCCCGCAAGGAGCAGAGAAGCGTCAGGGAAAGTCATCGATGTAGCACAAAGAGCAGGCCTTACTATGTGGATGGTCGTTGCTGTGGCGCAAAGATCCTGTTGCAGTTACGAACAATCAGGCCAGAGCTTCGCAGCGGCACTGTCCATGAGCAGGCAATGCTGTAGAACAAAGATTCTGGTTAACGGAACTTCACGCTGGCAGGCCCGTTCGTGGTCGCAAAGCACCCAAAAACTTTAATTCATCTCCACTGTGGACACAACAAGGGTCCAGGACCTGAGGGACACCACTTGGGTGTCTGGGGCTTAATCCAACTGGATCTGGATGCTGGTTTAGGTGGTCGGGAGCCTAATATGTCATTGTGGCTCATCTAAGCTCCCTATTGTGTGTGGCTGTCTAGGAGGAATGCGCAACGCCCAACTGTCAGCTACACCCAGTCTACACCCAGTCATGTGACCCAGAGATAGGCTTCAGGCAATAAATGGCAAAAGCAGGAAAATCCCAACTTTCTAAAAGTGGAATTTTCAAATATTTTATTTGAAATGCGACTTTACAATAGGAGAGGATTTTTCTTTTCAGTTTCAAACATAAATTGCTTGCCTCTCAATTGAAAGATACAGTTTATTAAAGGTAATGAGGTAACTACAATGTTATCCTATGGGAGAAGCAGGCCTTGCAGTAGTGAAGAATGAATTTAGGCGTTTTTCTCTACCAGGACTTAAAATTACATGTCCTACCTTTCAAATACATTGCATCCTGCCCTGTGGGCTGTTTAGGGCCTACCCTAGGGGTGACTTATATGTGTTAAAAAGGAAGGTTTGGGCCTGGCAAAAGGTTTATTTTACAGGTCAAAATGGCAGTTTAAAACTGCACACACATGCTGCAATGGCAGACCTGAGACATGTTTAAAGGGCTACTTCAGTTGGTGGCAGAATCAGTGCTGCAGCCCTCTAGTAGCAGTTAATTTACAGGCCCTGGGCACATGTAATGGCACTTGACTAGGGACTTACAAGTAAATTAAATAGGACAATTGGGTGTAAGCCAGTTCTACCATGTTTAAAAGGGAGAGCACAAGCACTTTAGCACTGGTTAGCAGTGGTAAGGTGTGCAGAGTCCTAAGGCCAAAAGAAACAAATTCAGCAAAAAAAAATGGAGGGTAAAGGCAAAGAGTTTGGGGGTGACCCTGCAGAAAGGGGCAGGTCCAACACAGGGTCATTGGGGATCTCATGAAGCTGAGAAGGTGTGGTCCAATAAACAAGTCCTTAATGCTAATGGTATCAAGTTGAGAAAGTTATGCATTACAATTTACAGTATTGAATGGGGCAGATACATCAAGAAAAGTGAGGACAGAAGGTAGGTGGCTGTGTTGATTTCCAATATTTGAGCTCTTTTTTCTGACCAATGTTAGTTATTATTAGGCTGCCGATATGTGTTTAATGCCATCCAAATCGTTTGCAAGGCTCACAAGACAATGATGTGCAGACTATTGCAGGTAAACAACATCCTTACAAACAAAGGATTACTCATCTGGGTGATCAACCCTGGCTCTCAGTTATCAAAACACAAACTTAGGCATGATATAACTGCCAAATTATCTTATTTTATATATATTAGTTATCCATTTGTTATTGCATTTCTCAGATGTGAGCAAACATGTGAAAAATAAATAGCCATAGAATCGGAGTATGTGCATTCCTTAGACAGAAAGTTGTCAATTAAGGTTAATCTACATAAAGAGTAATGTCTTATATGTGGCTCTTTTAGTGTGAGTGTAAGCATAATAATTTCCATATTACTAGACTTGTAGCTCAGGCCTACAATTTACGATTTTGTATATTGTGTGAAATATATCTCGTGTATAAAGTCAAGTACAACTTCCCAACGGGATTCAAATTTGTAGTAACCTTTAAGCTGGAGATGATGTTTGTCATAGGTTATGCATTTGAAGACCGGGGAATCAAAAGCAGCCCTGGCAAAAATGCTCAAACCAGCCCGGCTCCATTTAACTTCTCACACACTCTCTCTCTCCTTCCATCCATTCTCCTTCGCTCCTTCTCTCCTCTCTGATTTTTTTCTCTCTGCCACCCTCCCTCTCTTTTTCTCTCTCTTGAAGACTCTTGTGCTTGCTGCAGAATTATCCTGGGAAGCTGGGGCAAGTGACAGAGACCCCAGGTGTGGCCCTGGGCTTCCTAAACCAGGCTACAGCTTGCAGGGGAAATGCCCGATAACATAAAGGGCTTGTCCGCCCAAGCGTGTAATAGACTATCAGTATTTACCTCTAGTTATGCCACAGAGCCATGTGCATGCTGCATGTTTGAAAGACAGCGGGACAGAAATCTGTATGGAATGAGAATAGCCTTTAACTGGGACAATAAAGGCATTGCTTCAGAGTACTGAGGTTTTAATTATACGGGGTAAATAAAGTGACTATATAGGTTTTTCCCCTCTCATAGACATTGGCAAGTGGGTGGCAATTCCATGTGGCCACAGAAGAAAAGAGTACAAACTTTTTTTAGTATAAATATACTATAGCGTTAGTCACAGAGAGAAGTAGACCATCAACCTCATGAGTATATGAAAAGATCTGGCAATTTAGTATTTCTGGTATGAAAAGAAAGCAAGTCTAAAATATCAGTCTCATGGGATGAGTGCGCATTAATAGATCACAACCTGTAGATTATTGTTATGTCTTAAAGTGTTCCTTAAAGTCTACTAGGTATTTAAAGTTGTAGTTGAAGGTGTGTATAATCTGAACAGTGCACCATATTCAGGGCTTTATTACGAGTCAGACCGGATTACAAGTTTATCCTGTGCGGGAGGTCCTGCTGCAGCGGGCCCACAGCAGTGCGTATCTAAGGCACATATGGGTGCCTTAGACATGCACTGCCTTGAGGCCGCCGCGGCCCATTCCTGCACACATATAGAAACGCACAACGTTGTGCATTTCTTTCCGTGCAGGAACAGGAGATGCAAAAATACAGGGGCATAACATGTGCCTCCCTGCATGCATTCCCAGGCCCAAAGACAACAGGGGGCTCTATAAGGGCCCGCTGAGTTGCCTTACCGCCATCCTTTCCATGGCAAGCTCACCGCCATGGAAATGATGGCGGTGAGGCAACTTGTAATATTGTTGGCGGTGCCGCAACGGCACCACCAGCATATTGCTGCCGCTGACCGCTGTGCAACCTCCGCAGGTTTACGGATCCCTGGCGATTGCAGCGGTCCTGTGACGGTCCAACCGCCCATGTTGTAATAGGGCGGGTGGACCACCAGTCTGATGGTCCGCCATGACTACAGTGGTCCTATGGACAGCCGTAGTTGCAATAAGGCCCTAAGTATTGTTAATGGGAGAAGCAACAAGGTGAGTGCTAGTATATGATCCTCAAGTAACACAGTAAGCAATATATCAATAAATGAATAAATCTAAAGAGGATAAAGTTAGAAAATATGAGAATAAAGATCCTGTGGGAAGGACTCCAGGTAGGTACAACAAGTATGGCATCTGATCTGTGTCCTGGGTAGAATATACATTTCAAATTGAATTGCAGAAATAATCAACAGAAATCTGTAGTAGTAAAAAAATAGATACTATTGTTTGTACAAAAAAATACAAAGAAATATAAAGGGAATTGCAAACCTATATGATACCAATAAACTATAAATGGAGCTTACCTGAGACCGTCATTAGAAGTTCTGGACCTATGTCTACTTCTGATGTCACATGAGCCATCAGTTCGGAATTAGAGTGAAAAGGAAACAGAGTAAGCTCTGAGAAAAACATTGTATACCTCTAAGTTTGATCCTAAAGCATTATTATATATTCCTAGTCCGATTGTCCTGGGTAGCTCAGCAAAGTCACACCTGTAGTAAATGAAAAGGTGAATATTGAGGTATTGTGACTATGATTTATTTGATCTTTAAAGTATGTCTGTTCTTGTCTAATAGTATTGCTCCAGAGATGCGTAACAGGGTAAACTGAAAAGGGGATATACAAAAGAAAAAAACCCCTGTTAATATATCTTGGTGTCTGTTGTAATAATAGATCTACCTTTATAAATGTGGCACCTGCAGATGTGCACTAAATAAAGGGCTCATGTCTCTTACCTGCAAGAGATGCAAACACATGTGTCAATAATTGTTCAACCTCCAGGCGAAAGGATGCAGCTTGACTACTGAACTTATGATCAAGCCTTCTGTTCCTCCCACCGATAAAGAAAGGTATACTCTTTCATTGATTTTCAAGAAGGGATTTTGTGACTCTGCACTGGATTAAGAGTGCTAGAGTAGGGCCTCTCAGCTAAAGTCCCAAACACCAAAGGGAACAAACAATGTTGAAGGCAACTTTGTTCTGGCAGAAATTATGGTGCAAAGAGACGATCAAGTCCTCCAACTTCACTTGAGGTTAGCTGCTAATATGGGCCTAATGAAAGGGGTCGTTATGAAATTTGTGGCTTCACAAGCAGGTTTGGAAAACACTTTTACAGACTGAGGGTGCACCATCAATCCAGAGTCGTGTTTTAAAGCCTGCAAGATCTGGGTGTATGGTGATGGAGCAGTCCATATATTAAGATTGCTATGTCTCTATAGTGACAGGATACTAAACAACATTTCGCTAGATAGCCAGCAGTAGCTTTTGCCTATTGAAAATGCTTACTTAGAAACAAAAGTCAAATTTTCCATAAACTGACTTAGGAAGGAGTTAGAATTGAACTGGTGTAACATTTGAGAAAAATCTGAGAATGTAGATCTTTGGTGAATATGCTGCAAATATGATATTGCTAAGATTGTTTATATCTACTTGGAGCCTGGACAGTGATTAACTGGTTTGCCATGCTTTCTCTCCACCCACACCCACTACAGTACAGAAATTACTTTCCTTCAGTGTTGTTGAATATCCCATGACCAATAGCACTCTGCAGCAGGCATCCTGCCAGCAGGGCTATATCAGTAAGGCAGGGGAAACTGTTTACAGAATAGTTATCATAGAATGTGAGGGGCAGAGTGCGACGATGGACAACAGAGGGACACCACATAGAGCAGGCATGAAAACCCAGAGTTGCATGGTGGAGTCCGTTCTGTCTTTGAAGTTGCCCTGCTCCCTGCCAGGCTTTCCACTAACCACAGGAGGGGCATTGGGCTTAGATCCATTGTAGGTACGTTTTCCAGGGCAGAGAAAGGGAGCCCTCTCATTTATGTAGAACCAACCATGGGAGGTTGCTGGAGTTCTACACAAAAGTAGGCAAATGTTGCCATTTTGAAAGATGCCTAGAAAAGAGATTTCTGGGACAGATTTACAGAAAATTATTAGGAAGTGATGTAAAAGATGGCTAGCTTGACTACAGGAATGTTCCAGGGACAGAAGTATGGGAGCATGTGAATGCACCAGCTTGTGGTTACTAATAGATACTTTGGGCCTTATTCTGTGTATGACCGTCCTAGGACCTCCGTTCTCACGGTGGCAGTCTGACCACTGCCACCACTGTGGGTCTACCCGCCGTGTTTCGAGTGTGACAGTCAGACTTCCACAGGACCACCATCTCCGCCGGGATCCAGAATGCTGCAGCCGTGGCGCTGCAGAAAGGGGCAGAAATGTGCTGGTGGTGCCACTGCGGCACTGCATTTCCACATTCCGAGTTGCATTTCCACCGCCCATTTCATGGCGGTGAGCCTGCCATGAAAAGGGTGGCAGAGATGCAACTAAGGGGGCTCTACTTGGCCCACTGCCGCTTATGGGCCTGGGAGTGCATGCAGGGGGGCCACATGTTGTGCCCCGCTGTAATTGCCCCCGTTCATGCACGGTGTGTCATGCACAACATGGTGCATGCCACACCGTCCAGGAACGTGCTGCAGGTGCTGTCACAGTGGCGGTCTGATGTTAAGGCTTTCCTATGAGCATAACACAGCTGCCGCAGTGAGAACGCTGCAGCACCAACCCGCCCGCCCTGGATTCAAGTCAGAATCCGGCGGGCGGGTGCACCATGGGTGTGATGGTCCTCCTGTGGGCGCAGCGGTGGCTGTCCTACAGGAGCACTTCCAAACTCGTAATTAGGCCCTTTATGTTTTAGGTTCAAGAGTGGCATTTGACAGACACCTTTTGTAATGTAGACAGATTTATAGTGACTTGTACGCCCCATTGTTCCTAGGTGGCTTTTGATATTTTCTTCAAAAACATATATTTTCCTGTCCTCTTACCTTTTTCTATCATTATGGGTTTGTTTCACTCATTACATTTTTCATATTATTACTAAATTTGTGTAAGAGTTTTGTGAATTGGTTTCTTGACAATAATGCTGATTTGGTTCTACTTAAATACGTTACTCACATTTCTCAGAGGAAAATCCAGTCACGTTTGTGCCTTGCTATCTGGGGAAGCCCATCAAAACTGTATTTATCTAAAAAGGCACTGGATTACTAACATTGTTCTTTCCCAGATAATAGTTCACAATACTGCTTGTATGGATGTGATATTAATAAAAAACAACAAACAATTGTGATACATAGGGCTTAATTACGATGGTGGTCCATCGCAGTGGGATTGAGACCGCCGGACATGTAGTCAATAGTTCCACCTGCCAAATTATGATACATCTGCCGTGTAGCTGTTCTGAAACATGCTGTGACCAGAAAAAGGATGCAGCACAAGCCGCAGTTGAAAAAGGCATGTTGTAAACATTCATGCACCCTGTGCCAGGCACCATGTGGTGCCCAGCACAGGGTGCATGGATGTTTAGGGGGGCACCACATATGTCCCCCTGGCCACATACTGGAGGCCCACGGGTGCCCTGTGGGGGCCCCCAAAGTCACTTTCCGACAGCTTTTCATGGCGGTCGGACCGCGATGAAAGGCTTTCAGAAACTAGCATCCTAATCCCTACGGCGGTGTCTCCGTAGGCACCGTATTCATTGTAGGGATTAGGCTCCGACCGCTACCCCAATGGGCTCCTTGTGTCTGTCGAAGGGGGCGGTCTGTCCCCCAACCCGATGTGCTCCGACCACCGGCATCCTAATCTGGTGGTTGGACTGCTGCCTCAGATGTTGGACAGACCGCCACCGATGGCCTACCAGTGGTGATCCACCTGACATCATAATTAGGCCCTTAATGTGTAGTCAGTATCTATGTTCAGTTGTAGAACATACAATGCATTTATCTGATAAGATATTTACTTCTTGCTTTTCGTCTCATTTTTGTTATTTGGTGATTGCTTTATGAATTATCAAATTCTAACGCTTAGAGTGAAGAGTTGATGGTTTGGAGACATTGCTAATTTTGTTAATCTTTTTACAATTTGAGGTAAGTAGATCAGCCCATGCTAGACATTGTTGTCTAAATACTTTACTTCTTCAAAACCAGCAGGTGTTTAATAATATTACAAAATTATTAAATACTAAGGAGGGTGACGTGGATGTGATACTGGCAACTGGAACTTGAGGTAAACTGAATTATCTTGGCAACCCTGATATATCCCCTTCTACACCAGACGGTGCGCAATGCGCTATCCACATGAATGCACAGTTTGCTACTCATAGGATACTGCATCTCAGACAATGGGTTGATGAATTCTAGTATACTATATGTTGTCATTCCAATGATTTCAGAGATAAAAACAGAAATGAAGCAAGTGAAGTGTGTATCTGGGGCTAAGAAGAGAAGCACATCCATGTGTACAACTGTGTCCAATATCTATTAGATGAGCCTCTATAGAAAAAAACAAAGCATAATTGTCTCGCCTGAAAAATGTGCATACATTCCAGCAAGGAAACCCAAACAAGCTTTAAATTCAGACAAATACCCACAGAAATAAGAAGTCAATGGCACAATTTGGAGATACCAACTCTGTTTAAAAGTACTGTGCATCTACAAAAGAGTGCTCTATTGTCAATTTTCTCTATTTAGGTGTGCTAATGAAATTGGTATGCTAATGAAATAATGTGTTCCCCAAAAGAAAGTAGATTATTCCCCTGCATCAATAATGATACAGGAAAAATAGTGTGTCACTCACACCATTACAGTCTAAGTTTAGGAAAACAGGCAAGCCCTAGTCATGATAAACACCTCACCAAAGTGTTCTAGTACCTGAGTGGAAACGCATATACTTTTTATTTAGCAAGTGGGGCCTTATCTAACTAATACCTTATCCTCTACGGAAGATCTCAGACATATTTGGAAAACTTGCACAGGCATGTTGACAACTTAAGGACCCCCCACCCCTGCACATATTGTGCAGAAGCTCAGGAGCACAGTTTATACTGTCTTGAGAAATTAATTAAAATGATTAAATGCCAGCCAGCATTTAAAAGGTACCTTGCTAGTGGAAGATCCAACATCACAAAATAATCTCATTATTTAAATACCATGATAATTCTTTGAAATACCCATTCGTCTACATGAATTGGTGATGATTTGCATGCAAATTCCGATTGCCACTTAAAATGAAACTGGCCTATGATTGACAGAAAATGCTGTTTAATATAAAATAGCTCGAAATTCTTCAGTTTGTGTAAACCAGGTTTGGAGATCCTTTGATTTAGGGTAGAATCCATGTTTAAAGAAGAGTAAAAAGGAAAGTACATAGTGAATACCAAATATGTAAATGGCCCGTAGGCACCTTGCAAAAAAAAGGAAGAACTTAAAATCGCACTCAGTGATTAAAAGTGATTAAAATTAAACTTGACCGATGGGGCTTTTGAGGCCATTGCCTATCCCACCCAAGCCTTTGCATAAAGTATCCATGAGCTTTATTATAGAGTTACTCAAAAGTCAAAATTGTACGGTAATTCTAGTAGTGATTGATACTTTGACAAAGTGAAGCATTTTATCACTTTAGCAGGGTTGCCCTCTTCTGAGGAGTTAGCACCGATTTCCGTACAGCATATTATTTGATTGCATGAAATCCTACAGGTCTTGATAGCTAACAGAACATTCCAATTTACTTCAAACTTCTGCTGTGAATTCTGTAAAAAACTAGATGTGAGAGTTCGACAGATGACTAGTTATCACTCTCAGACAGACAGATGATGATTGAATCAATGTGTTGAACAACATTTGCAGTGTCAGGCATTGTTGTAAGAAGAGGATTGGAGTAAGGCATTGTGGTTAGCAGAATTAACATATAACAATGCTGATCATTCAGCTACAGGAATGTCACCATTCTGTTGTATGATGGTAATCAACCTAGAATACTTCCTTTGAATTTGCCCTCTTCTTCCACACCCAAATACACAGTGGGCGAAAGAGTATGGTTACTCACTAAGAGCTTGTATTTAAAAAAAGGTTCTAAATTACAACCCAAATCTATTGATTCATTTGCCATCTAACATATTGTGACTCACGTCACGATATGTTTAAAATTGCCCCAGTCCATGAAATTTGTTGAGTCATTATTGAAACCTTGGTCTGCAAAGACGTATTATTCCAAATCCTACACAAATTTAGGATGATGGTGAAAACGAATATGAAGAATGTAAGATTTTGGATGCACAAATTGTTATAAAACAAAAGGATTTTTACTCACATATAAATTTACCACTACGGGCCTGATTCTGATATAATGCGGAAGGCCTCCGAATCGGATTTGGATTACTCGGATCCGATTCGTAGCCCTTGTTTAGGACCAAATCGTACACAGGTCCAAATGACCAAGTACGATGTGAAGATCGCGTACGCGCCGACCAAATCGTTTCTGGGACCCGAACCTGTCCGTAAGACTCGTTTGTAGCCAAATCATGCCGCGCTATGGAGCCGAATTCCGACCGAGCGAGTACAATGCACGATTCAGACAGCCGCTTCGCCTCGGTCTCAGCGAGACGAAACAGCTGTTGTAAGCGTACTTCGGGGGGCCGTAACAGACCCCCTTATACCCGGGGCCCTCCAAATCTGTCATGGGGGTGTGCCCATGGGTCTCCCCGATCCAGGCATGCACAGTGTGGTGGACACCATAGGGTGCCCGCCACAGGGTGTACGCTTTTCCCCACCCACCCCTTTTCTGCCTGTGTACGCGTCTGTACACAGGCTCCCATTTAGTTCAATGGAAGTCCGAGCGAACCGAGTCCGTAAGCATACGGCAGCATCGTACTCGCTCGTTCGGACTCCCGGAGCATGTCTCACTCGGAAAGCCCTCCGGATCCGAGTCGTATGGAGGGCTTTCCTAGCGAGATCGGAATCGGGCCCTACATCTGATGGAAACTCCCCATGGTTTTGCTTTTCTACATTTCCAAGTGTAGATTTACACTTTGGTGTAGACATCATATCTCCACCTCCTTAATTCAGGAGCTGGAGCTTCTTATAACAGGATTTATGAATGTAAAGTTACTTCTAGTAACTTTGCACATGTAGGTGGAGCTCTCAGCCAACATTGCGGAGTTCTCCCAATGGGAAAATGGAGGGAAAATTATTAAAGTTTAAGATTCTTTAAAAAAATTATTCAAAATTTTTTAATGTGATATAAAAATGTAAATTAGTTTGCAATATTTAATTTTGAGCTAGAACTAATAAAATAAAATATTGCAGCTCATTAATTCATCAAATGAAATACATATTACATAATTATATAAATGTAATTTAAAAATATTAATGTTTAAACAGTCATAAAAAAATCAAACTCTCACTAACATTTTATTTTTAGGTAATATGCAGTAAATTGTGTTTAAACAGGTTTACTGATAGAATATCGATGTAACAAACATCGATGTTATAAATATCGAGAAAAAAAATATCGACTGCAAAAATATCGACTCCAATACCTTAACAGGTAAGTACAAAAATATTGAATCAAAAATATTGAGGTAAAGAATATAGATGTAAAAAATATCGATTTAAAAATATATATAAAATAAAATATTATATAGTAAATATATTACATATTAATATTATTTTTAACAAAATAAATTAAATTTAATATACATTTTAACTAAATATAACAAATAAACTTAATTAAAAACAGTATAAACACACAAACATAAAAATGTATACATATACATATATTTACTTAAAAATAATTTATTACCAATTATCTTTATTTGATTTTTAAACTTTAAAACTATATATAAGAAATATATATATATATATACATACATATATATATATAAAAACGAACTGGTTGCCCAAAATGACGAAGCCGCACAAGATGAGTTTCAAACCATTTAATCCAAGGATTGCAGTCAGCTTAACACTCCCAGCACAGGTACAAAGCCAAACGCGTTTCGGGCGTAACCACCGCCCTTGATCACTGGCAACCGGATACAGCGGCAAGGGAACCACCTGCACATCATTAAATATCCCGCCCCAGTGGGCGTATGCACGGTTGCATGCTGGTTTCTGTAGTTCTCTTGAAATCCAAACCCAAGTGGGTCCCGCTGTATCCTCTACAATATACAGTCTTACCCCAGTGGGTATGCCAAAAGTGAAGGCTGACAACTTTTAACAAATCCTTCGATCGACTCATCCCTCCTGCAGTGTCCCTTTATCACTGTCACTGCGGACCCGCTTAGTACGCGGTGGGGCTTCATCGCGGCTCGGCAGGCCGCTATACACAAAAACGAACTGGTTGCCCAAAATGACGAAGCCGCACAAGATGAGTTTCAAACCATTTAATCCAAGGATTGCAGTCAGCTTAACACTCCCAGCACAGGTACAAAGCCAAACACGTTTCGGGCGTATCCACCGCCCTTGATCACTGGCAACCGGATACAGCGGCAAGGGAACCACCTGCACATCATTAAATATCCCGCCCCAGTGGGCGTATGCACGGTTGCATGCTGGTTTCTGTAGTTCTCTTGAAATCCAAACGCAAGTGGGTCCCGCTGTATCCTCTACAATATACAGTCTTACCCCAGTGGGTATGCCAAGAGTGAAGGCTGACAACTTTTAACAAATCCTTCGATCGGACTCATCCCTCCTGCAGTGTCCCTTTATCACTGTCACTGCGGACCCGCTTAGTACGCGGTGGGGCTACATCGCGGCTCGGCAGGCCGCTATACACAAAAACGATCTGGTTGCCCAAAATGACGAAGCCGCACAAGATGAGTTTCAAACCATTTAATCCAAGGATTGCAGTCAGCTTAACACTCCCAGCACAGGTACAAAGCCAAACGCGTTTGGGCGTAACCACCGCCCTTGATCACTGGCAACCGGATACAGCGGCAAGGGAACCACCTGCACATCATTAAATATCCCGCCCCAGTGGGCGTATGCACGGTTGCATGCTGGTTTCTGTAGTTCTCTTGTGTAGCGGCCGTCCAGCCGCGAGGAAGCCCCACCGCGTACAGAGCGGGTCCACAGCGTCAGAGATCAAGGGACGCTGCAGGAGGGATGAAGCCATTCGTGGGATTGTCTTAGTTGTCTGCCAGTTGCTCCTGACGTGCCCACTGGGGCAAGACTGTGTACTTTGCAGGTTTGGCGGGACCCACAGTGGTCTGGACGTCAGGTGGACTACAGAGACCAACATGCAACCGTGCTCACGCCCACTGGGGCGGGACATTTAAATGAGCGCAGCTGGTTCACTTGCCGCTTCCCCTGCTGCCAGTGATCAAGGGCGGTGGTTACGCCCGAAACGCGTTTGGCTACATTTGTGTTGGGAGGACCTGGCGGACTGAATCCTTTGAATAAATGGCTCCAATTCATCCAGTGTGGCTTCCTCTTTGTGGGCAACTCTTTCTTCCTTGTGTAGCGGCCGTCCAGCCGCGAGGAAGCCCCACCGCGTACAGAGCGGGTCCACAGCGTCAGAGATCAAGGGACGCTGCAGGAGGGATGAATCCGTTCGTGGGATTGTCTTAGTTGTCTGCCAGTTGCTCCTGACGTGCCCACTGGGGCAAGACTGTGTACTTTGCAGGTTTGGCGGGACCCACAGTGGTCTGGACGTCAGGTGGACTATAGAGACCAACATGCAACCGTGCTCACGCCCACTGGGGCGGGACATTTAAATGAGCGCAGCTGGTTCACTTGCCGCTTTCCCTGCTGCCAGTGATCAAGGGCGGTGGTTACGCCCGAAACGCGTTTGGCTACATTTGTGTTGGGAGGACCTAGCGGACTGAATCCTTTGAATAAATGGCTCCAATTCATCCAGTGTGGCTTCCTCTTTGTGGGCAACTCTTTCTTCCTTGTGTAGTGGCCGTCGAGCCGCGAGGAAGCCCCACCGCGTACAGAGCGGGTCCACAGCGTCAGAGATCAAGGGACGCTGCAGGAGGGATGAATCCGTTCGTGGGATTGTCTTAGTTGTCTGCCAGTTGCTCCTGACGTGCCCACTGGGGCAAGACTGTGTACTTTGCAGGTTTGGCGGGACCCACAGTGGTCTGGACGTCAGGTGGACTACAGAGACCAACATGCAACCGTGCTCACGCCCACTGGGGCGGGACATTTAAATGAGCGCAGCTGGTTCACTTGCCGCTTTTCCTGCTGCCAGTGATCAAGGGCGGTGGTTACGCCCGAAACGCGTTTGGCTACATTTGTGTTGGGAGGACCTGGCGGACTGAATCCTTTGAATAAATGGCTCCAATTCATCCAGTGTGGCTTCCTCTTTGTGGGCAACTCTTTCTTCCATACATATATATATATATATATATATATATATATTATATATATATATATATATATTCACTGAAAAAACCATAGGTTTCAGACACGTTATAGTTACAAATTAGCATTTAAAAAACCTTTGAAATTCACTGAAAAAACCATAGGTTTTAGGGACAGTTATAGTTACTTGGACATTGCACTCGTACAAAACCCGTGAAATTCCCCCGTTATAGTTAGTTCAGCTAACTATAACTCGCGCCCCGCAATGCACTGCTGATGACGTCACATATTACATCACTCATGACATGGTCAGTGACATCACTGATGACATCACTGATGACATCTCAAATGACATGACTGATGACATCATCCAGTGACTGTGTGTTTCTGTAAAGTTTAAATATTTTTAATATATATAGGAAAAGACGTATTGAAGAATGAGTGGGTGTGTAAGTGTCTGTATGGATGATTTAGTAGGTGCGTGACTGACTCTATAAGTGAGTGATTTAACGTATCTTACTGAATGCATGGGTTAGTGACTAAACTGGGTGAATGTCTGTATCCGTCTGTCTGTTGCTGTGTAAGTGGCTGCATGTGTTTGTGAATAGCTAAATGAGTGTCTATATGAGTTATTGAATGCTTGTCTGAGTATCTGTATGGGTGCCTGAGTGTTTGTGTGGGAGGGGTGTGTGCAACTCTGTGCATAGATGTGTGAGTGGGTGATTCACTGGGTGGATGGTTTCAAGAGTGCATCTGTGATAGACTGTATGGGTGGGTAAGTGTGTGTAAGAGTGTGTTAGTGAGTGAATGTATGTCCCAGTGGTACATGTGTGAGTAACTACATATGTGAAAGGCAGTATATATGTGTGTTGGAGTATATAAATAGCTATAAGCAAGAGTGAGTGATTGTGATAGTGGCTGTATGGATGAGTGTGTGCTTGTATCAGTGATTGTATAAGAGCGTAACAATGTGCTACTATTTGTATGAGTAAGTGAGCTGGTGTGTGTATAACTGTATAGGTGAGTAAATGGCAGTGTGTTTAATTATTTGCATGACTGACTAGGTGTCTGAGTATCTCTATGGATGAATGGCGTTGTTTGAGTATCTATATAGGAGTAAGAGTGCATATGATAGTCCTGTACTGAGTGACCGTAAGTATGAGTGACTGTACGGGTGAGTGAGTGGATGTGTGTGTGTAGACCTAAGAATCAGTGAGTGGGTATGTAGTTATTGGTGTTGGAGTGTCTATGGTTTTGCGAATGGCAGTCTGTAATTTAGAGTGGGTGTATCAAAGATTATATTAGGGTGTGAGGAGGTGCATCAGATTATCACGTGGATGATGTCATCAGTGATGTCATTTGAGATGTCATCAGTGATGTCATCAGTGATGTCACTGACCATGTCATGAGTGATGTAATATGTGACGTCATCAGCAGTGCATTGCGGGCGCGAGTTATAGTTAGCTGAACTAACTATAACGGGGGAATTTCACGGGTTTTGTACGAGTGCAATGTCCAAGTAACTATAACTGTCCCTAAAACCTATGGTTTTTTCAGTGAATTTCAAAGGTTTTTTAAATGCTAATTTGTAACTATAACGTGTCTGAAACCTATGGTTTTTTCAGTGAATTTCAAAGGTTTTTTAAATGCTAATTTGTAACTATAACGTGTCTGAAACCTATGGTTTTTTCAGTGAATTTCAAAGGTTTTTTAAATGCTAATTTCTAACTATAACGTGCCTGAAACCTACGGTTTTTTCAGTGAATTTCAAAGGTTTTGTAAATGACAATTTTTAAATGTATTAATTGTTATAGTAATTTTTTTCCTACTGATTTACTACATTTTTAGAAAAAATTTTTTTACAGATTTTATTTTTTAAATTACATTGTAATTACATTATACATTACATTACAAAAATACTTTCTCAGAATGAATTACTTTAGTTTAAATACTTTGCACATAGGCAATAGACTTTTAAGTACAGTAGTTACAGTTGTTGCAATGGGCAACACATTTTCAAACACAATGCAACATTCAGCTCAATGTGAATTTCTAGTTAAATGCAATTAGTTACTTTATGGATTACTTTTTCTAACCACAGGACTGGATCCTAGATTCAGTCCTGGTACATCTCCTGTAAACAGTTGAGTAAAAGCGTTTTGGTTACAGTCGTGATTTTTAAGGAATATTATTGTATTTTAAAAGTTGACACTTAGAAACTTTTTCTCATAGAATCACCAATGTTATCCTATGGAAGGAAATTCACTTAGCAGGTAAAAACTGTTATCGTTACTTTTTCTTACTCAGTGTTGGATCCTGGATCCAGCACTGGTGCATCTCCTGTAAACAGTTGAAAGAATGCGTTTAAGTCATACAGGTGATTTTTAAGGAATATTTGTAGTTTGTAAAAATCAACACTTTGAAACTTTTTTGCTGAAAACCAGACAATGGATTCCTATTGAAGAAAATATAAGTTACTGGTAAGTACGGTTAAAATTACTTTTCAGGATTAGTACTGGGCTGAAAGATGCAGCACTGAGGTCTCTCCTGATAACAGGTGAGTAAATCGGAATTCGTATTTCGGCTGATTTTAGAGGAATATTTTAAAGTTCCAAAACTCCACACTTAGAAGAATTTCCAAGTGAAACCAGTCAATGTTAGCCTATGGAAGGAAATTCAAGTTACTGGTAAGTACGGTTAAAATTACTTTTCAGGACCAGTACTGGGCTGAAAGATACAGCACTGAGGTCTCTCCTTATAACAGGTGAGTAAATCGGAATTCGTATTTCGGCTGATTTTAGAGGAATATTTGTATGTTTCAAAAATCAACACTTAGAAACTTTTTCAGCAAAAAGCAGGCAATGATATCCTATGGAAGGAAATTCAAGTTACTGGTAAGTACGGTTAAAATTACTTTTGAGGATCAGTACTGGGCTGAAAGATGCAGCACTGAGGTCTCTCCTGATAACAGGTGAGTAAATCGGAATTCGTATTTCGGCTGATTTTAGAGGAATATTTTAAAGTTCCAAAACTCCACACTTAGAAGAATTTCCAAGTGAAACCAGTCAATGTTAGCCTAAGGAAGGAAATTCAAGTTACTGGTAAGTACGGTTAAAATTACTTTTCAGGACCAGTACTGGGCTGAAAGATACAGCACTGAGGTCTCTCCTTATAACAGGTGAGTAAATCGGAATTCGTATTTCGGCTGATTTTAGAGGAATATTTGTATGTTTCAAAAATCAACACTTAGAAACTTTTTCAGCAAAAAGCAGGCAATGATATCCTATGGAAGGAAATTCAAGTTACTGGTAAGTACGGTTAAAATTACTTTTGAGGATCAGTACTGGGCTGAAAGATGCAGCACTGAGGTCTCTCCTGATAACAGGTGAGTAAATCGGAATTCGTATTTCGGCTGATTTTAGAGGAATATTTTAAAGTTCCAAAACTCCACACTTAGAAGAATTTCCAAGTGAAAACAGTCAATGTTAGCCTATGAAGGAAATTCAAGTTACCGGTAAGTACGGTTAAAATTACTTTTCAGGACCAGTACTGGGCTGAAAGATGCAGCACTGAGGTCTCTCCTGATAACAGGTGAGTAAATCGGAATTCGTATTTCGGCTGATTTTAGAGGAATATTTTAAAGTTCCAAAACTCCACACTTAGAAGAATTTCCAAGTGAAACCAGTCAATGTTAGCCTATGGAAGGAAATTCAAGTTACTGGTAAGTACGGTTAAAATTACTTTTCAGGACCAGTACTGGGCTGAAAGATACAGCACTGAGGTCTCTCCTGATAACAGGTGAGTAAATCGGAATTCGTATTTCGGATGATTTTAGAAGAATATTTGCACAATGGTGAAGGGAGGGGCGGGGCCTGAGGTGACATCTGTGCAAACGCGCCCCGTGGCGCGTTTTAAGTTGGGGGATTAAGTCCCCTTGAATCCTGAGGGTCCCTAGGGGCCAACTAGCCCACCAGGAACCTCCAATATGCGCCAGGGGCTGCGTTGCAGAGACGTGTAGAGAGGCCACACCCCTTTTACACCTCTCTGCAACGCAGCTCTGTGGCGCTTTCTGGATGTACCTGTTGGGCTAGTTGGCCCCCAGGGACCCTCAGGATTGAAGGGGATTTAATTCCCCATCTTAAAACGCGCCACGGGGCCTGTTTGCACACATGTCACCTGAAGCCCCGCCCTCCCTTCACCACTGTGCAAACGCGCCCCGTGGCGCGTTTTAAGCTGGGATTAAGTCCCCTTGAATCCTGAGGGTCCCCGGAGTCCAACTAGCCCACCATATACCTCCAAAAAGCGCCACAGAGCTGCGTTGCAGAGAGGTGTAAAAAGGGGTGTGGCCTCTCTACACGTCTCTGCAACGCAGCCCCTGGCGCATATTGGAGGTTCCTGGTGGGCTAGTTGGCCCTCAGGGACCCCCAGTATTCAAGGGGAATTCGTTCCACTCTGCAAATGCGCCAGGGGCGCGTTTGCAGAGTGGTGAAGGAAGGGGCGGGGCCTGCGGGCCCGATCGTTTTTATTTTTATTTTTATTTTTTGTCCCCTGAAGGGGGCTGTGTGGCCCCCTTCCTTTTTCCTGTTTTTGGGCCCTGGGGACCCCATCCCCCAGGGCCTTACCCCTTTTTTTAATTTAATTAAAAAAAAACGGGAAGGGGGCCGCGTGGCCCCCCTTCCCTGGGCCTGTATTGGCCCCGGGACCCCATCCCCCGGGGCATGGCCTTTTTTATTTTCTTGGGAGGGGGCTGCGTGGCCCCCTCCTCTGGCCATTTAAGGCCCCGGGGACCCCATCCCCCGGGGCCGGCCTTTCCATTTATTTTTTATTTTTTTATTTTTATTTTTTGGGGAGGGGGGCCGAGTGGCCCCCTCCTGAGCCACTACTTGCCCCGGGGACCCCATCCCCCGGGCTGGCTCCTCTCCGTTGGGGACTGTGGGGGTCCCCAATCCCCCACAGTCCCGCCCGGCTCCCCACGTCCCTTGGGTTCCGCATTGCTTTTCCACATGGGGAGCAGCTGACATGCTGCTCCCCATGTGGAAAGCAATGTGCTTTGGATATTGGAAGAGAGAGCAGGTTTCCCTGCTCTCTCTTCCAATATCCAAAGCAGTTTGCTATGGCAGGACGGGAGCCGCGAGGCTCCCGTCCTGCCATAGCAAACTACAGTGTCCCGGGGTAGGCACCCCGGGACACTGCAGGAGCCGGCCCTGGGGGTGGCGGTCCCCAGGGCCATCAAGGGCTCCAGGAGTGGGGGCCGCGCGGCCCCCCTCCCTACATCAGCACAGCCCCGGGGAGGTGGTGGTCCCCGGGCTTCGGGGTCCAAAACGGACCCCCATTTTAATTTGTTAGTGCCCCGGGAGGTGGCGGTCTCGGGCGTGTGGGGGCTGGAGCCCCCCACACAGGTTGTTCAATAATAAAAAAAGCCCCGGGAGGTGGTGGTCTCGGGCTGCGGGAGGGCTCAGAGCCCTCCCGCACCATTTTTAAAAAAGCCCCGGGGGTGGCAGTCCCCGGGCTTGGGGGCCCTTTGAGGCCCCCACACATAAAATTAAACCCCCACCATGCCCCCGGGACTTGGGCCACCCGGGGCAAATACAATCGAGCGCGGGAGACCGCGCTTCGATTTTTCGGCAGGATTCGCACACCCTGAGCGCATCCTGCCGATTTTTTTAAAAAAATTCTTTTTGCCCAGGGGTCCTTGTGGGACCCCTGAGCAAACCTAGGGGTCAGGGTGTTTCTACCCTGCCCCCTTTGTGCGCTTTGCGCACTTGTTTCTGTCCCTCGGTTCTACCGAGGGACAAAATGGCTGCCAACATTTCCTGAATCGGAATGTTGACAGCCAGCTGACAGCCAATTAACATGCAGCTCGTGATCGGGACGGTGCGCGCAGGGTGCGCTGAGGGTACGCGGACCCTACTCGGCCATAGATATCACTAACTTTTTACTTTTCATTTTCTCAGCAACTACTGAACGGATTTACACCATTTAACAAAAGGGTTCTTTCTGAACCAAGAACTACCTCTTTGCCAAATTTGGTGTAATTCCGTTCAGCAGTTCGGGCTGTAGCCGTGTCTAAAGTTTCCTATGGAAAAGTGCATGGGGAAAACACGTTTTGGGACCCCCTTTTTCTCGGCCCCCGCTTGACGAATCCCCCGAGACTTTCAGGGTAGGAGCGGACCGGAGCGGGCCACAAAGTTTGAAAATTTCGCGAAGATACGTCAACCGGCAAGAGAGTTATTTCAAATAGAATTTCGCAGATTTCCTATGGATAATAGGTTGTAACTATAACTATCTACTGGCGACCGCCAGTAGATAATATATATATATATATATATATATTAAATTATATATAAATAATTTAAAATAAAAAAAACATTCTATAATAAATTAAAACATTAAACTATTTAAAAAAATGTAAATTTACTATTTCAACTCCAGTGAGTGCAACAGTAGGGAAAGGGTTGGATAGCGGAGTAGCAAAAATTACTATTCCCACTCCAGTAAATGCAACAGTAGGGAAAGTGTTGGATAGCGGAGGGGTAAAAATTACTATTCCCACTTCAGTGAATGCAACAGTAGGGAAAGTGTTGGATAGCGGAGAGGTAAAAATTACTATTCAAACTCCAGTGATTGCAACATTAGGGAAAGTGTTGGATAGCAGAGGAACAAAAAATATATTAAACATATAAAAAGAACACATATCATATTATTTACATATAACACAAACCTACAAATAATATATAAAATAAATTAATAAATATATTTATAAACAATAATTATTTGAAAGTAGCAAATATTAACAAACAAAAAAATTATAAACATAAATGTATTTATTTTATTTCCTACCCTATAACACCACACTAATAACAAAACACTTCAACAGTTTTAATTACATTTATTTCCATAATTAACATAATTAATAATCAATTAAAAAAATCTTAATAAAAAATAAAAATAAACATTAATTGAGTACACATGCTTTAACACTATAATATCCACAACACACACCTAAATTAAATTATAAAATAATAAAACACAAATAAATATTATTTCTTAAAGAAAAACTAATACTATTAACTAATAATTAAATATTTAAACATTTATTTAATACCCACCTTTTACCCCTTTAAAAGTAAAAACAACACATAAAAAATAAACAATTACAAAAAATAAATATCAAATAACTAACATTAATTAGCAGCTATATAATAATTATTTAAACACAATATACTTACCACCCATTACTCCTATAAACACAACACACACCTACAATTAATTACACAATTGCCATAATTAATAACTAATTAATTAATCAAAATTAATTAACAGCTAATTATTAATTCATCAATTAAAAATAAATTACTTCCCACCCTTCCCATCCTTTACAACTATAAACACCACAACACATACCTAAAATTAATTACACAAGTACCATAATTAATTACCAATTAACTAATTATAATTATTTAACAACAAATTATTAATTCATTAATAATAAATTACTTTACCCATTTAACACTATAACATCTCAATAAAACAATTAATAATAAACAAAAAATATTCAATGAATTTAATATAATTAAATTAATTCCCACCCTATTCCCCTATGAACCCAAAACACGCTTCAGAACTAAAAACGCAAAAATCTAATAAAATAAATAAGTATTAAAATGTAACACATATACTAAAAATACAAACAAATCTTATGCAAAAAAAACATACATCACATATCTATAAAATAAATACTAAAATACATCACATTAATAAAAAAATCAATATTTTTAACAGCTATATTTTTGCAAACAACATTTTACACTTCGATATTTTTAACATCGATATTGCTTCCCTAAATTCGATATTCTTGACCACGAGAATTTGTCTGTCGATATTTCTGACCCACGATATTTTTAACTCGATATTTGTGTAAATCGATATTTTTGATTCGATATTCTGTCCCTGCACCATTTAAACAATTATTGTATTTTTTATTTTTAAATATACATTTCAATTATTAATTTATTTTTCAAAGTAACTTTAGTATGAACTTTTACAATATTAAAATAATTGTTTAATAATTATACATAATTTTTAACATTAAAAAATATACATATCTTAAAGCAAAAACTCTGCAATGTTGGACCCACCATCCCCTGGATGCAAAGAAACTCACTCTCTAATTAAAACACAGAGCACTCACAGTCGAAGGTGTTTATCCATCAAAGAAGATTATTCCTATTGGCTGAAATGTGTTGAAATAGTGGTGGAATAAAGAAGGCCTGGGTGAAATTTCAATTACATCCATGTAAGTCACATAATTTGGGAATTTCACTTTACAATTGTTATGTGAAATTTCCCAAATTACCCCATACACCTCTTCTTGTAATTACATGTTACTCATGGTAAACGATTACCACAAACATGCGATTTGCAGTAAACAATTTACAGCAAACGCACAGGAACGTGAGCAGCTGTTGTTAGTGGCATTTTTGTTTTTTGCACTCTTTTTAAGCATAAAATGTGTCCTTGCATCAATAATTGACACAAGGAAGCATTTCATGCTAAAATATGTGAAATGATGGGTTTGCATTTCATGTGACTATGCTGAAATTTCTCGCAATTATGTGAAAGCTAGACTAATTTCACACACCTAAGAATAAATGACCTTGATGCATAAACACTTTTGGAATGCAAGCGCTCCTCTGTTTTGGATATATATATATATCTGCTGCAAAGCTGCTGATTTCACTTGCGTGAATAAAAAGGCAAGCCTGTTCTAAGAGTGCTTCCTCGCTGACCTGTGGTATTTTCGGTGAGTATATATATATATTCACTGAAAAAACCACAGGTTTCAGGGACGCTATAGTTAGAAATTAGCATTTAAAAACCTTTGAAATTCACTGAAAAAACCACAGGTTTCAGGGACGTTATAGTTAGTTAGACTTTTCACTCGTACAAAACCAGAGAAATTCGGCCGTTATAGTTAGTTGAGCTAACTATATCTCCCGCCCCTGCAATGCACTGCTGATGACGTCACATATTACATCATTCATGACATGGTCAGTGACATCATGGATGACATCACTGATGACATCTCAAATGACATCACTGATGACATCCTCCAGTGACTGCGTGTTTCTGTAAAGTTTAAATATGTTTTATATATATATATGCCAAGGTGTATTGAAGAATGACTGGGTGTATGAGTGTCTGAATGGATGATTTAGTAGGTGCGTGATTGACTTTATAAGTGAGTGATTAAACGTGTCTTACTGAATGCATGGGTTAGTGACTAAACTGTGTGAATGTCTGTATCAGTCTGTCAGTTGGTGTGTAAGCGGCTACATGGGTTGGTGAGTAGCTACATGAGTGTGTATAGGGGTTATTGATTGGTTGTGTGAGTATCTGTATGGGTGCCTGAGTGTCTGGGTGGGTGGGTGGGGGGTGTGTGACTGTGCATAGATGTGTGGGTGGGTGATTCACTGGGTGTATGGGTTAAAGAGTACATCTGTGAAGGGCTGTGTGGGTGAGTGTGTGTATGGGTGTGTTGGTGAGTGAATGGATGTCTCAGTGTTACATGTGTGAGTAACTACATATGTGAAAGGCAGTATATGTGAGTGTTGGAGTATATAAATGACTATATGTGAGAGTGAGTGAGTGATTGTGAGAGTAGCTGTATGGATGAGTGTGTGCTTGTATCAGTGATTGTATAAGAGAGTAAGTATGTGTTAGTATCTGTATAAATAAGTGAGGTGGTGTGTGTATAACTGTATAGGTGAGTAAATGGCAGTGTGATTGATTCTTTTCTTGACTGACTAGGTGTGTGAGTAACTGTATGGATCAGTGGCGGTATGTGAGTGTCTGTATAGGTGTATGAGTGCATATGATAGTGCTGTATTGATGAGTGACTGCATGTATGAGTGACTGTATGGGTGAATGAGTGGATGTGTGTGTAGACCTAGGAATCAGTGAGTGGGTTTGTAGTAACTGGTATTGGTGTGTCTATGGTTTCGAAAATGGTAGTCTGTATTTTAGAGTGGGTGTATCAAAGGTTTTATTAGGCTTTGAGGAGGTGCATCAGATTATCACATGGGTGATGTCATCAGTGATGTAATTTGAGATGTCATCAGTGATGTCACTGACCATGTCATGAATGATGTAATATGTGACGTCATCAGCAGTGCATTGCGGGGCACGAGTTATAGTTAGCTCAACTAACTATAACGGCTGAATTTCTCTGGTTTTGTACGAGTGAAATGTCTAACTAACTATAACGTCCCTGAAACCTGTGGTTTTTTCAGTGAATTTCAAAGGTTTTTTAAATGCTAAGTTCTAACTATAACGTCCCTGAAACGTATGGTTTTATCAGTGAATTTCAAAGGTTTTTTAAATGCTAATTTCTAACTATAACGTCCCTGAAACCCATGGTTTTTTCAGTGAGTTTCAAAGGTTTTTTAAATGCTAATTTCTAACTATAACGTCCCTGAAACCTGTGGTTTTTTCAGTGAATTTCAAAGGTTTTTTAAATGCTAATTTCTAACTATAACGTCCCTGAAACCTGTTGTTTTTTAAGTGAATTTCTAAGGTTTTTTAAATGCTAATTTCTAATTATAGTGTCTAAAAAATACTTTTTCTAAAATTTTAAACTTTTATCGAAATAAGGTGATATTTCTGCTTTCTAAAATATGCTTTTATCTTTTTTTTTTTTTAAAGACAACTGGATTTGCGTACCGATCATGTACCAGTCACGGTGGTTGCGCGAATCCAAGAATTATGCCGCCATATTGGTTAATAGTATTAGAAATAATGGGGCGACCTGGTGTCCCTCAGAACCTGGGTATTAGTATTAAATAAAACAATTGGTTCTGTCCCGACAGAACCAATTGCCATATTGGTTAAGTCGTGTAGGGTGCGCGTTTGGTATGCGACGGGTACGCGTTTCCCGGCCCCACGTAACGTCATGTACGTATTTACGGGGGTTGAGCCGGGTGCGCGAACCCACCGCAAATCTTTACGTTTTAAAAGTATATATATATAACTTTATTATTTATATTATACCAAGAGATTATTTAACAAAATTGTAAATATCATATATTTGTAACTGGAATAAAGATAAATTATTGTTAAATATATTTTTTTGAAATCGCGCGGGGTGCGCGCTGGTTGCACGCCGGGTGTGCGAACCCATGTGACTTCAAAAGAAAGCATTTCATTGGTTAAGAAGCTTTTTATTCTAGAAATTACAGCACCACACCCAAATTTCTCATTCCTCCAACAACATTGCCAGGAGACACACCTTTTGTGTTTAGTGCTCTTCTTGCATTTCTTTGGTGTTTTTTTTTAAACAAACTCAAAAAATGGCATCTTCAAATCCACCAGATGACATTCTTGGTGAAAAAGAGGACTTGGAGGAACCAAGAAAAGCAAAAAAGGAGAGCATCGTCTGGGCGTTCTTTACATTTCCAGCAGGAGAAAAAAAGGTGAACCCGAGGAAGGTAACCTGCACTATTTGCGAAAGAATAATCTCTCGGGGCTCCGAGAAAAAATACTTGTGTGGTACTTCATCCATGCTCAAGCATCTCCAAACCATGCACCCTCGTCGGCTTCATGGGAGCAACATTGTCGCGAGCTGGAACAACAAGCCTAGCAAGGTGATCAAGATGCAGGACCGAGGCACCTCAGCTGGTAGATCTAGTTCTACAAGAGGACCTGATATTAGACCAGATTCGCTGGTCTAGAACAGAGATGCATCAAGTGCAAAAAAATTATTTGTTATGGCGAGCAGTCTGTTGACGCTATTGTTTTTGCAGCAAAAAGCCACCACTGTTAATTTTTTTTTGCAATGATTTTTCAATTGCAAACGTTTAGACAACAGTTTTGTCACTTTATTCTGTTTGTTCTTTTTTTTTTAAAATACACCCAAAAAAATACAAAAAAGAGTTAGAAAAACACAAAACAATTATGAAAGAAAAAAAGAAGAAAAAAAATGGTTCTTGTTAGAACCGCCTATTGGGTTAAAAAAGAAAAATTTGTATGTGTTGTATGAATTGTGGCAAGTGTAATATATGGAAAAGAACATGGGTAGTGTATGTGTGATTGCATGAGTGCATGTGTACTACGTGCATAATTGGAGAAGTATATGGGTAGTGATTGGTTTATTGCATGAGTGCAGTGATGATATCTGGGTGATTGAAGGAGTGCATGAGTAATGCCTGGGTGCATGCAAGAGTGCATAGGTAGTGTCTGGGTGAATGGAGCACTGCATGGGTAGTTCCTGGGTGATTGGAGGAGTGCATGAGTAGTACATGGGTGATTGCATGAGTGCAGGAGTACTGCCTAAATGATTGAAAGACTGCATGGGTAGTGCTTGGGTGATTGCATGAGTGCCACAGAAGTGCCTGAGTGCATCTATGAGTGTATGGGTAGTGTCTGAGTGATTGCTTGAGTGCAAGGGGAGTGCCTGGGTGCATGGAAGAGTGTATGAGTAGTGCCTGAGCGCATGTAGGACTGCATGGGTAGTTCATGGGAGATTAGAGGAGTGCATGAGTAGTACATGGATGATTGCATGAGTGCAGGAGTAGTGCCTGAATGATTGAAAGACTGCATGGGTAGTGCTTGGATGATTGCATGAGTGCAGGGGTAATGTTTGGGTGATTGAAGGAGTGTATGGATAATGCTTGGGTGCATGGAAGAGTGCATGGGTAGTGCCTTGGTGCATGGAGTAGTACATCGGTAGTTCCTCTGTGATTGCAGCAGTGCATGACTACTACCTGTGTGATTGCACGAGTGCATGGGTAGTGCCTGGGTGATTAGAGGAGTGTATGGGTAGTGCTTGAATTATTGCATGAGTGTATAGGTAGTTCCTGGGTGATTGCATGAGTGTACAGGAAGTGCCTGGGTTATTTTTATAACTGCATGGGTACTGGTTGCATGATTGGAGGAGTGCATGAGTAATGCCTGGTTTCCTGGAAGAGTATATGAGTACTGCCTGAAAAAATGTAGGACTGCATGGGCAGTTCCTGGGTGATTGGAGGAGTGCATGAGTAGTGCATGGGTGATTGCATGAGGGCAGGAGTAGTGCCTGAATGATTGAAAGATTGCATTGGTAGTGCTTTTGATTGCATGAGTGCCACAGAAGTGCCTGAGTGCATGTATGAGTGTATGGGTAGTATCTGAGTGATTCCTTGAGAGCAAGGATAGTGCCTGGGTGCATGGAAGAGTGTATGAGTAGTGCCTGAGCACATGTAGGACTGCATGTGTAGTTCCTGGGTGATTAGAGGAGTGCATGAGTAGTACATGGATGATTGCATGAGAGCAGCAGTAGTGCCTGAATGATTGAAAGACTGCATGGGTAGTGCTTGGATGATTGCATGAGTGCAGGGGTAAAATTTGGGTGATTGAAGGAGTGCATGGATAATGCTTGGGTGCATGGAAGAGTGCATGGGTAGTGCCTTGGTGCATGGAGTAGTACATCGGTAGTTCCTCTGTGATTGCAGCAGTGCATGACTACTACCTGTGTGATTGCATTAGTGCATGGGTAGTGCCTGTGTGATTAGATGAGTGTATGCATAGTGCTTGAATTATTGCATGAGTGTATAGGTAGTTCCTGGGTGATTGCATGAGTGCATAGGTAGTGCCTGGGTTATTTTATAATTGCATGGGTACTGGTTGCATGATTGGAGGAGTGTATGAGTAATGCCTGGGTGCATGCAAGAGTGTATGAGTAGTGCCTGAACGCATGTAGGACTGCATATGTAGTTCCTGGGTGATTGGAGGAGTGCATGAGTAGTACATGGGTGATTGCATGAGTGCAGGAGTTGTGCCTGAATGATTGAAAGACTGCATGGGTAGTGCTTGGGTGATTGCATGAGTGCAGGGGTAATGTTTGGGTGATTGAAGGAGTGTATGGACAATGCTTGGGTGCATGGAAGAGTGCCTGGGTAGTGTCTTGGTGCATGCAGTAGTACATCGGTAGTTCCTCGGTGATTGCAGCAGTGCATGACTAGTACCTGTGTGATTGCATGACTGCATGTGTAGTGATTGGGTGATTGGAGGAGTATATGGGTAGTGCTTGAATTATTGCATGAGTATATAGGTAGTTCCTGGGTGATTGCATGAGTGCATAGGTAGTGAGTGGGTTATTTTATAACTGCATGGGTACTGGTTGCATGATTGGAGGAGTGCTGCATAGGTAGTGCGTGGGTTATTTTATAACTGCATGGGTACTGGTTGCATGATTGGAGGAGTGCATGAGTAATGCCTTGGTGCATGGAATAGTGTATGAGTAGTGCCTGAGTGCATGGAGAAGTGCATTAGTAGTGCCTGTGTGATTGCATGACTGCATATGTAGTGACTGGATGATTTTATAAATGCACAAATACTGCCTGAGTGATTGAAGGAGTGCATGAGTAATGCATGGGTGATTGTATGAGTGCAGGGGCAATGTCAGTGTCATTGGAGGAGTGAATGTGTAATGCCAAAGTGATTGCATGAGTGCACGGGTAATGTCTGTGGCATTACAGGAGTGCATAGATAATACCTAAGTTATTGCATGAGTGCAGGAGTATCATCTGGAGGATTAGAGGAATGCATAGTTAATACCTGAGGAATTGCATGAGTGTAGGGGTAATGTCTTGCTGATTGCCAGAGTGTAGGGGTATGGGCTGGGTGATTGTAGGAGATCATAGGTAGTGCCTGAGTGATTTTAAAACTTAAAGGGTTGTGGCTGAGTGAATTGTTAAGTACAGGAGTAGTGCCAGGGTGATTGGAGGACTGTATAAATAGAGCTTGGTTGATTTTATAAGTGTATGTGTACTGTCTGAATGAATACACCATTGTATAGATACTGCCTGGATGATTGAAAGAGTGCAAAGGTAGTGTCTTGGTGATTGCATGAGTGCAGGGATAATGTTTAGGGGATTGCAGGAGTGTATAAGTATAACCTGGGACATTGTAAGAGTGTACAGGTAATGTGTAGCTGATTGCATGAGTTTACAGATAGTGCCAGGGTGATTGGAAGAGTACATAGGTAGTGTCTCGGTGATATTATAACTGTGTGGATGCAGGCTAGGTGATTTGAGAAATGCATGGATAGTGCATGGGTGATGGCAGAAGGGGGGAATAGTGCTAAACTATATAGATCAGTGCATGGGTAGTGTTTGATAAAATAGATGAGTGCAATAAAAGTGACTATAAACATCACTTCATGTTGTTATACTTATCACATTATTTCATCTTACCTTCTTTATTAAAAAAGACACAAAACTCAGTGAAACTACTGTACAGTAGTTTTGTTGTAAACTGAATTGAAAATCTTTTCAAGCTTTAGTATTACTTTCTGTAAAAAAGAAGAAGACAAATAGTTATTGCATATATTATAGTTTTAAGAACACAATATAATTTTGCATTTACATAACATATTGAGTTTCCCATTTTTGCTGTTCTCAGACTCTACTGAATTTCACCATACACAGAGATTTCAATGTAGATCATCATATAACAGCGGGGAAAAAATACAATCAGTGAGATTGTAAAAAAAAAAAAATCTACGTTGAAAAAGTTCAACTATCTGTTTACCTATCTACAGTTTCTAAATTGCATTCTTTAACTACAATAAATCAATTATTTATCTGAAGTACAGTTCTGAAATATACATTCTCATTTACATTGCGTATAATATAAAGATCGAATATATAAACTATTTTTTTCAAACACAATTTTGCAAATGCAATAACAATTAGAACAAACAATAATCCAAAAAGTAATTCTTCACATCTTCCCAATAGGCCGAATAATGTTTCCAAATCAATTTGCATTAAAAATATCCAAAATAAACTCCTTAATTTGTGTTTACATCATCCCAATAGGCCGAATGATATTTTAAAAACTTTGGCATAGAAAAAATCAGATTTGAATCTGGTAATTCGTAAGGCAACCTTCATTTGAATTCCAAATGGGCATCATTGCAATGTGTCCATCCTTTATTGCTCTTTAAATACACGGTATAGTGTCCAGATGTTGTAGTAGGTCCATCATGGAAAATAATAGCCACAGCTTTAAAAGTTCTTCCTGAAATTGATAGTTGAGTTGCCACAAAATTTTTAATTTTGGTTTCCAATTTTCTTCCATTTGCTCTACAACATTGAAGCATTAATATGATATATTTTCCAAATCTTTCTAAATATAACGCTGACAACATTTCTGATTTTCGAGAGCATTTCATATCTTGATTAGCTGGTTTTACTAATTTGTTAAAAGACACTGATTTGCAATCTAGTATTGTCAAATATATGAATTGTTCAGTGTCTATTTCAGTGGTAGAATAAAAATGAACACTCTTCACATTTATGATCCCATCTGTAACTTAGTCCAAACAAATTTTCAATTTCTATTCCTTCATCTTCCAATACTGCAAGCATAAACATAAGAAATTCTTGTGCATCTTGTTGTATATTGAGTGTAAATTGCGAAGAACCAGTACATATATCCAAAAGATGCCGAATGTTATAAGCAGTATGGATTTTAGTTCTATCAGTTACCAACTTTTGAAAAATATAATGAAATAAAGAACAGAATCTTTTTTCTTGATTTTCCATAATTTCATGATGAAGATCTTCTACATAAAATACAACATTCACAATTACATTAGCATAGCAGTTGATACCTGAACTATTTTCTAACTGGTATCCTACAATATCATCAACAGTGTCCATTTTCATTTTCTTTGCAGCTTCATTATTCTCTTCAATTGATTTCTTTTTTTGAATTTCACTAGAATGTTTCTCATGTTTCCGTTTTGGACATTCAACACATTTCTCATATATGGGATATTCACCTAAGTTAGGAGCATAAAGTTGTCTTAACCAATTATACTCTCTTACACAATTTGCATCAGCACTAATCTTTTTCTCATCAAAATTAATCAAATACAAACCAGATAATGTTCTTACTCGGGGCAATGCAAAGTATGCCATGCCCTCATTGAACACTGTACTTCCAATATTTACCAAAGCATTGTCTACACTTAAACCTTGAGATTTATGAATAGTCACTGCATATGCTAAAGAAAGAGGAAACTGTTTTCTACGAACATACAAGTCTTTTACAAGCAGAAAACGAACAGCACAGCGTCCAATCTGTTTTACTTCTTCAATCTGATCAAATTTAATCTTCAAAAATTCAATTCCATCTCTGTTCTGATAATTAACAAAATCAACAACTTTTCCCATTGCTCTATTTACTAAACCTTTATCTACATCCAAATTACACCGTAAAATTACCCGACAGTTTTCACATACATATATAAAGTCTTTTCTAAACCTGCAGTCTTAGACACCGACTTTTCCAAAGAATCCAATTTTGACTGTAATTTTTCTGAGAGAAGAATAGTAACTCCTTTGTGTTACATTTTATCAAGGGCTTCAATTTTCACTATTGGTTGTTTTTCCAGTTTCAAAAGTTCTTCATTGAATGTAGAACACTCTTGCAGTGTTGGCATTAGACAAACTATAGAGTTCTTTTCTCCAATTTTTTTGTACATTATTTCAGGTGCAATGTTTTCATTTGGAAACAAGTTCGTTAGTAGCCGACTTTGTAAAGCTTCTTTACCATGTTTTGTCAAAACACCAATTCTTATATCTTGAAGAATGTTTCCATAATGTTCATCACTTGCTTGTCGCATATTCTTAATAAGTTCTTTGTATTCAAAATGAGACCAAATGTTCACATTTCCAATACTTCCCAAAGATTTCCTAGCTTCTTTATGGACAAGTGTTTTAAAAACTGGTTGTCCTTTCACAGGAGTAAGTTGTAGTAGATCGCCGAATACAATTACATGTTTTCCTCCAAACAGAACATCATAATCTGATTTTAAAATCTGTTGCATTCTTAAATGTACGAAGGCAAGCATTAAGGGGTCTATTAGGATGGCGGACGGATGGCCACTGCCGGGCTGGCGCCCGCCGGTCCGGCGGTGGACATCCGCCCGCGATTGCAAGCCAGAAAACCGCCGGTCAGATTAGGATGGCGGTGGTGACCACTGCGGTGTGAAATTCCGACCGCCGCTTTTCCGCCGGTTGCCATCCGCAATCCTGCCTTGCGGATGGAGCAGGACCGGGATAATGGTGGCGGTGCCGAGCAGGCTCTGCCGGCAGGATTATGATGCCGGCGGTAGCCAGCCTTTCTGCAGTGGTCAAACCGCCATGGAAAGGCAGGCGGAGATTGTCTTCCGGGGGACCGTTGCGGGCCCCCAATGTTTTGGGGGGGTGTGGGTGCACTGGGGGGTACCCATGGTCCCCCCTACAGTTCCCTGTACCAGGTGGCAGGCACTGTGCAGTGCCTGCCACGCAGTGCAGGGAAATGCAGGACATGCTCATTTGGACATCGCAGCGGTGCTGCGTGCAGCAGCAACCGCCGCAATGTTAAAGCCCGCGATCAGACCGCTGCAGTCAGATTTCGACCGCAGGCCATCGTAATTCGACCGGCGGTGATGTAGCAGTCCATGCGGGCGGTCTATTCCCGCTACCATGGCGTTCGGGGAGGTTTTCCGACCGCCATCCTAATAAGCCCCATAGTTTGAGACCATGCTCACCTCATCAATTATCAGAAGTTTCATTTTCTTGAGTACTCTGGAAACTTCATAACAAGCTTCTCATGATAGCTTGTGATATTCCAACTTATTTTCATGTTCAACTGGTAGCATGAGTAAACGATGTAATGTAATCCCTTTAATGTTGTGTGCTGCTAACCCAGTTGGAGCAGTTACAACACAAGATAAATGTGATTCAGGTGTTTTCTGTAGATAACTGGTCAAAACTTTAATTAAGAAACTTTTTCCTGTTCCAGCTTGACCACTGATGTACATTCGAATAGGTTTAAATTAGGCCTGGGCGTAGTTCGTGGAGTTTTGCTATGCGGAACTCCGCGAAGTTACAAAAAAACTCTGCGAAGTTCTGCAAGTGGCGGAGTGCAGTGCGAACTGCAGTTTGTGCTGGTATTTCTGCCGCTCGGGTAGAAATTCTACCCGAGCGGCAGCTCGCGCTCGCGAACTTACCGTCCGCGATCGTGAACTTACCGTTCGCGAGCGGGGGAAAAACTCCGCTGCACATGGCAAAGCGGAGATTTCTGCACTCCGCGAGCTCTGCGGAGTGCAGAAAACTCCGCAAACTCCGCGAACGGAGCGAAGTACACCGCCCAGGCCTAGTTTAAATGATGTGCTTTGGCATTCTTTTTTTCCATGCAGTAAAACATGTTGTATCTGTTTTGTCACTTGCTGATATATTTCTTTTTGTTAAATATTTAGTTGTTCTTCCAAGTTTTCCAACTCAATAATATCCTGTTGTGCTTGTTGCATAGCCGTTCTACTTCATTCATGGCTATTGCTGCTTCATTTTCAAGAATTGGTTGTCCTAATGGATCTTGACTTAGAGGAACAGAACTTTGACTATCTTGAGAACTGTCTTTAGCTATTTCAGCTGTAATCGTAGTTTCTTGTTCAATCTCTTCATTTACCATTTGTAATTTGGAAAAATTGTGCATTGAATGCTATCTTTACATGCATTAAAAGAATCTTCATAGCAATCAAAATCTCCAAGTAATTCCATTTCACTACGCCAAGGTTTTGAAAAGTTGCAGAAGTGCCAAATAGAAAAATTCCCTTTTATCTGGAGTTTCACAACTGAGTTTCCTGTGGTTAATAAGATTTCCTTTGGCATGTTTTACCAAACATCCTTCACATCCAATTACTGCATATTTTTCTTCATTTATATTTTCTGTAACGTTTCTCTTAAAGATGTAATGTTGCAGTACTTCATAGAGACATGTGTTTTCCAGATGTGGACTTCTTTTTGGATAGTATGTATCCAACATATTCGTTTTAACAATATCTGTACTTTCTGGTTCATTCAATGCTAAGTATTCAATTTCTTGTACAGATTTCAATACTCGATTTCGTGTTGCAGCAAGACCTAGACTTACCCAAATGATTCCTCTTGACTTTGAATATAAACTTGCAGAGGTCAACCGATCTGAACATTCGTAAGATCCAATCTCTCGATGGGATAGCATCTTCAAACTAAAGCTGTACAATTTGTTACTAAGGGGCACATTACGATGGCGGGCGGAAGCACCACCGCCGTGCTGGCGGATGCAAAAAGCACCAGTTACCGCCGGCACGCAGCAGTCCACACGCCCGTCCAATTACGATGCGAAAAGTAGGCCAAACACCGCCGGCAAGCCAGCAACACCGTCCGCCATCAAAGTGCGTCCGTACACGTAGCGGCGCAGCCCAACTGACACACACCGTCCGACGAAACACGTCCCGCCCGGCGCATAAATTACGATGCCGCAAACAAACGGCTCCCACGGCCAAGAGATACCGTACGACAAACCGAAGCGGTAACACGGATGCCGAGCACGGACAACGAAGAAGCGGCTCCCCGAGCATGAATCCAGCACTGCAGGCCCTCCCCATGCTTCTGCTGATGCACCACCAAGGACGCAACGTACCGCGGAGACGCAGGTAGGCACACACACAACAAGTGCACGCAAAAAGCGCACACAGTGCAAGGGCGGAAAAAGCGGACAACCCCCCACCAGCGCTTGTACACAACACATCCACCATTGCATCCACATATGACACACAGGCCAAATCGTAACATCGCGGAACACATGTGTACACACCACCTGGGACTAGGAACCAACCACCCCGTCACGGCCCCAAAGCGCCGATGACGCCGCCACACATGCGCACAACGCAGAGGCCAACCGCAGCGCCATGCATGCGTCGCACACAGACACAGGGACACAACCAAGCAGCACACACATCAGCCCCACCCCGAACGCACATGACACGTGACAGGCCTGCCACAGACATGTCCCCAACGCCCAATTCACGGACAACACCCAACGCCACACAACCGACGCACACATGTCAGTGAAGTCACGCAACAGCAGGACACACCCCAGTGTAACAAACATGGCGAAGCACACAGCGGCGGCAACACCAACTAGGAGAAGCAGGGCCCCTTCGGGAAGAGGAACGCCAGTACCACACTGAAACACCCATACCACCCTGCACATATGAACAAGACATATAAAACGGAACACCAAAGAGCCCGGGGACCGACAACAGGTGGCCCAAGAATAACATTCACACACAAGGCCCAACGCAGAGCGGAAAGGCAGCCTGCCGCCCACACAAGGGAGAGCAGACAGCACTGAATGACCTTCCATTCCAACTCCGAAACCACAGCCCTACGACAGAAGCCGGTGAATACAGCCATTGTCCAAGAATAGACCAACACAGGCATGCCGAGGAGACCGACCACAGGGCAGATAGCGCATATCACAGAAGCACACAACGGACGGGGAAGAAAGAAGAAAACACTCCCCCATGTCGGCCACATGCAAGTTAATTGGAAGGAGTCACACATCACTGACCTTGAACTGTCTGAGAAGCATGTGGGAAGAGGGCCCGTGTCCTCCAAACAAGCAAACAGAACACAAGTCCTGTCTCCCTACGACTACACAGAGCTCACAGCAACCTCGGAGCGTGCACATTGCAGACTGCACACACAGCCGGAGCACGCCACCACAACGCACCGCTGGGAAATGGCAACCGCAACACACCTACCCAACTACGCCGAACAGCTCAAGCTGTACAAAACCAACCTGTTCCATACATTGGGATGCGATCTCCTGTCCCTGCTGAACGTAAGTTACCGACTGACTTACCGCATCACATTGTTCAGCTGCGTCATGCCCGTCTTCTACTGTCGGAGGTGTCCATACCAGCATCCCGTCGAGATATGCCTCTCCAACCCGGCATGTCTGAAGGCGGACCTGCTACCACTACTCCTCCCTCTGGACGCACACGACAGGGCCTGCTCTGCCTATGGGGGCATGGCGTATGTGGCCAACATCGCACCCGCACTGAAATGGGACCACTGTGCCTCCACACGACGGATCATCGAGAACAGCTACATCGAATGTCACCCAGCATGCCCCATCATGGTGCTCCAAGGGACAACTTACGAACAACACCTTGACAGCCACCATCCGCTACATTGGCTGGCAAACATGTACACCACCAATGACATGGAAGCCCTGCTGGACGGCATCGCATACCTGACAACCTGTCAATTCGTCGGACCACAACGCAGGTTCCCCGAGTGACCTATGATGTCCAACCCCGCACCCATGCTTAGCTTCCGCACGGACTGGCCAGTCACCACCACAACAGCCATACCAAACGACCGGCAACTGTAACCACACCATCAACGACATCGCCATGACATCGGATATGACCGGGACATGCACACTGTTCCCCATCACATCCAGGAACACCGCATGCATCGTGGGAGGCAGTGGCATGGGCTCTGTGTATCGCACCCACATGGACGGAACTGCACGAACAACCAGGACACGACATGGATCCAGCGCCCATGGACACACACACCGCTCAGTGGACATGAATAGATCGCCTGGAGTCTGTGGGTGCTGCACCCCTCCCACCCCCGCCCCGGGAATCCCATACCAGGACCTTTGCATGGACGACAAGTGCATACAACAACAACACGACCCCAGTGACTGTGACATGTCCAGTAACCACCACAGTGCAACAACAAGTGGCACGCCGCTGCATGCACGCAAGCACATGCCCTGATGTCATCTCACATGCACGCGTGCATGAGGAACAACCGCAGCAAACCTGTCACATGGAACTGAGATGGACTGTGCCCATGATGCCAAGCGGTCTGGTAGGCTACATGTATACCGTCTGTGTCAAAGTCCGCAGCTCCGCAGCTATACGTAAATGTACATTAGCACAGCCTTGGCCAAGCAGATGTCACTCTGAAGCCCACATCCCACATGCAACAGCCAATCACATGTAACCCCACACCCTATCCCATTTGCAATCATGCTCAGTATATCCTCAACATGTATTCCGCTGCCAGTAGTGTCCACTATACTGCATCACAGAGGACAGAAGACTCAATATAATGTTTGAAACCAAAACTGTCTCCGCTGACTCATTTCACAAGTACGAATGAGAGAGGATGAGAGTATGTGAAGTACACGGCAGTCGTGACATGACCATGTAGTCCACTGGTATTGGATGTCAACGCAAATGAGTAGCACTACTGTGGAAGACACACATGTGTCGTGTGAAGTCGTATGGACGCAGTGCTCAGGTGGGTGGGTGCGACGGGTAGATGCGCACATGCCAAGTTGGAGCACGCCGTGTTGGGAGGGGTCATGAACAGTACACCACCGCTTCCCTGGGCATCGTGAGAGGACACCTGTCGGGGGGAGTGAACACGTGTGTGCACAGCAGCCGGGCACACGTACAAAGCGGTACCAGGCGCACCTCAGCCCACCCTCTGTGGACAAGCTGGATCCTGTTGTGCGCCCGCCATGCCCCTTGACAAGGCACACACAGCCCCAGTCGACCAGGTGTAACCCCAACATAGTCAATCCGCACAGGCGATACAGGGCACGGGATGGCAGTGGAGCATGGTGTGTGAGAGGTCTCCTCGCGCTCCTCCTGGTCATATCACGCAGGCAATAGAACCTCAACGTCTAGCATGGCACAAGTCAAATGGAAATGTAGGGGGGACGCACCACAGCACGAGCAGCACTGACGTCACGGGAGGTGGCTCGCACCATCCCATCCATTGCCCATCATACCAACCACGCCACATGCCAATGCGACTAAGTGCAAGCGCGTGCGCTACCACCCCCGAGCCCTCCCCAGAGAGGCCAAAGAGTGAATGTGTGGGCCATCAGCCACAGACGGACGCGGCCTGGCCGCAAGGGCAGCCACAGCCACTGGGTGTCGCAGGTGGCGGATCCGGAAGGCGAAGACTGTGATGCATAGTCCATGCAGGCCGGGTCTCCATTTGGGGCACCACGCAGGTGGACGGCGTCCCGCAACACATCATACCCTGAGACAGCCCACTCGTGCAACTGGACCCACACATACACTCCTTGCCCTCTCTGGTGCGAGCTTGGGGCTGCCTGTGCAAGCGCTAGCCTCGCAGGTGAGCATGCATATTGGGGGAGCGAGGGGAGGACATGAGGGCTGGGGCGAAGATGACTGTATCACTGTCAGTCAGTACAAGGGATGACCCAGATGTGGAAAGGAAGAGACGTGTCCCGTGTGTACTGCAACTAGTCGCCAATCCAACTACCCCCCCATGTCCGGAATGTAAGCCCGCACCTAGGCCCGCCCATCCGCCACATCGAACATACCACCAGCACGACAACCTTCCCATTCGAAACACTGACTGGGGGTGGCGACCAGTGTACAATCATGTGTAGCCTACCCACGCGTACATGTGGGCCCTCCATGATCCATGTCACCTGCGGCAAAGTCATGACATGCGCAATGAGGGAAGTGAGGAGAGCTGTCCGCCCCACGCGCAGAAGGTGCATCAGCTCCACAGACCCAGCAGCGAGTCCAGCAGGGGTCACATGTGCAGGGGCAGCTGTGCCTGGTGTGAAGGCACATGCATATAGACAGCACATCGACCAATGTGTAGTCTGCCCACATCTACAGTCCATCATCATGCGGACATAGGAATTGAACACAGGGCAACACATCTTAGTTGGTGCACCCACCGTGACCAACAATGCGCAATCATCGACGTACCCGCCCTGTGCATGGCCCCCCACCCAACGGAGGCACATCCAGTGCCACCATCCCACACACACAAGCCTTCCACGGAACATGCTGTGTCCAATGGTCAGTACAGAGTCAGCGCCCATCTGGTGGAACCTGAACAGGAGACACATGCACACACATGCCAGCTCCCACTATGTACGTCTGCCACCTGGCACGTGCAATGTAACCTCTCACCTGTGACGTGTGACTGCAAGCACACAGCCGTCTTGGCATGGGGCTGTAAATGTGGACACCTGTCAATGTTTCGGGAGGTGTGATCCGTACAGTGCTGTACATAGGGTGCAGTGCTGACACCTACTACTGTCTCATATCCCCTCGTGCCACAGGTCCCACTTGTTTTGGCCGCTCAGCCTGTGCCCACATCGTTGTCGTCGTGTGCCATACTCATCCAGCCGCGGAAGCAGTTCCATGCTCAGCAGACATTCATGTTGCCGTGGCGTTGCCGCTTGACGGATATGCAGTCAGTCCCCATCAGCACGCCCGCAAGTCATTGGGGCCTAGATCCCCATGTGCATGCACATGGCAGTGGTTTGTATCACTAGCCATTGCCATTGTTGGGAGACCTGTGTAAGTGTATTGTCGCCGTGCCGTCCCAGCTTGACAGCTGGGCTGTGGCTCATGTGCTTGCTCAGTCATGTCAGTGATGTGTATGCGAAATTGCTATGTGTCGTGTTGCATTGACATGTGTCCTCTGCCATTGTCCCTAGGCGGAGACCGAACATTGACCGCCCATACCAATTGCTGGCGGACATGGACAATACAGAGGTTATTAGGAAGTTTCGGCTGGACAGGCCAACCCTGCATCGACTGTGTGCCATGTTAGAACCCCATCTCCGTCCCCGCAGGGTGTATCCGACTGCTGTCACCCCCACGGCTAAGGTGAGGGCCGCCATGCATTTCTTCGCCACTGGGTCATTCCAGCACACAGTGGGCATTGGAGGAGGGATGTCCCAGCCCATGTTCAGCAAGGTGCTGAGGGATGTACTGGCAGCCATGATGCTGTACCGGAACAGGTACATCCGCTTCCCCAGGGCTCGTGAATTGGCGGCAGTGAAGGGTGCATTCTATGCCCTTCGCAGGATCCCACATCCTCGCACCCCAGCAGACGATCGCTACAATGAGGCACATGGGAGGACCAGACGTGTGGTCGAGCGTACCTTTGGCCTCCTCAAGTCCAGGTTCAGGTGCCTGGACCGCACCGGGGGTGCGCTGGCGTACTCCCCACAGAAGGTGTGCCAGATAGTGGTGGCGTGCTGCATGCTGCACAATCTGGCCATTCGGAAGCAGATCCCCCTCATCGTGGATGACGGAGATCAACCAGGGCCCCAGCCCGCAGACCAGGACAGCTCGAGTGAGGAGGACAGCGGAGAGGAGGAAGCTGGTAATGTGCGTCAGCAGCTCATCGCCCGCTACTTCACTTGACGGTGAGTGTCCATGTACGACGGCTGATGTGGCTGTATCTGTGCAGGTGTGTGTGTGCTGTGTCAGGGTGGCCGTTTGTTCACTGCGTGCTGTGTGTCAACGCTCCATGGCCAGGGTAGTATGCCACTGTTGGTGGCTGTGGCATTGTGCCCTATTGCTCTGTGCGATGTGTGTACATTGCTTGTAGTTGTTGACATGTACTGTGTGATGGGTGTGTGACACACTCATTGAATGTGCTCCTGTTCTGTCTCCCACCCCTAGGTCCCTACAGGCCCTCCGGATTCAATTGCCATGCCACGCATCAGGTGCCTTTCCGCCCAAGGTGGCCGTTGTATTCCGTACAAATAAAACACAGGGCACAAACAGCAGTTAGTGAAAAAGGTGCATTTATTACAAACTGTGACATGTGATTGTGTGTAAGGTGATGACAAAAGTGGTGCGTGCAGTGACAATGAGCTGTCGGTCATGGCTGCGTGATGATCAGGGTGTACCCACTGGTTCTATGTCCATAGTCCAACACACACATGCCATCCAGATGGCTGTGTGGAGTGGGATCGTAGTCCAAGTCAATGCAGTGGCTGGTCAAGGAAGGCTGGCGGAAGGCTGGCTGGCTGCCTCACTTGCGTTTGGAGCGTGCGAAGTCCTCCCGGGAGATCTGTTTCCACTTCGGACGGCCCCTTCCACGTTTGCGAGGGGGTGCCTGCTTGCGACATGCTGGTGGTTGAGGTGTGCTCACTGGCTGTGGACGCAGGGGAACTGGACACTGCTGCTCCACCCTGCGCCCCGGCAGGTGGTGGCGGAGGGGAGCTGCTGTCCCTGGCTGTGACCTCACCGCCACCACCAGCTGGCCCATGAGGTCCACGATTTGGCCCATACGGGCGTCCATGGACCTCAGCACCCCCAGCACCTCACGCGTGTCTGAAGCAGACCGGACCCATTGTCCTTGGGCCTCTTCATAGGCCCCAAGGACTCTGGCCATTTGAGGCAGGGCATGGCTCCCAGGGGAGGCTGGCGTTTCCCTGACCCTGCTCCTCCTACCAGTCCTGCTGCCACCGGCCTGCCCACTAGCCACATTGCTCACCACGGTCCTCGCTGTGGCTCCCAGGGTGGATCCAGTCGGCCGGGCCACCACCTGCGCTGGGGCTGGTGCCAGCGAAGACGTGGTGGTGGTGGCGGCGGTGGTGGTCGGTGCGGCGATGGTGGCGGTTGCGGCAATGGTAGTGGCCGCAATGACCGTGGGTGTGGCCGCAATGACCGTGGGTGTGGCCGCAACGACAGTGGCAGCAGGGGGCTGGGAATGTTCAGCAGCCCTGGATGATGGGTTGGTGGGTAGGAGGGGTCCTGGGGAGCGGCTGGGCCCTGCCACACCAGATGGGCCTGCTTGGTGGTCCGTGTCCGAAGAGGAGGACAGATCCTCCAGATCCGTGTGTCCTCGTTGGGGGCTTGTAGGCTGGCTGTGCTGGCTGCTGGCTCCATCCCCAGCATCCAGCAGTTCGTCACCTGTGGAGAGAATGAGATTTGTTATTGTGTTGCACCTGGCGAAGTATGTAGTTGTCGTCTGACATTAACAGTTCGTGCAATCTCGTACATGGGTTTCCCGGAGGCGTGTGTGTGGCTGTAGCATTTGTAGTTGTGTGTGCTTGGCAATGGGACTGTGTGCTGTGCACATGTGGCATGGGACGGATTGGCCATGCCGATGGGTGTGTTGCTGTGCCCCTACTTATTGTGACTCTGGTGTATGCGGGCTCCTGGCCCATCCTGGGTCTGGTTTGTACTTTGCTTTTGGTGTTCAGATGGGACGCTTAGGAACGCATATGGCAACATGGGGGCCATGCCCCAGATTCGCATTTGGGAGGGAATATGCTTTTGGGGTTCAAATGGAACGCTTAGGAACGCATATGGCAACATGGGGGCCATGCCCCAGATTCGCATTTGGGAGGGAATATGCTTTTGGGGTTCAAATGGAACGCTTAGGAACGCATATGGCAACATGGGGGCCATGCCCCAGATTCGCATTTGGGAGGGAATATGCTTTTGGGGTTCAAATGGAACGCTTAGGAACGCATATGGCAACATGGGGGCCATGCCCCAGATTCGCATTTGGGAGGGAATATGCTTTTGGGGTTCAAATGGAACGCTTAGGAACGCATATGGCAACATGGGGGCCATGCCCCAGATTCGCATTTGGGAGGGAATATGCTTTTGGGGTTCAAATGGAACGCTTAGGAACGCATATGGCAACATGGGGGCCATGCCCCAGATTCGCATTTGGGAGGGAATATGCTTTTGGGGTTCAAATGGAACGCTTAGGAACGCATATGGCAACATGGGGGCCATGCCCCAGATTCGCATTTGGGAGGGAATATGCTTTTGGGGTTCAAATGGAACGCTTAGGAACGCATATGGCAACATGGGGGCCATGCCCCAGATTCGCATTTGGGAGGGAATATGCTTTTGGGGTTCAAATGGAACGCTTAGGAACGCATATGGCAACATGGGGGCCATGCCCCAGATTCGCATTTGGGAGGGAATATGCTTTTGGGGTACATGCTGTGAGCCATGGGTGCCGAACGTGACATGTGTTGTGGCAGCATGACAGTGCATGGTTTGAGGTGTGTGCATGCTTGACATGGCCTGCATATTTGCTGTCTGTTGTGATTACTGGACATGGCATTGGACGCATCGTTATGAGTGAGTGATGGTTGTGTGCCAGCCAACGTATTGCAGTTGTCCCATCTCCTTGGTGTGCGTGCTGCCCTGTGCCATGTGCATCACTGCAGTGCTTGGGGGGTGTGGCCCATGTTGTGTGTTGTTGCTCACAGTGTGTCGTGCACTTCATTGACTTCTGGCACATGGTTGGTCATGGGCATGTATCTTAGCGTGACTGCTGTATGTGTGGCAGCTGTGCGGATGACATGCCTTTCATGAGACTGGGGCTGACGGATGGGATGGATGGTATGTTGTTTGTGCATGGTGTGTCTGTGTGTTTGATGGGTTCAGTGGTGTTCGTGTGCATTTATGTTGTTCCGCTCTGTTGCGTCTAGTGTTGTTTGTCTTACATAGGCATAGTTGTGGGGTGTGTGGTTGACAGGCAGTAGGGGCTACATGGACAGGACTTCAATGGTGTTTCGGTTGTGTGTGATGAGTTGCACAGTGGCTGCCATGTGGGACTATATTCAGTGTGGCTTGTGCATGCAGACGTGGCTCCTTGGGTGTTGCTATGTCTGTGATGGGTCATGTGGGGTGTGAGTCTGTTGTTCATGTCCGTGTGCACATTGTTCACTTGTTCGTGACGGTGGGCGGTGCTGCGTGTTCGTCTGCTACGTGACATGTCCCATGTGTTGGTCGTGTTATGGTCCTCATGCCTCCAGTAATCCAGCCCTGTCCAGTTTCCCACCTGCAAGTTGTTCGTGCGTGCACTGTACTGGATGCCACATGGCTCTAAGCGGGGGTGCTCCATGTTGCAGGTCTGTGGGGGTGGGGGGGTGTTGTGGGTCGTGGGGGTGGCTGGACACCCACTGACACCGATTGCTGTGGACCGTGATGTCTGCCTTTCGGCTGTCGTTGTGCACTGCGGTGGCTGACACGTGGCTGTGGGGTGTGGGGGATGCTCCTCCTTGCTGTGCTGTGGGACTGGGGCCTGGTGTGTGTTGTACTTGGGCTGTCCACCCTCCCACCCACTGCACTTTGTGTTCCTGCCACTTACCTGTTACTTGTCGGTTAGTGCAGCTGTGGCGGACACATGGGTGTGGTGGGTGCTCGTTGTGGCGCTTCTGGCATATTTGGGGACCTGTTGGTGGTTACGTGGCTGGCTGAGTGTACACATGTCCCCACGCATCTTACAGTTGTTCGGTTTGGGCTGTGTGTGGTGGTGTCTGTTGCATGTGTGTGTGATGTGTTGTGTATTGTGTGCTGGACATGGGGGTGTTTGTCCCTGGGAGCTGTGGCATGGTGGTTGCGCATGTGAGTACATAGCGGTGTGCTGGTATACATTGGTTTGTACTTACCAGCCTCCACTCCCCCTGCTAATCCGGCGAGGATCTCCGGATGTATTACGACTCGCACCTTCTCCTCCCACGCTTTGAAGGTCTTAAAGAGCGCGGGATTCCCTCCGCCAGTGACGGCAGCCAGCTCTCTGTTTTTGCCCTCCTTCTTCTTGACCAGGCTCTTTACGTCATTCCAACGTTTGTTTATTTCACCTCTGTTCCTGGGCAGGGTCCCGACTGCATTGACCTGGTCTATGATCCGGTTCCACATTCTGTTTCTGGTGGCTAGTGGTGTGTGCTGGACCATGTTCCCATAGATTTGTGGGTACACCTTGATGATCTCGTCGACCATGACCGTCAGCTCAATGGGCGTGTACTTGGGCATTCTTTGTGGTGCCATGGTGTTTGTGGTGCTGGTGCGGTGTGTGTTGTGTAATGTGCAGGGGGTTTGTGGTGCCGGTGTTTGGTGGTGGTGGTGGTGGTGGTGGTTGTGATGTGTGCGTTTCTGTGGTGTGCTGCTGTCCTTGCTGTGTCACTGTGTCCTCTCCTCTCCTCTCTGGTTTGCAATGTAGCAAGGGGTTGTGGTCTGTGGGAGTGCTGCTTTTGTACTCACCTATGTGGGTGTGTCCTCATGGTCTGTTGTTTTCAGGTGTGTTGTGTCTGGGGTTCTGGCCTTTGTATTTTTTGTTTGTCCGGGGGGTGTTTTCGGGATGTGTACTGTGCTTGTGTATTTGTGCGTGCCTTGCTGTGTGGACTTGTTGGCCATGTTGTGTGCTATTGGTTTTGTGTGCGGATGGTTTCTGTGCAGGTACGTTGGCGCCATGGCTTCTGCCGTGTCGATTCTCATCGGCGTTGTTTGCGCTGGCGGGCGGTATATTTGTGGTTTTTCCGCGCTCATGTCGGTGCGATCGTAATTTCACGTGCGGTGTGTCGGCCGTGAGGGCGGGCGGTTTTGTGTTGTCGTGCGTGTTTCCGTCCGTGGCGGGCGGTTTGACTCCGACTCGGACGTTGGCGGGCGGTATTTTGTGTGATTTTTCCGCCGATGGCGGTTTTCGGTTTGTGTAATCGTAATGGCGTGGTCGGTGTTCAGGCGGTGTGTGCGGGCGTATTTTTGCCGCTTCCATGCCTGGCGGATTTATTTACGCCGGGTATCGTAATGGGCCCCTAAGAGTCTTCTCTTGTGAAATTTCTTCCCACATTTCTTTCAACTCCGTCTTTTCAGATTTGGTTATATACGACGTAATATACTTTGAATCTTCAGTTCTTTTTATGTTGTAAGTATTCTTCGGAGATTTTCGAGTTATAGTATGCCTTACTGCTGACATGAAACTGTTGACTCTTCCTTTTGAAATGACTGGATGTGGAATCCAAAACGACATTTTGTATAAAATCTTCCCTTTGACTTGTATTTCCGTCGACAGTATTTCCCACATCGGTGACTTTGAAACCGTAAAACTTGCTGCCTCAAGTTGCTTTCCCCTCCGTCTTTTGGAATGGCACAGGTAACATATTTTTCAATGAAAGACAAAACACTTTCATCACTATCAGTTCCAAATTTTGGTGCATCTTTGATCCATAATAACATGTGTATATGAGGACCACCTCTGGCTTGGTACTCCTTTCTCCAAAAGAAATCAATAACTTCTCCAAGAGGTGGATTATTTTTATTGCAGATAAAAGACATCATAGCTTGAAACCTATGATTAAAATATCTGCACACATTTACAGGATCCAAGGAACACAGTTCTCCAGCTGTCTTCAATTCAATATTTTTTACATTTCAATTTGCTTGTTGTAGAAATCCTAGCAAGTCGTCCCATGCGTATTCAGCACAGTTAAGCGTAGCAAACCATGTAGGGGTTCCTAAGTTCCTTAACATACATATAAGTTCTCTGTGACGACGATACCAATACTCATTAGTACCACGTTGACACGCCATCAAATTAATTAACTGAGATTCTAAAAGATCGTCTCTTTGTTGAACTTTGTCCAAAAATTCCTTTGCAGAAAGATGTGTAAGATGAACTCCTGTTTTTAATATGTGGTTCACTGCATATGAAAGTCCAGACAAGTCACTTTCAAACAGAAGATGAAATAAATATGGAATACATTGTTGAAATCTTGGATCTTCTGAGTACAATCTTGTTGTACAATATTCTGAAGCTGGAATCTGCACTGGTCGTTCATCATATCGTCCACCTTTTCCAGTGGGGAAGAGCTGTGGAAAACAACGAGCTTCCAAACTTTTTTCCCAAACACTCATGGGAGTTCCCTTTGCTTTCTTCATTTAGAATAATTCAATAGTATTTCCTATCACTTCTTTTGAATGTAGAGGATGTATACTATAATGTTAAAAAATGTCTTCACTCCTTGAGCTATCCACTTTTTCTATTTGTCCAGTTGAAATTTCTCTTTCATCTTCTAAAGATATTTCTTCTTCTTCCACATATACATTTTTATAATAAATATTGTTTTGCACAAGATATAATGTAGCCTTTTGAAATTTGGTAACATCTACTAACTCTTGCCATATTTTCTGACTCTTTGTTGGTACACCATTGACTAGAATAACTACAGGTTCACTTACCTCTCTGTCTACACCAACAGTTTCAATATTTTTCTTAAAATCTAAAGGTAAATACACAACTCTTCCTTTTAAACCTCTTTGTAAATCTGTTGGAGGCAGCTTACCTGTTTTAGGCTCCATACGAACTATAGCCTGAAACGGGTGCACAGATTGAATAAGAATGGACTCATATCTATTTAAATCTACCAGTTCCGGAGGAATAGCTACCAATTCTAGGTTGTTATGTGCAGCTCTAGCTGGCATTTTGTTCTCTTCTAATTTGCTGTAAAAATATTTACAAATACGTTGATCACTACCCAACTCAAAACGACCTTCCACCAACAAATAAGCACCAAATTGCTCCCACTTATCATTATTTTCCTTTTCACTTTTTAAATACACATCAACATTCCTAGTTTGACTTCTATAGTGAGTACGTCGACAACAAATACAAACATAGTTTGGATTTTCACAAGAAACTACCTTAAACTTTGTAATTTCTTCTGCAAACTTCACAGTAGTAGTATCCTCCATCTCTTCTTCAACACCTACACTTATTAAACTCTCACTTTCTCTACACTCCTCTTGAGGACCAAAGAAACGAAACTCTATATCATCAGAAACTTTTTTTACATCCAACACTGAACCATGTAAAAGAGCTGAGTTTATTTCACTTAAAGATAATGCAGGACTTTTCACATAGTGCAATCTTTATACTAACTTCCGCATTTCAGAGTGATGTACTGCTAACATTCTTAAATGATGAAAAGTACTTCAACACACTTTTCTAGAAAGACAAGCCAGAGAATGACCCTGCAAGTTACTATATTTTCTCACTTTACAAGGATCTAGTCCTTGCAACATCTTAATCTTCTGTTTAACACTTTTTTTACCATAATCTCGTAAGAAATTTCGTAATATATCAATAGATTCCTGTTGTATACTACAAATACTACTACAATCTCACTTATACACTGGAGCTTGTGTACGTCTCCCTTGAACTTCTTCAGCTATTACTTCTTCCACATTTCTAGGAACCATCTTTTCTTTTTCAATTGCACAACCGTTTTTAACCTCATAACAACGACCCCTGGTATCAACTGCATGAACTAATGTATTTTGTTGAAAATAGATTTCTTCATTAAAAAAGGTTCCATACTAGAAGTATGCTTCCATTCACCAGAAAAGATTTTGCAAAAGTTAGTTCTATTAACCAGTCTTTTTCTTTTACTTTTCTCCTTCATAAACTGCATTGTTTTATTCAATGTTTTCATTCTCTTCAATACTAAAATAAACAATTTTCTTTTCAATTCAAAAGCCTTTTCAACTACACTTTCAACCTGTTGTTTCTTCTTGTAAAATGCTGATTTTCTTTTATATTTTTTGCAATCTTTCAATACATTTTGTAGTACTCTACTTTTATACATTCTCTTTCTAATGTCTTTATATTGTTTCATCCTTATTTCAACTTGGATTGTTTTTCTATAACCTGATTTTCCATTAATTTCTCAGTTTTTCTTTTCCTTCTGATTGCTTGTAGTACTTTTCTTTCTCTTTTCCTCATTTTCAAAATCGATTACTTTTTTTAAAACACTTTTCACAAATTCTTTGTTCTCTTACCAGAAGACTTTTTCTTCAATGTCACATGTTTTACTTCATCTACTTTCTGCTTTTCTCTATCCTTTAAATAGTTCTGTTTCCTTTGTTCTCTTTTCTGTTGAACTTTTCTCGTCATACTGAATATTTCTTAACAATTATGAAGACTAAAAAAAAAAGTGTATTATCTTTGTAAAAAATATTTAATATTATTAAAATAATTAAATACAAATATTGTCATCTATAAATAAAGAAATACATTGAGTAATGCCTTGATGAATAGATAAGTGCAACAGTAGGACTTGGATGATTCTACAACTGCAACGGTGGTACATAACGACTGCCTGGGTGATTGCATAACTAAAGGGGTAATATCTGGAGGATTACTGCAGTACATAGCAAATCAGTGGGTGATTTTATAACTGCTTGAGTACTGCGTGGGTGATTGTAGGAGTACTAAGGGAATGTCTGAGTGATTGGAAGAGTGCAAAGGTAGTGCCTGAGTGATTTTATAAGTGCATGACTACTGGCTGAGTGATTACATAAGTACAAGGGTAATATCTGCTTTATTGAAGGAGTGCAAGGGTAGTACTGAGATAACGCCTGACTGAATAAATGAGTGCAAAAGTAGTGCCTGGGTGATCTCATAACGCCGTTAGTGCCTGAGTGATTATATAAGTGCATGAGTAGTGGCTACATGATTGCATGAGTGCATAGCTACTGCCTGGGTGATTGCATGAGTGCAGGGGTAATGTCCGGGTGATTGCATCAGTGCATATGTACTTATATAATCAGTCAGGCACTAACATGGTAGTACTAGGGTGTTTTATCAGTGCATGAGTGTTGGGCCTAGCCAAATATAAAACAGCAGACTATTATATGACTCAACCATAAGTCTCTCCATATCGTCAAAAGCATGCATACATATGTCTCTGCCTTTTCAAATTATCATCATATCTAAAAGAAATATGTATACAATATTTCTAAAATATAGTGAAACCTAGAAACTGAGACATGTAATAGATCTGCCTGAGTGATTGCAAAACACCATGGATAGTACGTGGGTGATTGTATGACTCTAAAGGTAGTCGCTGGGTAATTGCAGGAGAAGATGGATAGTGACTGGCTAATTACATAAGTGCACACATAAAGATTCAGTGCATGGTTAAGTGTATAAATAGCACCTGAAGGCATAGATCACTCACTAAGAAGTGCCTACGTGAATAGATCAGTGCAACAGTAGGGTCTTGATGATTCTATGACTGCAAGGTTATTACATGAGTGCATAGGTAGAGACTGCATGAATCTATAACTGTAGGGGTAGTACATACCTAATGCCTGTATGATTGCATGACTGCAGGGGTAACATCTGGGGGATTACTGCAGTACATAGGACGTGAGTGGGTGATTTTATAAGTCCATCAGTACTGTCTAGGTGATTACAGAAGTACTAAGGTACTGCCTGAGTGATTACAGGAGTACAAAGGTAGTGCCTCAGTGATTTTATAAGTGCATGAGTATTGCCTGAATGATTACATAAGTACAAGAGTAGTGCCTCCGTGATTGAGAGAGTGCAAGGATAGTGCCTGGGTGATTGAAGCACTGTATAGTTAATGCATTGGTGATTGCATGAGTACAGAGGTAATATCTGGGGGATTAAAGGAGTACATAGCTAACGCCTGGGTGACTGCATGACTACAGGAGTAATATCTGGTGATTTACATGACTACATAGAAAGTGACTGGGTGATTTTATAAGAGCATGGATACTTCTTGGGTGATTTCAGAACTACTGAGATAACACCTGAGTGAATAAATAAGTTCAAACGTACTGCCTGGGTAATTTTATAATACCATGACTACTGTATGAGTGATTACATAAGTACAAGGCTAGTGCCTCTGTGATTGAAAGAGTACAACGTTAGTGCCTGAGTGATTATATAAGTGCATGAGTAGTGGCTACATGATTCAAAGAGTGCATGGGTAATACCTTGGTGATTGCATAAGTGCATAGCTACTGCCTGGGTGATTGCATGAGTGCAGGGGTAATGCCTGGGTGATTGCATCAGTGCATATGTACTGCCTGGAACATTGGAAGACTGCTTGGGTAGTACTAGGGTGTTTTATAACTGCACAAGTGTTGGGCCTAGCCAAATATAAAACAGCAGACTATTACATGACTCAATCATAAGTCTCTCCATATCGTTATAAGCATGCATACATATGTCTCTACCTTTTCAAATCATCATCATATCTAAAAGAAATATATATACAATATTTCTCAAATATAGTGAAACCTAGAAACTGAGACATGTAATAGATCTGCCTGATTGATTGCAAAACTCCATGGGTAGTGCTTGGGTGATTGTATGACTCCAAAGGTAGTCGCTGGGTAATTGCAGGAGAAGATGGATTGTTGCGGGGATTCTGCACCTACACAGAACTATGCGCAGGAAAACGGGACCTCAGTGTATAGGGGTGTACCAACCTACCACCTTAGTGCCCAAAATCCCAAAACCGAATACCTATAGTGTCTCATTCGTTCTCCTCCAATTATCACAGAGCTACAAATGATTAGACAGCCCAGAACACAACACTCCCGACTCTCTCAGGAATCGCAGTAGCAAGACATACTCTTTCGCTCACTCACTCGTACTTGTCCACAATAAGAATTTGGCAGAGTCACTGTAATAGTTCAAAATGTTTATTTTGACTATCGTGCTCTACAATACAGTACACAAGCCACTACCAGCAGCAAAATGCATAAACTCAAAACAATTAGCATTGTTACAATTCCATAGAGTACAAAAGGGGAAGTCATTTTATAAAGACAGTGGAAAAAGGACTATAAGGCCTAACCACCCTCTCCTTGACTGGAAGAAGTTTATTTATATAAAGGAAGATCTCTGGGCTTTGACAGCAGACCCCATACCTTAAAGCCTAGATGCAAGGTTTACATCATAGGTACAGCGTAGCTCTTCTCCATGGAAAGGGCTCTCTCCAAGTGTGTGTTAAAACAACATGCATCCCCATAGTATCAAAGCACGAGTCTCCAGCATTGCAGCTGTGTTTAGCATGTTATGTCTAGGTGCTAGGGACTGACCAGAACAGAATAACAAGGGGCATTGTTTATCGACCTTGCACATCGTGTTCAGACTAAACTCCAGGAACTTCAGCAAAGAACGCAAAAAGCAGACAGTTCTCATGTGAAAGGCACAAACAATATCTTGCAAAAATAAAGTCATGTAGTAACATGCGCAAAAGCAGTATCATGGAAGCGAAGCTCATGCTAACTAAGCAATGTCGACAATGACTCTAAGGGCCATATAACAGGATAGTGACTGGCTAAGTGCACACATAAACGTTCAGTGCATGTATAAGTGTATAAATAGCACCTGAAGACATAGATGACTCACTAAGAAGTGCATAGGTGAATAGATGAGTGCAACAGTGGGACCTAAATGATTCTACATATCATACAGGGTGATTGTATGAGTGCATAGGTAATGCCTGGGTGCATGGAAGAATGCATGGGTAATGCCTGGGTGCATGGAAGAGTGCATGGGTAGTGCCTGGGTGCATAGAGTAGTGCATAGGTAGTTCCTGGGTGATTGGAGGACTGCATAGGTAGAACCTGCGTGATTCCATGAGTGTACGGGAAGTGACTGGGTTATTACATGTGTGCATAGGTACAGCCTGCATGATTGCATGACTGCAGGAGTAGTACATAACTAGAGCCTGGGTGATTGCATGACTGCAGGGGTAATATCTAGGGGATTACTGGAGTACATACCAAGTGAGTGGGTGATTTCATAAGTGCATGCGTGCTGACTAAATGATTGGAGGAGTGCATAGATCCTGAAAAGGAAATTGGAGGAGTGCAAGGGTATTACCTGGGTAATTGAACCAGTGTATAGCTAATGCATTGGTGTTTGCATGACTTCAGAGGTAATATCTGGGGGACTACAGGAGTACATAGAAAGTGCCTGGGTGATTTTATAAGTGAATCAGTACTGCCTGGGTGATTAGAGTAATACTGTGATAGTGCCTCAGTGATTGCAAAAGTGTAAAGTTAGTGCCTGGATGATTTTATAAGTGCATAGGCACTGGCTAAGTGATTGGAGGAGTGCATAGATCCTGACAGGGGGATTGGAGGAGTGCAAGGGTAGTGCCTGCATGATTAAACCAGTGTATAGCTAACGCATTGATGATTGCAGGAGTTATGCCTGGAGGATTAGAGGATTACATAGGTAATGGCTGCTGATTCCATTATTACAGTGGTAATATTTGGGACATTGCAGGAGTACATAGCAGCATATGCTAGCAGCATCATATATAAAAGTAATATACAGATAAATGTATAACTATGTTTTCTTATTCTATCATCTTCGCACACATAACATGTACCATAATACATATGCAAGTAGACATGTATCTCAGTCACAACACCATTCACAGTTCAAAACTTCACAGACTTCACTTCAATTTTCAAAGAGACACTGAAAATTATGCGGTACATATGAAATATAACTTTCCTCACATCATACAAATTATTCTAATAAATAACATCTCTACAAACATCTCAAACCTCACTTTCAAACTGCTGCTTTACCATTCTACAACTACTTATAATGTTACACCTACCCAAATACAAAGCAGGAACCCTTCTCATGTCTTTACTAAAAGTCTCACCATATTCGTAAAAGCATACATGAATAGGTCTCTACCATAACACTATCCAAACCTTAAAAATTCACAGAACAAACTTCCCATTTTAAGGAAACACCAAAAATTATGTGGCATACTTCAACTGTACCTCTCTGGAAACTTAATAAAACAACCCTAATCAATAATACCTTATGTCAACATCTTTCAAACCCCGCTATTATGCTGCATCTTCACCATTCCACTACTACTCACAGTCTTGAGACTACCACATAAAAAGCAACAACACCTCTTTGTTATACATCATGCACCTTTAAATGTATAAGACACATGAAAATACATATACAAGTAGAAACATACTTGAGAGAGAAGTCCATCCACACCTTAAAACTTGACAGAATCCACCTCCAATTTCAAAGCAACAGCTAAAATTATGCGGTATACTACAAATGTACATATCCAAACACTAAAACAAACTACCATAATCACTAATCCATCTTCCAATATACACATATTACTATACAGAATCTACTTCAAACAACATTTAACTACAATAAAACAAACTACAATACACATATCTACATTTAATAATATATTTCAAATATCACAGTTCATCAATCATTTTTAAAGATTAAAATTAAAAGTAATACATAATACACCTCACAAATTTATAACTCACCTTCCAAATTGATTTGTAGAATTTAAAATATCACAAACTCATAAAAGATTTTCTTATGCACACAATCAATGTAATGCACCACTCTCAGCAAGGTAAAACCATTAATGGCAAACTTTCCCTCTCTTTCTCCACACAAATACATGTAAGTAACAAATCACATTGCTTCCTACATTATTTCAAATTATAAAACACATTTCTATTGGTTAGACATATTAACCCTTACCAACTGACTTCTAAAAGTGCACAAACTGGTTCTGGAATTTTTTGGAGTCACGACTCCACCGTGCACCAACGCGATGGAGCCGCGAATCCATACGGGAGTTCAAAAATATATTACAAATAAAAATACTACTATTTTTTAAGAACACACTACTTCTAAAGATAGTACTGACTTGGGAAATCTTACTTTAATAAGATATCACTTATATATAAATTACAATTCCACATTTTAAGACCACAGTTAGGTTTCAACCCTTCCCCCATTCTGCTTAATACCAGTTTCCATAGTAACAGTTCAGAGAACATTCAACTGAACTCACAGGTCACAAGTTCACCATATTTTCAAGTTCAGCACACAAGGTTACAAATGCAAACAGCAGGTGTGGTTGACGTTTGCAAAAATTACCTTATCCTATCTAATGTACCTTTCAAACATTGTTTACTAACCAATAAGAAACATACTTTTTAAAGAAAGTAACATGCACCCAATTTTGGAATGTACAATGTTCTTAAGCAGCCAATCAATTCTCTACTTTTTAAAAAACAGCATCTTGTCCACCATTTTAGATACCTCTCATTCTACCAACTGACTACCTCAGCTACAGACATCTTTTCATTACTTCCAGACATCCCTTCAAGATGCTTACTGTATGGATTGTTGGACACAGCTATGTTTTCTGGTGCAAAAGGTATGCTGAACGCAGAGGTATTGACAAAGACCTAGCTTTGCAAAATGTGGATATTAAATGGATTGCACAGAGAGGATTAAAGTGGCACCAATTGATGCCTTTGGTTAAAACCTTTTTGCATCTCCAACCCCCTGACCTCATGATTGTGCACTGTGGTGGCAATGACCTAGGCACATTGACTGGGGTAGGTCTGGAAATGCTAGTGAAGGACACCTTTGCACAATTGATGTTGATTTTACCTCAAACTGTCTTTGTATTTTCTAATATATGCCACAGACAGAAATGGAAGTGGTCAAATCAATTCTGTCCACAGATTGAGAAAGCTAGAAAGAATGTCAATAAAGCTGTTCCTGCATACCTCAGAGATCATAGAATGGGGTCCATCTACAACAACAATCTACGTTTTCATATGGACGCCATCTACAGAAGTGATGGAGTGCACTTCACAGAGCAAGGGAACAGAGTCTTCCTCAACAACCTTAAGCTGTGCATCCGCACTTACATGTAGCTACAACAAAGTCAAAATAAAAACAAGGGCTCTTTTTAGAGCCACCCTATAACCCAACATATAATCTTACTTTTTCAAAAACATATATACTCTTTTTTTTATTTTGCCTGGAGTAGCGAGCCCATCGTGATTACATGGGGGGGGCCGCGATGAGGGCCGCGTTGGAGTCGTGAATCCAAACTTGAAAGAAAAAAAAAGCCCCAGTTCCATAATTTGGTATTCGCCCCGGGGACCCCATCCCCCGGGGCTTGCCACTATTAAAAAAAAAAAAAAAAGAGGGGGACTACGTGCCCCCCTCCTCAGGCCAATAATGGCCCCGGGGACCCCATCCCCCGGGGCCTGGCCTCAGCGTTGGGGACAGTGGGGGGAGCCCCAATTCCCCCACGGTCCCTGCCGGCTCCCCACCTCCTGCGGGAGCCGGCATTGCTTTTGGACAAGGGGAGCTGCTAACATGCAGCTCCCCTTGCCCAAAAGCAATTCTGCTTTGCTTCGTTGAAGCGAGAGCAGGTTTCCTGCTCTTACTTCAACGAAGCAAAGCAGTGTTTGCTATGGCAGGGCGGGAGCTGTGCTCCTGCCCTGCCATAGCAAACGGCAATGTCCCGGGGTGGGCACCCCGGGACATTGCAGGAGCCGGACCTGGGGGGTGGCGGTCCCCAGGGCCATCAAGGGCTCCAGGAGGTGTCCCCACGGCCCCCTCCCCTGGGCCCGCAACAGACCCCCACCCTTTATTTAAAATTGCCCCGGGGAGGTGGTGGTCCCCGGGGCTTAGGGGGATCCGCAAGGCCCCCCGCCCTTAAAAAATAAGCCCCGGGGAGGTGGCGGCCCCCGGGGCTGCAGGTGCCCCACGGGCCCCCACTATATAGTAACACATTGCCCCCGGGACCTGGCTCACCCGGGGGCTTAAGGAAAACGAAATGCGGCTGACCGCGCTTCAGTTTTTTTTGTTTTCTCGGCGGGATTCGCGCACCCAGTGCGACTTCCGCCGAAAAAACAAAAAAAAATGCCTTTTTTGACCCCTTACTAGCCCTAGGGGTCAGGGTATTTCTACCCTGACCCCTTTCCTACATTTACAACATTTTTCAACCTTTTTCATGTGACTCGGTTCTACCGAGTCACAATATGGCTGCCAACACACTCTGGTTTAGAGTGTTGGCAGCCAATAAGAATGAAGCTCGTGCTCGGGAGGGTTCGCGAACCCTCCTCGGTGCTCAGATATCGATATTTTTATTTTTGGAATTTCTCCGGTACTACTGAACGGATTTACAGCATTTAAAAATAAGGTTGCTTTCTGAACCAAGAGCTACCTTTTTGCCAAATTTGGTGTCATTCCGTTCAGCAGTTCGGGCTGTAGCCTGTTCCAAAATTCCTATGGAAATTAACATGGGGAAAACACGTTTTGAGACCCCCCTTTTTTCTCAACCCCTGCTTGACGAATCACCCCGAAACTTTCAGGACAGGAGCTTACCTGAGTGAACCATTAGTTTTGAAAATTTCGCAAAGATTCGTCAAACGGCGCCAAAGATATTGGCAAAAGAAAAAATGCTTTTTGAATAGAAACAAGGTCCTAACTATAACTACCTACTGGCGACCGCCAGTAGGTAGTGTATATAAATTTATTTTTTTCATTAAAAAAAAACAAAGGGTAAAGTGATGTTATAGTTAGGTGACAATGTCAGTTATACATTACATTTTAAACTTTAAAAACCATTGAAATTCACCAGTTATAGGTAACTTAGGGACTATAACTCGCGCCCACGCCATGCACAGTGTTGTAATCAATGATATAATTGTGAGGTCATAAGCAGTGCCTGCAGATCCAGATAATCAGTTTGCTTCATTTGCCGTTAGTATCTCAGTACTCCCTCGGTTGTACCACCAGTCTGTGGAGATGAGATTTGAAAAAAATCACTTAGCACAGAGTCTAGGGGGTCAGGGTATCACTACATTGCCTCCCTTATATGTTGTTTTGTTTTTATATTCATGTTGTGGCCAGTCAATCACAGCGCTGGTTCCGTGGATCAAGCTAATCAGTATGCTTCATTTACAGTTTAGTACCTCGGTACTCCTTCGGTATACCCTCAATACTTCCTTGGTTCTCCTTCGATAGTACTGCATCATTAGATATCTCTACATTTTTAAGCTTAATATCTCTAAAATGGATGAACGGTTTTATACCAAATCACCAAAATCTTTCTGGGTAAAGATCTAGCTTTCTGACAAATTTTATGTCATTCATTTCAGTTGTTTTGGTTGTAGCATAGTCTAAAGTTCCTGTGGGAAACTGCATGGCTAAAACACGTTTTGTGACACCCCCTTTTTTCTTGGACCCCACTTGACTGATCACCCCTAAACTCTCCAGGAAGAAGCTGAGATTTTTTGGAGGAAAATTTCATGCAGATTCGTCAAACATCACCAAAGTTATTAGAAAACCAAAACTTCCATTTCCAATGTAAACCTGGCCCTAACTATAGCTACCCAGTGGTTGCCACTGAGTAATTGTAGTTAGGGCCAGGTTTCTTAGGAAATTGATTTTTTACTTTGCTAAAATCTTTAGTGCTGTTTGACAAATCTCCACGAAACTTTCAAAAATAAATTTCATCCACCTCAGCTCCTTCCTGGAACATTTTGGGAGGATTTGTCAATTGGGGGCTGAGAAAAAGGAGAATCCCAAAGCATGTTATTCACATTCAAATTCCCAAAAGAATTTTAGACAACTCTACAGCCAATTTGGCTGAACCTATTTACTTCAAAGTTGACAGAAATGTAGATCTTGATCCAGAAAGTGTGCTTCTTGTGATTTGGTGTAAATCTGTTCAGTAGTTTTTGATAAATTAAGGTTCAGAATTTATAGATAGCCAGGGACATAGTACTCCTGAGGTACTTCCGTGGAACTTCTGTTGGTCCGCATGGAAAAAAGGGCGTTTTCATTGGCCTGTCCTATGGGACCATCTCATGTGATTGGCTGGCCGCAACAGAGAAAAATGACTCGATCCCCAAGTCCTGAAAAATAAATAAAAAAGGGGGCAGGGTTGGGATACCCTGACCCCCTATCCCTTGTGGGGGGGTGTCAGTTGGATCTCACAGGGCCAAAATAAAAAAGAAAATAACCTGATGTCACAATCCCACAAGACTCCCACGGGACTCACCAGGGCCCCATGTGGTCCCACTGGAGACTTGGGGGACCAAAAAAAAAAAAAAGAACAAGCACCCAAGCTATGCATAGCCTTTGCCCTGTATAGAGAACTTTGCGCAGCAGGGGGGAGGGAGTCAGTCACCATTTGGGCTTTGGCTGCAGGGCCTGGCTGTTCGGTCTTGTGTGCAGGGAGTTGCTTCCTATAGGAGGTTGGGCTGAAGGCCGTGTGCATGAACAAACTGCAGGCCAGAGCTGTTGGCCAATGCCCACCCCACACATAGCGCATTCCTGTGTGCTCTGTTTATGGTGGCGGTTGGTCAACCATGGGGGACTGAGTTCAGGGATGGCAAAGACCAGGGCCTGCGACCCAATCCCATGCTGTTCATGGCAGAAAGATGTGTGCGGTAGTGGTTGGCCAATCACATGATGTGCATGGCTGAAGCCTGTGTGCAGCGGCGTTTTGACCATCCATGTGGGGTTTGGTGCAGTGCAGCAGCCAACTCTACACTGCGCAGAGCCAATGGGCGTGCACCGCATGGGGTAGGTCTAGTTAGGTATGGTAATAAAATCTTACTTTGCGTTAAAAAATATAGAAATTCACAGAAAAAAATCAAAGGCTAAATTAACCTTATAGCTAGACAAATATGGTAATATATTAGTTTACATAAAAAAACACTTATGGCAAGTTCTATGATATTACTGACAACTTCAATGCAACATCTGAAATGATATCATTGATGACAACACTGTGCATATTGAATTACATAACAGATTTATATTTGATCCCTCAACCATCAAGGTTTATAATAAAACAAGCTCAAATAATGGATCATAACAAACTCCTGTGAATTAGGAGAACAGTTAATAGAATGTGGTGGCCACGAAACGAGGACCCCAAACCATTGAGGTTTAACAAATTTGGAGAAAGTAACAAGGGTATGGAAGAACACACCAGTAATCTGCTTAAAGTGTAACAATGGCACTGAACCACCACCTAGGTCACTGAAATACAATTGTTGTACAAGGTACCACTCAGGTTTTAAATTAGTACGTCAATCCAAAAAAGGTACATGGTTCAAGTGAGATTAACTGAGTGCTGGGATGTGAGGCAGTGTGCTCCCACTCTCTTTTTATTGAAAAAGTTCCCTTGAGCTGATGAGCTGACAAGCTCTGGCTGCTGCACCTGCACCCAGTGAGTAAAACAGAGACCATGAGAAGTCTTTGGGCAGCATTTCCAGTACCCCCAAAAGAATGTGTTGCTCTCTACTGAAGAAGGACAACTATCCTGAAACACGTGTCTAGAGATAAACAGCACTGGCTGCACCAACAAGGGTGAACAACTAAAGACTGTCACTAAGGTAAGTGTTAGCATTCACTGCATTTACCATGATACATTGGGGTGAATTGAGCACTGGGATGCGTGGCAGTGTGCTCCCACCCTCTTTTTGTTTGAAAAGGCTCCCTATTAGCTGACGAGCTCCAGTTGATGCACCTGTACCCAGTGAGTGGTACAGAGACTTGAGACGACTTTGTGCAGCATTTCTAGCACCCACAAAATGATGTTTTTCTCTACAGAAGAAGGACAACTATTCTGAAACACATGTCTAGCAATACACAGCACTGGCTGCACCAACAAGGGTGAAAAACTAAAGATTACCATGATGCATTGGGACAAACTGTGTGCTGGGATGTGCTCCCATCCTCTTTTTGTTTGAAAAGGCACTCTTGATCTAAACAGCTAACGAGCTCTGGCTGATGCACCTGCACCCAGAGAGTAATGCAGAGACCTGAAAAGATTTTGGGCAGCATTTCTAGCACCCACAAAACAATGCGTTGCTCTTTACTGAAGAAGGACACCTATCCTGAGACACGTTTCTGGAGATACACAGCACTGGCTGCACCAACAAGTGAGAAAACCTAGACTGTCACTGCAGTAAGTGTTAGCATGAACTGTATTTACCATGATGAACTGGGACGAACTGAGTGCTGGGATGTGAAACAGTCTGCTCGCACCCTCTTTTTGTTTGAAAAAGCTCCATTGATCTAATCAGCTGACGAGCTCTGTATGATGCACCTGCACCCAGTGAGCAGTACAGAGACCTGAGTAGACACTGGGCAGCATTTCCTGCACCCCCAAAAGAATGTGTTGCTCTCTAGTGAAGAAGGACAACTATCCTGAAACACATGTCTAGAGATACACAGCACTGGCTGCACCAACAAGCGAGAAAACCTAGACTGTTACTGAAGTAAGTGTTATCATGAACTGCATTTACCATGACGCATTGGGGAAATGAGTGCTGTGATGTGAGGCAGTGTGCTCCCACCCTCTTTCTGTTTGAAAAGGCTCACTTGAACTAATGAGCTGAAGAGCTCTGACTGATGCACCTGCACCCAGTGAGAGGTACAGAGACATGAGAAGACCTTGGGCACCATTTCAAGCACCCCAAAAACGATGTGTTGCTCTCTACTGAAGGACAATAATACTGAAACACGTGTCTAGAGATACAAAGCAGTGGCTGCACCAACATGGGTGAAAAACAAAAGACTGTCACTGAAGTAAGTGTTATCATGTACTGCATTAACAGTTGATGCATTGGGGCGAGCCGAGTGCTGGGATGTGAGACAGTGTGCTCCAACCCTGTTTTAGTTGGAAAAGGCTCCATAGAGCTAATGAGCTGCCGAACTCTGGCTGATGCACCTATGCCCAGTGAGTAGTACAGAGCCCTTAGAAGAATTTGGGCAGCTTTCCAGCACCCTCAAAATGATGTGACAACTATCCTGAAACCTGTGTCTAGAGAACCACACTACTGGCTGCACCAACAAGAGTAAAAACCTAAGGAATGTCACTGAAGTAAGTGTTATCATGCACTGCATTTACCATGGTGCATTGGGTCAAACTGAGGGATGGGATGTGAGGCAGTGTGCTCCCACCATCTTTTTGTTTCAACTCTAATTACATTGAAGGTCAGGAGAAATAATGAAATGGAAAATGGAGAATGGAAAATAAAGAGAATGTCAACAGTTTAGAAGATATAATTAGGCCTGGGTGAAATTTAAACTATGCCATTGTAATTCACATAATTTCTGGAATTTCGTGTTGCATTTGTCATATGCAATTCTTGAAAGTAAGTCAGTATGCCACTTCACGTAGCTACGCGACATTCACAGTAGAAATCAAACGCAATTCCTGGTAAAAACATTGCTGCAAGTGCCGGGGAACAACAGAACTTGACAGGTTCTTTTTTGTGGTGCTTTTTTGTTTTTTGCATATTTTGTTTAATGTGAAATGTGTCCTTGCATCTAAAATTGACACAAGAATGGACTTCATGCTAAAAGACAAAGTGAAATGATGGGTTTGCATTTTGCGCAATTATGCTTAATTTTATTAATGTTAATACAACAGCCATAATAAAGGTCTTCTCTTGTCTTTCGGTATCAGTGCTACTGCACCACTGATTAAGCCTAGCTGTGTAACCATAGTTGACTATACTGGTGTCTTTGTAACTCTCTCTTGTCCTATTCCTCTTTCACTATCTCCAGGTCTAAACTGCATGCCATTAGTGTGAGTTTGGCACTTAATTTGGATGAGTTTGGCACATAATTTGGATAAGTTTGGAAGTGATCATTGTTACCTTTGGATATAGATTGCAAGGTTAGTACATCTTGGCTGTTTTAGATCTTGGGTGGTCAAAGGCTTATACATGCTGAAACAGATGTATACAAATGGTTAGACTTTTTTTTTTTTGAAATGATGAAGTTATGCAGTGCTTGCTTGGATGATGTGAGAAACCTTCGGGGGGATTCAGAATCGGATTCCATCCTTCACTGAATTTATCAGATGCTCTACATATCAACCCATGATAACCAAAATAGAATTTACTGGTAGTCCTTAGTTTATACCTTCATGTACATGTTCAGTGGGGATTGGTGAAGCTGGTGTGTGCGCTTTTACGGAATTTGCAGTTGTAGGCATGGGAATGTACAGGACAGAAATCAGGCTCAGGGACAGAGTTTAACTCTGGCTATACTTTAAACCTGCCCATGCTTGAAAATGTTTTGCATGTGAAGAGGCTGGTGATATGCACTGAGTGGTGGCCCTGTCTAGTGTAAGGCCTGGTGCTTGTGGGGGTTGTATTATGCATTGCGGCCTCAGGACCACCGCACCGCGGTTGCGGCGGTCCCCTCATGGTCCGACTGCCACACTCATAATGTGGCAGTCAGACCACTGGTGTGGCGGTCTATGACCGCACCTCCACCATGGATTCCCATGGACCACCGTACTTGTAATCAGGCCCTTAGTCTCGGACGTGCAAGTCAAAATATTCTAGCGAGACAAGGTCCAAGGCTGTGGATGATGGGGGCCCGTTAAAGTTCTATTTGTCCTCATCAAGCTCCTACTGAAGGCATTGGTTTTGGCACCAAAAGCTCAGATCCGGACAAAGTTAGATGTGAACACTGAGGCTGCTTTGTCAATCAAATATGTTTGCCACCTTCCCCCAGTGCAATTTTCTTACTTTCAGACTACTGGCCTGATTTATATTTCAGCAGACGGGATATCGGTCACCGTTGTGATAGAGTAACCCGTCAGCCAAGATCTGAATCAGGCCCTAAGTCATTTTTTTTAAAGTCAAATTTCTCCAGGACGGCAAGGCTAGAAGCTATAGCTTTGCATGGCTCCATGAGGCTGGATATCTTTACTTTAAGGTCATGCTGGGCCTATTTTCAGTGCAGCATAAAGGTAAGAGTGGGAAAACCTTGTTGTGTTGCCCCCCTTTGGGACAATCTCCCTGGGTAAGCCTCAGCACATTGTCACAGTCCTTTGTAGGTCCAACCTTTTTTCAAATGCTGTAAAAGTTCCTCCTGGTCAGTCTTGTAGTCCCTAAGTCCAGGTCTCTTTGCTTCTAGATTTCCTGCAGGGTGTGTCCCTGAAGCAGGCAAAGAGAAGGCCAGCAACAGTTCCAGCCTCCGAGTGCCAGCAGGAGTTAGCAGTCCTTCAGCCATTGATTGCGTCTGCTTCTTCGAAGAAAGAGTCAAGAGTCAGTAGTCTTCTTATGACAGGGCCTTCTTCTTCTGGTGGAGCCTTCCTAGGTCTAACAATGATCTGAGGGGGTGGCGATTGAGGTGCCAGATTTATCCTGTGCTCTAGTCAATGACTGGAGAAATTCTATCACCCAATCTATACTATATTGTGGGAAAGAATAGGAGAAGCCCTCACTAGCAGCTCCAAGTCAAAAGAGGTAGTGCTGATGATGTCCTTTGCTCTGTCTGTTTTTTCCGTTCACCCCCAGATAGCTAATATCTGCTAAGTGGGCAGCAGTTAACACACCCCTGTCCTTCCTGGGCTCAGAGGCAGTCTTATGAGCCAGGGTCGATAACTCCCCCAGCCAAGGGTATGTATTCTAGCTCTGGAGGTGTGATGAGTGGCATAACTGGTTCTAAGCAAACACAAGGAGATGATGGACGGAGCACTGAAACCTTTCAACCCAGATCTGTGACTGGGGGTGAGTGTCTGAAAAGTTTCAGCGCTCCGTCCGTCATCTCCATGTTTTTGCTTTGTTCGCCCTAAGTTGGCAGGGTATGCCCAGACATGGGTCCCTTGATCAGTTTGCCACTGGATTCAAGCTAGCCTGACTGATGAAGGGTGATACCCAGAAACCGGTCCCAGGGTGCTTGTTTCTGGTTGAGGGAAGACCTGGCTTGGCAGTTCGGGCTGGATTGTTCCCATGAGGCACAGGGTCAAGACTGATTTGCATATAGTTGGGTCTGAACAGAGGTGGCGAAGTGAGCTAAAGAATGATGATGGATTTAACCCAGATCTGGACTGGGGGTGAGTATCTGAAAAGTTTCAGCACTCCATCCATCATCTCCTTGTGTTTGCTTTGTTCGCCCTAAGTTGGCAGGGTATGCCCAGACGTGGGTCCCTTGCTCACATAGCCACTGGATTCAAGCTAGCCTGGCTGATGAAGGGTGTTACCCAGAAACAGGTCCCAGGATGCTTGTTTCCGGTTCAGGGAAGACTTGGCTTGGCAATTCGGGCTGGACTGATCCCATGAGGCACAGGGTTAAGACTGATTTGCATATAGCTGGGTCTGAACTGAGGTGGCGAAGTGAGCTAAAGAATGATGATGGATTCAACCCAGATCTGTGACTGGGGGTGAGTGTCTGAAAAGTTTCAGCGCTCCGTCCATCATCTCCTTGTGTTTGCTTTATAACTGGTTCTAACCCAGTTGTGGCTGAGGTAGATTATATAAATTTTTCTAAACTTACTGTTCCACCCAGGTTATCAAAAATCTGATCTGACCATTAAATTTGTTAGCATTTTGTCAGACTGAGATATTGAATATTTTAATACCACGTTGGTCTGTCTTATTGAAAATGTAATGGGATCTATACAGTGAAATATCTTTTAGGCCTTCAGTCACTGTAAGAGCACACTTTTTACATATTGATTATGCCACTTTTTATATATTAGCCACCCTGCATTGTAGGCTCCAAAAGTACACTCTAGGGGTAATTTATTAATGTAGAAAAATAGTTTTTTGACACGACAAAGGCTCATTTCCTTGTCATATGCTACCGCAGTACCTTTAAACTGCATCCCAGCCACACCACAGTGGTATGTCAGTCAGACATATACTTTTGTCCTTTATGTGGATGGTGTAAATACACACTAAAGCCCATATCTGACATTTAACTACCATGCCACAGGTGCATTTTCTGCCTCATCTACCATGGTCTTACCAGAAAATAAAACAGGCCAAATGGTTGAAACTTTTTTTCCAATACCATTTTAGGGTCAGAGCACACCTACTCTGGTACTGAATAGCAGTATCATAGTACAGCGATCCCTAATACCAGCAAAAATAGGGTCCAGTAAAAAGGTGGAAAAGCTGAGGTGTCCATACAGGAAAAGCTATTTATCTGCAATTGCTTATTTTCATTTAGATATATATTCCAACCTGCAGATGTAAGTGCCCAGGAGAGTGACAAGACAGAAGTTAATATATAGTGTTCCCGTATTCTCTCTTATGCCATTGTCCTTTCCTCAGTTCAACTATTTGTCTCACATACATTACTGAGTGTGGTCATTAGTGATTCTTATGAAGGGCAGAAGAATGCATCATTTTTGTTGCATCCAGGATGCAAGGTTAGTGCTTGTATATAACATACATGTGCTTGGGTGCCTTGTTCCTTTATATTGTAAATCACTAAGTGGGATTTGTTTCTTGCTAGGTAGGTTTGCTAATTATGGTATTTATTGTGATTTGGATTTTTCTGGTGTGATGATCTATGTACTAAGTAACATGAAGCCTGTGATAGTACTTTTAGTTTTTGTTATTGATGGCTCTATGGCAGTATTTTCTTTCCTTATTGTGCATCATCCCCCAAATCTGTTTAGCTTCATTCCACTTAGCCTATAATTTGGGTTGGCTATGAGTGTGTTATTAGCATCTTATTAGTGATTTGCCCATTGATTCATTAACTTGATCATTTCTGTGCATCACATTTTATGATACTGTACCAAATGTTTTTGTGTATTTCATATGTTTTATTATACTAATCATATATATATGGAGAAAACCCATTATGTACTACTTTCCCGAATCATGCACCACAACTTGCCCTCACTCAAATTATCTACATATTCAGTCCATTTCTGTCGTATTTACTTTCATACATTTTGTTCCCTCTGTGTTCTTTTTTTTATACAGATTGAAATCATGCCCACATAGAGTCACGCAATAGTATGCTAATGCTATTCATCATTGATAAAAAAGGTGTTGCAATTTTTCTAATGGCTTTACCCCGGGAAAATGTGCCAATACCTAAAATGTTGACAGACTGTGTTTTTGTATGTGCAAGTAAAGAATATTTGACGTTACTTCGCATGCGTTTACAACGCATGCCTTTACAACGCGGTCAGTACAACAACAGCGTTGTTACCACACGTACCATTACAACGCAAGTCATTACAACGACTTGCTGTAGGGGGTGGTGGAGTTTGGAATAGTATAATTTACTATTCCAACTCCAGTCTGTGCAACAGTGAGGAAGGTGTTGGATTTAAAATCCAACACCTAAAGCCCCCTACAGCAAGTGGTTGTAATGACTTGCGTTGTAATAGTATGCGTGGTAACAACACAGTCGTTGTACTGACCATGTTGTAATGGCACCGCGTTGTACCGACAGCGTTGTAACAGCTGTTGTTTCCAGCAAGTAAAACCCAAAACTTGTTTTAAAAAAAAGACTCTTAAGAAAGCTTAACTTATCAGGGAAGAATTGTCTACAGCAGAGGTTCTTGGCCTGTAGTCCCGGAACAACTGCAAAGAAAATTTAATTATATTAACAGATTAATAAAGTTTATATAAACAAAGGAGCAGCATTTAAATTGAAAAAGGCAAAAGTTCTGTAAATGTGAAGGAATTTAAAATTGGAGGCTAAAAATTAAGTTGGTATCCTCAGATTGCATTGTGAGAGCAGTGGAAGTGCATCAAATAGAATATAGTATGGACGATGGGTGCCCTCAATTGAATTTAGAAAAGCTCCAACTTCCCCATTTAAATTAAACTTAGATATTTTATTTTCTTTAATAAATAAAATATTTCATTATTTGTGTATTTGTTGGATGAATACTTGCTTCCTTGTTTTAATGTATTGTTTTGGAGTTCAAAGCATTGCAATTACTCACTGCGTGGTCTCAGGTGTCCCGTAATGACTCAGCAATGTCCCCATATTCCAGTAATGATTAAGTGGGGGTCCCTAAAGTCAAAGGGCTAAGAACTACTAGTCTACAGCCTATAAATCAATGGTCTTCAAACCTTTAATGCTGCACCACTTCCTTTGTAAAAAACATTCTTTGGGGGGGCCCAGAATGACAAATATATGTTTTCACAATTATTCTATTAAATTGGTAGCTCTAAATATATTCAATAGTTCAAACAATGCATTTATACTTGGTTATCCCTTTTAAAAATACAATCAAGTCCGATTGTCAACATACTATGGGCAGCTTAGTATGCCTAAGGTGTAAAAGTATCAACAGAGTGATCCTTTAACAGAAATGGGTGTAAGGATTTTGAGGGTTATTTGGAGTCTACCCTCTTTGGCGCAAGCAGGACAAGTGGCAAAAGATGTTATAATGGCACACACTAAATATTAGCTCACTTCCACTCTATTTTACTAAAAATACAGCACTGTTTTCGTTATGGTGCTCCTCTTTGCCAGCATCTCAGCCCCCATGTGAGCAGGGCAAACCACCCCCTTCTACCCTGGGTTTGAAGACATCTGCTCTAAATCAAGCAGATTCTGAGAATGAGCGTGCAGCTCTATGGAGCTAAATGTGAAGGTATGATCAGGAAACAGGTAAGCAGGCATAAGTTAACACAGGCATTCTGCTGTTGTACCACCTTAAAGACATCAAAGTAATGTGAGGCTGAAAATGCAATCAACAGACATTAGCCAAATCTCAAAGCAAACTAGAGCACATTTAAGGCAAAGCATTAACAAAAGGAATAGGTCTGTGCCTCAGTAGTGGCAAGAATCTTGTGATTTGGTTATTCAACAATTTAAAAGTAGAAAGTTTCATGAGCAGGCAAAAATGGTGAATTGACAAGGAAGCCAAAATAATAAGTACCCACAATCTGCCACACACTAGTGATTTGGAACCCCATGTTCCAAATCCAGAGAAGTGATGATGCAGTTACCTAAAGATCCACAAGATCAAAGACTCTTGCCATTGGGAAATGGCACAACATGAACAGGAAAGTGTAGTGAAGGGATCTGAATGTGACTAGAACCAGAACCCATTCAAAAAGAAGAGTGCCTGACTTCCTCCCTGGGAGCAATACTGTTAAACCTGTCAGCCTTAGAGCTGTCTTCCTCGAAACATTTTGCCATCACCCTCCTATTTTTCTTAATTCATTATTGCTGGCCTTAGGACTCTGTGTGCTTTACCACTGATAACCAGTGCTAGTGCTTATGCTCGCTTCCTAAAACATGGTCAAATTGTCTTACACCTGATTGGTATGTTTAATCTACTTATAAGCCCCTAGTAAAGTTGTATACCACATACCCAAGGCTGGTAAATTAAATGCTACAAGTGGATCTGCAGCACTTATTGTGCCACTCACTTAAATCATGTCTTAGGCCTGCCATTGCAGCCTGCTGGCGGCATGAAAATTATCAATTCAACATGGCAAAATAACCCCCTTGCCAAGTCTCAAACCTCCCTTTTATTACATATGAGTCACCCCTTAGGAAGGCCCTAGATGGCCCATTGCAATTAGAAGGTTGGACATGTCCTCGTAGTGAAAAACTCAAAAATGTGTTTTTCACTACTGTGTGAGGCCTACCTCTCCCACAGGATAACATTGGGTTCCCTTATTACATTTAATAAATGCAAACTTTTGATTGGGACGTACTAAGGGGTTGGTGCCATTAACAAACAGCCAAATTGGACCTCTTCAAAATCACACAAAATGGAAAATATTGGCTGTGATTATTCAAACTTGTTCTTTAGAAAATAGGTCAAGTAACTATATTTCCTTGGCACGTGTATTTATTTCTCAGGTTAGCTCAACAATATTTTAAAAATACATATTATCAGCTTTCACTTTGTCATAAAAAAACACTTCCCTACTTTTTCAATGATCAAATTGACTTTTTCAAGAAACAAATAGAACATACTCCACATGGCAAAACAGTTCAATCATGATACCAGACATCAAAATAACAAATACATGAGAATGTGTGCATAAAGGGGATTTCAGAGTAATTTGGCCTAAGTGGAGTTTTTGTTTACGTTAGTTTTCCACTGTCCAAGATGGTTAATTTTGGAAGGATCCCCAAGAATATATTGGCAACGTGTGTCGAACCATTGGGTGGTTAGGGTTCTCATCAAGTGCTCATCAAGTACGAGCGCCTAACTTGCATATGCTGCCAACATTGAAATACGAAGTATTAACCCAATCCATCACATAATTCTTCTGATTTTAGATTATAAGTCAGCAAACAACAGTTGAAAGCTGCCGATAGGAAGAGAAATTACCTGAGGAATAGCTCCATTATACAATCTATCTCCGAAAATCCAAGGTAGAATTCTCAGTTTCTAATAATTGGAATAAGCAGACCAGAGCTGAGGTGGATAACAGCCAATACATTTTAAATATTATTCCTCCACAGAAGTCAACCAGTCAAGGTCCTGATGAGAACCCTAAACTCCTAGTGGTTCGAAACCCGTCGACGATATATCCTTGGGGATCCTTCCAAAATTAACCATCTTGGACAGTAGAAAACTAACTTAAATAAAAACTCCACTTTGGTCAAATTACTCTGAAACCCCTAAGTTCTTTTCCAAGAGGGTCACGACATCTAAAATATCTGTGATAGAATTGTTATGACTGGTTCTGTTCACGTTATTTAAGTTGACGTTTAAAATGTTTAATGTACATGGAATCAGCAATTAGGTGGTTGTTTAGTTTCTTTATGCATATTTTCACATTTATTTTTTATGTATATGTCTAGTGATGTCTGATATCATGATTGAACTATTTTGCCCTGTGGAGTATATTTGTTTTTTGAAAAAGCTGATGTGATCATTGAAAAAGTAGAGAAGTGTTTTTTCATGACAAATTGAAAGCTGATAACATGTATTTTTAAAATATTGTTGAGCTAACTGAGAAATAAATACACGGGCCAGGGAAATATAGTTACTTGACCTATTTTCTAAAGAACAAGTTTGAATAATCACAGCCAATATTTTCTGTTATGTGTAACTTTTAATTGGGAGCAGGTAGGAAATTCATGTTTGGTGTGTCTGAGAAATTGTAATTTAAAATCTTCTTTAATGATAAAGTCTGATTTTAAATCACTGTTTTAAAAATATCACTTTTAGAAGGTTGGCATTTTCCTGCTCTAACTGTTTCGTACCTGCAGTCTGTTTCTGGGTCACATGACTGGGTGTAGTTGGCAGATTAACTTTGTATATTCCTTCCAGACAGTCACACAGTAGAGAAGTTAGGTATACCTGGATGGGACATCACTGGCAGGATGGGAAGACGGAGCTCGGCACAGACCCACTTACAAGTTAATAGGCTGTGCCCTGTCTTCTCAGAAAGGACTTCACACTAGTCCATTGTGCCTGCAGGCAGGAGCAAGGGAAAAGAGGCAAGAATTCCCAAGTACTTCAAAGGGAATGTCTAGAAACCTTTCCTACTTCAAAGAAGGCACCAGGAATAAAAATTGGACCCACTCTTCAGTATGCTTATGGACCTGTGGAAGACTCAGAAGAAAGACTTCTGTGCTTTTCTGCTGCAAGAAGGACTCCTACTTTGCTTGCCTGCTATTCTGCTGCCCTCCTGCCCGACTGAGAATGACTGGACCCGCATCTTAAACCCAGGACCACCAAAGTGACACCAATGGCTAGTTGGCTGTCCTCCTGATCAGAGCCTTAGTGACAGAAAAGAATCCAACCACCTTGAATCTGGTACCTGGACTCTGCCTGCTGTAAGTCCTGCACCCCCCCCCCCAAGTGGTGCCACCTCAGTCCTGGACCCTTGGAGGTGGGCCTGAAGGTACCCTGCCTGGACTGCTGTGGTCCTAGCAGAACCAATGCAGAGCGACGCATCGTCCCACAGCCGATGCATGATGACCTGCAGCTCCACAGAACCGCTGCTTCTGGCACATCCTAGATATGGGATCTCGCAGCGCTCCACAACTAGGATTTAAGGTACTTTTTTCACCCTGCCTAACTTGGTCCCCATACCTGGCCTGCACTCAATTGCTGCTGGCCTGAACTAGTGAATTTTTTTGGCCCGTGTGACCAGATAACCACAGTTGGCGCTTTGAAGTGCTTTTTTGCCGGAATCTTCAAAACTGCATATCTCCGGTTCTACTAATTATATTTTTGTTGCTGTGGTCTCAAATAATGTATTAAAATATACTCTACTGTTCTAAATTGGTGTGGGAATTTTCTTGTGTTGTGTTTTCACTTTATTACTGTTTGTGTGCTGCATAAATACATTACATCTCTCCTCTAAGTTAAGCCTGACTGCTTTTGGTGCCAAGCTACCAGAAGGTTATGCACAGGTTAATCAGTGACTTTATAGGTTAAATCTAAGAGGGACTATGGCTGTTGCTTTAGTAGGGGCTATACCTCACTCAACCAACAACCCAATTTCTCACAGATACCGTAGCTGACACCTGAATGATGGACATGTTCAACCATTAATAAAACTCTGATTACAACCTAGTAAAACACTTCCACTCTCTAATTAGAAAGGAAGAAACCTTCGAGTTGGATCTTAGCATGTGGCAAACAATCAGAATAAACAGTGCATTTTCCCAATGAACTAAAACGCAAAGTGGATCATGGGCCAGACAAAATAAGAAGTATAGTTTGACAGCAAGTCTAAGAAATCTGGCAGAACAGATATCTAATATAACCTCACAAGTCCTGAGTGTATGATTGGATGAATTGGAAACCATCTCCACAGACATGTCCTAATGAGGCAAGATAACTTGCTAAATATGACAGAAATGTCAACATTTACTATCAACCACTTTCCCACTAATAGGCTAGGACTGACGAGAAGCATGCTATTTGGAAAAAAAATATTAGCATAGAAAGAAAACAACAAATAAATAATTACACGCAATAAATAGTAAAAGAAACTATTAGCCACAATACGAGGGAATCTGAGATTAGCTGGATTTAAGAATCAAAACACGCCAAAATGTTTATAGGGTCATTTTCATTGTAAGGTCAATATTTTGCCAATCTTTATTTTTTAGAAGATATTTTGTAGTCTATGTACCAATGAACTTGCATTTTCCCTTACCAGTGTGAAAGATGTTGCCCACATGACTTCGTTTATTTATTGCTTCTTTGCCCTTTTGCATTTGCCACATACACTATGAAGATGCAACAAGAACTTTGTATATATGAATATTCCTCTTTCCAGGACATGATTACAGAAGTAGGGAGCCATTTTTTACCTTGTCTACAAGGATATTAAAACTTGTATCTCTTGGGATGATTGCCTGTGGGATGAACCTGTTTCAAGAAATTGAGATCTGAGAAGCTGAAATGGTCCTATAGGTAGAGGGAGGTACTAACTACGGTAACCCTGAAACATATGTATAACCTGATAAATCCAGTCCAGAGGTGCTGCATTAAACTGGATTTGGGTAAAACTCACTCAACCATTTGAATCTTTAAATATCACACAAGGAGTCAATTTTCATTTCCTCTGCTGGACAGATGTTTAGCCCTACGTCAAATATACCACTTTATATAGCTTGAATTAATCTACCACATGAGACATGTCAATTTCATGGCTTTGAGTATGGGTTGGACATTTTCAAGTTGAATCTTCACACTAAGAATTGACTTGACCTTGCAAATTTGAAATGTATCACTGAGTGAATTGATATGCAGAAATCAAAGTCACGTTTGCTCCTTCCCACAGGTCATCTGAAGTCAGTTAATCTGGAAATTCAATATCTGTGAGCCAAAACTACAACAACCTATAAGTCTGTATCATTGCAAATTCGAGCCACATACAGTCGGGTTCCATGCCACCTAGCTGAACATCATGTGATGTTTGACCATCTGAATTTTGATTTGATCTGAAAGAAACTGCAAGGCAGAAGGCACACATAACTCTTTTCCCCTACAAATGTACAGCAAGGGCGGTTTTAGTGGTGTGGAAATGGGTCTGATGACATGCCTCTTTAATAAATGCTGGGCTATTTTTGCCTCATATGTTTTGAAGTACATTTTAACTTTAAATTTGACCAGATCCATATTTGGCTCCTGGACAATTTGTTTTGTTATATGTGAGTTCATAGGCAGAGCATCACAGCAGTGCAAGTTATACTTATGATAGTTATGTATAAGTGGTGAATTTCCCTGTTTTATTTGGGGGGGTTTCAGTGAATTGCTAAGGTTTTTTTTAACATAAAGTAATATTGTATTATGGTACGTTTGCTACCAACTCCTCACTGTGCACAGCTGTCAGGTGGGGTTGGTTGCAGGGCCTGACCTGTGGTAGGCCCAGCACCCAACCAATTGGTGCACATGGCCTTTGGGCTTGTGCAGCAGGGAGGTGGAGGTAGATAGCAGGGCCTGGCTAGCAGCCAGGCCCTGTGCCCAGCCTCCCACAATCGATCAACTCCCCACTGCGCACGGCCTTTAACCATCCAGCAACAGACCCACATCCCTCTTTTTGAACATGTTTTTGGTCCCACAAAACTCTCGTGGGACTCCAGAGGGAGCCCTATGGAGCACGCGGGGGCTAAAAAAAATAAATGTTTTTACGCATGTGGGTCCTTCTGGCACCCTTCATAAGGGCCAGGGGCACAATTACCCCTTCCCTGCGCCCTAATATCTTTTTTGTTTTTCATTTCGAGGACACAGGGACTGAGTCCCCATGTCCTGTAATAGCACCCACAGCATTTTCTTTCATCTTGAAGCCAGTTAATCAGATCCTCGCACCCCGAGACTATAAGTCCCACAGGAGTGAGTAAGCCAATGGGAAAAAAAGCAATTCCAACCAATCTGATCCCTCCAATTTACGCAGCTCTGTGGCGCTTACTGGAGGTACCTCGTGGGCTAGTTGGACCCCAGGGACCCTCAGGATTCAAGGGGACTTTATCCCCCAACTTAAAACGTGCCACGGGGCGCGTTTGCACAGTGGTGAAGGGAGGCGGGGCCTGAGGTGACATGTGTGAAACATGCCCTGTGGCGCGTTTTAAGTTGGGAATTAATACCCCTTCAATCCTGAGGGCCCCTGGGGGCCAACTAGGCCACCAGGTACCTCCAGTAAGCGCCACAGGCCTGCGTTGCAGAGAGGTGGTCCAGGTCAAGCCCCTTTTTACACCTCTGTGCAACGCAGCTCTGTGGCGCTTACTGGAGGTACCTAGTGGGCTAGTTGGACCCCAGGGACCCTCAGGATTCAAGGGACTTAATCTCCCAACTTAAAACGGCCACAGGGCGTGTTTGCACACATGTCACCTCAGGCCCCCCTCCCTTCACCACTGTGCAAACGCGCCCTTGGCGCATTTTAAGAGGTAGTTTTAATCCCCTGCCCTATTATGTACTAGGGCCTTACAGAGGAGGTCATGCTAATCACAGGGGTACCCCAACGCATAGTGTTCCCTAGTGTATGTAGGTGTTTTCACTGTATTCTAAGTTTCTTTTAGCATAGCACTGGCTCTAGGCCTGGTTAGTCTGAGTCAGTTACCACCAGTACCTGTCTGAAAAAGTTGTGGGCACAGGATGATTTTGCAACAAGCCCTCTTTCTGCTCCTCTGTTAGTTCTTTCTGCACATGTCTTGCTTCTTCCTGCAATTTTGTTCGTCTTTGTGGACTTCTGTTGCTTCTTTCTGCATTTCTTTTGCTTCTTTCTGTGCGTTTTTTCTTCTTTCTTCACATGTCCTACCTCTGTAGGCATAGTTAGAAACTAGCATTTAAAAAACCTTTAAAATTCACTTAAAAAACCATAGGTTTCAGGCACGTTATAGTTAGAAATTAGCATTTAAAAAACCTTTGAAATTCAATGAAAAAACCATAGGTTTCAGGCATGTTATAGTTAGAAATTAGCATTTAAAAAACCTTTGAAATTCACTGAAAAAACCATAGATTTCAGGCACGTTATAGTTAGAAACTAGCATTTAAAAAACCTTAGAAATTCACTGAAAAAAACCATAGGTTTCAGGGGCGTTATAGTTAGTTGAACATTTCACTCATACAAAACCATAGAAATTCCCCGGTTATAGTTAGTTCAGCTAACTATAACTCGCGCCCCCGCAATGCACTGCTGATGACATCACATATTACATCACTCATGACATCATCCAGTGACTGTGTGTTTCTGTAAAGTTTAAATATGTTTAATATATATAGGGAAAGGCGTATTGAAGAATGAGTGGGTGTATAAGTGTCTGAATGGATGATTTAGTAGGTGCGTGACTGACTCTATAAGTGAGTGATTAAACGTATCTTACTGAATGCATGGGTTAGTGACTAAACTGTGTGAATGTCTGTATCCGTCTGTCTGTTGGTGTGTAAGCGGCTCCATGGGTTTGTGAATAGCTACATGAGTGTCTAAATGGGTTATTGATTGGTTGTCTGAGTATCTGTATGGGTGCCTGAGTGTTTGTGTGGGTGGGGTGTGTGTGACTCTGTGCATAGATGTGTGAGGGGGTGATTCACTGGGTGCATGGTTTCAAGAGTGCATCTGTGATGGACTGTATGGGTGGGTGAGTGTGTGTATGGGTGTGTTAGTGAGTGAATGTATATCTCAGTGGTACATGTGTGAGTAACTACATATGTGAAAGGCAGTATATATGTGTGTTGGAGTATATAAATGGCTATAAGTGAGAGTGTGTGATTGTGAGAGTGGCTGTATGGATGAGTGTGTACTTGTATCAGTGATTGTATAAGAGCGTAAGAATGTGATTGTATGTGTATGAGTAAGTGAGCTGGTGTGTGTATAGGTGAGTAAATGGCAGTGTGATTAATTATTTGCATGACTGACTAGGTGTGTGAGTACCTCTATGGATGAGTGGCAGTGTGTGAGTGTCTATATAGGTGAATGAGTGCATATGATAGTCCTGTACTGAGTGACCGTAAGTATGAGTGACTGTACGGGTGAGTGAGTGGATGTGTGTGTAGACCTAAGAATCAGTGAGTGTGTATGTAGTTATTGGTGTTGGAGTGTCTATGCTTTTGAGAATGGCAGTCTGTAATTTAGAGTGGGTGTATCAAAAGTTATATTAGGGTGTGAGAAGATGCATGAAATTATCACATGGATGATGTCATCAGTGATGTCATCAGTGATGTCATTTGAGATGTCATCAGTGATGTCATCAGTGATGTCACTGACCATGTCATGAGTGATGTAATATGTGACGTCATCAGCAGTGCATTGCGGGGCGCGAGTTATAGTTACCTGAACTAACTATAACGGGGAATTTCACGGGTTTTGTACGAGTGCAATGTCCAACTAACTATAACTGTCCCTAAAACCTTATGCTTTTTTCAGTGAATTTCTAAGGTTTTTTAAATGCAAATTTCTAACTATAACGTGCCTGAAACCTATGGTTTTTTCAGTGAATTTCAAAGGTTTTTTAAATGCTAATTTCTAACTATAACGTGTCTAAAACCTATGGTTTTTTCAGTGAATTTCAAAGGTTTTTTAAATGCTAATTCCTAACTATAACATGTCTGAAACCTACGGTTTTTTCAGTGAATTTCAAAGGTTTTGTAAATGACAATTTTTAAATGTATTAATTGTTATATTTATTTTTTTCATACTGATTTACTACATTTTTAGAAACAATTTTTTTTACATATTTTATTTTTTAAATTACATTGTAATTACATTATACATTACAAAAATACTTTCTCAGAATGAATTACTTTAGTTTAAATACTTTGCACATAGGCAATAGACTTTTAAGTACAGTAGTTACAGTTGTTGCAATGGGCAACACATTTTCAAACACAATGCAACATTCAGCTCAATGTGAATTTCTAGTTAAATGCAATTAGTTACTTTATGGATTACTTTTTCTAACCACAGGACTGGATCCTAGATTCAGTCCTGGGACATCTCCTGTAAACAGTTGAGTAAAAGCGTTTTGGTTACAGTAGTGATTTTTAAGGAATATTATTGTATTTTAAAAGTTGACACTTTGAAACTTTTTCTCATAGAATCACCAATGTTATCCTATGGAAGGAAATTCACTTAGCAGGTAAAAACTGTTATCGTTACTTTTCTTACTCAGTGTTGGATCCTGGATCCAGGACTGGTGCATCTCCTGTAAACAGTTGAAAGAATGCGTTTAAGTCATACAGGCGATTTTTAAGGAATATTTGTAGTTTGTGAAAATCAACACTTTGAAACTTTTCAGCTGAAAACCAGACAATGGATTCCTATGGAAGAAAATATAAGTTACTGGTAAGTACGGTTAAAATTACTTTTCAGGGTCAGTGCTGGGCTAAAAGATGCAGCATTGAGGTCTCTCCTGATAACAGGTGAGTAAATCGGAATCCGTATTTCGGCTGATTTTAGAGGAATATTTTAAAGTTCCAAAACTCCACACTTAGAAGAATTTCCAAGTGAAACCAGTCAATGTTAGCCTATGGAAGGAAATTCAAGTTACTGGTAAGTACGGTTAAAATTACTTTTCAGGACCAGTACTGGGCTGAAAGATACAGCACTGAGGTCTCTCCTGATAACAGGTGAGTAAATCGGAATTTGTATTTCGGCTGATTTTAGAGGAATATTTGTATGTTTCAAAAATCAACACAGAGAAACTTTTTCAGCAAAAAGCAGGCAATGATATCCTATGGAAGGAAATTCAAGTTACTGGTAAGTACGGTTAAAATTACTTTTGAGGAACAGTACAGGGCTGAAAGATGCAGCACTGAGGTCTCTCCTGATAACAGGTGAGTAAATCGTAATTCGTATTTCGGCTGATTTTAGAGGAATATTTTAAAGTTCCAAAACTCCACACTTAGAAGAATTTCCAAGTGAAACCAGTCAATGTTAGCCTATGGAAGGAAATTCAAGTTACTGGTAAGTACGGTTAAAATTACTTTTCAGGACCAGTACTGGGCTGAAAGATACAGCACTGAGGTCTCTCCTGATAACAGGTGAGTAAATCGGAATTCGTATTTCGGCTGATTTTAGAGGAATATTTGTATGTTTCAAAATCAACACTTAGAAACTTTTTCAGCAAAAAGCAGGCAATGATATCCTATGGAAGGAAATTCAAGTTACTGGTAAGTACGGTTAAAATTACTTTTCAGGATTAGTACTGGGCTGAAAGATGCAGCACTGAGGTCTCTCCTGATAACAGGTGAGTAAATCAGAATTCGTAGTTCGGCAGATTTTAGTGGAATATTTGCACAATGGTGAAGGGAGGGGCGGGGCCTGAGGTGACATCTGTGCAAACGCGCCCCGTGGCGCGTTTTAAGTTGGGGGATTAAGTCCCCTTGAATCCTGAGGGTCCCTAGGGGCCAACTAGCCCACCAGGAACCTCCAGTATGCGCCAGGGGCTGCGTTGCAGAGACGTGTAGAGAGGCCATACCCCTTTTACACCTCTCTGCAACGCAGCTCTGTGGCACTTTCTGGACGTACCTGTTGGGCTAGTTGGCCCCCAGGGTGGTGAAGGAAGGGGGCGGGGCCTGCGCCCGATCGTTTCTTTTTTTCCCTGAAGGGGGGCTGTGTGGCCCCCTTCCTTTTCTTATTTTTGGGCCCTGGGGACCCCATCCCCCAGGGCCTTACCCCTTTTAAAAAAAATTAAAATTAAACTGGAAGGGGCCGCGTGTCCCCCTCCCTGGTCGAAAACTGCCCCGGGGACCCCATCCCCCGGGGCATGGCCACACTAACATTCCTTTTAAGGAGGGGGCTGCGTGGCCCCCTCCTCAGGCCTCCTTTTGCCCCGGGACCCCATCCCCCGGGGCAGGCCTTTTTTTTTTTTATAATTTCGGGAGAGGGGCCACGTGGCCCCCTTCCGGGCCACTTATGGCCCCGGGGACCCCATCCCCCGGGCCTGGCCTCTGGTTGGGGACTGTGGGGGTCCCCAACCCCCACAGTCCCGCCGGCTCCCCGTGTCCTAAGGGAGCCGGCATTGCTTTCCACACGGGGAGCAGCTAACATGCTGCTCCCCGTGTGGAAAAGCAATTGTCTTTGGATATTGGAAGCGATTCCAATATCCAATTCCAATTCCGATTCCAATATCCAAAGCAGTTTGCAATGACAGGACGGGAGCCGCGAGGCTCCCGTCCTGTCATTGCAAACAGCAGTGTCCCGGGGGTAGGCACCCCGGGACACTGCAGGAGCCAGCCCTGGGGGTGGCGGTCCCCAGGGCCACCACAGGCTCCAGGAGGGGGCCGCGCGGCCCCCTCCCCACATCAGCAAAGCCCCGGGAGGTGGTGGTCCCGGGGCTTCGAGGTCCAAAACGGACCCCCATTTTAATTTGTTAGTGCCCCGGGAGGTGGCGGTCCCCAGGCGTGTGGGAGGCTCGAGCCCCCACAGAGAGAAAAAAAAAAAGAAGCCCCGGGAGGTGGTGGTCCTCGGGGCTGCGGGAGGGCTCAGAGCCCTCCCGCACCATTTTAAAAGAAAGCCCCGGGGGGTGGCGGTCCCGGGCTTGGGGGCCCTTGAGGCCCCCATACATAAATAAACACCCCCAGCATGCCCCCGGGACTTGGCCCACCCGGGGGCAGATTACCATCGAGCGCGGAGACCGCGCTCGATTCTCCCCGGCAGGATCCGCGCTCCCTGAGCGCATCCTGCCGATTTTTTTTTTTTAAATGCTTTTTTGCCCAGGGGTCCTTGTGGGACCCCTGAGCAGACCTAGGGGTCAGGGTGTTTCTACCCTGCCCCCTTTGCGCATTTTGCGCACTTTTGTTACTGCTTTCTTGTTCCTCGGCTCTACCGAGGAACAAGATGGCTGCCAACACTTCCTGGTTTGGAGTGTTGACAGCCAATTAGCAGACAGCTCGTGATCGGGAGGGTGCGCGAATCCGACGCAGCCATAGATATATATGTACTTTTACTTTTGATTTTCTCAGCAACTACTGAACGGATTTACACCATTTAACAAAAGGGTTCTTTCTGAACCAAGAACTACCTCTTTGCCAAATTTGGTGTAATTCCGTTCAGCAGTTCGGGCTGTAGCCGTGTCTAAAGTTTCCTATGGGAAATTGATTTTGTGACTCTTATTTTTTTAATTTCTCCGCAACTACTGAACGGATTTACACCATTTAACAAAAAGGGTTCTTTCTGAACCAAGAACTACCTCTTTGCCAAATTTGGTGTAATTCCGTTCAGCAGTTCGAGTTGTAGCCGTGTCTAAAGTTTCCTATGGGAAAATGAATGGGGAAAACACGTTTTGGGACCCCCTTTTTCTCGGCCCCGCTTGACGAATCACCCTGAGACTTTCAGGGTAGGAGCAGACCGGAGCGGGCCATAAAGTTTGAAAATTTCGCAAGATTTGTCAACCGACGCATAAGAGTTATTTCAAATAGAATGTCACGGATTTCCTATGGAAAATAGATCCTAACTATAACTATCTACTGGCGACCGCCAGTAGATAATATATATATATATATATATATATATATATATATATATATATATATATATATATGTCCTACTGCCTGTCGCCAGTAGGTTGTTAGAGTCGGACCAAAGTTTCCATAGGAAAGGTGTTTTTTGTTTTGCCAATAACTTTGGCGCAGCTTGACGAATCTTCACGAAATTTTCGAAGAACTTCCCCTTTTTGGTGTAGCTGCTGTGTTGGATGTTTCAGGGTGATCCGTCCAGCGGGGGCCGAGAAAAAAAGGGGTCCCAAAACGCATTGTCCTCCATGTTATGTCTAAGGGGATTTTTCATTTTTTGACCACAACTACAGCCAGAACCCCTGAACGGAATTACACCAAATTTGGCAGAAAGCGTGCTTTTTGTAATTTGTAATTTGGTGTAAATCAGTTCAGTAGTTTCAGAGATATTCAAGTTTACAAAATATAGGATCTGGGAGCTCAAATTCCTACTGAAATTTGATTGGCTGCCAACACTTCAACCAGGAAGTATTGGCAGCCATCTTGGTACTCGGTTGAACTGAGTCCCACAAAAAGTGTAAAAAAAATAGGAAAGGGGCAGGGTAGGCCTCTTGGGAGGGGGGTGTCCCAGTGGGACCCCACAGGACCCAAAAATTTATTTTAAAAAAATCCATGGATCCGACCAAATTTTTTATTTTTTTTAGAAGTGCAGGCTCCTGCGCTTTGTTCATTATTGAACTCAGAGTGGGCCAGGTACGTGGGGCATTACGCAGATAAAGGAGGGGGGGCACTTGGGCTCCCCTCCTGAGGCTTAATCTTCCCCGGGGACCATAATCTCCCTGGGGCTGCTCTGTGAAAAAATGTGGGGGAGGCCCATATAGGAGGTGGTGGTCCCTGGAGCTTCTTTATTTTGTCCATGGGGGGCCTCTCGGAACCCTCAACCCCAGGGACCACCACATCCCCGGGGCTTAATGTTTACAAAATGCAGGAGGCTGCAGAGATCCCCCCAGCCCCGGGGCTTTAATGAAAAATAAAGTGGTGGGGCGGTGCAGCCACCCCACTGACCCCGGGGACCTTTACCTCTCTGGGGCGAATTAGAACAAAGGAGGTGTACCATACCCCCCCTCCTGGAGCCCAGATGGAGTTGGGGACTGCCACCGCCTAGGGCTGGTTCCTGCAATGTTCCGAAGTGCCCACCCCTGGGACACTGCAGTTTGCTATATCTTGGCGGGTGCTTCATTGTTCCTGTCTAGCCATAGCAAACTCTGCTCCGATTCTAGTAAGCGAGAGCAGAAAAAATGCTCTCACTTACTAGAAGTGGAGCAGAATTGCTTATATACACAGGGAGCTGCATGTCCAGCAGCTCTCTCTGTCCAAAAGCAATAAAGGCTCCCGCAGGACACGGGGAGCCAGCAGGGACTGCGGGGCCCTTCAGGCTCCCCCTGCGGTCCCCAACATTGGCAGCGCGTGCCCTGGGAGGGACCAGGGCACACAGACTAGAGGCCAGGCCCGGGGGGATGGGGTACCCGGGGCCGAAGACGGCCTGGCAGGGGGGCCACACTTGGTAACTCACCGGAGGCCCTGCCCCCTTTTTCCACCACTCTGCAAACGCGCCTCCTGGTGCGCTGCTGGTTGGGAGATAAAGTGCCCTTGGCTGCTGAGGGTTCTCGGGGGCCAAAAAGACCTTCTATTACCTCCAGAAAGTCCCACACAGTGGGATTGCTGACAGGTCTTTGGAGGCCACGCTCCCTTGCTCCACCACTCTGCAAACGTGCCTCCTGGTGCGCTGCCGGTTGGGGGATGAAGTCCCCTTGCCTCCTGAAGGCCTTGGGACTAAAGTAGACTTCTTCCCCTAACCAGTAGTGCGCCAAGAGGCATGCCTCCAGCACCTCAAGGTAATCCCAAATATGGTACCCTACTCCAGGTACCAAAATGTAGTATGGTAATTGAGTACACAGAAGAGGCAGGAGGTGAAGTATGGAAAAAGGGAACCATCTTTAATCAAAGTACAGGGAGCCACGACCAGAGAGGCAACTGCCCTCGCCAGCCAGGGCTCAACCTGTCATGGAATCAGAATGCCAAGCAATACATTGTTCTGAGAATCATATATGAAAACAAGCATACACACTTAAAAAGACAGATTTAAGAGAGTAATAATAAAGAATAAAGGAGAGAAAGAAATGTAAGCATATCACCACATTCTCGCAGAGTGGTGTATAGTGGAATGACGTAGAGTGGAGTGGGGAAGATGTAGAGGAAATTTGACAGGACTGTACAATATGGTGTGAAGTGTTACACAAGATAGTGATTGACACTGCCTTCCCTCCAGATTCACCAAGTGACACAGAGGTAAGTGTGGTGGCATTGTGTTGCTTTGTAAATGTGACGTAAGTATTGCATTGTCCATGCACGATGCAAGGGTAACAAAATACAGTGATACATCTGGGCCTTAGTCATATGTTGGGTGCCAGTATACCATGGTAACTTTGCGGTATACTGTAGCACATGCCTTTGACAAGGCAGTATATCATTGGCTAATGGCAGTGCTTACAAAATTAAAAAACAGCCAGATTATTTTTACTACAGTTTGCTTGTGTTCTGGTTTAAGGCGTCAGATATAGTCTTGAAAAACTTAATTGGCAAAAGATTCTATGTTTTTTAGCCACAATTGGCATCATTCATGATGAGAAGCCATTATTATTTGTATCTCATATAAACAAACCCTCAAAATCCATCACACAAGACAAGATACTTAACATAGAAGAAATACATATATCAAAGTAATAAATATTGCTAGTTTAAAATTCATCACAATAATTTGGTAACTGGATTAGTAGTCTATACCTCATAACTCAGTATTTTAATTTTAAAAATATTTTTATTTCTTTATTGTAAGCGGTTATTTAAAACAATAACAGTTATTAAAAATATTGAAACAGTGCACGTATTGCAATGGTGCAGTCAACATTTGAATGTGATTATTTTAAAAAGTTACAATTATTAAAACACGGGACAGATTTATACATATCAAGGCAGTTTAATATGAAATTAAAACATACATGGAGTGCCACACTGATTAGCTGATAAAGCTTGATAGGCAGAAAAGTTCTAGTGCAGGGATTCCACTGCACATTGTTTCATTTAGTCCGACCCCATCAGAATACCAACCCTTTATTGCGGTGGGAAGGTACCGGCTGTCCTATCGGACAAGCAAGTAATACATAAAAATCACTTTAAAAAACACCAAAATTATCTTCAACCGTGCGCAAAATTTCTCACAAGTGCTAGTGCAACGGGTGTAGCACCAAATTGTCCATCATTAGTAGCAGCTGGATGATTTGATAAAGTGCTAATGCAACATATATGACATCAACTTTTCAACAAGGGTGGCAACAGGTGATCTTTGAAGCAGTCACCATTAAATTTGCGTCATACAAGGAACGTTTGTTGTTATTTGCATCAACTAGAGAATAAATGTGCAGATATAGGCACAGAGTTATATAACTGATCAAGTGTTAAACTAATGTCCTAGGGAACGGGGGGAGTAGGGCTAGGCCTCTCATCGGGTGCCTTAGGGATGTCTGCAGAACCCACCTATGAAGAGCCTAGACGACTAAACCTGTTTGATGCAATGGTAACAAACTTTGTCAACAGGATGTTCAAGGTTGTGTTGTCAGAGTTTAGGGAGGCAATGATGACCTGTCGGCATGTGCAAACTCTCAGTTTGTTCCACTCTCCCCGTAGTCTGGCCCTGCGCTCGTTCAGTAATGCTTGACAGAGTACACAACATGTTTGAAGGATGCTTTGCAGCAGCCGCAGCACCTGTGGGTTGTTTCCTCAGCTGTCCGATGCCAACTGACTAGATGTTTCAAGAACAGCCACTGCCCTAACTTAAGGCCCATGAATCTTGCCCTTCATATGGATAGCATAAGTATAGGCAAGATATGATGCTGGGGTGGCTGGCTGGTACCTGTTGATGACTGCCCAGGCATGTCTACGTTTGGCGATAAATGCTCTGCCTGAATGGAATGACTAAAGGCGAACACGTTTTCTGATGCCTGTTTTAAAGGTTAATTGGCTAGGGTTACTGACCCAGAGATCTTTCACATTTAATAATTGCTGGCAATCCTCAAGAAACCAAATATGTGCTTGACTTGGCCCGCTGGAACTAATTTTAGACAATAACAATGCCTCTAGGGAGCCAGTCCGGGCCCCCTACAGCTTGTGACACAGGTTGATGTAGGGCCCAGCTGCCTGTTGGTAGGGAGGCCAAATTTCAACCTGATCTGGAAGGCAGATGAGAACTAAGGCTGCTGGAAAACCTGTTTGTATATCTTTATAACAAGTTTATTCAGCAAACTGTTGTCCCTTCCTCCCATAGGTTAATGAGGGAGAGATTTTGGCCCTCATAACTTCCAGTAGTAGGGAAAGACTTGGCCCCAGTAGTGATTTTGGTAATTTCATTAACATCACCTGGAGTGTTAGGGCATTTGCTTCAACTACATTCATTTGCTTAAAAAAACAACCTCTGACATCGATGTGCACCCCTAGACACTTGTAGGTGTGATCTGACACCATTTTGTTGCCATTGTAAAACCATCCACCTCCCTGGTATTTTTTGTGCCAAATGTTACAAACTTTGTTTTCTTCAGATTCACCTCTAGGTTGTTAACGGTTGTGTAGGTATGCAGTTGTTTGAGCAGCCTTTGGAGGCCTACCCTTGTATTACTGAAGAGGGCAAGGTACTTCACGTACAACAGGTTGCTCACCAATTTTTGGGAGGTGACTGTTGAAAGCATCAAGGAGCTGTGGTAGATCTGCAATAAATAGGTTAAAAAGCAAGGGGGCTAGCACGCACCCCTGCTTCACTCCCCATGATGTCCGAATTTTCCTGGATAAGTGGGCACCAGCTCCCAGTTTGATGCAGATCCAGGTATCGGAATGTAGCTGGATTATGGCCTCCAAGTGTTTTGACGGTATTCCCGAACTCTCTAGTTTAGCTCACAGCGGCCCCTTGGTACTCTGTCAAATGCTGCCTTAAAGTAGATGAAGCAGCAGTGCATCAAAGAAATTATAGCGGTTGCCTTATCCATCAGAACTGTTATTACCATTAGGTTGGTTACCGTGCCAGATTTTGCCATAAACCCTGTTTGGTTCAATGGGATAAGACCATTTTGTTCAAACCCACAGCCATAGAACCTCCACAAGCAAGCCGGTATATTTAGCTTCATTATCAAGGAGCGCTATTAGCCTATAATTATTCGGATCAGATCTAGCGCCTCCTTTATGAATCGGACAGATTATGGTATTAGATATAGGTAAGTATTAGGTTTTATTACTGTTCCCTGCCAATTACCATTTTATAAAAGTAGTAACATATAGGGAAATGTGCTTATAATTTTTTTCCATGTTTTAAAAAGTTATGGCTAACACCTAGTAAATACTGTGGACCTCATTTATGGTTTTTTTTACCGTAAGGCAGTGCAGCAGGCCTTGCTGCTGCACTGCCCTACGGCAAAAGAAAAGGGCAGGAATGTGCTGTATCTATTAGATACGGCACATTCCTGTACTTTTCCGCTGTGCTGGCACACAATTGGCTGCCATGCGCCAATGCAGGCACCTTTGCACCATGGTGCAAGGGTGCCTGTGTTGCGGGGATGATTATTTTTGTGCAGGAATGGAAACCTTCCTCCACGAAAACAATCACAAGAGGCTTTTTCCTCTTTCTATCTGTGCTGCAGAATGGAGCACTGATAGAAAGAGGAAAAACGAGGAGAAATAAAGATATTTCTCCTGGTTGTGCCACCCTCACGCCTCCCCTTGGGAGGCGTATGCTTTTGGTGCTGCCTCAGAGTTATGATTTCTCGTTAATCTGGGGCAGTGTCAAAAAGCCATTGATGTTGCTAGGAATGCCCCCAGCAACACCCATGGAACGCCCCTTTCATGCAGTTTTCTGAGTGAAAGGGGCACATATTTATAAGGCCATGAAAAGCCACGTAACATGGCTTTAAGTGGCCTTATAAATATGACAGTGGCACATTGCGTCACTGGACGTAAAAAAAGTGACGTGCCGCTGGCACAATAGTGCAGGTAGGGTCTCATAAATAAGGCCCTGTGTTTTTAAAAATTCTTTTATGTTGCGTGATATTTTGCTGGTATTTCTACGCCACTCCATCCACTTTCTAAAAAAGATTAAATATGTAAAAAATTTAAAGTACACTATATTTGTGAAATATAGTGCATTACAATGCTTGTTTAATTATTTACATTAATTTGTTTTTTCCAAGTACCACGGTACTCCCTGGGTAGTACAGCAGTACTCCATATTTTTTTATTTTTTTTATATAAACTTATAAAAAATTTCCACTACCTACTACTTATTTAATAAAGAGGTAATAGATAGGGAAAAATATAAAACCTAATACTAACCTATACCTAAGGCCATAACCCAGAACACGGGCAACGTGTACTTAAAACAACATGGTTGCCTTTAACCTTTGTAATGGCAGTTATTAGACAATCATATAATACCTTGTCATTGTCATGTACCATGGTACTTTATTTAAATTTCACAAAACTACCACAAAAACAGATATCACTAAGTTAAAATGCATTATAACTTTAAATGTACTCACCCTACTTACCTGGAGTACCCAAAAGGATCATCTGCCTGCACACTATAATCTATACTCCTGCCAAATTTCATTGAAATCCACTCAGCCACTTTTGTGCTATGTGCATTACAATGTCTATGGAAAATGCATTGGTGGGAAAACCTATGTTTGGAACACCCCTTAACTCTTTTCACCCCCTTAGAAAAAGCTTTAGACCTGGAAAGTTTATTTGAGATTTGTCAAACTTATGCAAAGTTATTAGCGGGCATAACACGTATGAAGGCCATATAGCACACACATATAGAAAACTCAGGTCGACTAAGGCTCGTCTCAGGAAAGTGGAAGAGTAAGACATTCTTCTCCTGTTATTCCCTGTCATCGCTGAGGGATAATTTGATTTATAGCGGTGTAAAAAACACTTGTCTGTTTTCAGAACGTTTTCACTGATATTTATTAGGGTAGTAGATTTTACACTGGAAAATCATTAAAACTGACCCTCAGCCAGGAGTGAGGCTTCAAATGTCAATGCTTTTTTTATTGTGGCATGTAAGTCAGTCGGTGTTCTATATCAGTGGATGAAAGATTATCAAAATCTCGCTTCACACTTCTCACATTCCAGAGGAACTGTTGGGAGCATGATACATTTATCATATGGTCCAGGAAAGACAATTTCTCCTGGAATCTCTTTACACTGAGGGGCCGATTCCGATCTCGGCCGGTAGGGCACCGAATCGGATTCGGCTTAACCGGATCCGATTCGGAGCCCTCTTTCCCCACCGATTCGTACGTGCGTCCGGCCGAGCGAGTACGATGCGAGCGCACGCGAAATCGCCGACCGACTTGTTCGCGAGTCCGAAGCGCTCCGACCGACTCGCACGGACACGACTTGCACCGCGCGATGGAGACGTTCCCCGGCCGGGCAAGTACGATGCGCGCCGTGAGCAGTCCGACCGACTTGCGCCGTCCGGCTCGAAAGAGCACTCGGAGCCGCACTTTGGGGGTCCGTGTCGGACTCCCCTGTATGCGTAGCCACGCAAGTCGCACACAGGGGGGACCCATGGGTCCCCCCTACCTGTGCATGTATGCTGCGAGTCGCTTTGAGGCGTACCCGCTGTAGAGGGCACCCTTGTTCGCCTCGCACCCATTGGGTCAATGGGAGCCCGCGTACGCATTGTACGTCCGGCTCCCATTGACTCAATGGGAGTCCGACCGACCGACTCGAGTCCGATTGCATGCTCGTTCGGTCGGACTGCCAGAGTCCGATTTGGTCGGAAATCTCTCCGGGTCCGGCTCGGTCAGAGAGATTTCCGGCCTGAATCGGAATCGGCCCCTAAATGTGAAGATGTTTTGAGAAATGCATTTTTGAAAGACATTTCGGTGTGCTGAAGAAAATCAGGATTTCTTTGGCAACTTCTCTCTTTGGGAGCTGCAGACATTTGATAGTGGCTTAGAGCATGAGGGCTCCCAACCCCACTAAGAAGCAGGAAATTCTTTTGCTTTCCGTTTTGCCCTTGGCGGTGTACCGGGGAATCAGGAAAAACTGTCACTCCACATCTTTTCACTAATCCTGAGGATCAACAATGGTACTTACCTTTAAAGGTCCCCCACTCTGACATTTACTGGTTATAATTGGAGGCTATTGCCTTTTGTGTCTTTGTCTAAAGGAACCAACTAAATAGTGTTGGTCTCCTGGTGTTTTTAAAAATCCTGTTCCCTTTGACTTTCACTTCAGCCACCCTTACCATGGAGGAAGTCTTTTTCTGGTATATTTGATTGCCCTTGTCAGAGGAATTACTATGCACCTCTTAAATTGAGGGACCACAGTGCCAACCTAATTTAAGGAGCAGAAGCCACCATTGTGACATGCAAATTGGTAAATCACATGAGTCATTGGAGCATAGAAGCACATGTTTTGTAAATACTGTCTTCCAATGCTATGGGCCTGATTACGACGTTCGACCGGCACCGTGGTGGAAGCAGGATCTCCCGAGTAGAAGTCGGTGATCCCGCTGTCCGCATTACGATGCGACCGCCTTCACGGTGGTCGCAATGTGTATATTTTGCATTGCAGCGTGTGCTGCGGGCTGCAGCACATGCCGCAATACAAATTATACACATTTAAAACATCCTTGCACCAAGTGGCAGGCACCGCATAATTTAGGGGGGCACCATAGGTGCCCCCAAGGCCCCATAGTTGAGGGCCAGGGAGGAAAGGGGCCCTGCTAGGGGCCCCCAAAGTCACTTTCCGCCTGCCTTGAAAGGGCAGACGGAAAGGGACATTCTAATCCCTACGGCGGTGCAGGCACTGCCGTCTTTGCAGAGAATAGGATTCCGACCGCCGCCCTGATGGGATCCTTGATCCTGTCGGACGCGGCGGTCTTTCCCCTGACACCCGAGCTCTGACCACCTGCATCCTAATGCGGCAGTTGGATCCAATGACTAGATGGCGGTGGGACCGCCACCGACGGAATGACGGTGGCGGTCCCACCGCCATCATAATCAGACCCTTTCTGTTTTGTCACTTAACTTAAGGAAGAACTCACTCGAAAGCTATTAGGAAATTACATAGATATTCATTGCAAGCTACTTTGTAGACCTCACGCTTTGTTTGTTGTGGAAGCCTGAAATATGAGAACTTCTGTCAGATAACAGCCTTGGAGCAATATCAGTCTCATATGGAATCATCACCAAGTGCCTTATGGAAACACCATGAGGCACTTGGTTAAAACATGAAATCATTTTTGGGGAAGTCTCTTATAACCCCTGGGATCGATAGCAGTAGTTCCAGACATTGCAGGTTTCTTTGCACACTGACTTGAATTACTTTGATGTAATGTTACCATGATTTCCTATGACATGTTTCATTCAGATAGGCTGACGTTATATCTGTTTGTGCCCCTTCTTCGTCAACACTCTTCAAAATCATTCCCTCATCTCTCAAAATAAGTTTTATCCTTTACCAAGACCCAGGGAAGCACTTCAGGATTTTCTTTCACTGTTATGACCCTATTCATGCGTCTAGAAAATTATCTTTTTTTTATTCATCGGAGATATCACTATCATTTATTTTGGGTGAGGGATCAACCCCTCATGTGATCAAGATCACCTAGAAAATCCAGATACCGGAATATTGGGCAGAAAAAAGCTGTAATTTTCTTCCAGGAAGAGATTTTTCAATGTTTTTTTCCTGAAAGTATTTTTTATTTTTTATGCGTAGAATGTTTTTATAAGAAACTACGCTTCTAAAAATGTATCACATTTTTAGTTACATACAGAGTAAAACACTTCGCATTACTGTTCTGTCTCCCAGCTGAGAAGTGGTGAGTTAGACATCTCCAAATATTTTAAAGCAGCATAACATATACCTATAATAAGAACATTCTCTGTCTTATATGATTAAACAATATGAATATGAATGAACTGTCAAGTGTTATTTGTTCTGTCAAATCTGTGTTCCTTGATACTCGCTCAATGGCTATTCTATTTTCTATTTACTTTGTAAAATTATTTTATGGATTCATTTTTTGGTACGAAAACTCCCCTCCTATGTAGTAATTCTGGATTTGATGGAAATATGGGGCCGCATTAGCAACCACTACTTTTGTTTCATTTAATGTTTTTTTAACATACACATATGACACAGTCCCATTGCTCTCTAGGGGCCAGATGTACGACCGTATTTTGCGGTCTTTGCGGTCGCCAAGGGGATTTCAGCCCCTTTGCGACCGCAAAATAGGTCATCCCAATATACTAACCCTATTTTGCGAGTCGCTAATCATTTAGCGACTCGCAAAATAGGGTTAGCAACACGCTATTAGGAAGGGGCGCGCCAAGGTCGTCCCTTCCTAATAGTGAGTCCATAACCTATGTATGAATATTTTGCGACCGAAATTGTGGTCGCAAAGCACTCGCAGTTTACCACCTTCTCAGAAGGGTGGTAAGGCACTCGCAAACGGGAAGAGGTCCCAGGGGACCCCTTCCCCTTTGGGAATGGATGCGCAAATATTTTTAATGTTTTATTTTTATTTTTTAAATGCATCCCATTTTCCTTTAAGGAAAACGGGCTGCTTAAAAAAAACTGCTTTATTGACAAAGCAGTCCCAGACATGGTGGTCTGCTGACCACAGCAGGCCGCCATCCCTGGGAGTGCCAGCCATTCCCAATGGGGTCGCAAATTGCGACAGCCTCATTAATATTCATGAGGCATGCAATTTGCGACCTCATTGGGAATCGCAAACAGTGTCTGAGACAATATTGTAGATTGAATTTTGTGCCTCGCAAAAACCAATGGTCGACATCTGGCCCTAGGTCTCTAAACAAATGTCACGTAGTTTCGAAAAAATGCATATTTTGATGTAGAAAAAAATGTACACATGACTATCTAAGGAAACCCTTAAGTGTCTGACTCTCTGAGGATGCTCAGTGGGATTGCAGGGTCTCAGGCAGTGGACCCCCCTGTCCTGAACCTTATCACGGTGGCGGCGCCAAGCTGGTAGGAATTTAGGAAACGCCTAAAATGAACTCTTCAAGCTCACCCCTACTTCTTCTACTGATCTCCTCACAGAACCTGGGGTGTGACTGAGGAACATTGAAAAAGGTCCCATCTATAGCCGATCCGACTCCAGTTTCGGCCACCTACCATAAACTCTCCTAAAAGCACGCTGGAGTCCCCCAAAAGCGTTCCGTGGTGCTATACGAAACTACTAAATAAATAAATACATACATATAACACATACATACAGCCTGTGTGTACATGAACATGTCCTCGGCATTTTACCTCTGAAAAACTATACTAGAGAACTTCAGTTCGACAAATAAAAATTAAGAATCTCTTTGGTCAGAAGTCCAGGATGAAGTGGAGAAGCATCAGATCCCTAAAATGTACGGAGTCTTTTATATGTGTGATAACTTAGCGGGAAATTACCTGTGAACAATCCCATGTCGGTGCATATGTTCGACTGCTGACATGATCTGTCTTGTGTGTTTTCTGACTTCCCTCTCATCCAGTTTCTTCTTGTCACAGATGCGGTCCATGAGATCTCCCCCTAGGCACAGTTCCATCACCATGTAGTAGGAGTTTTCAGTCTCCAACGTTTCGTATAGCTGAACAATGTTAGGGTGTTTGATCATTTGGTGTATCCGTGGCTCTCTTTTCATGTTCTTTAAAACGTAGGAGTCTTGCTTGGCTTTTTTCTTGTCAATGACTTTCATGGCTACCTGTAAAACAAAATACAAACAGGGTATTAAAGTTTGACAAAAGAGTGGGGGTCAATGGCTAAAGCTCTCGAAAACAAGTCACACTATCACTGAACAACTTAAATAATCGATTTCAAAGATTGCAGACTGCCTCAGAAGTATCCCTCATAGCTGACTAAGCTAAAGACACTCCTTAACCTGCCCTGGGACAAACCCTGATGATTACACCTGACTTTCCAATATTATTTCCCAATCACACTATCAATCTGTCATCAGGCATCATGCCAGGGCTGTCACAGGCTTTGGTGTGCCACTGGAGTAAAATTATGGTGAGGCTCTTGTAGTCCTGGAATGATCCCTCCCGTTATCCCTCTTCTGCCCTGGTTCTTGGTCCCCTGACATTTCCTCCTTAGACCTCTGCAGTGTCTAGTTTTGCACTCCTCCCTATGTGGCTTGGTGGCTTACCAGCACACGCTGCCACTACACAAAACTCAGGGGCAGATTTATAAGCCCCCTGCGCCACCAGTACGTCACTTTTTGTGACGTACTGGTGGCGTATTTCACTGTTCCATATTTACAAGGACATGAAAAGCCACCCTGCGTGACTTTGCCTCTCCTTGTAAATATGGCCCCTTTACACGCAGCACTTTGCGTGAAAGGGGCGTTCCATGGATGTTGCTGTGGGTGTTCCTACGCAACACCCATGGAACCAGACACATTTCCAGATTTACGAGGAATCGCAAATCTGGAAATGCGTGTGAATGCTACGCCTCCTCACGGGAGGCGTAGGGAGGCGCAACGAGGAGAAATGTTTTCATTTCTCCTCGTTTTTTCCTCTTTCAATGCGTGCTGCATTCTACAGCACGCATTGAAAGAGGAAAATGCCTTTAGTGATTGTTTTCATGCAGGAAGGTGCCCCTTGACGCAGGCATCCTTGGACCATGGTGCAAAGGTGCCTGCGCCGGCGCATGGCAGCTGTTTGTACGCCAGCGCAGGGGAGAGCACAGGAATACGACATATCATTGTAAATATGTCGCATTCCTGTGCTCTGAAAGTGATTCAGTGCAGCGCAGCCAAATGGCTTGCGGAATGCACTGTCACTTTATCGTAAATCTGCCCCCATGTGACCATGTTGGGACTGTGTTTTCTTTGTGGAACTGAATTGTATTTCTTAAAAGGCAGAATCAGTTGGGCTCATGTATGTATATTAGGAATGCACAGGGAACTGTTAGGTCCAAATAACATCAGATGAAAGAGTGAATACTTTGCAAACACCCATGCTATGGAGAACTAACTGGAGATGCATTCCTTTCCTTGTCCATTTGGCTTTCTTAGAGATGCCCGGCAAAGGTAGTTACTGCATCTTTGTAAAAAAATCCTAATGGCTGACACTATTCTTGTCACTATATTTGGGGCTGCAAAGAATGTGTCCCTCTTATTTCAATGGAAGAATAGGATTTGACTGTTGGCGTCATTTGAGTCATTGCTGCATAACTCCCTGACTACTGGGAATTAGACAGTGGCTAAACTTGCTGTAGGGTAAGTCATCTTTCAACTATGGTGAATGTGTTACCACAGCTCCATGGTTTTTATTTCATCAGCAGTTTCAATCGATCAATTCCATTAAAAATAAATATGCTTGGGAGCTGCGCTCCACGTTGGGCCACAAATTAACCATGGTGGAAGGCTTCAACTTTTGGAAACAGAATGCTAAATTTAGCTGAGGCCACACTGTGGAACCCATTACTACTCCCTTTTCGACAGTGTCCTTTGCTTACGTTTAGGTCAAGATTGAACGATACCCTTTAGAACCAGTCATCTGCTTAAATAGCTGTCTCCAGTGATCTAGTTTGCTGAATAGCTGCTTCAGATGGTCAATTGTATCTTTGCGCTGCTCATTATTTGTACCTAACTTGTTTTTTTATGTATGCCATTTATATGTTTATGTATTTTATCATGTGGTGTTGTTTTAATAGAATTGTGCCTTGAAGCTTTTTTTACTGGCATATGTTGCACTACATAAAAAAAACAAAAAAAACAAGCAGTGGATGAATGACAGATTGCGTGGATATTCCAAGATTGAAATGAGTGACATTCAAGGTTGCAAACAGATATCTTGAGTAGGTGCATTAACTCACTAAGGTATACAGCCGGATGTATAAACATGCAAATAAATTACATAGGAACAGGTGGACCACCAGAATGAAACAACAGCAATATAATATTCTTGTTTTACAGTGTAGCACCTTGAACCTCTTCCCACAGCAGTTGGCATACATGTGTCCTTCCACTTCAATGCGTCCTTCCTCATCATAGCTTACCTAGACACTAGGGGACATTTTTATGAAATTTGTGGTGCAGGGAAGCAGAGCAAGTGACCTTGCTGCGCTGCCCTGCATTACAGGGAAAGGGCAGGAATGCATCGTATTTATACAATATGGTGCATTCCTGTCCTTATCCCCTGTGCTGGTGCCATTGGGGCAGCCCAGCACCAACTCGAGCACCCTTGCACCATGGTGCAAGGGTGCCTGTGTTGTAGGCAAGATTGTTGTTGTGTAGGAAGGTGTACCTCCCTGCACGAAAACAATCCTGAGAGGCTTTTTCCTCTTTCTATGTGTGCTGCAGAACGCAACATTCATAGAGAAAAATGGAGGAGAAATAAAAAGATTTCTCCTCGTTATGCCTCTCCTGGGAAAGCATATCTTTTTGGCATATATACCCTGGTTTACAAGTCCTTGTAAATCTGGGAATGTGTCAAAAACCATGGGCGTTGCATGGAAACACCCACTGCAACACCCATGGAACACCTCCCTTGCTCAGAGTAAGGCAACGCGGAGTGTGCGCTGCTATCCCTTACTCCAGATTTTTTAAGCCATTCAAAGCCATGCAAAGTGGCTTTGCATGGCTTCATAAATCTGACTTAAAGGTTTGCTTAATGCATGTACCAGCTTGCATGGTGCAAGCATGACGCAAAGCTCTCATAAACATGCCCCTAGGCCTACTAAAAAGGATGCACCTCTAACCTCTCCATTTTGATCTTTTCAGATTGAGCAGTTACAAAACTCCTCAGGGCACTGGATACTCAAATTTAGAGGAGTCCTTGTAATAACCTACCTTGATATTCCTCCCATTGACATCTGAGATTTCCCACTCCACTTCCTGTGAATCCCCAGTTTGTAATGGCTGCATAGGCATAACCCCCCATGCTCTAGAGTCACCCTGAGAAGAATCCTAACTTTCAATCAAAATTTCTTGATTTTCACTTCTTGCTCTTCAATGACTACATTGGTATCTTCATCACTGGTGACTGCGTTATCTGTATGCTCTGTCTTCAATGCCATTTCATCCTCTTCACTTTTTTAATCAGTCCATGTGGCATTCATAAAACAGAAAACACCCTAGAACACTTACTATCTTTAATCACAATCATCCTGCACATGGCCACCACTGCTATGATATGGTTCAACAACTTTTTAATCTCTTTTCAAATAGCCACTCTCTTGCCAAATGTAGAGCAAAGCCTCACTTTACTTCACTGTTAATTGCCCTAAAGCAAACTTTTCATTCTGCATAAACCATTCCTCGCTGCTTGTATATACACTACATATTACGGATTTATGCAAACTTGCTCCATCCCTGCCAATAACCTAAGTAAAAGAATCATGTCCCTTCCAGATTGTGTACAGCTTCCAATAGAACTTTAGTTTTTCAAGGTGTGTTAGACCTGGCATCTTAGGTGTGCGTTCCCCTAACTTTTTGCCATCAGACCTCCTGTTTTCTCTGACCTTAGGACTCTGCGTACTTTACCACTGCTAACCTGTGCTAAAGTGGGTGTGCTCTCTTCATGAAACATGTTGGATTGGCTTATGCCCAAGTGGCATATTTAATTTACTGCCATTTTGACCTGGAAAAAATAAACACTTTGACGGTCCAAACCTTCTTTTTTAATACATATAAGTAATTCTTAGGGTAGGATCTGGACAGCCCAGAGGGCAGGGTGCAATGTATTTAAAAGGTAGGCCACTTACTTTTAAGCTTCACATGTCCTGGTAGTGAAAAAACCCCAAATTCCTTTTTCACTACGGCAAAGCCTACCTATCCCATAAGATAACATTGGAGTTACTTTATTACATTTTATAAGAGGAATTTCCAAATACAAACAGGTAATCAGTTCATGTTTGGTGTCCCTGTAATATTAATTTAAAATCCTAACTTGTGGTGAAATTGGATTTTAAATTACAATTCTGAAAATGTCACTTTTAAAAAGTTGGCATTTTTGTGCCTTAACCATTTGTTGCCTTGGTCTTGTCCCTGGGTCACATGCCTGGCTGTAGGTGACAATTGGGCTTTGTATATTCTTCCTAGACAGCAACACACAATGGGGAGCTTAGGTGGGACTGGATCGGCAATCACTGGCAGGATGGGAGGGAGGAGTTAGACCCAGCCCAAGGGCTGCCTCCCCCGGTACTTAGTCTGGAGCTAGGACCAGTAAGGCAGGGCACCTGTGCACTTCAAAGTTATGCCTTTAGAAGCTTCTCCCACACCAGTATTCTAGCAGCGGCGGGCAGGTAATAGGCTGCATTTTCGGGAGAGGCACCATATCTTTTCCTATTCTGCGCTATAAAAGCCGATGAGGCCAACCTTTTCTACTGGTGGGGTTGGATCGAGGAACTCCTAAGGACATTCCTCTAGGTGCATTGACACCAAAATGCCTCTGACTAGAGGTATCATAGGAATAATGGGTGTCGCCATCTCAGATTCCTATTTTTAAACTTTTCTGCACTTATAACACGGTCCTGAAGAAACGCCACGGGATCCACTAGGGACCCCTAAAAGGCGTGAAACATGTCGACCTAAATCTCTCACTCGCGGTCATCACTGTTTCACTTGCTGACAAACAGAACAGAAGGAAAACACTCAGCCCTCAGATAAAATATCTCTAGAGGCCTTCTTTGTCATCAGTTTTAACCTTACCACATGGACCCTTGATTAAAGGTTCTGTAGGGTACCAGTGTGGCGATTTTATCCACTCACCTTTCCTCTCTCCCACCCACACACCCGCACTCACAACTTCGGCGTTACTCCTAGAAAGAACTCCAACAAAGAGCCCTCTCACGGGGCCCGTGGGGGACTGCAGCACCACCCCCACGAGGAGCAACACCCGATGATGAAGCATGACATCCGCTTGGGTGTGTGAGGGCACTTTTTCCAAAAGGAGGAATTTCCCAAACTCCACACTACTCTGTCTCCAACCTACCCTGCGAGTAAGCTACTCACAGTCTTGCCCAGCGACCATAATTGGCTTGCTCTTCTTCTCCTTAGGAACAGTTACCTACATGTGATTATTACGTTAACCTTGGAAGTGCGGCAACTGGACCTGTTTTTCTCCTAGCTCCCCGCCCCCCCTTTTTGTGTGTTTAAAAATTTAGAAGCTTCTCCCCGCTTCAAAGGCAAAACTGGATGTAAAAACTGGACCTCAGACACCACCACTTCAGTAGGCGTCTGGACCTGTGGATTCTCTGACAGGAAGAAGGACTGCTGTACTGCTGAAAGAACTGCCACTCTGTTGAACTGCTACTCTGAAGGACTGCTGCCCTGCTGTGCTGACCTGCTGCCATCTTGCCAAGATGAGAAGGACTGGACCTGCATCTCTTGAACCCAGAACCCAGAGTGACTCCAAGGGATAGTTGACTGACCTCAGGATCCGAAACCTCAGGGATACAACAGGATTCCAGTAACCTTGCATCTGCACCTGGACTCTGCCAACTGTGAGTCTACCCTGCCAAGGGGTGCTACCCCAGTCCTGGACTCTTGTAAGTGGGCTTAAGGTGCTCTGCCAGCATCTGTGGATCCAGCAAAACTGGTGCATCTCATCTGCTGTGGGCTGTAACCTCGAGCGGAACCAACGAACCCCACTGCTGCATGGATTGGACCCTTCACAAAGACCCACATCGCATTGCAACCCATCTGAACCACCACTGCATGACGCATCCTCAGTGCAGGCCCTCGCATCTCTTGTCAACGGCAGCCTCAATGATGATGACGGACTCCGCACCGCAGTCTTGCAGCTCTTCAGAACTGATGCATCGCTCTGACTGCACGTTGCATCCCCAACATCAGATTTTGAATCACAAGCCCCATCGATGGCATCCTCGATGATGATGCAGGCCCTCGCATTGCAGCCTCGCCACATCTTGGAACCAATGCATTGCTCCGGCTGCACGACGCATCTTTGACGCAGATTCTCACAACACTCCACAAACCAGGTTTTAAGGTACTTTGTTCAGTGGGCTTAACTTGGTCCCTGTAGCCGGCCCACACTCCATCGCAGTTGGCCTGAACTTGTGACTTTGTCACAGTTCAGCACGACCAGATATCCACAGTTGTCGCTTTATGCTTTTTGGCATTATTTTCACTAAAATCTTTAAAATTGTATATCTCTTATTCTACTGGTTGGATGTTAGTCATTTGGTCTACTTTTATTTATTAAACAAAGTTATTTTTTCTAACTTGGTGTGGTACCCTTTTTGTGTGCTGTTTTCACTTTATTACTGTTTGTAGTGTTGCACAAATATTTTACACATTGGCTCTATGTTAAGCCTGACAGCTCTGTGCCAAGCTACCAGAGGGTTGAGCACAGGTTAATTCAGTGCTGGCTTTTGCCTCACCCTGACAAGGATTGTGGTCACACCCCAGTCAATCAACAACCCAATTTCTTACAAGGTGGATACAAAATTAAATGTGTCAATTTTCCTTGCCCCCATACTCTTCTAGGGACTGGTGCATTGCAATCACATGCTTTCTATTGCATGAAATTGATAAAAATCAAATAATCCAAATACACTTCCTATTTTAGATCAATTGCCAGATACGTCTTAATGTACTATTGCCTTCCTTAATCCAAGAAGTAACATATCACCATCCCTTCCTTTCCTCTTGACATAACCAGGTGATCTTCAATCACAACTTTGCCTCCTCTATGAATGTGTCAAAAGCAATGGTGTAATCTTAGATTCCTCTGTTTGTTTTGAGAATCACATCAACCCTGTCATTTCGTATGGCAGACTTTCACTTGAAAGTATAAGGCACATTAAACATCGCTATGACAATGATACCAGACTTCTTTCATGGGCACTTCTCTTACATCTGAGTAGTGCAACATCGAAAAACCCCAACCCTCCTCAAATCAAATCAATTCAAAAATACTTTATTTAGACAATCAAGTCCATTAAAGTGCAAAAGTGCCAAGCAGAGTTAAAAGTAGGATCGATACCTCATTTTTTACAGTATTATGTAGATGATTAGTCAAAAAGATCAAATTGTCAATCATACAGGTTCAATCAATGCATGAAATTTGAATATTTTAAAATACATTTCGATAAGCAGCTTATGACTTAGCAATGTGGACATTGCATATTTTTATTGCGATGTTCAGATTGAGGCTATGTGATTTAAGATAAAAATAATAAAATCTTCGAAATTAGAGCATGTAAAAGCTAGTTATTTCTTTTTGTGCTGCATTAATAATTATCTGTGATTTGAGTATAACAAGCTGTGTATCACATATTTCATAGCTATGTGAAATGTATCTTTCTCTCTAAAGAAGTTTGCAACAAGGCCACTGCTTCTTTTAAGGTTCTGGATTTTTTCTTAATAGTTTATCTTTAATGTCCAGAAATTTTATAAATTTAGAGATCGCTTGCAGCTGTGCATTATTCAATAAGGGGCTGATAGCAGATGATAATGTCCATGACCCCTTGTTAATCCACAGAGGGCAAAGAAATCTTCTGCGATCCTTAAGGAGAGTGGGGCATATTAAGAGCAGGTGTGTTATCGATTCCTGAAATAGACCACATAGTTGACATATTTTAGTCTTGGTTTTAGTTGTCCATGGAGGTAGTAAGTCTAGTGATGAAAAGCAGCCCATCTGGAAATGCAGGAATTTTATTTTATCCTGAGAATGGTTCCATGATGTATTTTTGGGGACCTTTTCTATTATAACTGATGAGCGGCATGTTCTCTTTTAGCAAATGCCCTGTGATCAGATTCAAAGGATTTGATTTATACTTTTCTGTTCAGAGCTGTTTTAGACTGTGGATGCAGTAGTTTTAAGTTCCACTGCTCCCCCGAGCCAGTTAACTCCAGAGCTTCAGAGAGGGCATGTGCCCAAACGTTTGCATGGCGTGAGCTGTTGGCGCATGATACTTTAAGCCCAATGAGATTTTTGTGTGATACTTGCTCTGCTACATGTGTGGAGTACAGGTACTTTATTATACAGGCCTTCTGCGTGATCAGTTGATCCCTTAGTGCAAATTCCATCCTAATCTGGGCTGGTAAGGGGTTATGCTGTAATTTAAATAGAGTTCTGTAGACTGCGCTCTGTGAGTTGTTCAAGAAGGCCCCCAATTTCCCCGGGAAAGCCTCTGACCAGTATGCCAATGTTGGGACTAGTTTGGCAGAGACTATTTTCAGCAATGATTCAAAGGAGAATTTTTAGTGCTTTTAAATATTGTTCGGAAGGATAATTGCAACAAAGTTAATTTTGGTTTTAATAAGTTTAAATGTAATAGGTGACATCATTTGTTGTCTAGCCAACATTCCAAGTATTTATATTTGTTTATGATGGTCAGGCAGTGGTTGTTAAGATGCCAGTAGTGTTGTTTTTTCATTTTCCGACCCAAAATAACAATGTTGGTTTTTTCGTGGTTAATTTTCATCTCATTTGCACGGCAGTGGATGTGTAAAACGTCTTGCAGTCTTTGGAGCCCTATCGGTGTTTGGCTTAACAGGACAACATCGTCCGCATATAGAAGCGAGGTATGGTTGATTACTTGATTTAATGCGGGAGTCAGATCACTCATGTACAGGTTAAAAAGAATTGATGCTAGTACGCGCCCCTGCTTGACTCTGTTCAATGCTTATTTTTTGGGAAACCGTAGTGTGTGATCCTAATTTTACTCTAGCCCACGTATTAGAGTAGAGCAGCAGAATACATTGTAATAATGGTTTTGGGATTTTCCAAGCTATAAGTTTGGACACAGTAGCTGACGATTAACCTGATCAAAAGATTTACTATAGTCTATGAAACAGCAGTACAACCACTGTGTTTTATGCGATGCTTTGATGGGGATTATGTAACAAATTCAAGTTGAAATCTCCAATTAGAAGGAAGTGAGCATTCATATAATTGAGCTTCTTCACACTCTGCTGTTTCTCCGCAGATGATGGATGTTTATAGACGTTTATTAAGAATAAATTGCAGATTGAGTGCTTATGTCGCCAGTTTTTAATTTCAACACATTGTAGGTTTTTATGGCCAGTGACATGCTCACTGGCTCTAAAATCCCAACAAGCTGAAATAAAAATGGAAATGCCCCCCGTTGCATGGCCCTTTGTGTGTGATCTCGTTGGGGGTTGAGTAAAACTCGCAGAATTCTTCTATTGATGTCTCTATCCCTCACCAGGACTCCTGAATGCATATAATATCATGCAAGGTTAGAAAGGCCATTGTCTTGGAGTCAGCTAGAAGGTTTTCAAGACCTGCAACATTCCAGGAGACTATAGACATTATTGAGGTCTTTATCTCATTTCCTGATTTGAGCTTATCGCGGGGTCTTGGTGCATGTCAGTAATGTTTTGACCTGGCCAATGTTTGAACGAGCCTGCCCCAATTCTCATGAGGTTTTTCAGCTGCTGATGTAGTTAGAGTGCACTGTCTTCCAAACGTATTAGTCATGGAGATGATTAATGGTTGTTATTTGACTAATGCCATTGATCGCAGTGGGCCAGTTGCGTTTCTTAGGAGTGACACTTGTTTGTGGTTGGATTCTCTGTCTTGGCTTCGATGGACATTTTCATGGTTGGTGAATGAAGAGCATGAGTCGGGTTTATGTTCCTTCTTCAAAAATGCTACAGGATAGCGTGCTTTTTTTGAAGAGTGATCAGGATTCCCTATTCTTCAAGTGTCTTTTGATTTTCACAAATGGTATATACTGCAGTACGGGAGGACCAGGTTATTGACGTTGCCTCTCTGTTAACTAGGATGTCCGACTGGACGAATGGAAACACTATGGTGTCTTTGGATTTCAGATGACAAAGCTTTGAATGTGCTGCTAGAAGTTTGTTGTTGTATTGCCTCGATTCAGAGTGTCACCATTACCTAGTAAGACATAGTTGGGATGCCATATTGTTTTCAGTGCCTGGTCTTCCTTTGTGGTCATGTGATATGAGGATCCTGGGTTAACAGGGGGCAGAGTTGGCGCAGTTCCATAGATCTGAGAATTGCCTGTTCCTGCATTGAAGTCAGATGAAGGAGCTTGTAAATCTTGGGAGCTATTGGGCAGAAGCTTAGCTTGGGTAACTGCAGACACTAGTGATGAATTTAATGGTTTTGTGGGGCTGAGCTGGAGTGCCCTGATGAAATTGTTTGTCATGTGATGTTGGGATGGTTCTGTTGGTTGCATACATGAATTATGTGGGCACCTCTCATTCAAATGTGTTATAGATTTTGTGTTGGGGGGCTAGCCATTTTACTTATTTTTCCTAGAGTTGCTGAAGGATATGTATAGTCGTTATTATTTGTTGTGGTTATACTTGACGGTGTCTCCTTTCGGTCTGGTTTGGAGTGAGCGAGCTGGAGGTCTCGGTTTATAATTTTTCTTTCCTGTGTTGAGATCATTTTTGGTCTTTCACTGTTGCTTTGCCAGATACATGCTGGTGAGAAGCCTGAAAATTGATGGGGCCTAACATCCCCATGATTTATTAGTGGGGGGAGGCTCGCAGTCTGTGGTTGTGCTGGCATTTATTGTTTGTGCAGTTAGGAAGAGTGGTGGATTTAAGCCGGCATGGTTTTTAGAGGCTGTATTAGTTGATAAAGTGCTGAGATTGTCTGTTCTTTGAGTGGTGCTACATACTGAAGTGTGGTACTGCTCTCTAGATTTGCCGTGTTTGAGTTATCGGTGGATTTTTGCCCTGTGGATGTTGCCTGTTTGTTGGTGCATTATTTGGTTGCCTTGTATTTATTTCTTCATGTCTGATGAGTTTGTTGTTATTGGTGTTTGTGTGTTCGATGTTTCCGGGTGCTGAATGAATCTCTGCATTAACTACCATGATATTCTTCCGAGGAATTGAGTTACTGAGAGTAGTGAGGTTTTTTGACTGGTCTGGGCACGTGTTAGAACTGATGGCGTTTGAGTAGCTGTGGATTACGAGGCCGTTGGTGGTGTTATGTTATCGAGATTATTTTTCATGGATTGTGCCTTCCTGGTCATTTTGACTTCCTGTAATAATTTGCACACTATTGAGGGTAGTGCGAGCAGTTTTTCCATAAGGATGGTGCGCATACAATCTTTGTTATTATCGCTGGAGGAGGTGGTAACAATATGCGTATGTGGCTTGTGAGCTTCTGAGACTAGGCTAATTATGGTTGCGTTAAGTCATTCAAAACGCGAGTCTATAGTTGTAATGTACTGGGCTAGCATTTCATGCAAGGAGATTTGAATGTCAAGCTTATTAGACTGATACTCCAGTGCTTTGGCGGTGGTGTCTAATGTGTTAATCAGTTGCCTCCAGGACCCCATATTTGGCAGGGGGTTGATAATATGATCTTGTGAAGACTGCTTGATTTTGGGTTTGTCGATTAATACTAAGGGGCATATTCTCAAGGACTTATCGCCGATTTATCGGGACTTTAGCGCCGCAAAAGTGGCGATAGATTTATCGCCCTATTCTCAAGCTGGTGCAAACTGCCGATAACGCCAGTTTTCCAGCGATAGCTTCTGCAAAAAACATCACCACGGATGAGAGCGACAACTAACGCCAATGATATGCAGAGTAGGCGTTCCCGTGCAAAAACACACAAAAACACCACTTCGCGTAATTCTCAACGACCAGCCAGATCTGCGATGCGATCCAAAAACAGGCGATAAGGCGCGTTAGCAGCAGGGATTTAACACCTGCCTTTTACTGGTGTTAAGCAGGATGACAACCTGCAGTATGAAAGGGAGCCCAACCCAGAGCCACATCTGAAGACCAACACATGTCATGGAGCTACTGATCATGCAGCTCGGAGACCCAAGAGGTCCACAACACCCACCGCCACCACCCCCAGGCCCCCCCCCGGACTACCACCGAGGCAGCGCAGAACAAGACAGCTGACCTTCCGAAAAGGGCATGGCCCCTCAGCCACACAATTGCAGAATGTGGGGAGAGGTGGGAACCAAGTATGTGTGAAGGAGGCAAGTCACCCATGAATAAGAATGTACACAATGTCAATTGTGGCCTTGATGTGCTGGACAGACTTTAGTATGCAGAGCACAGACATGTCCATGTGGACATATACTGCTGGTGTTTGTAGTGTTGTGGACAGTGGACGCAACCATGTTACCTCAGGCAGTGGGGAAGACCTCGGTCATGTAGCTGTGTCCCCCCCCCCGTAAGCGTAAGCGGAGTGGGCTAGTCCGGCGTACGCCAGTCCAGCGTAGGAGTGTGAATAAATAGGCCGGGGCTCTGGGCGTGGTTCACTTCCGGGATGGCCAACGCGTCTGCCTCAAGTACTGGAATACACAGTGAGGTGTTTTAGTGCTGTACAAGTATTCCTTCTTTTTCATGAGTACGACTGTTGCCAGAAGATTTGTAGATTAAGGCCTTATCCTCTATAATACATTGCCTAAACACCTAAGAGAAATCCCCTATTTCAATGCATTGAAAGGACATTTGCAAATCTGTCTCATTGATAAATCATCCAATTAATCACTTCCCATCCTCACTCTCTTTATCTCTCCTTCACTGTCTCTCTCTTTCTCACTCCTTCTCTATTTCTCTCTTCCCTCCTCTGCTCTATATTTTGCCTACCATCTTTGCCAGGCGTCTGGAGCCATTTACAATTTGTTGCACCTGCAATGAAGCCATAATAAAAATAATATATATATAATAGACACAATGCAGACAGGCAGCTGATATTCTGTGAAGTGAGAGAGTAGAAACGTAAAAAATTTTGAGAGGCCCATTTACACCTATCTGGGTCTTTTCCCTGAGCCAATGTTTATACCAAAATTGCACTGTATTCAAAAGGCTTCTCATTTTTCCTACCCTGATATGATAGAGATGCAGGGCTCATCACTAAACTATTATTTCACGCAACGCAGCACAATAAGGGAACTTGCTGTGCTACCTTGTGTGAAAGAAAGAGAGTAGCAATGCTCCATATTTATAAAGATATAGAGCATTTCTGCTCTCTCCTTGTGCTGGTGGACTGTGTTGCCTAGCGCCAATGCAGGCACCCTTGCAGCATAGTGTAAGGGTGCTTGTGTTATGGGCAGCTGCACAAAAGCAATCTAAAATGGAAATAACAAAGAAAAAAAAGGTTTTCTCCTCATTATGCCATCATCTGGGAGTCATACTGATTTGACGCAATCCCAGAGCTTTTGTAAATCTAGAATTGTGGGAAATTTACGGGTGAATGCACAGGAACATCCATGCTCCACCCGTGAAACACCTCGCAGCTCGAAATGTAACGTAACCGAACACAAGCAGCTGCTATGCTTGTTGCCCCTTGCGTGGCATAGCACATTTGAATGAAGGAATTGCACTGACTTGTTTCACCTTGCATGGCAGAAGAGCAATGCAACTCATTAATAAATCTGACCCTGGAAGTAAAACCTACCCAAAGAATTTATCATAGACAGTAGCACATATAATACTGAGTGACAAGAGAATCTATCATCAGGTAGTAGTAAAGGTAAAGGGTATGTCTGCCATTACTTTACATTACATGACAGATACATTGAATTGCATCACAGAACAGGGGATTAAAGCTCAGGATAGTACAAAGCACTGTATCGTGTCTGTGAGGCACTGCACATGTCCATTGTGATCCTTCAGGATTTTCGCTTCACTGAACTCTCATATTGACCTCTGCTTATGACTCAGACTTTTACATATCTGCATAATGTGCATGTACTTGTGTTGCAGTATTCAATAATGTCACAGCAGGTAAAGTCATAGTGGTATAGTTGATGTGGCCTGATTTATTCATCTCAGTTGGTGTTGTAACTATGAATTTGTATTTTATTTGGAGTAAGCACAAGAATGAGAACATATATGTGGCAGCTGAAACTTCTGTCTTTTTATCCGAGGACTGGGAAAATGTCTTTTGCATTCTCACCCTAAGTGCACCGGGTATGCTCAGACGTGGGTTCCGGGCTCACTGTGCCACTGGATTCAAGCTAACTTAACTGATGAGGGGTGATACACCAAAACAGGAACAAGGATGCTTGTTTCTGGACCAGGGAGGACCTGGCTTGGTAGTTCGGGCTGGACTGTTCCCATGAGGATCAGGGTCGAGACTAATTTGCATATGGTTAGGTCTAAACTGGGGGGGCACAGAAGGGTGAAGGAAAATGTTTTATGAAAGTTAATGGGTAAACCATCCAGACCCAGTGCCTTACCAGTAGGGGTAAGTTTGATTTGTACTTTCTTGGGCTTGAAATCCTAGGAGTGCTGGCTTACTTATTATGGAATTGTATTCATATTTGACCCGTTTGAGGATATGTAGGAAAAACAGATCTTTAGAACGTCTGTGGAGAATTTCTTTTGCCTTGATTTCTTTTTTTTGTTTGTCTAATTGTACTGTAATCACTTTGTTTCTCTTGGCCATACAACTAATGCAGTGACCTCTAAACGTGCATTTCAGTGCTGCCTAAAGGGTGACTGGGGAAGAGAAAAAGGTAGCGTTTTCTTGGATAAACATGGCCAATTTAGTAGTTAGTTCTCAAACTGCTGATTCAGATTCCAACAATCCTGCATTCATATGCCACAAAGTTTTCTTAAGAGGGTCATTAGTGATAGTGACATTGGAACAAGAGCATGATCAGAGACCAAAATGGGGTCAATTGTGGAGTCAATGGTATTTTGGAGAAGGGAGGCATCAACTAACACATAATCTATCCTTGAGTAACTTTTATGTAGTGTAGAAAAGAAAGTAAAGTCTTTGGTCGTAGGATGATGAAGTCTCCAGACGTCAGCTAAACAAAACGTGGTGCAAAGATCATGCATGGCTTTGTGTGCTTTGGGAATTCTATTTTTAAAAACAGATTGTCTATCTAGGATTGTATCGATTGGAGGGTTGAAGTCACTACCCAAGATGATAAAAGCCTTTAGAGGTAGATTTGCTAATTTGGTTGCCAGATGATACCAAAACAGTGGATTGTCTATATTGTGGGCATAGATATTTACAGTATATAATTCAGTGTCATTGCGCTATTGGTGGGTAATCGACCATCTACCTTCATTGCCTTGCTCAACAGCAATGTTTGAAAGACCTGAGTTTTTCAAGATTTAGGTGATCACACTATTTTATTTTTATATTGCTGCGGAGCAAGACAAATCGGATATCCCACTGTATTGTATGCATAATACTTCTCTGTATCTAATTTCAGTTTCTTGAAGGAATATTAGGTCACCTTTAAGTCTATTGCTATAATCAACTATCTTTTTACATTTTACTGGGTTGTTAAGCACCTTAGTGTTAGGTGATATCACTTACAAAGGAGGTATGATATAATATCCGTACAATTGGTGATGGAACTGATGGTATGAGAGATTGTACGGCAGGTTGAAAAAAGAGGTAATGATGTAAAGTCATAAGGAAGCACATGGTTGAACTGGAAAGACACAGGGGGGTAACTAAATAAGAGCAGAAAAATAAAACATCAATAGAGGTGAAGGAAACAACTTGAAGAGATCTCCCAACAGAAGGAGAAAAGTCTCAAGAGACTGAGGGGCAGATTTACAAGCCCCTTGCGACACTTTTGCGCCGCCTTTGCGTCACTTTTGTGACGCACCGGCGGCGTAAACAATGCCCCACATTGTGACACATTTACAACGTGACGCATCTAGGGAGATGCGTCACGTTGTAAATCCCTGTGCCACATTATACCTGCGCCAGGTATAATGTATGAAGGGCGGGCGTTCCGACGCAAGAAAGCCTCATAAAAGTGATGCAGTGAAATCTACAAGATTTCACTGCGCCACTTCTACGACGCCCCTGCGTCAAAACCTTACCCCTGCTTGAAGCAGACATAAGGAGTGACGCAGCACAATAGGTATAGGCCTTCCTGAGCATTACTAGACTTGCGTCATGCTTGCGACACAACTCCAGCAATGCGTGACCTTTGCGCCAACAGATGCGTGACGCATCTGTCAATCCTTGCGCCATAGTGCGCCGCATTGTAAATGCGGTACATCCATGGTGGCACAAGGGTTCGTTTTGCACGTCGCAAGGAAACTGACTCATCTCTACTATAACGCAGAGATGCGTCAGTTTCTTGTAAATATGCACACAAGTTCTTACACCAAACTATGAGGGTAAAGGCACAATGGACAAGCCCCACTGCATCTCTAAGGCAGTAATGTAATCAGAACCTAAACAAAATTGATAAACATCGGCATATCCATCAGTCATGGAACCAGAGGGACAAAAGGAGGCTCAGTAGACCAGTGACAGCAGAACAAAAGCAAATGGCACCCTGATTATCAAAGGGACCTGCATAATGACCAGGCAGGTAACAGAGATATTAGTGAATAATTGAAACAAAGCTTAACATAGATTCATATGCGATGGCAGTATATAAAAAAGCTTGTCATGATAACCGCATTGTGTTACTTCCCAAAATCTGTTACCTGAAGCCTGCAATCACTTGATACATTGACAATAAGAAAACAAACAAACCATATGAATCAAAAAGGCATATAGGAGAATAGATCAACAGTGGAGTGAACTTGTATGAAAATCTAGACAATGTTCAAGTAGGAGGAAATTAAGAGGACCCAGTTCATCATTATCTATAGGAGTTTCAAAAGTGTTATTTAAGAAAGATTCCGGAACTGGCGGTTTTGAGAATATCAAAGTTTCACCTTTAAAAATTATTTTACATTTAGATGGACCAACGAAAGAGTGCTGGATTGATCTCTTTATAAGACTTTTTCTGAAGGATACAAAGCTTTTGCTTCTGATAACAATGTCACTAGCAAAGTCTTCTGTGATAGATGTCCTAGCCCCTTGCCACGTAGAGATTTAAATTTCCTCAAATGAGTTAGGATACTTTCCGAGTGTTGATGCTTAAAGATGATTGGCATCAACTTATGGAGTCAACCCAGTTATCCTAAGAACCAGGGTAAATATATGGATCAAATTTCAATGGTTCACTTCGAACTAAGTAAACCATAGTCATTTCATCTATATAATGATCACTGGTGGCATTGAGGTGGAGTTTTTGAACTTGACTGTGGAATTCTGGTGAGCTAGCTCTAGTTCAAAGGCTTTGGTGAAGTTGATTTTTAGAGTGGGTGGAATCCATTTTTCCAGAAAAGTTATCATCAATGAAGCAGTGTTTTCAACAGCTTCTGGTAGACCAAATATCCTAACATTGCTCCTCCTGTTTCGGTATTCCAAGTTTGTGATGTTGCGTTTGAGAAAGACTAATGATGTCTCCATCTTCAAAAGTTGTTTGGATTGATTATTAGTACGATCCTTGAAAGTGCTTATTCTTCCCTGCGTGTTAGTAATTCTGCAATAAAACGCATCATAACTTCAAAACCTATTAAAAAAGGCTACCCACAAAGATGCTGTCGATACTGGAAGAGTGCCGTAGAAAAGGTTGGGCAGTGTTGTAACATGTATTAAAGTGGGATATTCAATCCCAAACCATTGCTGCATAGATTAGACCACTGGTTTCCAAAGAGACGCTTCAGAGGTGTGGATTGCACATATTGAATTGGGGCTGATGAGTGGTGGGTCCGATGGGCAGTAGCATGCGAGCAAGGAGCCAGTGAGTGGGCCCGCGACAAGTCTCACCCCATGCAGTGTGACAGTAGTGTAACCCCATACCTGTCGTAATCGGAGAAGAGTTGCAGTAAAGGTGAGCTCTAGCAACGTCCGATCCACTCCTTGAAAGAGTGGTGTAACATCAGAGACAATGATGAAGCGATGCTGTGGTTAGTGCAGAAATGATGGCACCACAATCTTGCATGTTCATCTGTTCAGCGGCTGCAAATCCTTTCTATTGCCTGATAGTGTTGTCAACGTTATTAGGTATAAGGCATCTTCTGGCTAGCTTCCACCAACGATTTCGGCTGTAAGAGGGCGAAGATGGTGAAAATTGGCATTATTTACTGCCAGTAAGAGCAGCAGGGTTGCCAGAGCTCAGTCGAGTGCCACCATCTTGAGCGGAGCCCAAGCCACACCAGACCCTCTTCATTTTTGCCCCTGGTCATTCTTCCAAGCTTCATGCTACCAATCTGCAATCCGTGGTATGGACCAGGTTTTGTTTCATTAGCTTTGCACCCAGTAGAGATTTATAATTTACGTCTTTTGTTTATTGTTCCACTGTCTTTCACCGCGGGTAAGTTAGGCATGTTCTTTGTTCTCCATGTCACTGTTTCTCAGCCTTGCTCCTCTGGCCATTTATTTTCATTCATTACCAGGTGACTAATGTATTGCACTGATGTACTGCTGTTTGAAAACAATTAAATCTTTACAAACTCAAAAAAAGAAAGTATATGGTGAACCGTTTACAAACCAGTAAAGTTTGAAGTGCAAGGCCCCATGTTGGACAAGGTAAAGGCTGAGTGCACCTGATATGAGTTGCAGAGGTATGTTTCAAAGTTTGGTTGTGGCTTAAAGCCAAAGTCTGTTGCAAAACATCTGTGAGAAAAGCCAAAGTTTCTGTTGACAATACATTATCCCCCTGAGGATGTCTGGGTGCATGCCGATGTTAAATAGTCGTAATGCAGCGCTATAGACAAATTCCATGTAACAAGGATATTTATAAGGTGTGGATGTTTATTTCCAGAACTTTTTGAGGCATTGAAGATTGTTGAATAATGTAGAATTTAGGGTTGATCTATGTGCAGGTGGTTTAACTCACAAAAGAGTTGTAAGCATGGTTCTAAGGTTATGTTTCATTGTGCTCATCTTAGGAAAGTGTGTAGTGTATTTTAGTAAACAATGGAAGGTTGTCCTTAGGGACTGGCAGAAGATATATCATCAGTTGTAATTGCATACCTGTCAACCTTTTGACTGAAATTTGGAGTCATGTGAATTCTTTAAGAGGATGATCTCATTAAAGTGAATAATGTACAAACTCTTTATTGGTGGGTAATCAAGATTTAAAAAGGGAGTTATGTGAATACCAGTAAAAAAGAGCAAAATCCACCAAATGTGGGTGACTCAACAGATATTCTATGTGTTCACAAATGGTCAAAAGTTATGTCCATTATCATGTTATGGGCGATACAAAATTCCCACAGGTGTAGGGTATTGAGTTACTTCAAGTCCACAAACCATATAGGAAGATGTCAAAATAACTTGATAATGTCATCAGTCATGTCATCAACTATGTTATTTGAGACATCATCAGTGATGTCATCAATTCTGTAATTTAACATGTCATGAGTTGTGTAACATATAAGGTCTTAAGCAGTGCATGTTCATTAAACTATCACTGGTGAATAATGTCACTATAACGTTACTTTAACCTTTGGAATTTACAGTGAACTTCTTCAGTTTTTTAAATGTAAAGGAAAATCTTTTTATCTTATCTAACTTTAATTTCACTTTATCATTTGTTTTTTTACTGTATATATACATATATATGTATATATGTTAGACCTGGTACCATTGGCGTGGGTCTCCCCTGCATTTTGTTGCCTTTGCCTCCTGTGTTTTTGCTGTATGTTGGACTCCGTTTTGCTGGTCTAGATGCTTTGGGCACTTTGCCACTGCTGTTCAGTGTCAAAGTGCAAGTGCTCCCTTTGTAAATTGTTGTTATGGATTAGTGATTCCATGATTGGCATATTTGATTTACTTGTCAGACCCTAGTATAGTGCACTGCGTGTGCCCAGGGCCTGTAAATCAAATGCTGCTAGTGGGCTGCAGCACTGATTGTGCCACCCACAGAAGCAGCCTGTAAAATGTAACTCTGGCCTGCCAATGCAGAGCCTGTGTGCTGTCTGGGACTGCCATGTTGACTTGGCAAGTGCACACACTTGCCAGTCTCTAAACCTTCCCTTTTCTACATATTAGTCACCCCTAACGTAGGCCCAAGGTACCCCTGTGGGCAGGGTGCATTGTATGTGAAAGGTAGGACATGCCCTAATGTGTGTGGCATTTCCTGATAGTGAAATACTGCCAATTTCGTTTTTCACTATTGCAAGGCTACCTGTCCCCATAGGACAGAAAGGGGAGTTTGTTTATAACATCTTATAAACATAACTGGCCCTGGGAACAAGGTAGAAAAATCAAGTTTAGTATGCCTGAACTCAGAATGTTAAAATGCATCTTTTAGTGAGGGCGATTTTTACATTCTGTGTTTGAAAATACCACTTTTAGAAAGTAGGAATTTTCTTGCCTAACCATCCAGTGTGCCTCTGCTAGGTTTGTGTATTGCATGTCTGGCTTTGGAGTGTCAGGGGCTGGGGAGAAACAGTGGCTCCAGAGAGCCTGATGAGTCAGGGCTGGGCTGAATAGGTCTGGTCTGCATTTGGAGTGGTGGGAGGAGTAGCACCTGCACCTGAATAGGGCTGTGCCTGCCTTCCACAATGACGGCTCAGCCCCCCTGTGGTGTGTCTGGAGCCAGGGCTCACACTGACAATGGAGATTGTTGTGTACTTGCAAAGTGCCCCACAGAACTGGTTTTGGCTGGGTACAGACACACTCTGCCTTCAGAGAAAAAAGGATTTTTGGGTATTAAAAGAGGGGCCCAGACCCCAGACTTTTTGATCACTTCTGGGAATCAAGAGGAACCTTTGCCAAGGAGAAGAGCCGGAGAGGCTGAGGAGGAATACTGGCCCTGTGCCGTTTGCTGTCTGGGGTTGGCCTGCAGTGGATGCTTGCTGCCAAGGAAAGGAGAAAAAGGACTTTGCTGTTTGCTTTGTCACCTGCTTGCAAGAAGATCTCCAAGGGCTTGAAATTGAGCTTGCCTCCTGTTCTGAAGTCTCAGGGACACAAAGACTTCACCACCAGCTCCCCTGAATTTCCTTGCTGGGAACTCTAACCTGCAAAGAGGTGCCTGCTGCTGTTTAGGCCCTCTAGAGACTGTTTGTCGCTGGGAGCTGGAAAATCAACGCAGCATCGAAGAAGCGTGTTGCATCCATACCTGTTTCCGACGTATCGCCGAAGAAACTGTCGCAGCGCCTGCTGCGGCTCGAGAAATCGCTGCACAACGCATCGGGTGCAATGATCTCCGAAGTCCGAGGTCACCGCACCGATGCCGACGTAAGCCTGCTGTGCGGCTGCACGAAACCACGCATCGTACCGGATCGACGCATCGCATCGAGGCGCCAAGACTGTTGCATCGTTGTGGGACGTGGTAAGAAACCGATACATCACCTCCCCACGCAGTAAGAAACCGACGCATCACCTCCTCTCCGAAAAGGAACCGACGCTTCACCTCCCCTGCGCTGCAGTAAGGAACCGACGCATCACCTCCCCCGAAGCAAGGAACCGACGCATCACCTTCTCTGTGTGTAAGGAACCAACACATCACCTTCCCTGCGGCCATTTTGTTTGTTTTGCGTGACGCATCCAAGGTACTTTGAAAGAAAAGTGTTGTATTTACAACTTGCATTGAACTGAACTATTTCTACCATTTGAAAGCCTTATTTTTAATACTGTATTGTGGATTTTTGTTGTTTGGTCTTGTTTTGGTTTAGATAAAGATTATATATTTTTCTAAACTGGTGTGGTGTTCATTTGTAGTGTTTTCACTGTATTACTGTATGTGTTCACAAATGCTTTATACCCTGCCTCTGAGATAAGCCTGTCTGCTCATGCCAAGCTAACAAGGGGGTGAGCAGGGGCTATTTTAGGAGTGTATCCCCCTTACCCTGACTAGAAGCAAGGGTCCCTATTTGGACAAAGGTACCTACCTCTGCCAACTAGAGACCCCCATTTTTAACAAAATCTGCTGAATGTAATTACAACAAATTTGTGAGGAACCTAGATCTTCGTACGCTATTTGCGATTTGGTATAAATCCATTCAGTACTTTTTGAGAAATTAAGGTTTAAAAATATTTGTACATTTAGAAGGTTAGGTCCACGAGAGGCTTGCAAGAGTCTTGCGGAGTGTCAATTTAAAAAGGTAGCATTCTGGTTGGCTGAGGGAGCTTTTTTTTCCCTTGGACCATCTCGCTCCCGCGGGAGTCAGGCTCCCATGGTAGTGAGTGCTCTGATTGGCTGCCAGCAACATGAGAAAAATGTTGCTAGCAGCCATTACAGGACTCGGGGACTTAGTCCCCTGTACCAAAGTTAGAGAAAAAAAAAATAACATAGGGGTGCAAGGTAGGGATACTCTGCCCCTAGGCCCCATGGCCAGAGGGATCCCCCTAGGGCCAAAATACAAAACAAAGCAGCCATGTTTGCAGTGATCCCGCAAGACTCCCGCAGGATCGCAGCAAAAATAAATGATGGCTCACGGCTGCATTCTTCAATTAAGGGGAGGAGGGGGCAGCCCCTGTCTCTGAGCTATTATAGGCCCCAGAGAGCCCACCCCCAGCGCTGAAATGTTCAAAAAAGGGACCTTGTGGCCTCCTTTCCCCAAGACTTCAAAGGCCCTGGGGACCCGATGCCCAGGGCTGATTATTATAATTAAGGACAGGGGACTGTGCAGCCCACTCCCTGAGACTTAATGGCTTTAAGCAAAAATGTTTTCATGTTGCTGGCAGCTAGTCAGAGCACTCACTCCCGTAGGAGTCTGACTCCTGTGGGTGTGAGATGGCTCAAGGTTAAAAAAGCTCCTTGGGCCAATCAGTATGCTCTAATTTTAAATTGCCGCTCCCGCAAGACTCTCGAGAGACTCTTGTGGACCCAACCTTCCAGATATACAATTAATTTTGAACCTTACTTTCTCAAAAACTACTGAACGGATTTACACCAAATCACAAAAATCGCAATCTGCGGAGCAAGATCTAGCTTACTGCCAAATTTGGTGTAATCCTGTTTTTGCTGTTGCCCTGCCTAAAGAAGTCTATGGAAGGTGCACGGGGATTTTGCATTTTGGGGCCCCCCTTTTTTCTTGACCTCCGCTTGACAGATCACCCCGAAACTTTCCATACATAAACTAAGCAAAAAAGAGCACCTTTTTGGTAAGTTCCGTGGAGATTTGTCAAACGGCTAACGGTTCTCAATTCCAACACTGGAAATGCTGACCTAACTATATCTTCTCAAAGCCAACCACCACTGGGTATATTTAATCGTACGCTGCAGCTATTTGATGAAATAGCACAAAAACTAATGTTTAATAACCAAAATTCATAAGTTATAATTCACTGAGTGTCCCAGTGTTTTTTTTCAAAAACATTAATTTTGTGTTGTTTGAGCACTTAACTATAATGTCACCTTAACCTTTCTTTTTTTCAATGATTTTCTTGTATTTTTTTTGTAACCTAAGCTAAAGTCTTATTACCATACCTAACAATAATCTCACTTTAATGTTTGTTTTTTTCAGTGAATATCTGAGATTTTTTTAACATAAGGTAAGATCTTATTACCATACCTAACTATAACTTCACTTTATCTTTTGTTTTTTTTATTTACTTTCTTGTTTTTTTGCTCATATTCACCCAACTCACCTGTGAGCAAAGATTTTGGTAGGGTGTAGAGGTGGGTTACCATCACCCAACTCCAACAGGTGCCAACACCCACTGTGCATGGCCTTTTTCCGTGCATGGTGTGGTGCTGGACACAGGCCCAGGACCCAACCCCCTGGGGGCACCCAATCCCCTGCCATGCATAGCAGTGGTTTGGCCACAAGCCTGGCCTAGGGCCAAGCCCTATGCCAGCCTCTTGTAGGAAGTCACATCCACCCATGGTGGAAGGCCTTCAGCGGTGTGCAGCAGGGAGCTCACCCCCTATTGACAGCCAACCTGCAGTTGTGCACGCCCTTCTGCCAAACGCAGTGTGGGGTTGGCCGCAGGCCCTGGTCTGAGGGTAGTCCCTGCATACAATCCCCTGGAGACAGACCCTGCCGCCAAACCTCACCAACCAGGGACATTTGGGGACCCGCTGTATTACCACAGTACCCGCTATACCATTTTTCCCCATTTTAAGTGATAAATAATTCACATTTTCCTTCTCCTTCACTGTGTTTAATTCCTTCAGCAGGTCCTCAATCCTATCTATCTTCAATTCTATTTTGCCTATTTTACAAGGGTTCACATTAGGTTAAGGTAACATCCCTCAACATGCTTTCACCACTCTTCTAGCAGATCTGAATTCACATCATTATATGTGGCAATTAACATTATTCTTTGCCCCCTATGTATCCTTGCATTTTCAATTAAGTCATATTCCACCATTTCTTTGTTTTCTAGCTCTTTCTAATTTCTCTTATTATTTGAGTCTCTATCTAGCTATCTTTCTCTCTATGGTCAAGTGAATATGTGTATGTATGTGTGTGTGTTTTTATGTATGAAAAGCAAGCATTTTGACTAGAAAACATTACAATTGGAAGATAATGAAATTTCATTTTCGAGGGTCGAGATCAGCACAAACTTTTCAATTTGTAAGTCCAGTATATTGTTCAACATCTAGTTACAGTATCAACTTCTGTCCAAGAGCTAGAGAATGTATCAGTTTCACAGGGCAACGGGCTGAACACAGGCAGATCCAATGACGTGTTGACAGGGTGTGAAGGGATATGCATGTGCTAATTAGATCATTCAGTGACCTAACGCATACGTTTATAGCCTATGACCAGGGATCCTATCCAAAACACAAACACACACACACTCTCTAACATTATCAGATAGACACCCGTGCATGCCAGTGTGTCTCTGCACACAGATCCAAAATACTGGCTGTAACTGATGGTAGGCTGTACGTAGCTGCACAGTAAGGGACTGATTTACAAAAGCAGCTACAAGTAAGGGAAGTAGTAGGACACAAGTACTCTTGTACACACTTTTACATGCCTTTGTGAATTAGCCCCAAAACTTCTAATTCTCCATTAATAAAAGTGCTAGGAGGAGACAGTCATTTCTATTATTACTAATTATGTATGAATATTCCCTGAATACTGCCATTTTAGTCCAATTTTTGGTGATTTGGGGCCAATTCTTAAGGTATATGAGTACCTAGAGGAGTACTACAGGAGTACTGATTTACATGCTGCAACATACCTTTGTGAGTAGGCCCCACAATGTGGTCTCATACGCTCACTTCGTGACACATGATGTAAATAAATTACATGTCTGAGAAATTGGGTTATTTGTTGAGGGAGGTGGAAGCCCCACTCAGGCAACAACCACAATGCTTGTCGGGATGAACCATTAAATTAACCTGTGCTTAACCATCTGGTAGCTGGGCAGAAAGCAGTCAGGCTTAGCTTACCAGTAATGTGTAAAGTATTTAAGCAGCGCACAAACAGTAATAAAGTGAAAACAAAATGCAAGAAAAATCCCAAACCAATTTAGGAACATAGTGTAAATTTTAATAAATAAAATGATACCAGAATGAAGAACTGGAGATAGTCAATTCTAAAGATTTTAGTGAAAATAGCATCTAAAGGCACAAAGTGCCACTCTGGTTGTGCTAAACCGGGGGAAAGTCACAAGTTCACGCCCACCGCGATGAAGCGTGGGTCGGCTACAGGGACGAGGTTAGTCCTGCTGTACAGTCACCTTCTCAAGTTCAGAGCAAAGAGTTCCATTTGCATTGGAAGGGGCAGCAAGGGGGAGGCCGAGTGTTGTAAACAGTCATTGCTGTAGCTCACAGACCAGGTTGGGCGTCATCCATGGTTGTTGCTGTAGCGGGAAGAGCCGATCAAGCATTGTGGACGGTCATTGCTGTTGGCATTTACGGCTGGCTGTTGGTGCTGTAGCGTAAAGTGCAGGTCTCGTGTTGTTGGTAGCCATGGACCAGGCACCTCTTGGGGATCAGGGCTCACTCTAGCAGAGGCTAGCAGCAGGGCACAGGCAGGCCCAGTTGCAGCTCCCGGCAGGTCCAGTTGCAGCAGGTCAGCTGGCCAGGTGCAAGGAGGCCTCTGAAGCTTGTTGTGTTCCTGTAGCTCAAACAAAAAGTCAGTCAACTGACCCTTGGAGTCACTCCTGGTAGCCTGGGGGTGAAGACAAGCAGGATCAATCTTCTTACTTAGTCAGCAATGCAGTCCTTTATGCAGCAGGGCAGTCCTATTGCAGCAGGACAGTTCTTCATCTGAAACTTTCACAGGCCCAGGAGTGTTCTGATGAGAGGCTCTGAAGGGCCAGTATTTATACCTGGTGCCAGCCTTTGTTTGGAGGAACTCCCTGTCCTACCCCCAACACTGGTTTTAAAATGTTATTCCCCTTTTTCCAGTCAAGGCTCCACACTGTCTGGGGTGACAAAAGGAAGGGAAGGCTGGTGCTAGGTTCCTTTGTGGGTGTGGTAGGCAAAGCGCTTTGAAGTGTGAGGGTGGGTACAGGTCCTCCCCAGTCATCCTGTCAGGGTGGCCCATCCTGTCCACACCTAAGCCCCCTTTGTGTCACTGTCTGGAAATAATACACAAACCCCTATAGTAGACCATTCCTAGTCATGTAACCCAGGACACCAGCAGAAGACACAGTTGGTTGGGACAAGAAAATGCTAACTTTCTAAAAGTTTTCAGTAAAGCAGGGGTGGGCCCGATACCACACAGCTAGATTGGGCCAGTAAATTACAGAAAAAATGAAATATCTAGCTGACCATTTATTGTGCTGCCAACTATTTAACAGACTAAGACCAAAATCACGAATAGATGGTCTACATCATTTAATTATTCTTTTTCTGAAAAATTCTTATGCATTTTGGAACTCCACGGGATAGGGATGGACAACACTTCACAATTCGATACAAAAGGGGATGATGGACGGAACGCTTGAGCCAATCAAACACTCACCCCCAGTCAACTGATCTGGGTTTAATCCATCATCATTCTTTAGCTCACTCCACCACCCCAGTTCAGACATGGCCATATGCAAATCAGTCTGACCCTGTGCCTCATGGGAACAGTCCAGCCCGAACCGCCAAGCCATGTCTTCCCTGGACCGGAAACAAGCATCCTAGGACCGGTTTCTGGCATTCCAGCCGTCATCAGCCAGGCTTGCTTGAATCCAGTGGCAAAGTGAGCAAGGGACCCACGTCTGGGCATACCCCCGCCAACTTAGGGCAAACAAAGCGATACAAAAGGGGATGATGGACGGAACGCTTGAGCCAATCAAACACTCACCCCCAGTCAACTGATCTGGGTTTAATCCATCATCATTCTTTAGCTCACTCCACCACCCCAGTTCAGACATGGCCATATGCAAATCAGTCTGACCCTGTGCCTCATGGGAACAGTCCAGCCCGAACCGCCAAGCCATGTCTTCCCTGGACCGGAAACAAGCATCCTAGGACCGGTTTCTGGCATTCCAGCCGTCATCAGCCAGGCTTGCTTGAATCCAGTGGCAAAGTGAGCAAGGGACCCACGTCTGGGCATACCCCCGCCAACTTGGGCATCCCCTTTTGTATCGCAACACTTCACAATTTACATAATGTGAAAATCAGGCTCAAAAAAGGTTAAAACAACAAGTGCAATTATTAAGCCTGGGCGTAGTTCGCGAAGTAGCGCTACGCGAAGCTACGCAAAGTGCAGTTCGCACTACGCGAGCTACGCGTAGCACTACGCGAACTGCGTAGTGCACTGTTCGCAATGATTGCACAGTGCCGGATGCTTGTCCGCACTGTGCAATCATTAAAAACGGCATCTTGCACAGTGCGAGATGTGCTTTACTGCCGCTCGAGTAGATTTTTACCGAGCGGCAGCTTTCAACGCGGACTGGTAGTTTCTCATCGCGAGCGGTCGCGAGCATACGCGACCACTCGCAATGAGAAACCTGACCTCCCGCGTTGAAAATCTCGCCGGGAGGTTTATTTTCCACGCTTGCGATCGGCAACTTGATGTTGCTGATCGCGAACGCAGGAAAAGTCTCGCGGGATGTCATTTTGCTTGCTCGGGGTCGCCAACTTGACGTTGAGGACCGCGAGCAAGCAAAAATGACCGCTGCACTACGCTACGCTACGTGTGTTTGCACTGTGCTACGTGCAATTCGCGTTGTGCGAAGTAGCGCAAACTTCGCAAACTACGCGAACGTAGCGTAGTGCTTTGCCCAGGGTTAGCAATTATAACACAATCAATATGTGATTTCACAAGGTGACATTTCACAAGTAACAAATAAAGTGAAAACATCAAGACTGAAACACAAACAAATCAATTCAAGCTGCTACCAGTCAAACAAAGAGCAATAATGAGTTAACCCGTATAACCATCAAAACTATTTAAATGGAACACACTCTGGATACCATCCAACGGGGGTATTTACATTTCATGCAAAAGAGAATATATGTTTTGAATAAAGTTTTTCCCTCAATTGCTATACAATTTATAATTTATAACACTGACTGATCCCCTGTTGGTCAAAATTGTGCCAACTTTCTAAAAGTGGCATTTTCAAAATTATAACTTTAACTCTGACCACCATTAAATAGGATTTTACTTTGCAGTTCATTTGAGTATAAACAGCATATCCCTGTCAGCTCCCCATCTAAGATTAGCACTTATTAAATGTAATAAGGTAACAGTGTTAGACAATAGGAGAGATTGTTTCAACAATGAAAAAGGACTTTAGGATTTTTTTATGCTAGGGCATGTACAACTTAAGCACCCATGTCCTACTTTTTAAATACAATACACCCTGTCCTATGAACCTTTGAGGCCTGCCTTAGGGTTGACTCATAAGTATTAACCCGTTCTGTGCATTGGATGGCCGGGAGCAGTCCGACACCACAGTGCTCATGTGCATAGGATGGCTCCCAGACGTCCTCGCACATGCACCGGAAATCCCACTGGTGCGGGCAGCAGAGGAATTTCCTTTCAATTAAAACACCCTCCGGAGCTGGGGAAGAGATTACCCAGTTCCTGAGGGTGTTCTGATTGTTTCTCTGAAATGACGATCTGCACACGTCACGCTGATGTCATTTTGCCTCAGGAGGGTGATCCCCAAACAGGGATCCACCCACTAGGCACCAGGGAGGGGGGAGCGGCCCCTTGGGCAAGGGCTTTTGCTCCGCAACATTTTTGAGCCAGATCAGTCTTTCTGCCCCCCCCTGGGAGGCAGATGGGGGCAATAGCCCCCGATCTCCCCCTCCCTCGGGAGCAGAAATCGCACTAGGCACCAGCCATTTTATTTTATGTATATAAGGGTGGGGGCTGCCCAAAATGGGCATGCCAATGCCTTCACCCCCCCCAAAAAAAATCCACAGTCTTTATGCCCCCCCTGGGAGGCAGATGGGGCAACAGCCTCTGAAAGCACACTAGGCACCAGGGATTTTTTTTATGTCTATAGGGGTGGTGGCTGCCCAAAATGGGCATGCCAATGCCCCCACCCTGTCCCAAAATGTCCTCAGTCTTTCTGCCACCCCCAGTAGGCAGATGGGGGCAATAGCCCCTGATCTGCCCAAAACTTCCACAGTCCTTCTGACCCCCCTGGGAGGCAGATGGGGGCAATAGTCCCTGATCTGCCTCCCGGGGGTATCAGAAAGCACACTAGGCACCAGGGAATTTGTTTTATGTATATAGGGGTAGGGGTTAACCAAAAAGGGCATGCCAATGTCCCACCCCAAAAAATTCCACAGTCTTTCTGTCCCCCCAAGGAGGAAGATGGAAGCAATAGCCCCTGATTTGTCCCTCGGGTGGGAAGAATGCTCACTAGGGACCAGGGATTGTTTTTTTTACATGTAGGGGTGAGGGCTGCCCAAAATAGGCATGCAAATGCCCCCTCCCCCAAAAAATGTAACACCGTCTTTCTGCCCCCCATGGGAGTCAGTTGGGGGCAATTTTCCTTATCTGGGACGCCCACTAGGCACCAGAGACTTTGCTTTTTTTATACGTAGGAGTGGGGGCTGCCCAGAATGGGCATGCCAATGCTCCAACCTGCCCAAAAAATTGCCACAGTCTTTCTGTCCCCCCAGGAGGTTGATGGGGGCAATAGCACCTTGGCAGAAAGCCCACTAGGCACCAGGGATTATGTTTTTTTGTCATACGTAGGGGTGGGGGCTGCCCAGAATGGGCATGCTAATGCCCCCACACCCCTAAAATATTAACCACAGTCTTTTTTCCTACCTTGGTAGGCAGATGGGGCAATAGTCCCTGATCTGCCCCCCTGGGGGGCAGAAAGCCAACTAGGCACCAGTCATTGTGTTGTTTTTTTTTATACATAGGGGGGGCTACCGAGAATGGGCATGCTAATGCCCCCACCCTCAAAAAAGTCTTTCCGCCCCCCCTGGAAGCCAGATCGGGGCAATAGCCCACTAGGCACCAGGGATATCTGTATGGTCATAGAGTTTTTTATGAACCTCGGCACTCAAGTCAATTCAATTTTAATTCATACAAAAAGATTTTTTTATTTTTTAACTTGAAGCAATTCAAAGTACCAACAAACAAAAAGTTTCATGGAACAATTCATAATACCAGCAAATCAAAAGTTTTTGTTACTTGCTGTTCAATAAAATAAACACATCCAGCAAACAAATTTAGACCATATGTTTAGAAACAGATAGCATTATATTTCAATGATGGAAAGCTTGATACAGTGATCCTTCCACATAGCGTTGGACCGGCAGCTTCAAAGAAACTTTTTCAAGGCTTCGAAAACTTAATAGATGGATTCTCAAAGTATTCCATATGAAATTCTGATCTTCCAGCGAAAATATTTAGTCCCTATTAGAAAAAGTATTTTTATCCAGAACGAAGATAGTTCCCCATAATTTCAAATAAATATTATGATAGGCATTGATCATTCAACGACGAGCATCTGGCTATGATATGCCCCTGTCTTCGTAAATTCCGTTGTGTACCGAAACCGTTCCGGATATCACCACTGGGTTCTTTTGAACCACAGCGGGTAACACCTTAGGTAGTGGGGTGTAAATCTTTAACCTTGAGGGGCACCAATACTGCGAACTAATACTTAATGCACATAGAGAGTGATGTGCTACCAATAAGACCACCACTACCATTTGTAAATCTGTATGGTCATGTCAGGGAGAAGCCCCATAGGCATTGGTCGCTCCCCTTTTGTTTAGGCACACATTTTGGCTGTTTCAGTGATATTTTTTGTCTCATCTGCCCCCAAGCAGGGGCAGAAAACCACTAGAAACCAGGGAGAGTTTGTGTGTGTGTGAACTTGAGTTTGGCTGGCATTATGCTGGCAGTGTGTGTTGACCTGCAATTGGCTAATGGTGTGCTTGATGACGGTGTGTGTAGAGTGGCGCTTGCCTGGTGGTGTGTGTGGAGTGGTGCTTGGCTGGCGTAGTACGTGGACTGGCGCTTGGCTGACTGTGGGCATGGATAGTGCTTGGCTGCAGGGCCGGACTGGCCGTAGCAGGCACTGGGCGTTTCCTCGGTAGGCCGGAGGGGTTGGGGACGGTTTTCTGGCCGTGGGGGCCGGTTTTGTCACCGGGGCTGGTTTTGCAGCAGCCCTGCAATATATATCCCCAGTAACAAAAGCTGAAGCGGTGCTTTTTACTTACACGCCCCACCCCCTTCCAGAGCCAGTGAAGCAGCAATCTGCCAGGGCTGGTTGCTATTCCCAGTCCGGCCCTACTTGCTGACGGTGTGCAGGGATGGCGCTTGTCTGGTGGAGGGCATGGGTGGCGCTTGGCTGGCGGTGTGCGTGGATAGTGCTTGGCTCACTGTGTGCATGGATGATGCTGGGCTGGCGGTGTACATGGATGGCGCTTGGCTGTCGGTGTGCATGGATGGCACTTGGCTGCCGGTGTGTGTGGATGGCGCTTGGCTGGTGATGTGCTTGGATGGAGCTTGGCTGGTGGTGTGCATGGATGCTGATGTACGTGTACTGACTCTTGGCTGGCGGTGTGGCTTGCATGGATCCCCCAGCATTTTCTGACTCAGAATCCCTCGCAAAGCTCAAATTTACTTACAAAGTCACATTTTCCTCACATTTCTGTGTGGGTAAGTTGTAGGATCACCGCGCAGGCACAAATTTCCACCCACCCAGCATTCCCCTTGGTCTCCCGAGAAAAATGATACCTCACTTGTGTGGGTGCCTGAAGTAGCGTCAGCCTAAAAACGTATAAATAAACTGCCCTTTTAGACCCGCTTTGGGCCCCTCTCAATCTCTACAACTTTTTGGCCCTTCCATGTCATAGGCACTTGCCCCATTCACACAAGTAAGGTACCATTTTTATCAGGAGACCTGGGTGGTAGGAAATTCGTGTCAGCCCAGTTATTCCACAACTTTCCCACACAGAAATGTGAGGAAAATATGATGTTTTCAGCTAAATTTGAGGTTTGCAAGGGATTCTGGGTAGGAAAATGTTGGGGATCCACACAAGCCATACCTCCACGGACTTCCCCAGGTGTCTAGTTTTCAGGTATGTATGATTTTGGTAGGTTTCCCTAGATGTCCACCGAGCCCGGGGCCAAAAACCCAGGTGAACCCCTTGCAAAACCAGGTCGTTTTGTGATTGGTAAATTTGATGTCTCCACAATATGTTTTGGGCCCTTCCCTGCCGCGGGCACTTGGCCCACCCACACAAGTGAGGAACCATTTTTATCCGGAGACTTTGGGGAATGCTGGGTGGGTGGAAGTTTGTGGATCCACGCAGATTCCAGATCTTTCCATCACAGAAATGTGAGGAAAATGTGTTTTTTTTTTACAAAGTTTGAGGTTTGCAGGGGATTCTGGGTAACAGAACCTGGTGAGAGCCACACAAGTCACCCCATCCTAGATTTCGCTAGGTGTCTAGTATTCAAAAATGTATAGGTTTGCTAGGTTTTCCTACATGTCGGCTTAGCTAGGGCTCAAAATCCACAGCTAGGCACATTGCAAAAAAAGGGTCAGTTTTCACTGGAAAAATGTGATGTGTCCACGTTGATTTTTGGGCCGTTTCCTGTTGCGGGCACTAGACCTACCCACAAAACTGAGGTACCATTTTTATTGGGAGACTTTGGGGAATGCAGGTGGGTAGAAGTTTGTGGATCTATGCAGATTCCAGACCTTTCCATCACAAAAATGTGAGGAAAATGTGTTTTTTTACAAAGTTTGAGGTTTGCAAGGGATTCTGGGTAACAGAACCTGGTGAGAGCCACACAAGGCACCCCATCCTGGATTCCTCTGGCTGTCTAATTTTCAAAAATGTATAGGTTTGCTTGGTTTCCCTAGGTTCTGGCTGAGCTAGTGTTCAAAATCCACAGCTAGGCACATTGCAAAAAAAAGTCAGTTTCCACTGGAAAAATGTGATGTGTCCAAGTTGCGTTTTGGGCCATTTCCTGTTGCGGGCACTAGACCTACCCACACAAGTGAGGTACCATTTTAATTGGGAGACTTTGAGGAATGCGGGGTGGGTGGAAGTTTGTGGATCCATGCAGATTCCAGAACTTTCCATCACAGGAACGTGAGGAAAATCTGTTTTTTGACAAAGTTTGAGGTTTGCAAGGGATTCTGGGCAACAGAACCTGGTGAGAGTCTCACAAGTCACCCCATCCTGGATTCCCCTCGGTGTCTAGTTTTCAAAAATGCATAGGTTTGCTAGGTTTCCCTAGGTGCCGGCTGAGCTAGGGTTCAAAATCCACAGCGAGGCAAATTGCAAAAAAAGGGTCATTTTTCACTGGAACAATGTGATGTGTCCACGTTGCGTTTTGGCCCGTTTCCTGTTACGGGCACTAGACCTACCCACACAAGTGAGGTACCATTTTTATTGGGAGACTTTTGGGAATGCGGGGTGGGCGGAAGTTTGTGGATCCCAGAAGATTCCAGAACTTTCCATCACAGAAATGAGAGGAAAATGTGTCTTTTTGACAAAGTTTGAGGTTTGCAAGGAATTCTGGGTAGCAGAACTTGGTGAGAGTCACACATGTCACCCCATCTTGGATTCCCCTGGGTGGCTAGTTTTCAAAAATGTACAGGTTTTCTAGGTTTCCCTAGGTGCCGGCTGAGCTAGGGTCCAAAATCAACAGCTAGGCACATTGCAAAAAAGGGTCTGTTTCCACTGGAAAAATGGGATGTGTCCACGTTGCGTTTTGTGCTGTTTCCTGTCGTGGGCACTAGGCCTACCCACACAAATGAGGTACCATTTTTATAAGGGGACTTGGGGTAATGCTGAGTGGGTGGAAGCTTGTGGCTCCCTGCAGATTCCAGAAAACTTTCCATCACAGAAATTTGAGGAAAATGTTTTTTTTTATTATAAAGTTTGAGGTTTGTGAGGGATTCTGGGTAACATAACCTCGTGAGAGCCACACAAGTCACCCCATCCTAGATTTCCTTGGGTGTCTAGTGTTCAAAAATATATAGGTTTGCTAGGTTTTCCTAGATGTCGGCTTAGCTAGGGTTCAAAATCCACAGATAGGCACATTGCAAAAAAATGGTCCGTTTTCACTGGAAAATGTTGATGTGTCCACGTTGCTTTTTGGGCCATTTCCTGTTGCGGGCACTAGACCTACCCACACAACTGAAGTACCATTTTTATTGGGAGACTTTGGGGAATGCAGGTGGGTAGAAGTTTGTGGATCTATGCAGATTCCAGAACTTTCCATCACAGAAATGTGAGGAACATATTTATTTTTTTACAAAGTTTGAGGTTTGCAAGGGATTCTGGGTAACAGAACCTGGTAAGAGCCACACAAGTCACCCCATCCTGGATTCTCCTGGGTGTCTAATTTAAAAAAATGTATAGGTTCGCTTGGTTCTGGCTGAGCTGGTGTTCAAAATCCACAGCTTGGCACATTGCAAAAAAAAGTCAGTTTCCACTGGAAAAATGTGATGTGTCCAAGTTGCGTTTTGGGCCGTTTCCTGTCGCGGGCACTAGACCTACCCACACAAGTGAGGTACCATTTTTATTGGGAGAGTTTTGGGAATGCGGGGTTGGCGGGAGTTTGTGGATCCCAGAAGATTCCAGAACTTTCCATCACAGAAATGTGAGGAAAATGTGTCTTTTTGACAAAGTTTGAGGTTTGCAAGGAATTCTGGGTAGCAGAACTTGGTGAGAGTCACATATGTCACCCCATCCTGGATTCCCCTGGGTGTCTAGTTTTAAAAAATGTACAGGTTTGCTAGGTTTCCCTAGGTGCCGGCTGAGCTAGGGTCCAAAATCAACAGCTAGGCGCATTGCAAAAAAGGGTCTGTTTCCACTGGAAAAATGTGATGTGTCCACGTTGCGTTTTGTGCCATTTCCTGTCGTGAGCACTAGGCCTACCCACACAAATGAGGTACCATTTTTATAAGGAGACTTGGGGGAATGCTGGGTGGGTGGAAGATTGTGGCTCCCTGCAGATTCCAGAAAACTTTCCATCACAGAAATTTGAGTAAAATGTGTTTTTTTTTACAAAGTGTGAGGTTTGCAAGGGATTCTGGGTAACAGAACCTGGTGAGAGCCTCACAAGTCACCCCATCCTATATTTCCCTGCGTGTCTAGTATAAAAAAAAATATAGGTTTGCTAGGCTTTCCTTGATGTCGGCTTAGCTAGGGTTCAAAATCCACAGATAGGCACATTGCAAAAAAAGGGTCAGTTTTCACTGGAAAAATTTGATGTGTCCACGTTGCTTTTTGGGACGTTTCCTGTCGCGGGCACTAGACCTACCCACACAACTGAGGTACCATTTTTATTGGGAGACTTTGGGGAATGCAGGTGGGTAGACGTTTGTGGATATATGCAGATTCCAGAACTTTCCATCACAGAAATGTGAGGTAAATGTGTTTTTTTTAAAAAGCTAGCAAGGGATTCTGGGTAACAGGACCTGGTGAGAGCCACACAAGTCACCCCATCCTGAATTCCCCTGGGTGTCTAATTTTCAAAAATGTATAGGTTTGCTTGGTTTCCCTAGGTTCTGGCTGAGCTGGTGTTCAAAATTCACAGCTAGGCACATTGCAAAAAAGGGTCAGTTTTCACTGGAAAAATGTGATGTGTTCAAGTTGCGTTTTGTGCCATTTCCTGTCGCAGGCACTAGACCTACCCACACAAGTGAGTTACCATTTTTATTGGGAGACTTTGTGGAATGCGGGGTGGGTGGAAGTTTGTGGATCTATGCAGATTCCAGAACTTTCCATCACAGAAATGTGAGGAAAATGTTTCTTTTTGACAAAGTTTGAGGTTTGCAAGGAATTCTGGGGAGCAGAACTTGGTGAAAGTCACACATGTCGCCCCATCCTGGATTTCCCTGGGTGTCTAGTTATAAAAAATTTACAGGTTTGCTAGGTTTCCCTAGGTGCCGGCTGAGCTAGGGTCCAAAATCCACAGCTAGGCACATTGCAAAAAAAGGGTCAGTTTTCACTGGAAAAATGTGATGTGTCCAAGTTGCGTTTTGGGCCGTTTCCTGTCGCAGGCACTAGACCTACCCACACAAGTGAGGTACTATTTTTATTGGGAGACTTTGGGGAATGCAGGTGGGTAGAAGTTTGTGGATCTATGCAGATTCCAGAACTTTCCATCACAGAAATGTGAGGTAAATGTGTTTTTTTTACAAAGTTAGCAAGGGATTCTGGGTAACAGAACCTGGTGAGAGCCACACAAGTCACCCCATCCTGAATTCCCCTGGGTGTCCAATTTAAAAAAATGTATAGGTTTGCTTGATTTCCCTTGGTTCTGGCTGAGCTGGTGTTCAAAATTCACAGCTGGGCACATTGCAAAAAAAGGGTCAGTTTTCACTGTAAAAATGTGATGTGTCCAAGTTGCGTTTTGGGCCGTTTCCTGTCGCAGGCACTAGACCTACCCACACAAGTGAGGTGCCATTTTTATTGGGGGACTTTGAGGAATGCGGGGTGGGTGGAAGTTTGTGGATCCATGCATATTCCAGAACTTTCCATCACAGAAATGTGAGGAAAATGTGTCTTTTTGACAAAGTTTGAGGTTTGCAAGGAATTCTGGGTAGCAGAACTTGGTGAGAGTCACACATGTCACCCCATCCTGGATTCCCCTGGGTGTCTAGTTTTAAAAAATGTACAGGTTTGCTAGGTTTCCCTAGGTGCCGGCTGAGCTAGGGTCCAAAATCCACAACTAGGCACATTGCGAAAAAGTGCCCGTTTCAATTGGAAAAATGTGATGTGTCCACGTTGCGTTCTGTGCCGTTTCCTGTCATGGGCACTAGGCCTACCCACACAAATGAGGTACCATTTTTATAAGGAGACTTGGAGGAATGCTGGGTGGGTGGATGTTTGTGGCTCCCTGCAGATTCCAGAACTTTCCATCACAGAAATTTGAGGAAAATGTGTTTTTTTACATAGTGTGAGGTTTGCAAGGTATTCTGGGTAATAGAACCTGGTGAGAGCCACACAAGCCACCCCATCATGGATTCCCCAGGATATCTAGTTTACAAAAATGTACAGGCTTGCTAGGTTTCCCCATGTGCCGGCTGAGCTAGGGTTTGAAATCCATAGCTAGGCAAATTGCGAAAAAAGGGTCAGTTTTCACTAGAAATATGTGATATGTCCATGTTGCATTTCGGGCCATTTCCTGTCACAGGCACTAGGCCCAGCCACACAAGTGAGGAACCATTTTTATCGGGAGACTTAAGGGAACACAGAATTGTAGAACAACTGTTATTACCTATTGACTTTCTATGCATTTCTGCCTTCCAAATGTAAGACACGGTGTAAAAAAGAAGTCACTTTGAAAAATGTCCTCTAATTCACATGCTAATATGTGTACCCACAATTTCGGAGATGTGCAAATAACTACTGCTTCTAAACTCTATATTTTGTTCCCAGTTTGGAAATATGTAGGAGTCCTTGATACCTAATTGTCACTCTTTATATTTTACCAAATGAATTGCTATATACCTAATACACAATGAAAACCCATTGCAAGCGGCAGCTCAGTTATTGGCTTTGGGTACCTCGGGTTCTTGGTGAACCTACAAGTACTAAGAATCACCACAACCAGAAGGGTCCAGCAGATGTAATGGTATATTGTTTTAAAAAATCTGCCATAGTCAGAAGAAGTTACAGATAAAAACGTTGGCACTAATGGATGTTTTTTCAACTCAATTTCAATATTTTTATTTCAACTGTTATTTTCAATAGGAAAAACTTGAAGGATCTACACATATGATCCCTTGCTAAATGTAGAATCTTGTCTACTTTTCTGAAATGTATAGCTTTCCAGGATCCATTATTGCTTTCACACACCATTTCTACCACTAACTGGAAGGAGGTTGAAAGCACAAAAATATAAAAATAGGCTATGTCCCAGTAAAATGCCAAAACAGTGTAGAAAATGTTGGTTTTCTGACAAAAGTCTGCCTGTCCCTGAAAGCTGGGAAGATGGTGATTTTAGCAGCGCAAACCATTTGTTGATACCATTTGTAGGGAAAAAGCAGATGCTTTAACAAAGGGGGAAGGGCCTAACAGCGAAAGGATTAAAAAGGAAGGTTTATGCCTGGCAAAAGGTTTATTTTGCTAAATTGAAATGGCAGTCTAAAACTGCACATACAGGTTGCAGTGGCAGGCCGGAGACATGTTGGATAGTGCTACTTTTAGTAGGTGGCACAATGAGTGCTGCTTCCCACTAGTAGCATTTAATTTACAGGCCCTGGATACTGGTAGTATTATTTACTATGGACTTACAATTAAAATAAATGTGCCAATTAGGTAAAGTCCAATTTTACCATGTTGTAAGAAGAGGGCACAATCATGTTAGCACTGGTTGGCAGTGGTAAAATGAGCAGAGTCTTAAAGCCAACAAAAACGAATTCAGCAAACAGGAGGTGTGAAGGCAAAACGATTGGGGAAATACCATGCCAAGGATGTGAGGTCTAGCAACATGCAAATCGTTGTTCTCTCTAAATATTTTAGACTCACCAATGCACTCTCAGATATCTCTGAGGTATGTGCTCATGGATGCTGAATGAGCCTGAATTGCAAGGTTGCCAAGAAATTAGGTCATTGCATGCTTTACAATATGATTAAGTTTCAAAGATGTATATTCATGTTCTTTGCAGATTGTGAAAAAATATGAACATAATGAAGTCTAAAAATATGAAGAGCAATATATACAGTAGTCCTGCATCACAATAACAATTATTTTTGTCGGTTAACGGCAGGCCGGACTGTGACAGAAAATAGGACTGTGACAGAAAATAGGCCAGGGCATCGAAATAAAAGTGGCCCACATTAGCAAGTCAGATAGCCAAAAAAGTGGCCCACATTTGGAAATATCACGGCTTTGAAGACACTCCGTATAAAGTATTGTGCCAGGAGTGGGAGATTGCATGCATTTGTATTTGCTGCAGGCAATGTTTGTTTTAATATCATACAAATGAACAATAAAAACTAGCCACCAGACCATAAAACAGGCCAAACAATCTGCAAGAAAAATGCCACACACTGACCTATCAGATCAGCCCCTCGGGCCCTACCTGATTGCCCATTATGCCAGTCAGACCCTGGTTAGTATTTTTACAATGCGCTGCACTTTGTCCTAGACACTTCAGCGTGCTACATTTTCGGTGTTACTTTGGCTTGAAATATATCATGTTAAAATTGGTGTGTAGTTTTGGAAATCTTAGCAATGAGCAACTACTCTAAAGAAGTCTGACAAATGTGGTCCGTCTTAGATTATAGCACCCTGGAGTGCTGGGGTTTGAACTGAGGAAATGTGCTAAAAATGCCCTTAAAGTTTGACACACTGAGAAGCACATTCTGTTGAATCTGGTGACATATTTTTCAGACTAACACTCTGTTGAACTTAGGTAAACACTTCTGATGGCTGTGCAACAAAATCATTAGATATTGAAACACATAAATGTGATTTGAATATATACCATCAACTTATAAAAATGAGTTGCTGTCTATGCCAGTCAATTTGAGTCTGCTGCTCTGTGCATCTGCGGTTACATTTTATCGGGCTTGCAAGGAGGAAGGCTCAGTTCTAACACAGTAGATACTTACTATTTGAAGATACTCTGTGCCAAGAGCAATGATCTAGAAAGATTAGTGGGTGTAAAGACATATGTGACTGCCTACTGTACTCTCCCTGTCTGTATTTATGTGTTTTTGTATTGAATTGTTTTGTATTGTGAAATTGGGCAAACAAGGAAAAACAATCCCCTCTCTTTCCTTCCTTTTGCAATGAAGAGGAACATAATGACAGATTTTGAAATGTTTTTTTATGTATTTTAAACAACTGGGGTTTTGGCACCATATTATCTGGCGCTGATATATAAATTGATTATTGTTTTTAGATTATCTTTGGGGATTTCTATATGAATAAAGTGTCAAAGAGGAAAGCTCTTTTAAAAAAAAAAAAAAAACATACAGGTGTGGTGTTTAAACCTTAATGCCATCGGACATTATGAAGTGTAGAATGAGATTGTAGTAAGAGTGTTGAATGTGCCTGAGATTTAATATACAAGCCCAACGGGAGTCTCTTATTTGACTTAATTGTCTAACACGGTGCCCTGTCCCTCTGCTTTATTTGGATCAGTTCTAACACAGACAGAGGAAAAGGGAGAATGCGTTTGCAACAGATGCACCTCTGTAAGAGTAATAGACAGGAACTGACAAAGTGAACAACTTACCAATAAGCAGGAGTAACAATGTACTCTGCAAATAAATATGCTGAGTGTGTTAATTATGTTATTCACTCAGTGGATTGAAATGTCAAATGCTGCTTTACTTAGGCCGTGCAGAGGGTCCCTTATGCAAGAATCATAACTTGCTCTGAACCAATAGGATCCAATCATTTAGGAGTTGCTATTGCTTCCCCAGTCACTGAGCTCACAGCCCGACTATTATACTGCTTGGGGTTGCAGGGTCTGGGGGATAGCACCTGCTCAATGTAAACAGACACTATCTCTCATCATGCATAACCTAGTTGTCTCCCTCTGCGTTTATGTATTATTTTTCGGTTTTGCTTCATTCTTGTTTACTGTTATCCTGCTCCTGTTTTATCTACAAACTCCACTACTTCAGTCCAGGAATTTTTTTCTTCATGCTGTCTGCTTTCTTATGAATCTCTGGAACTAGTCTTTATGGGAGCGTATGTATAGCAAACCTAACAGGTGAGCAAAAGATCAGTGTATATCGATGCGGTTTAGGGAGATGATTTGAGATTATGGATATTGAGGGCCACATGAATCATTTTTACAAGCAACGCAGCGCAGCAAGTCACCTTACTGGGCTGCTTGAAAGGGAGAGGGAAGGAATGGGCCATATCTATTAAGATATGGTGCATTCCTTCTCTCTCCTTGCGCTGCCACCCTGTGTGCTGCCTAGGGCCAACTCAGGCATCCTTGCACCTTCCTGCACAAAAACAATCATTTGAGGCCTTTTCCTCTTGCTACGTGTGCTGAAAAAACAATATTTGTTCTTGTTACGCCTCCCCCGAGAAGGCGTAGCATTTTGACACATTCCCAGGTCTACGGCTCATGGTAAATCAGGGAATGTGCCAAAATCTATGGGTGGATGCATTGGAACACTCACTCTCCACCTATGGAATGCATCTCTGGGGCACAGTAACACAGGGCATTGACTTGCGATGCCTTGTGTTACTCCAGAATTACCAGGCACCCCAGGGCCACATAAGGGGGCCTTTTGTGGCTTGGTAAATCTCACCTAGGTTTTGTATCACCCTTGCGCTACTTTAAGTGGTACATTGGTGACGTAAAACTTTGATAAATGTGCCCCAAGTGTGAAAGGCAGAGTGGAGACTCGTCTGTTTGAAACTGTGTGGAAACTGGTGGGTAGTGGAAGCTGGGAGGTGCATTCGGAACGACAGATTTAAGTGAGATAAGTCTTCAGTCCTGTTCTGAGCTGCAGTAGCAGGCCTAATGCTTTGAGTGATATGGTTCCATATTCTTAGCATGTATTTACAGAAGGCTCGCATCTGAGTTTTTCATCTTTGGATTACTTGACTTCCAAGTAAGCAATATCCTAAAATCTGGTGGTGCATAGGCTCCTGGAAAAGTTTTGTTTTTCTCTCAGGTGCGGATGAGATACCATTCATAACTGCTTGTATTTGAGGCAATTGGTCTTGAAGATGATGCATGCTTGTAGGGCATCCATTGCAGATTCACCTTGGTGGAAATCATGTGACAGTTTTTCCCCAGTCATGAAACAGCTTGGGGTTTTCTCTTCTGTTGGGAAAGGGTAGAGTCAGGAACGCTGGCAAGATGTTCTGACCATTAGATAGGAGAGAACCGGTGCTTGGACTGTGAGTTCGATGTTCACTTAATAGAAATATAGCTTAACTGTGAGTATGATTGATAGTTACTAACCAGGGACCGTAATTTTTTAGGGACATGAGATCTGAATGAAAGGTTAGAGTCCACTGAGAACCTGAGTGATTTTATGGTTGTGGTGACTGTTTTGAGAATTCATTCATTGTTATGTTAAAAAGTAATTCCTGGTTTTGGTGTGTTAGATGTTGCTGGGAATTAATTCCATCTGAGTGACTTCATGTTCAGGTTAGACATTACAAGGAATATGATATATTCCTCTGAGATTCCACAAGTTGCTGTTGGTATCTGGATTTGCCATCTGACTACAATACTGTTTATTTGAGTGGTAAGAGGAAAAACAGCACATTGTGGTGTTTTGATACCCATACATTTTGAAATAACTTTCAAAGGGCGTGATGGTCAATGATTAGTATACAATTTCTGACCACTATTTTACTCAAGGAATATCAAACCACGTTTATTATTATTTAGAATTGCTTACTTTATTATTATTTAGAATTGCTTACTCTACCTTACTTAAAGGTATTCCTTCCTACACAAAAACAATCCTGCCCACAACACCATTGTTGGTGCTATTTAGGGTTCTAGTCTGTCATGGAAGAAATTGGGGAAGTCTTTGAAGAAAGGGGCATACATTGCCAGACTTCCAATTATATTGTTGGGGAACCCAGATCAAGAGCACTACAGTTAAATATGGGATTGTCTGTAAGAGCTTTATGGACTCTTTGGCCACTGCCTTAATAAGGCCTTATTGGGGCATGACTTTCTCTTTAAGGATTCTGCTCCTATGTTTGTAAAAAAGTCAGGTTGAAGACTGTATTTATGCAAATACATTCATGGAGTGGCATTGTGCAAGTCGCAGCAATGCCATATTACAGCGATAAGCAGCCTATTTGGAATTCACCTGGCACTCCAGAAGGCTTGTGTCACACCCTAGTATTCCTATAAGACACACTGGATTTCTGGTTTGGGGGATTTACTTCTAGGAGGGTATTATACCCTTGGGACAACCTAGATCAATATATAGATTGCAAAACTGTTTAGATTTAATCAATCATCTATGTGGACAAAGACACTAAGGGGCCGATTCCGATCTCGGCCGGTAGGGCTCCGAATCGGATTCGGCTTAACCGGATCCGATTCGGAGCCCTATTTTCCGACCGATTCGTACGCGCGTCCGGGCGAGCGAGTACGATGCGAAATCGCCGACCGACTCGTCCGGGCGTCCCGACCGCTCCGACCGACTCGTTCCCGGGTCTAACCGCACCGACCGACTCGCTCGGACTCCGACTCGCACCGCGCAATGGAGACGTTCCCCGGCCGGGTAAGTACGATGCACGCCGCGAGCAGTCCGACCGAGCCGCGCACTCCGGCTCGAAAGAGCAGTCGGAGCCGTACTTTGGGGTCCGTGTCAGACCCCCTGTACGCATAGCCGCGTGAGTCGCACACAGGGGGACTCATGGGTCCCCTACCTGTGCGTGTACGGCGAGAGTCGCTTCGCCGCGTACACGCTGTAGGGGGCGCCCTTGTCCGCCTCGCACCCATTGAGTCAATGGGAGCCCGTGTACGCGTTGTACGACCGGCTCCCATTGACTTCAATGGGAGTCCGACCGACTCGAGTCCGATGGCATACGTGCGCATCGTACTCGTTCGGTCGGGCTGCACGGGTCCGATTCGGTCGGAAATCTCTCCGGGTCCGGCTCGGTCGGAGAGATTTCCGGCCCGAATCGTAATCGGCCCCTAAGTAGGAAGAGTACAAGGAGTGCAGCCTTGATCTGAAGCGTGCTGCCATTCTTCCAAGTGATGAAACTAGAGTCTTAGCCATTACTACAATCTTCTACTGGACACCATCAAATCTGAAATAAAATCATATTTGAAGGTCTGAGATGGATTCCTGCGATGTCAAAGATTGAGAATAACTGGAAAATATTAAGAAATTTATAGATTTTCTTTATAGAATTGTGAAAAATGCCTTATTTAAGCAGAATCTTTTTTAGGCTGTTCATAGCTGTGGTGGACCTCTGAAGATGCTACGTTCAGAACGAACAAAGAGAAAGCATGCCCTAAATGCAAGCAGATGAGCCTCAGTGCGATTCACATCTTTAGGTAGTGTCCAGTTCTCCAACCATTCTGGAATGAGGAGTCACATCATTTCTGGAGTACTAAACCAAGAAATTGAGGTAAACTATTTTATAAGAATTCTTTGTATGTCAGCCAACTATGTCTCAATGCCAGTTCACACAAAGAAGCTGCTGTTTATCTAAATCTGTTGGCAAGAGAGCAGATCTATAGAAACTGGGTAACAGATTGTCCTCCTAATTTTGCTGACCGGGTACAATATGTGAAATATGTATACAGAGGCGGTGGAAGAGCGGTGTTCTGATTACTCTATGCAAATTGGCAGAGACAAATCCAGCTCTTAGTTGGTTGACAGTTCCTATGATTATGCCCCTACCAATACAAACCTGTGGTAGAAAATCCCAAAAAAAGACCTCTGTAGCAAAAGAGAGGCCAGACAACTCCTTTATTTCCCTTTGGAACTCAATTTTGCAAAAGAATGTGAGTCTGGTTGACTAAAAAGCTATACCCTTAAAAAGGAGTATTATGAAAATGACTGCATAAATGAAGTTTGAATTGAAAGTGGTGAACTTAAAGGAAATACACAGCAAAATAGTGTGTGCTAACTGTTAGACCTGACATCCTTGGTGTGGTCTTTCCCCAAACTTTTTGCCTTCACTCCTTCTGTTTTGCTGATTTCATATTTGTTACGCTTTATGACTCTGTACACTTTATCACTGCTAACCAGTGCCAAGGTGTTTGTGCTCTCTCCTTCAAACATGGTAAAATTGGTCACCACCTAATTGGCACATTTCATTTACTTGTAAGTCCCTAGTAAATGGTACAGGGCCTGTGAATAAAATGCTACAAAAGGGACTGCAGCACTCATTGTGCCACCCACTAAAGTAGCCTTCTTAAACTTGTATCAGGCCTGCCACTGCAGCCTGTAGCGCAGCTTTAAACTGCCATTTCCACCTGGCAAAATAAACCTTTTGGTAGGCCTAAAACATCATTTTTAATATGCATAAGTCATTCTTAAGATAGTCCCTAAAGGCTCATAGGGCAGGATGCATTGTATTTAAAAAGTAGGACATGTGTGTAATTGTATATGTCCTGACAGTGAAAAACTCCTAAAGGTGTTTCTCACTGTTGTAAGGCCTACCTCTCCAATTGACTAACACTGGGTTCCCTTACTCCATTTAATAAGTGCTAACTTTAGATTGGGAGCAGACAGAGATATGCTATTTAGACTCAAATGAATTGCAATTTTAAGTCCTCTTTAATGGCAAAGTGGGATTTTAAGTCACAATTCTGAAAATGCCACTTTTTGATAGGTTGCCTTTTCTTTTCCTAACCATTTGGGCCTGCCGCCAGCATCCAGCGTCACATGACTGTGAATAGTTTTGCTGTTTTGGGCTGTGCATTGCAGCTGGATGATGCGACAAAGGAGGCTAGGTGTGGACAGGATGGACCATCCAGCCAGGATGGCTGGGGGTGGAGTTCTGCTCTGTCCCACTTACACTTAAAAGGGCCAGCACATACAAAGGGACCTGATCCCAGCCTTTTATCACCCCAGACAGTTTGGAACCTTGACAGGGAAAGGAGATTAACTTTTCAGAACCAGATGTGGGAGTTGGACAGGGAGCCTCCCAACACAAAGGCTGGCATGAGGTATAAATATATAAATATTGTATCCCCAGAACCACTTTTCAGATCACTCTTGAACCCATGGAAGTTGCAGGATAAGGACTGCCACACTGTCAGAGGACTGGCCTGCTGCTTGAAGGACTGCTTTGCTGTCTGAGAAGGAAGATTGGACCTGCTTGCCTTCATCCCAGGCTAACCAGAGTGACTTCATTGGTCAGCTGGCTGACCTCCTGTGTGAGGTACAGGGAGAAAACAAGCTTCAGAGGCCTCTCGCAACTGCCCTGCTAACCGGCTGCAACTGGACCTGCTTGAGTCCTGTTGGTCTCTGCTGGAGTGAGTGATTGATCCCCAAGTGGTGCCTCACCAGGTCTGGGACCCTTGGCTGGCATCAGAGTGCACTCATCTTAAAGAAAAGGTGAAAATCCTCAAGCTTGGGCTACTCGCAACCGCAAACGGGACTGTTCACACCAAAGCTCTGTCACCCACAACAACTGTCACCACGAAGTTCCAGTCAGACCTCCTCTTCGTGCCTCCAGTGACCTCTAGTGATGACTGGCAATGCGAGAGCTACACTTCGCACTACAGCAACGACAGCACGCAATGACACCTAACGAACAGCAATGACTATCTGGGATGCTTGACTGTCTCTCCATGCTACAGCATTACCATCTGCGATGCTCAACCTACTCTTTGTGCTCCACCGACAACCATCCGTGACGCTCAGCCTCCTCCTCACAGCGTCCTCCTCCACCGGACTTTGCGCCGAACTTTGACGGTAACTCTTCAGCAGGAATAAGCTGGTCCCTGTATCTGACCCACGCTTCATTGGCCTTAATTTGTAATTTTCCCTGATCTAGTGTGACCAGATGACCACAAGTGGCACTTTGTGCTTTTAGGTGCTATTTTAACTAAACACTTTAAAATTAAATATCTCCGGTTCTACTGTTTGGATATTTTTGTTCTGGTATGATTTTATTTATTAAAATGTTCTCTATGTTTCTAAATTGGTTTTGGATTTTTCTTGTGTTGTGTTTTCACTTTATTACTGTTTTTGTGCTGCATAAATACTTTACACATTGCCTCTAAGTCAAGCCTGACTGCTTTTGGGCCAAGCTACCAGAGGTTTAAGCACAGGTTATTTTGGTGACATTTGGGGTTTACACAGACAAGGATTGTGGTTTTTGCCTGAGTGAGGCTTCCATCCCCTTCAACCAATCACCCAATTTCTCACACTACCCTTAAGCTTACTCACTGACTTTTACTTCTTATTGTACTTTTTTTTTTTTTTTTAAACAATTTTTTTATTATTCATCAAAATGTATACCAATACAGTGCAGATGTGTCATAATACTATACAATCACAATATTCTCTCCTTACAGTCTCATAGGTCTGCATATTACACTATTACATATATAATTTCACAACCTTACGTGTCGTCCTCCAAGTCTGTCTCATCTTCTGGGGGGGTACAAATGTCCCCTCTATACGTGTTCCACTTTCCCCACACCTTAGCACACTTGCGAGGGCATTTCCTACTTATAAACGTGGCTTTCTCCGCTACCATGGTCGTATCCATATCCCTCTCCCACTGTATTATTGTTGGCTTTATTCCTGCTCCCCACTTCTGCGCTATGTTTCATTTAGCTATCATCATGCCAGTCGTGGCCCAAAGGCGCTCTGTATGGGTGAGGTTTGTCGGGCCCCAGACATTAAGAAGGCAGCACTGGGGTTCAAGTGGAACCTGTTTCCCCATGACTTCTGCAAGTGTACCCACTACTGCCTCCCAATAAGACATCAATTTAGGGCATTCCCACAAGGTGTGGTAAAAGGTGCCTATATCCCCGCAGAGGCGCAGGCAGCTTGGGTCAGGAGCTCTCCCCATCTTATTTAATACCGTCCGGGTGCAGTAGGTTCTATGTAATATTTTGAACTGCACCAGACGTAGTCTGGAGGAGATTGCTGCCTCTTTAGGCGAGGCTAGTGCCTCACGCCAGTCCGGGTCATCCATATCTCCAACGTCGGACTGCCAGAGTTCCCTGAGTCTGAGCAGTGGGTCTGGTCGATTGTTAATAATTTTTTTATATGTCAGTGAAGTCGCTTTTTTATAAAGATAATCGGTAAGTAGTCGGTCCTCTACGGGGGAGGCCTCCGGGAGCATCGTGGCTTCCGGAAGGGCTGCCTCAATTGCATGTTTGATTTGGAGATATCGGAATTTTTCGCCTGGAGCCATAGAGTACTGCTCTTGTAAGTGGGTGAAGCTGACTACTTTTCCAGTCTGCCAGAGATCCCCAAGCTGGGAGATACCGATTAGATCCCATTTATGGAATCCTTTGCTATTGCCCAGTGTTCCCAGTTTATGTGCGTCCCACAGGGGTGTGTGTTTCGTGAGTTTTCCGGTCCAGCCCAAGTGTCTGTTCACAGTGTGCCAGACACGGACAGTATGCGCCGCTGGGCCAATATGGTGTCGGGCTTTCTGAGTGTTGTACAGCGCTCTATTGAAACCTCCCTTTCCCAAAGTCATTCTGTCAAGGTGATAGGCTGGGTCCGAGTCTGGCATGTGAAGCCACTGATTAATAACCGCAAGCTGTGCGGCCCAGTAGTAGGTCTTGATATCCGGGAGGGCGATCCCGCCGTCATACCAACTTCTCACCATTTTTTTCCCTGCCACTCTCGCTGGTTTGCTGTCCCAAAGAAGGGCTGCCACCTCTGAGTTTACCGCTCTGAAATATGAGTCAGGGACTGGGTAGGGGGTATTGTGTAGGGCATATAGAAACCTGGGCAAGGCCATCATTTTAAATAGAGCCGCTCTTCCTAAAAGGGAGAGTGGCAGCGTCTTCCAATGCCGTATATCTTTTTAAGTCGTTGCAGGGGGTTGTAAATTAAGTGTTAAGAATGTGTCGCAGTCAGAGGTTATATATATTCCGAGGTACTTAAAGCTGTCCGTGATTATTTGAACCTTACATCCTCTTGGGAGACGTGGGGGCTGGCCATGTAGTATGTAAAGCACCGACTTATCCCAGTTGATGGCATATCCGGAGACAGAGCCGTACTTCGCGCATATATTAAGTATCGCTTGTAGTGATCTCGTAGGTGAGGAAATATATAATAACACATCGTCCGCATATAGGGAAATACGATCTTCCCAGTCCTCCCTCCATTTTAACCCGCGAATCATGGGGTCCCATCGTATCCATGCCGCCAGCGGTTCAAGAAAGAGCGCGAGCAGCAAGGGTGACAATGGGCAGCCCTGCCTCGTCCCCTTGCCCAGGGTGAATTCCCTTGAGATGTGACCATTAGCAACGACATGTGCCACCGGATCAGTATACAATAAACGTACCCAAGAGCAGAACCTCGGTCCGAAACCCAGGTGTTGAAGGACCGCAAATAGAAAGGCCCACTCCACCGAGTCAAAGGCCATTCGCGCGTCTAGGGAAAGGACCGCAGCGTCCTCCTGGATAGTATGTTTACGACCTAATACTCCATGGAGACGTCTAAGATTCAGGGCCGTGTTTCTGCCTGGCATAAAGCCCGATTGATCCGGGTGTACTAATGTACGAAGATGTGGAGTCAGTCTGAGCGCTAGTGTCTTGGCTAAGATTTTCCCCTCTGCGTTAATTAAGGAGATTGGGCGATATGACATGCATTCCTCTGCTGGTTTTCCAGGCTTATGGATGGCTACTATAGTGGCCAGCCGTTGATCTTTAGGGAGCCTTCCTATATTGCGACATGTTTCGAACATTTTTAGCAAATATGGGGCTATCGTCTCCGACGTTTGTTTGTATAGCTCTATCGGGATCCCATTGGGACCCGTGGCCTTGCCCGATTGTATTTTAGAAATGGCCATTCTAAGTTTGTCTACTGTGATGTCTGCTTCTAGGTTGTCAGCTTCCTGCATCGTGAGGCGAGGCATCCGAATGTCATGAATGAAAGCAAGTGCGTCTTGTACTGTAGCAGTATTTGTGGAGGTGTAAATGTGTTCATAGTGTTGTGCTAGCGTGTCGACTATGTGTTGCGGGTCCATCGTGAGTGAACCGTCGTTGGTTCTGATCTGTGCTATCCATCTACGCGCCCGTTCTTTTTGTCCAGCCAGGAAAGCAGTTTACCTGCTTTGTCTCCGAACTCATAAACCCTATGCTGGACCGCTTGCAAACGGCACTGGGCAGCAGCCCAAAGCTGTTCTTTGTAGTCTTGTGTTTTAATGCGTAGGGCATGTGTTGTCTCGTCAGTGGGGCCGGCTATATTATTGGGATTCCAGGCGCTGCACCTCCCGCTCCAAGGTCTCTATGTCTTTTCGTTTTTCCCGTTTTTGTCCCTCAATAATGGAGATCGCTTGGCCTCTTATTACTGATTGTAAGCTTCCCACAGCGTCAGAGAAGAGGAGACCGATGCCTCATTTTCTAGAAAATATTGTGTGGTCGTCTTTGTTAAGGATTTCTTGATCTTAGTATTTAGGAGGAACCCTGGACAGATGGGATAAATGCGTCTCTGAGTAGCACAGTGTGTACGTATCTCTGTCTTTACCGGGGAGTGATCAGATATTCCCCTGGGCAGGTGTGTGGTCGCCCCCATCCTCCCTATATCATTCATGGCCGTTAGTATATAATCTATACGGGAGAGGCTATTATGCGCTCCCAAGTGAAATGTATATTGTCTCATCGTCGGGTTCTGAAGCCGCCATATGTCTAGTAAGCCGTGTGCCTCCAGAAAATCGGTCAGTGGGGAACTGGTACGATGCTGCGGTCGGCTAGGTGTGCGGTCTAGTACGTCATTTGCTGTCATATTAAAGTCCCCTCCTATTAGTAGATCTCCGTCTGGTAGGTTAAGGAGGAATTTGCCCAGATCCCGGAAAGCGGGGGAGTGCAGCGCCGGAGAGAGGTAAACCGATACTATATTAAACATTCGACCCTCCCATTGAATCGATAAGGCCGCGAATCGTCCTTGGTCATCTTTGAAGGTGCGGTGAACAATAAGGGGAAATTGTTTTCTCACTAAGATTCCCACTCCCCGGGATCCCGTGGTGAATTCCGAATGAATCACTAATTGGAACCCCCACCGGTCAAGGGCCTTACATATGGGACCCATCAGATGTGTCTCCTGGAGCAATACAACCGCTGGGGAGTTGCGCTTTAAATATTGGAGTACTAGCCCTCGCTTGATCTTATCTCCTAGACCATTGACATTCCAGGAGATGAGTGATAGTATTGGTGTTTTGGTGTGAGGTGGCGTTGGGATCAGAGGAAGCCATTGAGTGTACAGCTCCATGTGGCATATCGGATATCAAAGGACATTGTGAACCAATTACTACAGTGACCGTATATTGACTTCTGCAAATAAATAACTATTAAAACATCAACAAACCAAACTTTCTCGCATTGTATATCAGCATTCCTTGCGACTGGAACCTGCATCCCGCCTCCCCGGCTCGGTCCGAATATCTTTATACCCAACTTATTGCATTTTACGTCTACATTGGGGGTCAGCGTGGGATTATTTTCTGTCAATGTAAGTAAACTCCCTACGCACCCACCCCCCCTACCTCCCAACAATTCAACCCCCCTCCCTGCATCCCTGCCCAGTAGGTTTAAAACTACCCACCACCCCAAAAGCAGAGTGCTTACAAGCCCCAGAAACAAACCCATTAAACGTACGGTTGCGTGGTGTTAGCGCCCAGCAGCTCCCTCCTCCCGGGCCCATGGCCACAACCAGTTACATTGAGGGACAGTGGTAGTTCTATAAGTTGTTCTGTTCAGTGACCTGCTACCTCTGCCACTTTAAATAGGCAGAAAGGGCTCTTATATGGTCCCACGCGGGAGTTTTCACCACTATTTCTATCCACCCCATATAGCAACAATAAGAGAGACGGTTACCGACCAGTACGGCCATGCAGTCCATCATTTCCCCCCACGTGCAGTTTCACTACCAGGACTGGCAGAGCGAGAGCTTCTGGATCTCGATGGCGAGCGTTGCCCTCCCCCGCGCCTGTGCGAGTAGTCCCTGGGGTGAGGTTCAGCGTTTCGATGTTCCGATTTCTCCCTTCGGCGCTGTGGCTTGAGTGGACCCTCCTCCAGCCAACGTTGTGCTTCCTCCGGCGTTTATTGTACTTTTTTGAAGAATTGATGCTCTGAGGCTTTTCAGACAGCTAACACTGTCTGCAGCCAGACCAAAAATATATAGAACACCATTCCCTGTGCACATATACTGCTTAATTCAAAAAGATTGATGTATGAGTAGGTGTCAGCAAACAAACAAAAATCTTGAAAGGGGACAATTCAGCAGAAATCTGAGTGAATATGGCTTTTCAATTGCAGCACTGCATCAGCAGACTTTTAATATTGATTGTGCCATCTCACACATGGGTGGTTTTTTAAACAATAAATTCCTCTTCACTCCTGCATAGTATTATTCGCTGACCCACTTTCCTAGAAGAAATGGATGATTGCTTCATCCTCCCAAAGAAATTAGCAGCTATTAATTGACTGACCAATTTTCCAACTTTACTCAAAACTACTTCAAGCATTCCGAATCTTGCTTTTGTTTGACTTTTTTTGCCAGTGTTAAATCAAAGAACCTTGTGCTCAGGCTTACACTTCACCGTCTTAATGATGACTCTTAACATGTGGAAGGGTTGAAACACTATCTACAATTTCGGCAACAAAGAGAAAACTAAACTAAAACATGTGAATTGTCATACTATTCATTAAATATGAACTTTCACTGTATATTGATGTCACTTTTAGGTGGCACGGAAACATATATGCAGCCTTTCAAAAACATCTGGATCCATTTTAACAGGCAATCAGAAGTATGCTTATAATAGCATAATCCACAGTGCCCTTTCCAGGGTTTAAATGTTGTTATGTTATGCACATTTGTAGAGCAAACCCTGGTGCTGAGCAGTTGTGAGTCTATGCATACCTAGTGAGACTACTCGAAAAGCCAGGTCTTATGCTTCTTGAGGAATTCAAGAAGTGAAGAGGAGGGTCTTATCTGTAGAGGCAGGTCGTTCCATTATTTAGGAGTGATGTAGGAGAAGGCTTGACTGCCAGATCTGGTTTTCCATATGCCTGGGATTTGTGCAAGTTTGAGTCCGGACAAGCAGAGGTGTCTGGAAGGTTTGCGAAAGCAGACAAGATTTTTGAGGTATGCTGGGCTAGTGTTATGTATTTATTTGAAAGTGTCAGTGAGGAGTTTGAATTTTGATCATTTGTGAATGGGGGTCAAGTGGAGCTCCTTCAGGTGTGGTGTGATGTGAGTGTGGGTGTGGGAGGCAAGAGAACAAGCATTGAAACACTAACAACGCTACTTTGCACTGCTGCCTTGGCTATTTTGCACCTGCATTTGCACTGCCCTACAAGTGTAAAATAACATTTGCTTTGATAGAACAGTGCTTAATTTGTAAATCAATCAATCAATCAGAATGGGAAAGTGCTGGTGCTCAAAGCTCTGATCTGAAGCCCACGACTGGTGCATTTAAATGTAACCCTACTGAATACCAAGGCTGGTACTCTTAAACCCACCTCACGCCTCTTTAATCCACTACCAGACAATCCCTATCACTTTATCTCTCTCTTGCAGGTTTCTGCTTTCTACCTTTCTGACGGTTTTTCCACCTTTCTCCTCCATCTTTCTGCTTTGAGTGGTTTTCCCTCTCTTGCTCTCGGGAAATGTCTGAAGTGGAAAAATAAGTGTCAGCCCCCAAAATAAGTGCTGGTGGTCCCAACCGGCAACCACCTGCTCAAACTCAGCACTGCCAAAGATACATTTTCACCGACTCTGGACAGTGCAAATACTTGTGAAAAAACGCCCTGTTGCCATTGCTAAATTGTTCAGTCGCAAGTGCAAGGCACGTAACTTGGCCACATCCATTTTAGCCATTTTGTGAAACATTTGGCGAGATTTAGATGTATATAATAATGTGTCATGGATCCTGGAGAGTCTCTGAGACACTGGACATTAAAGGCATCAACCAGTGAAGAGAAAATAACTATTCCCTACACATCCTCCATCACTAGAAATCACCAACAATAAGTATCCTAGAATGATTCTTCAAAATTCATTGTTTGATGATGTCAGCTTGGGTTTCATGACCTTTTATGACATCATTCAGAAGATGGCCCTTTTAATGGGATTTCACTGAAAAGACAACGCTTGTAGATGAGTTGACCCTAAAAAATATATGCTGCAGCAAAAAACAAAGTTCAATAGGGCTGTAAGGATCAGCCACAGAATTAGATTTCATACGGACAAATGGCCACATATGCAAACACTCACATAAGCACACCCGGATTACATGCATTGCACAATTGACAGACAATTGTGTACTGATTGTGGCAAAAGTGCAGTTACATGCAATATTCATCTAGTGCAAAATGTAATTTCCAGTCGTGCAAATGCCATTCTTGCACTGATTGGTCAGTGAAAATAGCACTTGGCACTAGTATAGCTACTGATGCAAAATGATTTTCGTCCTGTGCAGCTACCTGAAGACAGTGGCGTAACACGAAATGGTGAGCCCCTTGCAGAATGTGATGAGGACACCCCAGTATCCCATATCGATCTCTCACAGCTATTTATTGGCCTGGGCTGATTGGCGTGCCCTGAGGGCTGCCCTCTCCACCCTACGCCGCCGGAGTTGCAGGGTAAACGACCCCCCGTTACTCCCCTGCATTAAGAAAGTGCTTTGGAGAACAGTGCGCATAAAGCGTGCCATATCGTAAATGAGTGGTTGAGACGCACAATTATAGGAGCCATTGAAGCTGCTGTTAAATATTCAGAATTGGTGGCTTTCAAGGCTATTACCTTCTGTCCGGTGGGAATGTGCAGTCCCTCCATCACCTTGGCAAACGAGCCCTTGTTGATCATTTTGCCCACCAGGTAGTTTCCAACTCGTTTGGTGTGAGGGAAGTTTTTCGCCGCTTCCTGTGGCAGCTTGCTGAAGCAGGCCGGTATCTGGAGGTCCCTGCTGTTTTTCTCCCCTTCGGGCAGTATCCTCTCCACGGCCTCCGAGCCTGTTATCACGGCCTCCAAAGTAGCTTTGGCAGCTGCGGGCATCCTCGGCACTGCCCGACTCCCTGGCAGCGCACTGTACAAACGAAGCCAGTTCAGCAGCCTCAGTAGGTGATTAATACCAATTCCTGAGTGAGTATGACCGCGACACATCACCGGCCGAGCCGAGAGCCGCCTGCATCTCCGCAGATCTGCCCCCTCTGAGGCAAACCTTTCATCGCCGATCTCCGACCGCGGTCACGCAGGTGTGCTCAAGCAGATACAAGCCGTGGATTATTAACCAAACCCGATACACTGTCGTCAATTAATGTCTCTGAACTGCCGGCGGTGGCCGTGACACCTAATACCAGCACGAGCGCGCAGTCATCCGCCCTTTTCACGCAGGGCAAGAAGATAGGCCCAAGTGTCAAGCGAATTGTTGGCTCGTGACAGCTACGGACGGGCTCAATAGCAATATAGAATTGTTTGCTTTCAAAAAGCATGACAGTAGTTCTTCATTATAACTACAAATTACAAATTTTGTGTGTGGGTTTATTTTCTTATATTCGTGCGTACGTTCATAAATAAACTACCAAATAATTCTCGCGGAAAAGCTAGTCTACCGTGTGCACTATGATTCTTGTACCTGGGAGAGAGTCTCATGATTCAGTGAATTAATGCATACACTTCAAGAGACTGTGTTTAAGATCATGTTTACAAGGTCGACTCACGCTTTCAACATTCTGAGGTCGGTGAAATGCGCTCCAACGAGTTGGAAGACAAAAAAAACCATCTATGTGCCAGGATGATTCATGGGGTGAACGTGCGCTTTGCAAATAGGCCTGTTATTTTGAGAATTGGAAATAAGGAAGGGTATTTATCTGCCACATCGAGACATCTTTGAAGGTGGTAAACTGAGGTCGTGAGAGAGATAAGCTTTCAAATGCCAGGTGCTAGAGAGTTCCATGCTTTGTCATATTTGAATTTCCCATGCTGTAGTAGCTGCCCCCGAGAAGGACTGTCTGCAGGCTAAGATGTTCTCAACTTTTCAGCCCCTTTGAGCCACCGGAGGTTGACAGAAGGTTAGCCAGGTAAGGCAGACTTCGCTCACAGAGGGGTTTGCATTGCTGCAATGGTTGACTGCTCTTCCAGTTAGCGTATGGATCTCAAAGAGCTTTAGCAGGGTCTTGGAATGAATGTAAGAAGGGGAGCTGGCTGCTTCTTAGCAATGTAATCATTTAGTAGGTGGTACTGTTCCTTTGTGCTTGAAGCTCTGCCCTTTGTAACCTAACTATAGAGGTGGACAAGCCAGTAAAACTATAGGAAGAGCCTATTTCTGGGCTAAGCTAAGGATCTGCCTCGGACAAAAGGTCACAAATAGGAGACAAGCCATTTAAAGACTATGGGCCTGATTACGAGTTAGGTGGTCCGGGAGCAGGCTGTCATGCCAGTGCGCCGCGCCAGGACTGCCAAACTTGACCACTGTCCGCCTGCCAGATTATGAGTAATTTCATTGTTTGGCGGGCGGCGTGAAGGTCCTGCAGCAGTGCAGTTTCAGGCTCATAATGAGCCTTATAACTAACTGCACCTCTGCGGAACTGCCAATGGATGTTCCTGCATGGCATGGACTGAGCAGTCCATGCTGTGTAGGAACAGGGGTGCATTCACACAGAGGGGCACAACATGTGCCCCCTGCATGCACCCCCATGCACAGGGGCAACAGAGGGACCTGTAGGGCCCCCTTTATTTCCCCACTGCCAGCCCTTTAATGGCGGGCTCACCTCCATGAAAAGGCTGCCGATGGGGAAACCCGTAATATGTATGTCGGTGCTACAGCGGCACCGCCCTGCATATTGCTTACCCAGACTGCTGCTCCACCGCCAGGGATAGCGGATCCCTGGCGGTTGCTGTGGTCCCAAAATGCTCCGACCGCCATACTCGTCATACTCGGTTGGACCACTGGTGCGGCGGTCCCCGACCGCCACTGCACCTCCACCGCAGGTTCGGCGGTCCGTAATCAGGCCCTATGTATGTAATTCACTGAACAAATATCATGTAAAATATGAAAAAAACTCTTTAAAAAGTAAAAGATTAATAAGTGTTTTATATTACTACATTATAGTTCTAAATTGAAAGTGACATTACTTAAAAGAAAAATTTCTAAACGATAAACTTAGAAAGATTCACGACTTACCCCTTCCATAACCCAGAGGACCTTGCATGAATGAAGTAAGAGACAATTCATTTTGTACTTTAACTTTTGTGTAGATGGTCAATATTATTACTATGTATCGAGAAACCTTATACATGGGATACCCCCCTACAACAGATTATAAGGGTATAGTAAGTCACAGAGGAGTTCCATGACCACATAGAGAAATGTATTTAAACGCCGAATTACCACTTAAGGGCATCAGACTGCAAGGTGACTTGAAGTATGTTTTTCACATAGGGCAAAGGGTATTTTATTCTATAATACATGGTCACATCATCATTATAGTCCCCTCAAAAGCTTACATTCTTGTTCTTTCATATAATAGACATATAATGATTGCAGATAAATAGAACGATTGTGGAACATGTAGTGTATAGATCAACACTATAATATCCAGTTAGTAATTTGTTGCAAAAACATTTTATAAAAAGTTTAAAGTAAGCTGTATTGAAAATTCCTGTGATTCAGAATATGTTCTAGTGCTTTCATATATTGATGCCTCGGTATCATCCTTTTCATAACAAATATTTTGTTTTACCTTTTTAGCTGGACTACATTAATGATCAATCATCACAAAGCAACTGAGATTTCATGATTTATTCAATTTCCGTACCATTTATTGTGACTACACTATCATTTTTATAAATAATTGTATATGCCTCTCTTTATATCAAAGCACAGGAATACCTTGATTTCCTAACTTGCTAAAATAAAGCATTCACTGTAAGAACATCACTAACAAAGGCATTTTTGATTTTCTTAAAATTTCTGCAACATAGCGTCAATATGCTATCTATTGTGTCTTCTTTTATTAAAATCTTCACTTCATAATATGTCATTATTTCGACCTTGAACAGTGTTTTGGCCAGTGTGACATTATATTGCCTTTCTCAGCATTCTTAATATTGGTACATTAAAAATGAGACCTACAGTTCATCAACAGATAGGGTTGATGTATCTTTGATTTAATCAAATACCCCATACGTATGCTGTTAAATTTACTAATATCAATTCTAATTATATTGATTTATTACTACTTCTCTATAATAAACCTCTAATACTTGGTTCTTGCCACTCAACATCATATCTCCATGTCAGTGTTTCTATCTAAATAACATTTGTTAACCATTTTGCCATTCCGTCACCATTTGAAGGTTTTGTTCATCATGTTTTTCATCTTACTTCAGAGTACTAGTGAATTACTCCATTTAGTTACAGTGAGTACTCAAGGCTACATTAGTCTGGTTCCACAAGTTTTGGTGCTTCAGAGTCAGAAAAAAATTCCCAGAATTTAGCAGTGTTTTGTGTGCAGGTCCATCATGTCTGGCACAGAAAGAATAAACCAATGTGTAGTATTCTGTAGAGAGAAAAATTAACACACCACAATTTATGACCGTTCATTTCAAGGAAACATATCTTAAATGAGCTTTAATGGTATTTCTCCCTTTCATTGTTTAAACAACAGTTGTATTTCTGCTCCACGACCTGCCTTTCATTTTCTTTGCTGACCATGGCAGTAGGCAATGTGACCTGTGAAGTCAAGTAAAATACCTTTTTACATAGATACTTAGGGCCCGATTACGAGTTTGGTGGTTCAGAGGACCGCCAAACTCGCAGTGGAGGTGCGGTGGTGGTCATTCAATTTTTGTTCAAATTTAGACGTTTAATATTTATATTTAGAATTTTAATTTGTGGGTATTTAATAGAATTGTTAAAATATGTTATTTGTTCGAAGTGAAGTACTCTCTCTGCACTGTAGCAGTGAATGGAGTGGGAATATTACATTTTCCCCCTCCTGACTCTAACGCTTTCCCTACTGTTGCACAGATTGGAGTTGGAATAGTAAATTTAACCCCTCCTGAGTCCAACGCTTTCCCTACTGCTGCTCAGACTGGAGTGAGAATAGTAAATTTTACCCCTACTGAGTTCAACGCTTTCCCTACTGTTGCACACACACACCGTGGAGTGGGAATAGTACATTTTATCCCTCCTGAGTCTAATACTTCCCTACTGTTGCACAGACTGGAGTGAGAATAGTAAATTTTACCCCTCCTTGGTCCAACGCTTTACCTACTGTTGCACAGACTGAAGTGGAAATAGTAAAGTTAACCCTCCCGAGTTCAACACATTCCTACTGCTGCAAAGACTGGATTGGGAGTAGTAGATTTTACCCCTCCTGAGTCCAACGTTTTCCCTAGTGTTTCACACACTTGAGTGGGAATAGTTAGTTTTACCCCTCCTGAGTCTAATGCTTTCCCTACTGTTGCACACACTGGAGTGGGAAAAGTAAATTTCACCCCTCTGGTGACTAATGCTTCCCTACTGTTGCATACACTCAATCAATCAGGGGGCTTATAAAGCGCGCTACTCACCCGTGAGGGTCTCAAGGTGCTGGGGGGCGGGGTGGGGGCGCAGCTCCGGTTCAGTTGATGAGCCAGGTCTTGAGGTTCTTCCTGAAGGTGTGCAGGTTCGGGGAGCGTCTGATGTTTGCTGGGAGCCCGTTCCAGGTCTTGGCTGCGATGTAGGAGAAGGCTCGTCCGCCAGCTCTGTTTCTGCAGATCCGGGGGGTCTCTGCCAGGGCGAGGTCGGCGGAGCGGAGGTTCCTTTTGGGTATGTGGAAGGAGACTCTCTCGTTGAGGTATTTGGGTCCGATGTTGTGGAGGGATTTGTAGGCATGGGTGAGAAGTTTGAAGGTCACTCTCTTCTCGACGGGGAGCCAGTGAAGATCTCGTAGGTGTTGGGTCATGTGTTCGTGTTGTGGTGTCCCTAGGACGAGTCTTGCTGCGGCGTTCTGGATGGTTTGGAGCTTGTGCAGCAGAGTTTTGTTGATTCCGGCGTAGAGGGCGTTGCCGTAGTCCAGTTTGCTGGTTATGAGTGCGTGGGTGACGGTCTTTCTGCATTCGGGGGCTATCCATTTGAAGGTCTTTCGGAGGATGCGAAGGCAGTTGAAACCGGTGGAGGCGACGGAGTTGATCTGGTGGGTCATGGTGAGGGAGGAGTCCAGGATGATGCTGAGGTTCCTTGCGTGGTCTGTAGGGGTGGGTGGACTCCCGAGGGCAGAAGGCCACCAGGTGTTGTCTCAGGCCGAGTTGGAGGGTCCTAGGATGAGGACCTCGGTCTTCTCCGAGTTGAGCTTCAGGCAGCTGTCTTTCATCCAGCGCGCGACGTCCTTCATTCCTTCCTGGAAGCCGAGTCTGGTGTCTTCAGGGTTCTTCATGAGGGAGAGGATGAGCTGGGTGTCGTCGGCGTATGAGACTATGCTGAGCCCATGCTGTCTGACGATGGTGGCGAGGGGGGCCATGTAGATGTTGAAGAGCGTGGGGCTGAGCGACGATCCTTGGGGTACTCCGCAGTTGATCTCTGTTGGTTCGAAGAGGAAGGGAGGGAGTCTGATCCTCTGGGTTCTGCCGGAGAGGAAGGATCGGATCCAGTTGAGGGCGGTTCCTCGTATCCCCGCGTCGTGAAGTCTGGCTGTGAGCGTGCGGTGAGAGACGGTGTCGAAGGCTGCGGAGAGGACTAGTAGGATGAGGGCCGCGGTGTGTCCCTGGTCGAGTAGCATGCAGATGTCATTGGTGGCAGCGAGGAGGGCGGTCTCGGTGCTGTGGTTGCTGTGGAATCCGGACTGGGAGGAGTCTAGGATGGAGTTCTCTTCGATGAAGGTGGTCAGCTGAGCGTTTACGAGTCTCTCGGTGACTTTGGTAGCGAAGGGGAGTAGGGAGATGGGCCGGTAGTTTTTCAGGTCCGTCGGGTCGGCTGTGGGCTTCTTGAGGAGGGGCTTGACTTCCGCCCACTTCCAGTCGTCTGGGAAGATGCCGGATTTGAAAGAGGCGTCAATGGTCCGTCCTAGTTCGGGTGCGATGGCGGCGGTGGCCCTGTGGTAGATGTGTGGAGGGAAGGGGTCCGTGGGGGCTCCGGAGTGGGTGTTGTTCATGGTCGCGGTGACGTGTTCTACCGTGGCGAGATCCCAGGTAGTGACGGTCGGCTGGTTGTCGGTGGTGGGGAGGGGGGTCGTGTCCGGTGTCAGTTCGCTGAAGTTGTCGTAGAGGGCCTTGATTTTCAGATGGAAGTAGGAGCTGAGCTTGTTGCAGAGTTCCTGGGATGGTGTGACGTCCGTGGCTTCGCTGGGGGGTTTGGTGAATTGCTGTATGACGTTGAAAAGTTCTTTGGCATTGGTTGAGTTGGTGTGGATCTTGTTCTTGATGAAGGTCCGCTTGGTGTCCCTTATTTGCCGGTGGTATTCCTTCTGGGCGTTCTTACACTGGAGTGGGAATAGTAAATTTTACTCCTTCGGTGTCCGACCCTTTCCCTCCTGTTGCACATACTGTAGTGGGTATTTTTATATTTATTATTATTAGAGTTTAATAGTTTATTTAGGATTATTTAAATATTTATTATTATGTGTTTTTCTATTTTTATTTATGCAATTTTGAACATATTTTTAGTAAAAAATAGTTGTATCTATTGTTTACTTTTTATGTATAATTAAATTTGAAATATTTAAATTTTTATTGCAGTTTATTTGTTACATATATATGTTTTTATGTGTATGTAAACATATATATTTATATGGTTGTAATATAGGTATATTTAAAAAATATTAGTAAATTAAAATATAGAGTATAATTAATTAAAAAATAGTTTTATAAGATATATGTGTATTTAAATATATACACATTCATACATATGTGTGTTTTTTTAAAATTAATTAAGTATGTATTTATATATATCTTTAGATAATGGTTACTCACCAACATTTTTCCAGGGGCTGCAAAGTTTGGTCTTTGGTGTGACTGAGGGCCACACTGTTGCCAGTGCGGGGTGTAAAGTCAGTGTAGGGGAAGTAAAGCATGCAAATTTAATGGCTCAACTAAATTGCGCAATGTGAAACCAGAAAACCTGGCGTGAATCCCAGCTTCTCCACATGAACAAATTGTGTGACTCTGGGCAATTGTTTTATTTCAATTTCCCTCCCTTTTCTTCAATATCACATATAAGCGGAACAAGAAATACATGACTTCAGGATGCATGCTATTCAAAACGATCTCCTGTGCTTTAATGTAATCACTAATGGCATTGTTGTTAGTGTGGGAGGGGGAAAGCATGAACGTTTCTAAATGCATGTTTGAAAACCATCCCTTTAAGAAAAATACTTCTGAATGCACTGCTATAATTTGATTCACTAAGGTGAAATGGTTCTAAAGGTCAAAAATGAAGATGTTCCTAAAGTTAAGGCCTAGTTACTTCCTTCCCTAACTGCAATTAACCTTTGAATACATGCTTGTTGTATATTAAAAAAAATGTTCATGTTAGTGCTGAGCTGAGTAAACAAAAGCCCAGTGCTGCTGCTGCCTAGGGGCCGCATGTAAATGTCAGGATGGCCGCCTGCGGCCCCTGGGCCATACTTTGAGTAGCACTGCTTTAGATGGTACTTAAAAATATTTATTTACATTATATTAATTTTATATGTTAAAATATTTAATATTTACAGCTTTTAACTAACTAACTATTGTCATAAGGTTTCTGCACATACACAGAGCTATGCACAGGAAAATGGGACCCCGGAATACAGTGGTTTGCCACCATATACCGTAGCACCCAAAAACCCCAACCCAACTAGCTTAGCATCCCATTAGCACCCAAGTACTAATGTTTGGACAACCCAGAACACAGTATCTTTATCTCAGGACTCGCAGAAGCAAGAACACTCTTTCGTCACTCACTCGTACTTGTCCACAAGGTGCGTAGGAAGAGACACTGGATAGGTTAAAATGTTTATTCCAACTTACGTGCTCTAATGTACAGTACACGTGTCAGCACTAATAGCATAATGCATATGACTAATATAAGCAGCATGGTTACAATTCCATAGAATACAAACGGGGAAAGCATCTCAGAGCTCAGTGGATAAACGTATAAATAACATTACCACCCTCCCCTTGCAGTAAGATAGTTTATTATAAAATAGAAGACCTCTGGGCTTTGGCTAGCGAACCCCCATACCTCAGTCTCTAGATGCAGAATTACATCAGCAGGACATCATAGCTCTTCTCACTGAAAGGGATTTCTCCAAGTGCCTTTAAGCGCTAGTAAACCACAGTATTAAAAGCATATCAAATTCTTCATGGCAATTGCACATAATGTTATGTCTGGGTGCGCGAGACTGGCCATATCAGGAAGAACCAGAATACATTGTTATGTGACCTTGTACATGTTTGTGCAGACTGAGCCCAAAAAGGTGAACAACAGAAAATGCAGACAGTGCAAAAGAACTTGGCACGAGCAAAGGGCGAGGAAGGCCCGGCTCAGTGTAACGTGCGCAAAGAAAAGCAGCATGGCAGCCAGGCCTAGGCCAACATAACAAGGCAGGTAACAATCCACAAGACACCCTCCCCTGGACAGTTCGGCGGCCAGACATAGGCTCAGCAGAGGAGAAAAATAGACATCGGAGCACAGGGAGCGCCCAAACGGCGAAGGGCAGGTCAATCCATGAAAGTGAAAGTACAGAAAAAAGCCATACCCTCCAAGAGTTCATCATTGGAATCGTCAAAAAACATAGATGCCATCCAATCCATGAGTTCAAAAGAGCAGGAATGCTCCTCAGCAAAGGGAGCATCCAGAAGCAATGCGGGACAGCTTGCGTGATAATTAAAACAGCTTCGTTGTAGGAGATCCTGGGCAGCCGCCCAGATATCCCATTGCGCCAAAATCCCCAGTGCAGCCGCACGCGCCATACAGCCAGCGACGGAACAGTCCTGCTCATGGGCCTCTAAGGGACCCATCAACTGAACAAAATCCGGAACAGACAATGACGAATTGGAGAGGCAATAATCCAGAGTCCAGGTGAAAGGACAGCGGACACAAGTCATCACAGGTTGCACGCAAGTGAAATACGCAAAGCGAAATGAAAGAGTATATGACACGCTCAGTGTCGCCAATGGCAAGACACCAAAACCGGCCAAAAGGCGCTCACGGAGCAGCTGGAGGCGTTCTGGATCGAGCAGGTCCCATCGGGGAGCAGCCATTGCGCAGAAAGCAAATTAAGAGCAAGACACCAGCCGCTAAAGCGAGGATCAATGGGAAACCGCCAAAGACACTGGAAAATATAGAATGTATGAAAGCCGGGATGACACTAAAAATAGTTTGGAAGGAGGACACCAAGCCCGACCCAACGACCTTAAAAAAGTGTACTAGGCCTTCAGTGTTAGATGCGTTAAAAATACGATGTATTAACTCCCCAAAATGTTGGGGGAGATTAGTGTTCAAAAGGGCCTGTATTTCACTGTGGGTACTCGCCACCTGGAGAACGAATGTCTCCCGGGCGGACGTGAGCATAACTTCCTCGTTTAATAATAGTGCCTTTATTCTGCTCAGTCTATTGAAATCTGCTTCCATGGTAGGGATGGAAGGCCAAATAGAGATATCAACCTTGCCATGAGGGGGGAAAAAGCACATTTTTGCAGCAGACAACTCTGTGCGAAACTGTTACAATGTAAGGAATGCCAGCTTGCAGGCCACAACAGTTTTCGTTATTTAAAAGTAAATAACTACCATTGGAAAGGAGAGTGAAAGTAGGAGAAATAACAGGAGCAGGAATACCTTTCAGCACACAAGCAAGATTAGGAGAGGAAACGCTACATGAGCCATGCAATTTAATGTGTTTACAAATAAGCGAATGACCTATAGTCGGGTCGCAGTACTCCCCCGTGAGAAAGACTTCCTTGCCGTCCCGAAGGCATTTATACATGAAAGGCAAGGACCAGAGTTCATGCAGGAAAGCACTGCCCAATGGCCGGTAACGGCCCACAGGATAATGTTTCATGCATGAGTCAAATTCAAACAAGGAAAATGGTAAAGCTATAACCCCATGGACTAGCCATACAGCAGAATCGAGTTCTGCAACAGAGAACGACAATGGATCCACCTTTTCGATATGTAATAGATTGTAAGTTGCATCCTTCATGGACATAAATTGCTGTTTATCAGTTAAGTTAAAAGGTAGAAATAAGGCAGAGGTGTTCAAGAAATGCCAAGGCACTTTACCTAACTTAAGTGTTTGCAAAGTCCATGCAAACTGCATAACTGAGCGCAATTGATTCTGACCATGATATAACATAGAAACATCATCTTGTACAATATCAACAACAGAGGACACAATATTCTCTAAAGTGTAAATGCGAGAAGACAGGGTATTAATACTATTGTCAACAACAGCAAGCACCTTTTCCATATTTGCTTGATCTATTTCCCGAAGACGGGAAGCAGCTTCTATTTGTGATAGCTTCCAGAGTTCATTATATGTTTCATAAATGAATCTTTTAGGTCGGGGACCACGAGGTCCCAAAACAAAGTCGGACAGATCAATATTGCCTGAAAGGAGGGACAAATGTTGTTTAACAGTATCAAGGGACGAATGTTGCAGCCATTGTTTGCATAATTTACCAACAGAGTATGTAGTGACAGTACGGGCATCAGTAAACCTCGGATCAGGCCTATTCTGTGTGTAGCTAGCACCAGTATCATGAAAACGCATTTGACATGCATTAGATGATATAGGCCATACTAACCAGGGTGACTGAACCAGCTCAGAAACATTAAACGAATTATTTTGTAACATTGCCTGCAGGGACACGAGGGACATATTGAATCGTGCGCTTTCATTTGGAAAACTCGACAGGGATGGTATTGATGGCGTATTCAATTGTTTAGTGTTTGCCAAGCCCCAACATGTAGTCTGATAGATGGAAGCATTTAGGAACATAATTTGGGTAGGGATGAGGCAAGCACGATGCAACGCCTCGGTTCCCTGTACCTGCCATGGCTTGGAGCCCCAAATAGATTTTAAATCCACTGTATTATCCCAGTACTCATAACCACCCACAGCTAGGGCACTTAGAAAGGAACCTGAATAAAGCAATTTGGTGTGTGTTAACATAATTTTCTGAGTTGATGTGTTATTTAGTCTAAAATAATAGGATGCAGGGTTCGACCGATTAAAATCAGTGAAATAATTAAACTTATTTCGAAGAGTTTGAGAGCTACCTGGCAAGGGGTTTGGACAATGTTCCCATTGGGTGAAATTAACAGAACTCCGCAGGGCACTGGGCTTATGAAGAAAATGATTACCCCAATGTTGGTAACAATACAAATCGGCATAATTAGCAGAATTCATATATAGATCTTCAGCATTAAAAGATGCATAATATTTTAAATCGGCAAACAATGCTTCAACCGCATGCACATCCCAATCATCAGAATGAATATTATTTTGTACTACATCACCCATTGAAACACGAAGGACATTAGGTACATTAATAATTTCCGTCGGACCATGGATTTGATAGTTCACTGCATCCCATACGATGCCATCAGCAACTGGGAAGGCTGAAATGTTCACAAATGTGTGGTCACGCTTCATGATGTGAGACGAGGAATGAGGAGCCAAAGTTCCAGAAACAGAGTCTACAGCAGAGCGTTCAGGTAAATAGTGACCATTAATTAGTAGAAAAAACACTGTGACAAAGCCAATGGACATGAACAAAAATATCAAGAAAAGTACCAACCAGAGGTATGTCCAGGGTGGAATCAAAAAATTGTCTCTAAACCAGGATACAAAAATACTGAACTTGGATGGGACTTTTGAAGATGTGGAATCCGAATCAAAGGAATAACGAGCCGGGCCAAGTGGCGTTGTTGGTTGATGTGCCACCGATTCAGATGCGGGATAAGTATACTCGTCCTCGTCGATGTTGGTGGAGAGTTGGGGATCAATTATAGTTTCAGGCAAAATAGAGGATTCAGGCAAATCGACCATCTCAATTACAGCATCAGCGATCGTTCGTGCAGATGGACTATGAACATATGTCCGATAAATAGCAGGACAAGAGACCGCTGGTGTGACACTATTCAGGATCGGCCAGGCGCTGTAGCTTGACATTTTCAACTGAGATGTATCTGTTCTCTTTGCGACCAGGAAGCGGTGGTAAAATGACTGTACGTGTTCCCTTCAGACCAAGAACTGGAACCGGTGCACGAAAAGAGGGGCCAAATTCTTTTTGTTTTCAACCTTCTCTCGAACCAGTTCCCCAACTTTCGGAAGCCAGCCGGCTACCGGAATCTGCAACGCAGGATCTGTGGCTGAAGGCAAATGTGTAGTTGCAAGTTTGTCTCGGGCTTCTTGTAAGTCCTGTAACATAGCAGAATGGTTATCTACATCAAACGTGGCGGATTGCGCCGCGATGTCTGGACCCTCAAGGTCAGGCACAAACATTCTTATGCCAAAGAGCATTTCGTATGGGGTCCGCCCACCCAGAGGTCTTCTAGGGAGATTATTAAGTGCACGCTGAACGGTATACAAATGGGCCAGCCAGTTCCTGCCAGTACCTATAACCCTAGCTGTTAAGGATTGCTTTAAGTCACGGTTCATTCGTTCAACGATAGAGTTGCCCTCAGGCCTATACGGAGACGAAAATTTCACCCGCACCCCAAGCGAAGCCATTGCATCCTTGTAAGCCCTAGAGGCAAACGCTGGACCTTGGTCCGAATGGAAGGTGCCGCATGCGAAAATTCCCACAAAGACACGCAAATCCCTGATTACATTTCGGGCGTCAGCACTCCGTTGTGGCCAGACCCAGAGAAACCGTGTGCACGAGTCCACTGCCACTAAGATATATTTATAGGCAGTGTCTGATGAGAATGGACCGCAGTGATCCAAGTAAACACACCCAAAGGGTCTGTTAGCAATGCAGAGCGGTGTTTGTGGTGGACGTGTTACCGTGGAAGGCTTAATCTGTTGACAAACGTCGCAAGAAAGCACAAAAGCACGGGTGTCTTTATACAACCCACGCCACCAATAACGCTGCTGCAAGATGGAAACCGTAGCTGACACACCTGCATGTGCTGAAGCCATGCCTTCGTGTGCAGCTGATATCAAGGCACTCCTGCGGTCCGCGTTGGGGATCAGCCGATCACCAACGTCAGGTATAGTTACATAAGGAACCTGATCGGGACTTAATGTGTAAGAATACTTGGAAGGGAAACCTGTAGGGTAATTATTACCTTCCTTGGTTGCAGCAATAGCCGCTAATATAACAGGGTCTATTTTAGACATGGACCTGGTAACCGCTGCTACTGAACACGTGACTACTGCTGAACGGGCAGCTTCATCTGCCAGATCGTTACCAATAGCGTGTGCGCCCACCCGCTGATGGCCTAAGGTGTGAACCACCTGTGTGAGGGGCAGACGTTGTTGCAATTCTGCCACTCGAACCCAAAGCATTTTATGCTTAATTGTGCTTCCTTTTGCGTCTTTGTAGTCGTTTTCGACCAGAAAAACAGATTGTCATTGTAAGATTGTACACAGTAAAAAGAATCACATACAATAAGAGTGGTCTCATCCTGTGAAGCGAACTCAAGTGCAAGTAGCAATGCATGCAGCTCGGCCAATTGTGCGGTACTATCTCCAAGTGTGCGAGTGTGCACTACAGAGGATTTGAACTTTCCATCTACAAAGGAACCCGCACCAATAGCACATGCAGCTGAATAAGCGTGCTTGGACCCAGTGGCCGGCTGCGCCGAACCATCGGTGTAGATTACACATTTGTAATCCTCAAGCGGTAATAAAAACAAAGGAGGAGGATGAACGAATTCATACTGCAAAAACTCCTGAGTCTGCAGAGAAGAATCAAAAACAAAAGTGACGTCCGAAGACGTCAAGGATGTAGCCCATTGTATCCAACGGGGATGCATTGCTTTTGAGTTCGGTACACTTGCCTTTGTTACTGCCTCTAGGGCAGGACAGGGTGTTACCACCAGAATTCGCTTACCCTGTGCCAGTGCGCGTTCTTTTAGAATCGCCATTTGCACTGCAGTCAGAACTTTTTCAACAGATGTAAAGCGCAATTCAGCGGAAGTGTACAGATGTGACTTGTATGCGATAGGTACTGTATCACCTTCATTAAAGGTTAAATAGGTGAATCCCACCGCCCCCGGAATTATTCTAATCACCAGGTTTGTGTGGTTATCACGAGTCAAAAGATATTTAGACTCTAAAAGGTCTGTCTGCAAAGACTGCAGAATTGAGGTATGCTCAGGCAGCCAGCAAGACCTTGAATAAGTAGGTTGTATCAAAGCATACAAAGGCTTGATACGCTGGGCATATTCGGGAATGTAAGTACGCCCGAAGTTCAGGAAACCCAGCAAAGACTGAAGCTTCTTCAGAGTATTTGGGGGGCACAAATGTGCACATTTTTCCAAGAAATGGGGGCTAAGCCCTTACCTTCGTTGTTGAGCTCATAGCCCAAGAACAGAACGGTAATTTCAGCAATATGTGACTTAGCAAAGTTAAATTTGTAACCCTGCTCCGCAAATTCAAGAATAATGCGGTCCACACGAGACAAATGCTGAAATAATTCGTCGTCCGTCAGATAGATGTCATCTACGTACGAACATGCGTCTTGATCAATGTCATTTAACAAAGAAACAACACGGGCGGCGAATATACCCGGACTATTTTTATAGCCCATGGGTAATCGCCGGAACTGGAATAATTTACCACCGGATGTGAATGCGGTCCATTGACCACTCTCCGGGGCTAGGTTGTGCGTGTAGAAACCATTTGAGAGGTCTAGTGTCGTTTTGTATTTTTTACGAACAAGACTGTCTACAAGCGCAGAACTGTGTGTATTTTGCACCGCAAAGTTCCGACAATGAGTATTTAAATGCCGGTAATCCAAAACTAAGCGGTACGATCCATCGGGTTTAGAGACCACGAAAAGGGGATTGTTCATAGGTGATACGCATGGTTCAATTACTCCCTGATATTCCAACTGTGTCAGAATTTCGGAGACGGGGCCTTTTGCCTGCCGTTTAATGGGATATTGGGGTTGTGGCTGCGGTAGTGACCGCAAAGGTATTGCATGAGGAGGTGATTCTTCATCCCATCCCACATGGTTGCGGTATAACGCTGGTGCCAGGTACACAGCCCACTCAGCTGCAAGTGCTTCAGCTTTGTCTTTTGGGACATGCCTTGAAAAGCTTGGAAGGATTACCTCCTCTCCTTTATGTGCAGCTAAAACGAATGGGGGTGGCCAATCCACCTCTGCTAACAAAATGTCATATGAAGAGGTTAGATTTTCCCAAAAATCCCTTTTATTTCACGCGTTATGTCACCTTCAATTTGTATAACTATATTATATAGTCTGTCAGGGGGTGCCACTCTCGTGTCAGCTGTCTCTACAGTAACGAATGTTTCAGTTGCTGTCGCCTCCATATGAGGACGTAGCGCCTCCCGCACTATGGTAACTTCCGCGGCGCTGTCTAGGAGGGTTACTGCCCACGTCCAATTCTGGAGTCTCGTTCTCACCGTCTGTGGCATATTTCGCTGTTACAGCGGCAACCTTTTCTTCTGAAATTGTGGTCGGGAATGGTGAAAGTCTTCCGCTTTCCCTCTGACTTGTTGTCGAGGTTGGTCTCGCTCCTGGGGAGCCTCTCGGCCCCTTCCTCTATCTTGCCGTTCTCCTCCACCAGCCTGTGACGACGTCTGGGCCTGTGAAGAACGAGGAGAACGCGTATCAGAGCTTTGAAACCTATCCGGTGATTTAATTCTCGACCTATCACGTAAATCATATGTACGTTCAGAAGAAACCGAAACTGGGGAAGCGCCTCTCGACCCCGGCTTCTTTTGTTGCTTACCCTGTTTTTTCTGTCTCCAACTCTTTTTAGTGAAGACTGGTTTATCATCTTTCTCAGATGCACTTTTTGCTTGTGCAACTTGTGTTTGCGATTGAGTTTGCGTTTTTACAAAAGGCTTGTTGCCTAGGCTATTTCGTCCAATTGTTTTATAAGCCCGGGCAATGATTTTCGGTAATTCGCGAGGCCTGTCCAACTCTGGGACCAAAGCCAAAGCATTCGCTACTTGAAAGTTCATAGCATCGCCCTTGACATTTCCAAGGATCAGCTCTGCTACTACATCAAACACTCCCACTAGTCTCATCCCTAATTCCACAGCCGCTTCAGGGCCATGTTCATCCTGTACTTTTTTAATTACAGAGGGTAGAACCGTCATGGAAGGAGTTCCAAAACATTTTGAATAAACTGCTGCGAATACCTTACCCCAGTTTTCACATGCTGTCAAATCGGGGATTATGTCTTTTGGCAAACTTATCGTGAGGATGCGGTGTTTATCTACTGGGGATGTATGTGGAAACACTGCTTCTATCTGATCGAACTTTTCTGCAAGCCAGTAAGGATAGTCGTCCTTGTTTTGTGGACGTTTGCCCATCACAGAATTTACCATGACAGGACTTATAGTCACTCCAGCTGCAATAGCTGGTTGGCCTGCGACTACAGGAGCAGCTCCATGGAGGCTACCTGTAACGTATGTCACTAAGGCTCGATGCACTCGCACCAATTCGGTATGCATAGTGCGCAATTCCGCTAGCGGTAATGCCAGATAATTTGGATGCGGGGTATACCCGGCCAATACAGGCCAAGTGGCCCCCTGAATTGATAAGGGGCCTAAACGAACTGCGGTAGTTGGTTGTGGTAGGGCGCCATTGAACCAAACACGGTGCTGCCAAGCCGTGAGAGGCACTTCAAGAGCAGTATAGGGTCGATAGGCAGCAGGAATTGCGGTGGGTTTATATTCATGAAACAGCTTATCACCTGCATCCACCGCTTCAAAAGTGATCCAAGTGTAAAACACTTCAAAGTGATAAGCCGCATCGGCTTGAACCACAAAGACCAACTCGACCCCAGCATCGGGCACTCCATACACAGCTAAGTGGTCTCGGAGTGCTCCTCGACTATGTGCAGCTATCGCCACACCAGCCATGACCAAACAAATATATATTCGACAACCTAACAGGGAGCACAAAAATGGGTCTGTTAACTAACCTTTTTAATAATATCAAGCTTGAAAGAACCTATAAAACATTCAATATAGGAGGTATCACCGTCACATACGCCTCCGGAAGCGTACGCGAGGGGTTTGTGGACAAGCACAAGCACTACTCAAGCGTCTCGCAGATAAGCTGCCCCACGGTGGTCGCGCCATGTCATAAGGTTTCTGCACATACACAGAGCTATGCACAGGAAAATGGGACCCCGGAATACAGTGGTTTGCCACCATATACCGTAGCACCCAAAAACCCCAACCCAACTAGCTTAGCATCCCATTAGCACCCAAGTACTAATGTTTGGACAACCCAGAACACGGTATCTTTATCTCAGGACTCGCAGAAGCAAGAACACTCTTTCGTCACTCACTCGTACTTGTCCACAAGGTGCGTAGGAAGAGACACTGGATAGGTTAAAATGTTTATTCCAACTTACGTGCTCTAATGTACAGTACACGTGTCAGCACTAATAGCATAATGCATATGACTAATATAAGCAGCATGGTTACAATTCCATAGAATACAAACGGGGAAAGCATCTCAGAGCTCAGTGGATAAACGTATAAATAACATTACCACCCTCCCCTTGCAGTAAGATAGTTTATTATAATAATAGAAGACCTCTGGGCTTTGGCTAGCGAACCCCCATACCTCAGTCTCTAGATGCAGAATTACATCAGCAGGACATCATAGCTCTTCTCACTGAAAGGGATTTCTCCAAGTGCCTTTAAGCGCTAGTAAACCACAGTATTAAAAGCATATCAAATTCTTCATGGCAATTGCACATAATGTTATGTCTGGGTGCGCGAGACTGGCCATATCAGGAAGAACCAGAATACATTGTTATGTGACCTTGTACATGTTTGTGCAGACTGAGCCCAAAAAGGTGAACAACAGAAAATGCAGACAGTGCAAAAGAACTTGGCACGAGCAAAGGGCGAGGAAGGCCCGGCTCAGTGTAACGTGCGCAAAGAAAAGCAGCATGGCAGCCAGGCCTAGGCCAACATAACAAGGCAGGTAACAATCCACAAGACACTATATATATATATATATATATATATGTGCTACAAAGGACCCAGCACAAAAAAGGAATTCTATTATGAAAATGAAATGACAATAGTGGAAATCCTTTTTTTGTAAATAGTGTGAATAAAGTTTTCAATTTGAATTGCACTACAATTCCCATAATGCCACATGAAGGCTAAATGATGGGTATATAGAGTGCAAGAGAGAAAGGACTCACTAACCGTGATCAAAGCCGTGGGAGGGCTGAAACGCGTTGGTGGAGTGTTGCCATGAATACATTCTTCAAACTCAACTCCGGAGTGCTGCATCCTTTGTAGTACATATTCAAATCAAGGGCCAGGATCCGGCCCCCACGTTGTGCACCCGCTGTTGAGCGCACCGAACTTTCAAGGATCACATTGCAGGCAATATATATATATATGTATATATATATATATTCACTGAAAAAACCATAGGTTTCAGATAAGTTATAGTTAGAAATTAGCATTTAAAAAACCTTTGAAATTCACTGAAAAAACCATAGGTTTTAGGGACAGTTATAGTTAGTTGGACATTGCACACGTACAAAACCCGTGAAATTCCCCCGTTATAGTTAGTTCAGCTAACTATAACTCGCGCCCCCGCAATGCACTGCTGATGACGTCACATATTACATCACTCATGACATGGCAGTGACATCACTGATGACATCACTGATGACATCTCAAATGACATCACTGATGACATCATCCAGTGACTGTGTGTTTCTGTAAAGTTTAAATATTTTTAATATATATAGGGAAAGGCGTATTGAAGAATGAGTGGGTGTATAAGTGTGTGTATGGATGATTTAGTAGGTGCGTGACTAATTCTATAAGTGAGTGATTAAACGTATCTTACTGAATGCATGGGTTAGTGACTAAACTGGGTTAATGTCTGTATCTGTCTGTTGCTGTGTAAGTGGCTGCATGGGTTTGTGAATAGCTACATGAGTGTCTATAAGAGTTATTGATTTGTTGTCTGAGTATCTGTATGGGTGCCTGAGTGTTTGTGTGGATGGGGTGTGTGCGACTGTGCATAGATGTGTGAGTGGGTGATTCACTGGGTGGATGGTTACAAGAGTGCATCTGTGATAGACTGTATGGGTGGGTAAGTGTGTGTAAGAGTGTGTTAGTGAGTGAATGTATGTCCCAGTGGTACATGTGTGAGTAACTACATATGTGAAAGGCAGTATATATGTGTATTGGAGTATATAAATAGCTATAACGAGAGTGAGTGATTGTGATAGTGGCTGTATGGATGAGTGTGTGCTTGTATCAGTGATTGTATAAGAGCGTAACAATGTGCTAGTATTTGTATGATTAAGTGAGCTGGTGTGTGTATAACTGTATAGGTGAGTAAATGGCAGTGTGTTTAATTATTTGCATGACTGACTAGGTGTGTGAGTACCTCTATGGATGAGTGGCGGTGTTTGAGTGTCTATATAGGAGTAAGAGTGCATATGATTGTCCTGTACTGAGTGACCATAAGTATGAGTGACTGTACGGGTGAGTGAGTGGATGTGTGTGTGTGTAGACCTAAGAATCAGTGAGTGGGTATGTAGTTATTGGTGTTGGAGTGTCTATGGTTTTGCGAATGGCAGTCTGTAATTTAGATTGGGTGTATCAAAGGTTATATTAGGGTGTGAGGAGGTGCATCAGATTATCACGTGGATGATGTCATCAGTGATGTCATTTGAGATGTCATCAGTGATGTCATCAGTGATGTCACTGACCATGTCATGAGTGATATAATATGTGACGTCATCAGCAGTGCATTGCGGGGCGCGAGTTATAGTTAGCTGAACTAACTATAACGGGGGAATTTCACGGGTTTTGTACGAGTGCAATGTCCAACTAACTATAACTGTCCCTAAAACCTATGGTTTTTTCAGTGAATTTCAAAGGTTTTTTAAATGCTAATTTCTAACTATAACTTATCTGAAACCTATGGTTTTTTCAGTGAATTTCAAAGGTTTTTTAAATGCTAATTCCTAACTATAACATGTCTGAAACCTACGTTTTTTTCAGTGAATTTCAAAGGTTTTGTAAATGACAATTTTTAAATGTATTAATTGTTATATTAATTTTTTTCATACTGATTTATTACATTTTTAGAATTTTTTTTTTACATATTTTATTTTTTAAATTACATTGTAATTACATTATACATTACATTACAAAAAATACTTTCTCAGAATGAATTACTTTAGTTTAAATACTTTGCACATAGGCAATAGACTTTTAAGTACAGTAGTTACAGTTGTTGCAATGGGCACCACATTTTCAAACACAATGCAACATTCAGCTCAATGTGAATTTCTAGTTAAATGCAATTAGTTACTTTATGGATTACTTTTTCTAACCACAGGACTGGATCCTAGATTCAGTCCTGGTACATTTCCTGTAAACAGTTGAGTAAAAGCGTTTTGGTTACAGTCGTGATTTTTAAGGAATATTATTGTATTTTAAAAGTTGACACTTAGAAACTTTTTCTCATAGAATCACCAATGTTATCCTATGGAAGGAAATTCACTTAGCAGGTAAAAACTGTTATCGTTACTTTTTCTTACTCAGTGTTGGATCCTGGATCCAGCACTGGTGCATCTCCTGTAAACAGTTGAAAGAATGCGTTTAAGTCATACAGGCGATTTTTAAGGAATATTTGTAGTTTGTGAAAATCGACCCTTTGAAACTTTTCTGCTGAAAACCAGACAATGGATTCCTATGGAAGAAAATATAAGTTACTGGTAAGTACGGTTAAAATTACTTTTCAGGACCAGTACTGGGCTGAAAGATGCAGCACTGAGGTCTCTCCTGATAACAGGTGAGTAAATCGAAATTCGTATTTCGACTGATTTTAGAGGAATATTTGTATGTTTCAAAAATCAACACTTAGAAACTTTTTCAGCAAAAAGCAGGCAATTATATCCTATGGAAGGAAATTCAAGTTACTGGTAAGTACGGTTAAAATTACTTTTGAGGATCAGTACTGGGCTGAAAGATGCAGCACTGAGGTCTCTCCTGATAACAGGTGAGTAAATCGGAATTCGTATTTTGGCTGATTTTAGAGGAATATTTTAAAGTTCCAAAACTCCACACTTAGAAGAATTTCCAAGTGAAACCAGTCAATGTTAGCCTATGGAAGGAAATTCGTTACTGGTAAGTACGGTTAAAATTACTTTTCAGGACCAGTACTGGGCTGAAAGATACAGCACTGAGGTCTCTCCTTATAACAGGTGAGTAAATCGGAATTCGTATTTCGGCTGATTTTAGAGGAATATTTGTATGTTTCAAAAATCAACACTTAGAAACTATTTCAGCAAAAAGCAGGCAATTATATCCTATGGAAGGAAATTCAAGTTACTGGTAAGTACGGTTAAAATTACTTTTGAGGATCAGTACTGGGCTGAAAGATGCAGCACTGAGGTCTCTCCTGATAACAGGTGAGTAAATCGGAATTCGTATTTCGGCTGATTTTAGAGGAATATTTTAAAGTTCCAAAACTCCACACTTAGAAGAATTTCCAAGTGAAACCAGTCAATGTTAGCCTATGGAAGGAAATTCAAGTTACTGGTAAGTACGGTTAAAATTACTTTTCAGGACCAGTACTGGGCTGAAAGATACAGCACTGAGGTCTCTCCTTATAACAGGTGAGTAAATCGGAATTCGTATTTCGGCTGATTTTAGAGGAATATTTGTATGTTTCAAAAATCAACACTTAGAAACTATTTCAGCAAAAAGCAGGCAATTATATCCTATGGAAGGAAATTCAAGTTACTGGTAAGTACGGTTAAAATTACTTTTGAGGATCAGTACTGGGCTGAAAGATGCAGCACTGAGGTCTCTCCTGATAACAGGTGAGTAAATCGGAATTCGTATTTCGGCTGATTTTAGAGGAATATTTTAAAGTTCCAAAACTCCACACTTAGAAGAATTTCCAAGTGAAACCAGTCAATGTTAGCCTATGGAAGGAAATTCAAGTTACTGGTAAGTACGGTTAAAATTACTTTTCAGGACCAGTACTGGGCTGAAAGATACAGCACTGAGGTCTCTCCTGATAACAGGTGAGTAAATCGGAATTCGTATTTCGGCTGATTTTAGAGGAATATTTTAAAGTTCCAAAACTCCACACTTAGAAGAATTTCCAAGTGAAACCAGTCAATGTTAGCCTATGGAAGGAAATTCAAGTTACTGGTAAGTACGGTTAAAATTACTTTTCAGGATTAGTACTGGGCTGAAAGATGCAGCACTGAGGTCTCTCCTGATAACAGGTGAGTAAATCAGAATTCGTATTTCGGCTGATTTTAGAGGAATATTTGCACAATGGTGAAGGGAGGGGCGGGGCCTGAGGTGACATCTGTGCAAACGCGCGCGTTTTAAGTTGGGGGATTAAGTCCCCTTGAATCATGAGGGTCCCTACAGGCCAACTAGTCCACCAGGAACCTCCAGTATGCGCCAGGGGGCTGCGTTGCAGAGACATGTACAGAGGCCACACCCCTTTTTACACCTCTCTGCAACGCAGCTCTGTGGCGCTTTCTGGACGTACCTGTTGGGCTAGTTGGCCCCCAGGGACCCTCAGGATTGAAGGGGATTTAATTCCCCATCTTAAAACGCGCCACGGGGCCTGTTTGCACACATGTCACCTGAAGCCCCGCCCCCTCCCTTCACCACTGTGCAAACGCGCCCCGTGGTGCGTTTTAAGTCGGGGGATTAACTCCCCTTGAATCCTGAGGGTCCCTGGGGTGCAACTAGCCCACCATATACCTCCAAAAAGCGCCACAGAGCTGCGTTGCAGAGAGGTGTAAAAAGGGGCGTGGCCTCTGTACACCTCTCTGCAAGGCAGCCCCTGGCGCATACTGGAGGTTCCTGGTGGGCTAGTTGGCCCCAGGGACCCCCAGTATTCAAGGGGAATTGCACTCCTCTGCAAACGTGCCAGGGGGCGCGTTTGCAGAGTGGTGAAGGAAGGGGCGGGGCCTGCGGGCCCGATCGTTTTTTTTGTTTTTTTCCCCTGAAGGGGGGCTGTGTGGCCCCCTTCCTTTTTCCTATTTTTAGGCCCTGGGGACCCCATCCCCCAGGGCCTTATCCCTTTTTTTAAAATTAAAATAAAAAAATAAAAACGGGAAGCGGGCCGCGTGGCCCCCTTCCCTGGGCCTGTATTGGACCCGGGGACCCCATCCCCGGGGCATGGCCTCTTTTTTTTTATTTGGAGGGGGCTGCGTGGCCCCCTCCTCAGGCCATTTAAGGCCCCGGGGACCCCATCCCCGGGGCCGGCCTTGCACTTTTTTTTTTTTTAAACTTTTTTTATCTTTGGGGAGGGGGCTGCGTGGCCCCCTCCGTGGCCACTTATGGCCCCAGGGACCCCATCCCCCGGGGCCTGGCCTCTCGTTGGGGACTGTGGGGGTCCCCAAACCCCCACAGTCCCGCCGGCTCCCCGTGTCCTACGGGAGCCGGCATTGCTTTACACATGGGGAGCAGCTAACATGCTGCTCCCCATGTGGAAAGCAATCAGCTTTGGATATTGGAAGAGAGAGCAGGTTTCCTGCTCTCTCTTCCAATATCCAAAGCAGTTTGCAATGACAGGACGGGAGCCGCGAGGCTCCCGTCCTGTCATTGCAAACAGCAGTGTCCCGGGGGTAGGCACCCCGGGACACTGCAGGAGCCGGCCCTGGGGGGTGGCGGTCCCCAGGGCCACCACAGGCTCCAGGAGGGGGGCCGCACGGCCCCCCTCCTTACATTTTGAAAGCCCCGGGGACCACGGGGAGGTGGTGGTCCCCGGGGCTTGGGGGCCAAAACGGACCCCCATTGTAATTTTCTTAGTGCCCCGGGAGGTGGTGGTCCCGGGCGTGTGGGGGCTGGAGCCCCCCACACAGGTTTTTCAAAAATAAAAAGAAGCCCCGGGGAGGTGGCGGTCCCCGGGGCTGCGGGAGGGTTCAGAGCCCTCCCGCACCATTATACATAAAGCCCCGGGGGGTGGTGGTCCCTAGGGGCTTGGGGGGCCCTTTGAGGACCCCCACACATAAAATTAACCCCCCCCAGCATGCCCCCTGGACTTGGCCCACCCGGGGGCCAATTAACATCGAAGCGCGGGAGACCGTGCTTCGAATTTTTTTTTTTTGGCAGGATTCGCGCACTCTGAGCGCATCCTGCCGATTTAAAAAAAAAAATAAAATAAATTTTGCCCAGGGGGTCCTTGTGGGACCCCTGAGCAGACCTAGGGGGTCAGGGTGTTTCTACCCTGCTCCCTTTGTGCGCTTTGCGCACTTGTTTCTGTCCCTCGGTTCTACCGAGGGACAAAATGGCTGCCAACACTTCCTGATTTGGAGTGTTGACAGCCAATTAGCATGCAGCTCGTGATCGGGAGGGTGCGCGAATCCGACGCGGCCATAGATATATATGTACTTTTACTTTTGATTTTCTCAGCAACTACTGAACGGATTTACACCATTTAACAAAAAGGGTTCTTTCTGAACCAAGAACTACCTCTTTGCCAAATTTGGTGTAATTCCGTTCAGCAGTTCGGGCTGTAGCCGTGTCTAAAGTTTCCTATGGAAAATTGCATGGGGAAAACGCGTTTTGGGACCCCCTTTTTCTCGGCCCCCGCTTGATGAATCCCCCCGAGACTTTCAGGGTAGGAGCGGACCGGAGCGCCCCACAAAGTTTGAAAATTTTGCGAAGATACGTCAACCGCCAAGAGAGTTATTTCAAATAGAATGTCGCGGATTTCCTATGGATAATAGGTTGTAACTATAACTATCTACTGGCGACCGCCAGTAGATAATATATATACGAAAAAACAATATTTGGTATATATTTTTTCTATATCAGTGTAAAGTGATATTTTTTTTGATCTTTTTGTATTTACCACTATATGTATAGACAAACTATATTTTTGTGGTCAATATTTTTGACACGATATTTCTTTATCACAATGGTTTTGGTTTCAATATTGTGTCAGAGAACAAAATCTAATCAGTAGAACCAGAGATATAAAATGTTAAAGTTTTTAATGAAAATAGCACCAAGAAGTAAAAAGCATCACTTGCTGTTATCAGGAGAAGTCACAAATTCAGGCAGGATACAGGGCCAAATTCACCCCGCTGAGAGTTGTACCTTACGTCCTTGATGTGAGGTCTGCATGACATGGCTTTGAGTCACTCAGCATTGATCCCGATAAAGGTTTCAGTTGGGCGATGAGGCTTTCCATCGCGTGGCATGGGTCACAATGAAGATTCCAGCTGGCCTTTGAGATTTTCAGTGGCTTCACACCACCCAGCGTCAGTCCCAATGAAGCTTTCAGCTTTGCAGCAAGGTTTTCCGGGTCCTCGGGACACTCTGAGTTGGAACCCATGCAGGTTTCATATGGGTTCTGTGTGGGGTGACCCTGCAAGGCTTTGCGTCGCCCAGCATTGGTTATAATGAAGCCTTCGGTTCAGAGCTGTGCGTCTTTGCGGGGCCCTGTGGTGCTTTGCGCGGGATCTGATGAAACCTTCCGTTAGGCATGGAGGAGTGCTTTCTGATACCAGCAAATGGTCCAGGGTCTGTGAGGCACCTCTTGGGGATCAGGACTCACTTCAGCAGAGGACAGCAGCAGGGCTCAGGCAGGTACAGTTGGTTCTGAACAGGAACCTGGGAGCTTTTTGTGTCCTTGTAGCCAGGAGGCCAGTCAACTGACCCTTGGAGTCACTTTGGGTAGCCTGGGATAAAGGCAATCAGGTCCAATTTTCCTTCTTCAGACAGCAAGGGAGTTCTTCATGCAGCAGGACATTCCTTCTTCTGAATCTTTCACAGGTTCAGGAGTGTTCTGATGAAAGGCTTTTGAGATCCCATATTTATACCTGGTGCCAGCCTTTGTGTAGTAGACCCTCTGACCTACTGTCAAAATTGGTTCTGGTCAGTTCTTCCCCTTCCCCTGGTCCTTGCTCCAAACAGTAGAGTGTGACAAAAGACAAGGCAGGCCTGATGTCAGTTTCCTTTGTGTGTGTTGTGGGCCAGGTCTTTTGAAATGTAATCAGGGCATGTTACAGCTACTCTTTAGTCATTCTACTAGGAAGAACCTCTTCACCCAAGCCCCATTGTCCACTGTCTGGGCCAAATACACATTCTTCATGGGGAACCATTAACAGGCCTAGGGAGCTGGAAACCACCATAAACTTTGGGCAGGTAAACGCCAACTTTCTAAAAGTGGTATTTTAAAATTTTTAATGTAAAATCCATCTTTACCATTAGAGAGGATTTTAAATTACAATTCATTGAGTGTAAACATAATTTCTCTATCTGTCCTCAATCTGAAATTAGCACGTATTAACTGTTATAAAGAAACCCTGTGTTAAGCTATGGGAGAGATAGACCTAACAACAGTGAAAAGCGACTTTAGGAGTTTTCACTGTCAGGACATGTAAAACTGAAACAAACATGTCCTACTTTTTAACTACCAGGCACCCTGCCCTATGAGCCTTTAGGGCCTAATTTATGGGTGACTTATAAAAATTAAAAAGGAAGGATTCGGCCTGGTAAAAGGCTTATTTTGCCAGGTCGGAATGGCAGTTTAAAACTGCACTACATGCTGCAGTGGCAGGCCTGATGTATGTTTTAAATGGCTACTTTAGTGGTGGCACAATGAATGCTGTAGCGCACTAGTAATATTTAATTTACAGGTCCTGGGTATATGTAGTACCATATACGAGGAACCTTCAAGTAAATTAAATGTACCAATTGGGTGTAGGCCATTTTTACCGTGTTTAAAAGGGAGAGGACAAGCCTTTTACCACCCAATGTTTAGCAGGGAAAAATGTGCAAAGTCCTAAAAGCTAACAAAAACAGATTCAGCGAACAAAGACAGTGGAAGGCAAAAATCTGGGGTTACTCTGCAGAATTGGCCAGGTTCAATAACATATATTTCAAGATTTTATATATCATAGTCCATTAAACCATGGTCTAATCAGGGTTTTGTTTTTGTGTAGTTTATATCCTGAGATTCATAACTACAAGATGCTCATTAAGTTGACAATCAATTAAAACAAGACATAGCAAAGAAAAGTGATTTGCCTGGAATCACACATTTTGGTCAAGTGGGAAGGGGTGCTTAAGTCATGTTTCCTGGTCAGAGTCTACAATTCAGTCAACATTTATTTTCTCTCTATTTTAATATCAAAGATCAACAGTTTGTATTTCATTGTCTCACTATGTGGGCTATTTACAAGGACTATAACCAATGTGAGGGGCACACCCTGTCCATGGACATCATTTAGGGGCCACCAGGGGTTTCCGTTCTGACCCCGAGCTTGCCCCTTGCTGCCCCTGGCACTGACTTTGCAACCCGTGGCCTTAGAGATGGCAAAATCAGTTCTAAGAACACAGGGCTGCCTCTCCATTCCTTTGTTTCTGCCTGTTTTGCGTTATACTAATCATGAAGAATTTTTTATTATTTACTTTTGGTTTAATAAAAAGTGGAACATGCTTAGCTGGAATTGGAGTTCAACAGTGGCTAGTAAAAATGGTTTTAAATGTATGTTCTGTGCACGCTTGCGGGCAAGAGTGTGTTTAAGTGAGAGAGAGCATGTGTATGTATGAGCAAGTGTGTCCATGTGTAAGCATGTGTGTGTGAGTGACAATGAATGAGAGTCTGTGACAGGTAATGAGTGACATTGTGTGAATTTATTTTACTATTCTTTGATGCAAGGCAACACTGTACCAAAGTTCCTGATATGCCTTGTGTTACGAGGATAAAGAAAAATTTGCACTTTCTAATACGATATGGTGCATTTTTTCTTTCCCTGTGCTCTGGCGCCCTTTTTTCAGCCATGCGCCAATATTCACACCCTTGTGCCAAAGTCCTGGGGTGTGTGGGTTCTCTGAAGCATAGATTTTGTACTGGAAGGAGTTCCTTCCAGTATAAAAACTATGCATTAAGACTTTTCCCACTTCTTTTATGTGTGCTTTAAAATTCAGCGCACATGCAAAGTTGGAAAACATTCTCATCATTACGCATGTCTTGAGAAGACGTACAATTTTGGTGCAAATTCCTTTCTGCCAATATTTGTAGTTGGGGATTTGCATCACAATCCATGGGTGGTTGCATGGGAACACCCATGCACCACCCATGGAATGCCCCTTGACGGAAAATAACACAAAGAAGCACCTTGCATTACTTTGTGGTACTATCCAATGCAGATCTTGATTTGCGTTTGATAGTAAATTCCACGCAAACACAGTGCAAATAATTAGTAAACCTGGGCCTGAGTGTCAATAAGTAGAGTGAGTGAGAATGAGTGACATAAACAGTGAATAGTGAATAGTGAATAGTGATTGAGAATGAATATGAATACGAATGAGTGTAAAGGGGTGTGATAGAGTGTGAGCGAGAATGAATGAGTAAGAGAATGAGTATGAGTGAGTGAGTGTGAGTGAAAATATGATGCTTGAAAGTTTTTCATTGGCCCTGACTTAATGAAGGTAATTACTGTCTCATAGAGATACCCATGGTAAATACTTGTGCTGGCATACTAGCAGCAATTCTTAGCATAAAAGACACCAGTGACAAAATAATGGTACTGGTTCACTGGAGGTAATTTCTGGCATAAAAGGCACTAATGGTAAAATACTGGTACTGGCATGCTAGAGGTAATTTATAGCATATAGGCCACCCTTGGAAAATAGTGGCATACCTGAGCAAATTCTTGGCATGTGGAAATAAGTGACAGAATGCCGGCACTAGCACAATGCTTTGTTCACTGCAATTAAGAGCAGCTGTTATGCCCTAACACTTTCAAAGATCAAGTCAGCACTGTAGACATCGTCTGTGTTATGCTGTTATACCATTCATGCCATTATTATAGAACTTCAGCGACCTCAATTGTTGTGATATTAGGGTCATGTGACCTGCCATACACTTATTCAATATTGTTGTGTTACACAGTGCTCATTAATCAAAGTAAGAACATTTATGTTGCACAGTTTTTTTAGAAGTCAGTCTTTTTATATTTGAAGGACATTCCATCCACTTTTTATTTTAGCAAAACCAGTAATTATCCAAAAGCTCCATTAATTGATCATTCAGTGTGTGTTAATCATTCAGACAGCGCATGTATCCCTTGGCATCATTTGTATTCATTAAGCGTTTCAAGACTTGTTTATTTTTATGTCCTGAACAAGTATGAAAAACACATATTAAATATTGTTAACTGTTAGAAAGAAGTCAAGTATCTATTTAAGGTTAAATCTTAAGCTTTTCTTTCTGATCCTCTGTGGGATGTAGGATTATTTTTGCAGCTTAAAATCTACACTTTCTGGCTTGTCAGTAGCCTCAAAATAGTGACAGAGTCTGTTAATTTAAATCCTACATTCGAAAATAAGCCTAGAAATACTTTAAAGGGTACCAATTGTCTTAGGTGAAACACGTGAGCTGAATAATTCATTTACATTTATTTATGATGGAGATTTTATGTGATTATATATGTTTTTAGAGCATAAAAAGCGTATTGAATCCCGTTAAAAAATAAATCAATTGAGTTAAAGTACAGTCCAGAATGTGAATTTACTAACTTTCATTAATGAGCACTATATAAGTTAAAATATTTTGGATAAGTATACATTGTTTGATAGCAGCAAAATGACGAGTCCTCTCCCTTCTAATATACCTTGTGGTTAATTGTCTCTCAGGAGTTAAATTAATACACCGTGTTCAAAAGAGCTGACATGCAAAACACACCTATAACATGTGAAATCAACCTAATGCTGTGTAATAAACCTTTAAGGAAAAACATATTGATGGTCTCAAAATCGACTAAGTCCAAAAGAAAAACAAGCATTTGCAATGCAATAGAACTCGCATTTACGCAAGACCTATTGCATTGCATTGCAAACGTGGCAGGGGCGGAATCGAGAAGGCACGGACAGCGGGAGTGCTGGGGGGGCGAGAAAGCATGGACAGCGGGAGTTGGGGGGGTGTGAGAAGGGACAGCGGGAGTGCAGAAAAAATAGTGCTCACAATCTTAATCACACATACCATGCAACACTCGAAGTAAAGGGGCCAGTAGCCACGTAGGGATACAACTGACGACATGGCCCTCATTAGGAGGGACTAATAAGCCTATAAACCAATCGGAAAGCAGCATTTAGGAAGGACACAGACACAAGGCAATGAAAAATATGGGCGGGGAGTGGGCGGGGCTTCCCTCACGTACTGAACTACCCCAGATCTTCCCTAGAGCAGTGCTTGCGCGCTGACTCTAGGCTCGGCCTAAACTATCTCATACATACACGCACTTCACAAAGCTATATGTATTTAAATGCATCAGTGTTTTTCTCTATGGTACACATTTAAGTGTATGAGAAGCACTGAACTTTTGTAGGCAATTTGATTGTAAAGGCAAGAGGAAAAGAGGTCGTCATCCTGATGTGAGCTGTGACTGAGATACTACAACGCTCAAATAATTCTACCTCCAAAAGCCTATTGTTATTGTGAAAAATTACTGGCTCATCCACTGTATGTTGACTCAAGCAGCACGCCTTTCCCCAGGGAAATGCATTTCGAACATTTAAGAAACAAAAAGGTTAAAATGTCAAAACCATTTAAAAGATAACATTTATTCCGTAAGATGCTGTAGATATCGAGCAAATCGGATGTAGGGATAAAAACAGTATAACAAAAACAAAAATGCATATTCTGTTGCAGGCTCAGAACTTACTTTGATCATCCATAAGTAAAAACCTTGCTTCTAACTTTGCCCTTCCATGTAAAGCAAACTACCTTACTCAAATTACCATACTCTTTGGTGTTAGCTCGCCCAACCATCGCCTCTCTTGATTTACGTTGCAGCTCCTATTGGTGTTGTACTACAGTACTGAGTTTTAAAACTTGACCTCTTGACCTGCAACAATATTTGTACCTTGATGATCTATATCTTCAAGGTACATAGATATAAATATATTCAATCCAACAAAAGCTTGCACCATGTGGAAACAGCCTCACAGGTAGGTTACCGTCCCTAAACAGGAGATGCAGCATGAAGGGCCACCTCCATCGTCCTCAATCAAAGCCATACGCGTTTCAGGATATCTCTCCCTTGTTCACTGGCAGCAAGGATCACACACAGTTTTCGCCAAACCACCATTTTAATATTCAAATAAGCCCCACCCTCTGGCCTCCGGGCATTCTGGTAATCGTGGTTTTGACACAGTCTTACCCATGTGGGCTCCGTGAGTTGACCCATAAAATGCATAAAAAACCTCAGTGGGTGGGCGAAAGATAGCAGTTCCTTCATGGTGCCATTATCATTTTGCTCCCGAGGGGGTCCCGCCAGTCTCAAGTGCTCAACGTCTTGCACTGTTTGATCCGCTCTTCCGCAGCGGGCAGTTTCCGCGACCGGTGCGGGCCGCTCAAATTCAATCCAACATATCTTCAGGATATATATATATATATATATATATACTTAACTTGACAAAATGATAGCAATTGATATTCTGCGCTCAATATTACTGCAGGTCGGTATCTTGTTGCAATTGTAATTGCATTTGTGCAGCACTTACTATCCCTGAAGAGGCGTTGAAACACATTACATTGGGCAGCACGCTTCTCCGAACCATTCCATGCAGCCATTCCAGTTTCTTTATGATGGATTAAATTAATAGGTGTTAGTTGCTATCATTAGTGGGGAGTATGTGAGCTCACGTACATGGTTGGTGGGACTAATGAATGAGTCAGAGGAGATTAGGTGTTATAAGGTTGCATATGTATGACTTTCAGAGAAAGGAGTAGAGGTTCTGGTCTTGTAAATGAGCTGTGACAATTTGCATAAATACAAAAACAGAGAACAAGGCAAACATGCATGTGACCGAGTAGGATGTGATCTGAGAGAGGAGCCATTCAGAGAAAAGAAGGGAAGGAGAGGGACATTTTAAATACTTAAACATACTATAAACATTATTTTCTGTGTCATAACTATTCTATGCTAGTCTCCACTCAACCCCTTATCCTCGTTCCTTGCATTGGTCAGTCTTGCCCATATTCCACAGCCCACACCTTGGTCCCTCATTTCCAAACAGTCGCTTTTCACACACCCTTAACTAGCTCACACATCCCTTCCAACTGCACCTAAACCCTCACCACCATGCCATTCAGGTTCTACCCTCTGACCCCAGTATCCCTCAGCCCCCCATTCAATTCACCCCTGCTCAAGGAGTACTTTAGAAACCTGAAAGCACTGGGCCTCTTTTTCTCTGGCTCATCAGAGGGGCTGTAGTTGCAGCCGGTGTCTGGGGGCTCTGTGCTGTCTCCATATTTCACTTCAAGAGCTCGAGGAAGCTTCCATCATTGGCAAAGATGTTTACCCCGGGCCCCCCAGTGGGCTCCTCCTCTGAGAGCTTGGTGACCCAACCCCCATCATCGTAGGCTTTGGAGACAGAACATTCCTCTCCATCAACTTGGATGCCTCCGTCGAACTCTGCATTGGGGAAGCTCTGCTCACCGCCATTGCTATGCTCTGTGCTGCTCCCCGGCTTGGGGCTGCTGTCCTTCTTGGGGCTGTTCTCTCTACCAGAGCTGCTATCACCCCCAAGCCTAGGCTCTCTACTAGGGTTGTTTTCCCCCTTCAAGGTCTGGCCAGATTCAGAGTCCTCGAGTAAGCTCAGAGTTCCAGAACCTTCTGGAATCTTCCCACCAACTCTGTTTGCCGCCATTTGCTGTTGGTGGAGACAAATAAATGATGTCTGTTAGAAACTGGGTTTCTGGTTGGCACAGGCATGCACCCTGTCCAAGCAGGAGCCACAATCCTAGTCAGGGTAAGTGTAGTACACACTAAAAGTTTACCTGTGCTCACTCTCTGGTAGCTTGGCACAGAGCAGTCGGGCTAAACTAAAGGGGCAATGTGTAAAGTATTTGTGTACTCCCACACAGTAACACAGTAGAAACACCACAAAAGTACCCCACAGTAGTTTAGAAAAACAAGACCAGAATGATAAAAATCAAACATGCACAAGTCAAGATAAAGATTTTGCAGGATTAATCAATAGCTCCAACTTGGGCTATCTGGTCACGCTTACCCGGGGCAAATCCAAAAGTCCAGTATGATCACAAGGTACAGGAGTCATGCAGACCCCCTGAGAGCTCCTTGGATGCATCGAAGCTCGGGCACGATGCCTTGAGCAGAGTCGGGAATGCTTTGCTGTGGAAGGCGATGCGCTGTTTTCTAAATCGGGCAATGTTTTTGATGCGTCAATGTCAAGAAGCGACGTGCATCGGTGCGATGCATTGATGTCGAACTGTTGGGTTGCTTTGGGGTCCAGGGATGGTGCATCACAGACGTCAGCGATGTGGTGTCCGGGGCCCAGGTAGCAGCAGTGATGTGGAGGTGCTGCCTCTGCAAAGTCGGAGCTGCGTTGTAAGTCGCGGTCCACTGTCGGCGAGTAGTGTACATGGCTCTGGTGCAGGCAGCGGCGATGCGTCAAAATCTCAGGGAACACTTCATTTCCGATCAATGTTTCGAGGTTGATGCATTGGTTTCTTCAGAAACATGTTGCAAGCCCAATAGGCACTTGGAGAACCTTTAGAGATGCAGGATGTAGACAGTCAAGTCCAGTCCTCTCACTCCAAGGCAAGAAGCAGCAGTCAGCATGCCAACACAGCAAAGCAAGCAGCAAAGTGGCAGCACAACAGCTCTTCTTCCTGGTAGAATGTCCTCAGTTCCAGAAGTGTTCTGAGTATATGGTGTCAAAGGTACAGTACTTATACCCATTTTAGCCTGTGAAGTAGACTTCAATGAAAGGTCTTTGTAGTGCACAAGACCCTGCCCTTTCCTGTCTGGGTTCCAAACTCACTACAGGGGGATATGCTACCCTTTGTGAGGGGAGGACCCCCCTCTAGCTCAGGAGGACCCATCAGCCTGGGGATGTGAGTGGCATACCTCAGCTTCCCATGTGTCTGACTGTCTAGAGGGAATGCACAAAGCCCAGCTGTCATCCAACCCTGACGTTTATTTCAGGGACAGGCAGAAGGCACAGAATGGTAAACTAAGAGAATGCCCACTTTCTAAAAGTAGCATTTTCCGACCTGCATTTTAAAAACCAAATTCACTAAAAGATGTGTTTTTAAATTGCTAGTCCAAAGACACTAAAATTACTCTTCCTATCTTTTCCCAATTGGAAGTTGCACTTGTAAAGTGTTACAAGGCAGCTCCAATGTTAATCTATAGGAGAGATAGGCCCTGCAGCAGTGAAATACTAATTTACGAGTATTTCACCAGCAGGATATGTAAAACTGAAAAGTACATGTCGTACCTTTCAAGGACACTCACCCTGCCCATGGGCTGTCCAGGGCCTACTCTAGGGGTGACCTATGTGTAATAAAAAGGAAGGTTTAGGCCTGACAAGTAGGTTAACTTGTCAGGTCGATATGGCAGTTGAAACTGCACACACAGGCTCCACAGTGGCAGGTTTGTGACATATTTAAAGGGCTACTCATGTGGGTGGCACAATCCGTACTGCAGGTCCACCAGTAGCTTTTGATTTACAGGCCCTGGGCACATGGAGCACGCTGTACTAGGGACTTATCGATATATCAAATATGCCAATCATAGATAAACCAAATGCGATTACATTTTAGACACAGAGCACATGCACCTTCTCACTGGTTAGCAGTGAAAAAGTGCACAGAGTCCTAAACCCAGCAAAAACGAAGTTCAGCACACAATCAAGACAGGAGGTCAGAGAGATGCCAGGTCTAACAATGTCACTGTTTAAGATTTGGATTGGTGGCCCTGGTTTTTCTCAAATTAAGCTTTGCAGACTCATTCTGCTTAGGCCACTTCAAACAAGATCTAAAATCACTGATCTGCATGCTAAAGATTTAATATGTGGGGCTTCATTGTATTAAGAGTTGGCAATGAAGTTTCCCTTGGAAAATCGAATATCTAAATGATAAAGTAGATGTGACATGCTCCATGCATTGTATGATACAGTTAAAGCTCATATTCCTGGAAGTCTTTATATTTCGAACACAGATCTGTAACCTGTAGTGGAGATCCTTTATACGATTAATACATAAATTCATAAATTATAGCAAGTGAGTGAACAAAGTGAGCAAGTTGGTGCATTTTGCAGCACAATCTTCACACAAATTGTCTAGTAATTCAATGGTTCTGAAGGACAGCAATAACATATTCCAATAATATTGAGGTGTGCCAGGCAATTTCCCACAACATAGGTTAAAGGACGGTTAGTAAAACAGAAAGACACATGCACACAGAATGCAGTACAAACACATGTACTCAAATTATTATCCATTCACTGATTCATACAGTTCCCACAGCCACATGTACACACTGCTGCCTATGTCTAAAATCCAAACATCTTCCGTAGCCAACATATAAGGGCTTAATCTGCAATTTATTTCTTGACATGTCACAGATGGGTGTAATTTTTCACTGTGTCTGCCTTTCTCTTCTCACTCTAAATGAAGCGTGCCCCAATAAGCATTGCAGAATACTCTCTGTTAAAGGTATGTATACTTTATTCTATGATAAAATATGTTCAGCAGTAGTACTTTCAAACTTTGAGGCTCATTACGATAGCGGGAGGACAGCCACCATCAGCCCATCGGTGGTGGTCCCCCCGCCAATCATAAGGGCTGATCAGACCGCTACATTACAATGGCGGTTGGATCAGGGGTGGTCGGAAAATCCGACCGCCGTGGTTCCGACAGTCGGATTGAATCCGAACGCCAGTCGGACCGCCCGCATAGCCCAGAATGGCTGCGGTGTCTGTTAGGCACCGCGGGTCAGATTAGGATGTCAATCCACGCCAGCCTTTCCATGGCGGTTCAACTGCCATGAAAAGGCTGGCGGGGATGGACATTGGGGGCCCGTAGCAGGGCCCCTCTTCCCCTCTTCCCCCCTGGACCTTTCCTTTTGGTTTTGCCTACATATCCCTGTACCAAGTGACAGGCAACGCATGGTGCCTGTCACGTAGTATAGGGATATGTACAACATCCCTTTGTAACATTGCGGCGGGTGCTGCAGCCAGCAGCACCCGCTGCAATGTTAAAGGGTGGTTGATGCAACTGCCACGGTGGCGGTCGAATCCTAATTCCTATTGTGGGACTGCCGCACGGTTGGCAGGTGGTCCCAGATAGGAGACGATGGCGGATGGACTGAAGTCTGTCCGTCATCGCAATGAGGCCCTTAATTATTGCATTGTTTAAACTTATGTTCTGTTCATGTGTTCCAGCCTTAATAACTTCCTATGAAAAAATGAAATTCCAAACTCCATTCAACAATACTTGGGGTGTTTAAGAAAGATGTCTCTGCTAAGGGCCTGATTATGAGTCTGGCGGTCCACGGACCGTCAGACTCAAGGTGGCACGGCGGTGGCAGTCCAGCCACCGCCGCACCGGTGGTCCGACCGCCCCATTATAAGTTGGACCTTGCACTGCCGCAACCTCCAGGGATCGGAGATCCCTGGCGGTGGCGCAGCAGTCTTGAGGCCGCAGTATGCTTGGCAAGACAGCTTCGACAAGCATATCACAAGTTTCCTCTTCGCCACAGTTTTCATGGTGGTTTCTCCACCATGAAAACAGTGGAGGAGAGGAAACAAAGGGGCCCTACAGGGCCCCTGTTGCCTCTGGGCCATGGGGTGCATGCAGGAGAGCACATTGTGTGCCCCCCTGTGTGCATGCACCCCTGTACCTGCACGGCATGGACTGCACCAGTCCATGCCATGCAGGTACTGCCTTTGACGTTCCCATTGCAGTGCATATTTCATAGGCACCGCAGTGGAAACGCCAAAGAACTGCCCGCCAGTGACTAAAAAAGTCATAATATCGCGGGCAATGTGCACATCGGTTTGGTGGTGTGGGAGTGAGGTGGCAGCATGGCGGTCCCACTCCTGCACCGTCAAACTCGTAATCAGCCCCAAAGTGGCTACAGAGCTCAAGGAGTTAAACACACACTGCTAACATCTACTCTGATCTGTTAGGCATTAGGACATCTGGACAAGGCACATTTGTTAATTCATCATTCAAAGATTAGTGAGTTGATTAGCACTGAACTGGGCAATTGTAGGATGAGACATTCGAGAAATTGAAGCAGTGCAGGATGAAGAACTATATATTCAAGCATTTCATTTTTAATGCTGAGGAAATGCCAATTTTCAGTTGTCTAAACAGTAGTGTATGTGTTTGAGGAACATTTTACCTGAAAAGAGTAAACTGTACATAGTTTACTTCTGGACTGTCTGTTAATAGCCCAAGCTATTGCTGCCTCTGGTGCATATTTTCTGTCTCTTTCTCTTCATCTTGTTTTATCTTCCCTTCTCTCTTTTGTTCTCTGTCTCTCCGTTTCTTCCCCTTGTATACCTCTCTTTCTTCAATATTTCTTTCTCTCTGTTTTTTCCTTACTCCACTATTTTCTCTTTCTCTTTCTCCTTTGTCTCTTGTCTTTTTCTTGTAGTTTCTCCTATTTTCTTATCTCTTTTGCTCCTTTTTTCTTTTTCTCTTTAAGTCACCTAAGGTCTGTAGGCAGAGAATGGAGAGACTGGAAAGATTACTGTTATGACTTACATATACTTTCCATCGTATTTGTGAACCCTATCTGCCTACCTACCTACCTGCTTAGAATGCTGTTGATGTCAACAAGAAATTTGAAGGGTGTAAGCTTGTGTGAGGACAGACCATAGGAAGCAGGGGTAGGCTGAGCAGGGAAGCTATTCTGGTCCCACAACATTAATAATATTTATTTATTTTGTGGCTAAATATAAACCATTACAATTTTTTTCAAAGACACAAACAAATGAAAAACAGTGAATTGAATAAAAAATGCCGGTTTTTAACTACATAACAATTAGACCAGTGCGCAGAAGGATTATTACATATGCCTAAAAACAGGAGCATTAATATAAATGTACAATCATATTAAGTTAAACATCAAGGTAAAAAACTGCTGGAGCATTATTATTAGTTTGCAAGCAATTTATAGCAGACATTAGGTTAAAAGAAGAGAGATAAAAAAGAGACTATTAGTTCAAGATAAAGTTCAAGTGTGGAGGCAAAGTGATAGCAGCAACTTTTCATGATCAAACCTGCAAGCAATGGACCGTTGGGCATGCCCCGAAAATCTTCACCCTAGCCCAGTATTTAAACGGCAGTAAATAAAACAACCATTGGCATAGCCAATAGGTCTCGCCTTTCGGACCTTATAAGTGTTTAGCCATGCAATTGTGCTGCATAACTAAATACTTATAAGGTCCCAAAGGCGAGACCTATTGGCTATGCCAATGCTTGTTTTTTGTAGGTGCGTGCATGCATGCATACGTCATCCTCATCCGCACCCTATGAAATGACATGTCACTGTCGCCACATCACTGCACATTTTTTAAGGTGTTTTACTTTTGGCCATGCTGCACAGCATCGCTAAAGCCAATAGGCCCCAAAGGCGAAAACCTGTTGGCTTTGCCGATGCACGTTAAACTTGTGTGTGTGGGGGGGGCGCGCACACACACAAAATACGGTTTAGAGCAGCACCCACAATGCAAGAACTTTTTAAAAAAAAATATACCACTAATCTACTTGGAGCACGTCCACTACGTAGGAATTAAGTCAAGAAGCAATCACCGTTCATAAATAGTCCGTTAGAAATATATGGCTACTTATAAAGAACTATACTTTTTTTTTTTTTTAATCGGTTGATTAGTATTTTGACTGGGAGATGAACAACTGATGTTCACGTGCGTATTTTTAGCCTCTGCGAAGATGATTATCCTGCACAGGCCGCACATCTCTCCTGCACCAGGGACAGCTAAGATATCCCTCGAGTGCCAGCTTAAAATCACCAGGTGTTCCTAGAGCAGCAGGAGAGCCCTCCAAGCAGTGGTTACACTTATAACAGCCGCTGCAGGGACAAGCTGGAAGCAGCAGTATGAACAACACCTTCAGAAATACACGCATCTCTCTGCTTTGTTGTGGTCGCCTCCACTTTTACCGTTATATGCTAGATGCCTTTTTTAAATGCATACTGCAGTTATATAAAACAATATCCACACATGAAATGTGTAACAGAGAAATACACCGCCCTATTTTTTTAATTTGGTGTCATGATTTACAGTCGCAAAGTTATTAGAGGCAAAATGGTTAACGGATGAGTGGGAGCAACATGACTGCCCGAATTAACAAAAACGTGAGCAGGAATTCTTCTTATACAGACTAAAATTTGACATTAGAATTGAAACAAGCGCGCGCGCCTCGCACGGCAGCAGGGGAAGGGGAAGAGGAGGGGGCCTGCGCGATTCCCTTGCGGGAGCGAGCGGCGCCAGGAGCGATAATTGCTACCATATGGCGCCGCTCGCTCCCGCAAGTGAATCGCCAAACGTGCACGCGTTGCCATTGAAGGCAATGGAACGCGTGCACGTTTTTGGCTGAAAAGCCGAAGCGATCCCAAAAGGTCATTTTTCCTATGCAACGCATGCGCGCTGCGTAGGCGAGACCTAAAAAAGGAAGAAATGCATTGAAAAGGAACAAAATAGAACTGGGCAGGGGGAACAGAGACAACACCAGTAGTAACATGTTGTCCAGAGGCGTTTAACACAGCGCAAGGGTGGCATTATAATAACAAAAACTAAGTTTAAGAACTAGGATGATGAGAATCATACAATGGGATTCCTTTGGTAGGCATATAAGTAATCGAATGGGAGGCAAAGTCTCGCAGCATCCATTGACTAACATTTCATAAATGCACACAATGGTAACTAAACAACACTCCGCTCGAAGGCAAGCACAGTGCTGACTTTAACCATCAGATAGTTGAGAAAGAAATAGGAGTGCTTTTATGATAGCAGCCCCTGCAAGGGATCCACTGGAATGGAAGAACTGGGGCCACTCAGTAGAACCCTCGAATGGCAGAGTTTTTTGGCGGCTAAGGCACAAACTTGGCCAACAGGATATTTTGAGCGGTATTAATGGGGTTAAGAGAGGCAATAATTGCCCGCCGGCATGAGCAAATACTCAGTTTGTTCCAGTCCCATTTCAGGAGCGATTTATGTTCCTCAAGGAGCACTGGGCAGAGGCAGACAATGAGTTCGAAGGATTCCTCATACAGTCTGCAGCCCCTGCATGCTATTGCTTCCAAGGGCCGGCGCCATCTGGCAAAATGTTTTAGAAATGGCCATTTCCCGGGCCTGAGGGCCATAAATCTTGTCTTCTGGTGGTTTGAATAGGTGCAAGCCAGGTAAGATGAGGGGGACGCTGGTTGATAAGAATAAATAATCGCCCGTGCATGTTTAGGTTTAGCTAAAACGTCCATATCAGACGGATGTGAACAAAGGTGCACACACTTTTTGATATATTGCTTGAAGGCAGATTGACTCTTGTTGGAAGCCCAGAGCTCTCTCAGGTTCAAGGTGCTAAGACAGACCTCAAGATGCAAATAGTGATGTAGCCTAGGGCCCCCAGTTTGAATCTCATCCCACAATAGCGCCTCTAAGGGCCTGATTCACAGAACTAACTTACGTCAAAAACGTAAACTTAAACGTAAACGTAAAGTTAGTACGTTTTAGGTATTCACAGAATACACTTACTCATTTTGGTATTCACAGAATTAACTTACTCATTTCGGTATTCACAGAAGTTAGGAGTCCTAAAGTTAGGACTACTAACTTCTGTGAATACCGAAATGAGTAATTTCATTCTGTGAATACCAAAATGAGTAAGTGTATTCTGTGAATACCTAAAATGTACTATCTTTACGTTTACGTTTACGTTTTTGACGTAAGTTAGTTCTGTGAATCAGGCCCTAAGTGTCCTCTCCTAGAAAACGTACGTTTGTGACACAGGTTTAAGAAATCTCCAGCCCAGGAAGCCTGTTGATCATAGAGGCCGTGTTCCAGCCTGGTCTGAGTAGAAGAAAAAGATCTTGGCAGGTGAAGGACACATTTGTATATCTTGGTGGCAAGTTTGTTAATGAGTTTAGAGTCTCTTCCCAGTAAGATTTCCCTGCTGTAGGACAAAGATGGGATAATTTTGCGAGAGTGGGAGAAGCCTTTCTCTCCACAGCATGCTTGATAGTTTTAACAGTGACATCTGAAGGGCCAAAGCTTTTGCTTCATCTTTCTTCATTTGCCAAACAAAAGAGACCTTTGCATTGTTAAGGAGTATTTGTAAGATTGTTCCTTCGTTATCTTGTTGCCATTGTAAAACCAGCAGCCCCTCTGCAAGGATTTCCTGCCAAATGTTATGATTTTGGTTTTCTTTAGGTTGACCTCCAAGCTGTTGGTGGAGGTATAAGAGTGCAGCAGGTTTAATAAGCACTGCAACCCTACTCTTGTGTAGCTAAACAGGGCAAGGCCATCTGCATATAGCAGGTTGCTGATGCGTTCCCCACCTATCTTTGGGGAGTGACTGTTGATAGTGTCAAGGGCACTGGACAAGTTGGAGAAAAACAAGTCAAAGAGGAGGGGAATAACACGCACCCCTGATTTACACCCGGCGTGGTAGTAATTTTTCTTGGCACGCATGATACGCCACCCGGTTTGATGCAGATCCAGGTGTTAATGTGCAACTGAATAATGTCCTCCTTGGGACACGGTAATACACCGCCTTGAAGCCTACAAAGCAGCAATGCAGCAAAGTGCATGAAGTGATTGCTTTATTAGATAGGATAGATATGGCTAACAAGTTGGACAGTGTGCCAGATTTTTCAGTAAATCCTGTTTGGCTCTTCGGAATGAGCCCCCTCAACTCCACCCATTGTTTCAGATCCTTCAGCAATAGACTGGCATAAAATTTTGCGTCGTTGTCCAGAAGTGCAATCAATCTGTAATTGCTGGAATCAGATTTGGAACCTCCTTTGTAGATGGGTTAAACAATAGCCCTGTGCCATGACTCTGGAGTTACAGAGCACTTCAAGCAGTAGTCTAAAAGCAACAAGAGCTTGCCTGCCCAAAAGGGAATGTCCTACTTGAAGAGTGCCTGGGGAAGGCCGTTAGGGCCAGGGGCCCGTCTGACCTAGCCTTGGGCAGAACCTGTTGCAACCGACTAGACAGAGATGGTGGATCCACAAGGGAAGAGGACAAGCAGTCACAGTCTTGAGGAGTGGCAGAGGTGGTGGTTTCATTTGGAATGGTGGAGCACCAGTCACTCCCTTGCTGAGGTGCATGACCGCTCTGGCAGTTTCACTTACCAATCGACGTAATGTGCCTGGCAAGGAAGGATGACCATTCTGGTTCGGAGAAGTTCGCACAACCATATCTGACTGACCCGTTCACCTGCATGTTTACCAAGGCCCAAAAGTTCCTTGAGTTGGTTTTCTTACTTTCACAAAGGAGAATCGCTCAAAAATGATTTAAGTGATTTGCCTTCTCAGCCCGGACTTCTTGCTTGTAATGTTTTTGCGCCTGTTTAAATGGTGAAATTTGCCTGTTATTACCTGGTTTTTTAGCGCTCCTCTCATGGCGGAGTTTTAAACATTAAATTGCAGCTGTAGGGGGGAATGACTTAGCGTGACTATGCTGCTGGCGCTGTTCTTTTTATGTGTTACACCTGGCATCCTTGGCGTGGTTTCCCCTAACTTATTGCCTCCTGTTTTGCTGACTTCGATTTTGCTGGCTTTAGGATTCTGGGCACTTTACCACTGCTAACCAGTGCTAAAGTGCATATGCTCTGTACTCTAAACATGGTAACATTGACTTATCCACAATTGGGTTATTTAATTTGCTTGTAAGGTCCCTAAGAAAGTGCACCATATGTGCCAAGGGCATGTAAAATAAATGCTACTAGTGGGCCTCCAGCACTGATTGTGCCAAACACTCAGTAGCCCTATAAACATGGCTCAGGCCTGCCATTGCAGAGCCTGTGTGTGCAGTTTTAAACTGCCATTTCGACCTTGCAAGTTAAACTACTTGCTAGGCAAAACCTTCCTTTTTATTACAAGTAAGTCACCCCTACGATAGGCGATAGATAGCCTCAAGGGCAGGGTGCAGTACATTCAAATGGTAGTACATGTACTTTTAAGTTTTACATTTCCTGGTAGTGAAAAACTACTAAATTCATTTTTCACTACTGCAAAGCTCATATCTCCCATTTGTGAACATAGGGATTGCCTTCTTTTAAGTGTAATTTCCTATTGGGAGCAGATAGAAAATTGAATTTTGGCATCTCTGGACTCACAATTTAAAGTCATATCTTTTAGTAAAGTTGGTTTTGAAATTGCAGGTCTGAAAATGGCACTTTTAGAAAGTTGGCATTTTCTTACTTTAACCATTCAGTGCTTCTGCCTGTCTATGAATACACTTCTGGGTTAGAGTGGCAGCTGGGCTTTGTGCATTCCCTCTAGACAGTCACACAAAGGGAGCTGGGGCATGACATTTGCATCCTCATGGCCCATCACCAGGCTGATGGACCTTCCGGAGGTAGACTGGGAGGGAGGAGCTGACACTTGCACATGAACAGGGCTGTGCCTGTCCTCACACAAAGAGATGCATACTCCCCGGTAGTGCGTCTTGAGCCAGGGAAGGAAGGGCAGGGGCCTTGTGAGGTTCAAAGGCCTCTTTGATGTCTCACCCACTTCAAAGGCATATTTGAGTATAATTACTGGACCTCAGACACCCCCAATTCAGTTCACTTTGGGGTCCTGAGGAGACTCTGCAATGAAGAGGAGCTGTGCTGCCAGGTGGGAGTGCCACTTTGCTACTTGCTTTGCTATGTTGGCCGGCTGCCTGGTGATTACTGTGCTGCCAGGATGGACTGCCACTTGTAACTTGTACTGCTGTGTTGGCCTGCTACCTGCTATCCCTTGCATGAGGGAGGATTCAAACTGCCCTTTACAACCTTTTTAACCCAAGAACTCCAAGGTCTTGTTAGCTTGCCCCCAGTTGTCGAAGTCTCAGGGCCATTAAAGACTTCTCTGGCATCCACTCAATGGTGAATGCCCCTAAAGATCAGAGCTTTCAATTTTCCTGATCGGCACATGCCCCGAGCTGTAGGCGAGCCCTGCACCTCGGGCTTGGTTGTATCCAGGGCACGTACCTTGATTCTGGGCTGCTCACCATCTTTGTGCATGACTTCAGAGCCGCTGACAAAAATGGGGCATCAGAGAAATTCCTCGTTCAGCACAGCTCCCCTGCCCTTGTGTTGCCGGAGACCCAGAGAGATGCCTGAAACCAGATCGTCAGCGGAGCGAACGCTGCATGCCGATGTGGACTACAGCATGTAGTCTCCAAAGAGAACTCTGCAACCAACATCCTGCGGTTTCAAGACCGAGGCCGGTCTCGTGAGGCTGACATTGCAGCTCATGATTGCCTGAGGAAACCACTAGTGACACAGGCCCGTACCGGGAGGCCATCACTGCCACACACCAGAAAGAAGGTACTGTGACCCTCCCTCACTCCCCCGCCCCCCCAAGTGGCACTGCACTTTTAATGGGCAGCGGGAAGTGAGAAATTTACGATCGTAAGGGACCAAGCGATGTCTCCCACTTTGCATCTAGAGGCTGTGGAACACTCATTTTGCTCCACTCCGACAGTCGATCCAGTGAAGGAGTCCAGCAGTCGATCCCAATGGGGATCATTGCACTCCCAAGAAACTTACCGTAATTTCCTGAGTAGGAGCGCACAGGCACTCCCACGTGTACTGATTGCAAAACATGTTTTGAATGCTTATACCTGGCAAATACTTATTGGACTTTTGTAGTTTTGGTCATATTTAAATCAGATAAAGTGCCATTATTTTTCTAAACTGGTGTGGACTCTTTTTGTGGTGTTTCACTGTGTTACTGTAACCAATGTGTTGCACAAATACTTTACACATTGCCTTTTGAGATTAGCCTGACTGCTCTGTGCCAAACTACCAGAGGGTGAGCACAGGTTATCTTTATTGTGTATCTAGCTTATCCTGACTAGGATTGTGGGCCCTACTTGGACAGGGTGCAAACGTCTGCCAACTAGAGACCTATTTTCCAACATTGGTGGCAGTGGTGGAGTAGGACTTGTGCAGTACCTTACAGTACACTACTATCCACATCTATACCAATTCGAATCAATTGTCTCTGATACACAGAAGCATTTTTGTGCTCTCTTTAAATTGTCATTTTTATTTTTTACATTCTCCCTGATTGTCATTTTTGCTTTTTACTTTAAATCATGTCTTTGATTGGAGGTCCCATAACCCCATCTGTACCTGCACCTGCAAACCTGGAGTTTGAGTTGTCTAGATTAGAGAAATATACAGTACAACAACTCAAGGAGTTTTGCAAAGTGTTTGGGGTTTCTACCAAAGGCATTGCCAAGAAGGCAGAGCTGCAAAAGGCGCTGAGGGCCTGGTTGGAATCAGGTGATGCAGCACAGGAGACCCCAGAAGAGGAGAAGGAAGAAATAGAGGATGATGAGGAGTTGGACCAGTGGAGAACCTGGGACTGCCTGTGGAACAGGGAGCGGCCAGCCTGCACGGAGAGAAGGTGCCCCCCCCCCATTGTAGGGAGCAGTGTGTCCTCTAAAAGCCTATCCCCAGAGGAACTGTAGGACAGGAGGGAGGAGAGGAAATTGAAATTGCAACTTGCCAAACTAAAGGTTGTGGCAGAGCAAAAGAAACAGGCCTTAGAGGAGAAAATGTTTGCTATGGAAATGGAGGAGAGCCAAAAGAGGTTGGCTATTGAGGAGAAAAAAATGATGTTGGCTCAGGAGTTGAGCCTGAGAGAGTTGGACATCAAGGCCAGGCAGGTGGAGTCCAGCGGTGATAGTGGCATCAATTCGTCCATGTCTCTGAGAGGAAGGTCCATATACTCAAATGTCTGGTGTCTAATTTTGTGGTGGGAGACGACATAGACAGATGGTTTGAGGCCTATGAAATTGCACTTCAAATGCACAAGGTGCCTGAGGTAGTTTGGCTGGCTAGTCTTTAGAGGCATGTCCCTAGTGAAAGGAGGGACACTCTACTGGCCCTAGAAGTGAGTGACAGGATGAGGTATCCCTCCCTTGAAGGAAGCCCTAATCAGGAAGTTTGGTCTGATCTCAGAGAAGTATAGACAAAAATTCAGAGATAGCCAGAAGGTTTCCCAATTGACCAGGGTGGATTGTGTGGATTATTTTTGCAAGGCAATGGATGGTTGGGTGAAGGGCAGTGAGGTGAAACATTAGAAAGGGCTGTATCAATTTGTTGGCAACAGATAATTTGTTCAGTCTTTGTTTTCCAGATCTGCGCCAGCACCTTCTTGATAGTAAGCTCACTGACCCCACAGAGGTTGCTAAGGAGGCAGACCCAGGGTCCATAGTAAGGTATCTGAGGGGGGGGGGGGAATCACCACAAAGGTGGACAGGTCACCAACAGAAGAAGGAGGGGGTACAAAAAGAGCAAGGAGTTCTCTAAAGGGCCCCAAATAGTTCTGAGGGTGAGGGTTCCCATCCACCTGCTGAGAAGAAGAAATGGTTCCCTGCTAGTAAGCCTACAGGGAAGGCTCCTGTGAAGTGCTATGTCCAGCAGGAAGGGCACTACAAAGAGGATGCCAAGTGTCACAAACGGGCACAGCCCCCCACCGGTGAGCAGTCACTGGGGCAAGCTAGTGTAGCGCTTGGGGAGGAGATAGTCATAAATAATGCTGGGGACAGTGTACAGTTCACCCTAGTGTCCCTGGGTGATGGAGACATGGTACAGAAAACCCACATACCTGACAATACTAGGAAGTAGAGTCAATGGGTATCCATCAATGGGCAGAGGGTGGAGGCTCTGAGAGACATAGAAGCCAGCATGTCTACCTTCAAGTGTCAGCTGGTGTCTTCAGAGCAGGTAGTCCCTAACATGTTCCACCAAGTTGTTGTTGCTGACAACAGTGAAAGCCACTACCCTGTGGCTCTGGTTCTCTTTGAGTGGGTGAGGTTCTCAGGTATGCTGAAAGTAGCTGTGAGTCTGTCCATGCCTGTAGATTGTCTGCTGGGCAATGACCTGGAGCACGCCATCTGGAAGGAGGTGGCACTCAGGTCACACTTGGAGATGATGGGGTTGTCTGAGTGGGTGTTCCTGACCACACAGTCCACTGCAGCTCATGAGGGTGGTCAGTAGGACCTAGAGTCTGAAACAATGGCCCAGATGCCTGCCAAAAGAGGAAGGGCAAGGGGTGCAGGAAACCCCCTCCTGAAATTCCCATGGTCCAGGAGGAGGCAGAACCTGAGGGTGACGCCCCGGTAACTACAGGGGAAGATGTGGCTAAACTGTGGAAGCTGCCTGAACTGATCAATTGGCAGCAGGAAGGGGGCCCCTCCAGAGAAGAGTTCTGCAAGGAGCAGAAAGAGTGCCCTACCCTTGTGGGTCTTCTATGGCAGGCTGAGGCCCAGGCAGCTGGTGACACCTATGGGCAGCTCCTGAATTACTGGGAAAATGATCTCCTGTATAGTGAGCCTAAGGTTCTTGAGCCTGGTGCAACACATGTGATAGTGGTACCCCAGTGCTTTAGGACCTTCCTATTGGTTCTGGCTCATCATATGTCACTGGCAGGTCATTTGGGGCAAGACAAGACCTTAGACAGGCTTGTCACTCACTTTTATTGGTCTCAAATGAGGAGGCCTCAGATGCATTTTGTAGGTCCTGTCCTACCTACCTGCCAGGCAAGTGGCAAGACAGGAGGGAGGTGTAAGACCCCCCTGCAACCTTTCCCTGTCATTAGCACCTCTTTTGAGTGGGTTGGCATCGACTTCGTATAGCCTCTGAATCCCAAGACAGCCAAGGGCTACAGATTCATTCTGGTCTTGGTGGACCGTGCCACCTGGTACCCAGAAGCTATCCCTCCCAGGATGGTGGCTGCACCTGTGGTGGCCATGGCACTGATGGGGATCTTTACCCATATGGGTTTCCCCAAGGAGGTGGTATCAACTTCATGTCCAACTACATGAAGGCCATGTGGAAGGAGTGTGGTGTAACCTATAAATTCACCACTCCTTACCAACCCCAAACCAATGGGTTGGTTGAAAGGTTCAAACGTACCCTAAGAGGTATTATTATGGGTATACCTGAACCTAGGAGGCATAAGTGGGACATAAGTGGGACGTCCTCCTGCCAGGGAGGTTCCACAGAAGGGGGCTGGCTTCAACCCTTTTGAATGTCTTTATGGACACCCTGTGAGAGGATCTCTTAGTTTGGTTAAGGAAGGCTGGGAGCAAGCTCCCAAGAAGCCAACCCAGGATGTAGTTAGCTACATGATGGCATTCCACAACCAGACAGCCTGCTTCAGGAAGCTCACACAGGAGAACCTTGAAGCTAGCGAGGAGGACATGAAATGATGGTATGACCAGAATACCACTCTGGTTGAGTTTCAGCCTGGTCAAAAAAGTGTGGGCAATGGAGCCAGTGCAGCCCCGAGCTCTCCAGCACCACTGGTCTGGGCCATATGAGGTAAAGAAGCACAAGAGCGATGTCACCTATCTGGTGGACTTGCAGACTCCTAAGAACCCTTTAAGGGCCCTGCTGGTGAACCGCCTCAAGCACCACTTTGCGGGTGTAAGTAACAAACAATGATAGACAAAGGGGTCGATTCCGATTCGGGCCGGAAATTTCTCCGACCGAGCCGGACCCGGAGAGATTTCCGACCGACCGGACCCGTGCAGTCCGACCGAACGAGTACGATGCGTCCGTATGTTATCGGACTCGAGTCGGTCGGACTCCCATTGAAGTCAATGGGAGCCGGTCGTACAACGCGTACGCGGGCTCCCATTGACTCAATGGGTGCGAGTCGGACAAGGGCGCCCCTACAGCGGGTACGCGGCGAAGCGATTTGCGCCATACACGCACAGGTAGGGGGACCCATGGGTCCCCCTGTGTGCGACTCGCGCGGCTACGCGCACAGGGGGTCCGACACGGACCCCCAAAGTACGGCTCCGACAGCTCTTACGAGCCGGAGTGCGCGGCTCGGTCGGACTGCTCGCGGCGCGCATCGTACTTACCCGGCCGGGAAACGTCTCCATTGCGCGGTGCGAGTCGAGTCCGAGCGAGTCGGTCGGAGCGGTTCGAGCCGGGAGCGAGTCGGTCGGAGCGGTCGGGACGCCCGGACGCAGTCGGTCGGCGATTTCGCATCGTACTCGCTCGGCCGGACCCGCGTACGGTTCGGTCGGGAAACAGGGCTCCGAATCGGATCCGGTAAAGCCGAATCCGATTCGGAGCCCTACCGGCCGAGATCGGAATCGGCCCCAAAGTAAAGGGTTTATGTAGCATTCACAGCTCGCATAGTTTTGAGGAATTTAAGCCAAATCTTATCCCATTAAATAGTAGGCCAACATTCCACCAAATCCTTTTACCAAGCTAATTTGGGCTTTGATTTGGCTCTATTTGAGGTTATTTGTAATGATTTATAAATAGCAGATGCTGACGGAATGTTGTTGTGCAATGGAAAAAGTGTGGTAGATATGGGGGAGGGAGGGTAGCAAATGGCAATGTGGAAATTTATTTGTTGAGGGAGGTACGCAAAAGTTCATATTGTGACTTGGAAGTAGATGGCAAAGAAAATTTTGTTTGAAGATTAGAAAAGGATAAAAGTTGGTCATCAGCAAAAAGTTGTGATATGCAACATAAAACCTTGGCTAGCCAAATTTTCCAATATAAGGAACGATTCTTAATTCATGGGGATTTATAATGCCAAATTAATTATTGTTGATAGTTAGCAAGTGAGGAATATGTGGTAAGTAAAAGGGGTTTCATGATTTTACAGGAACGGGAAATAAATGGAGAGCACGACTGAGATATATTTGTTGTGAAAGCAAGAATTTCTTTAAAATCGAAAGGGGCAATGAGAGATCTCTCTAACTGTAGCCACAAAAGAGGGTGTATGGGGAATAGCCAACAAGCAGCCTGTTTCAAAGAGAAAACATAGTGGTATTTTTTTTAAATCTGGAAATCTAAGGCCTCCATTAGATTTATCCTTTTTTAATGAGGACAAAGCTATACGAGAAGACCTACCGTTCCGAAGAAATTTTGATGAAAGAGAATCAATTTTCTTAAAATAATAACCAAGGATATAAACAGGAATCATAGCAATAACATATAATATCAGGGGAGGGAGCGTCATTTTAATAGAGTCAATCCCACTCCATCAACAAAGGAAAAGTGGATGCCATCAGGCAATATTATCACTTAGGGCCCGATTCCGATCTCGCTCGGAAGGCCTCCGAATCGAATTTGCCGGATCCGATTTGTAGCCCTTGTTTACGACCGAATCGTACACAGGTCCGAACGACCAAGTACGATGCGAAGATCGCATAAGCGCTGACCGAATCGTTTCCTGACCCGAACCGCTCCGTACGACTCATTCGCAGCTGGATCGTACAGCTCAATAGAGCCGAATGTCGACCGAGTGAGTACGATGCAAGATTCGGATAGCCGCTTCGCCTCGGTCTCAGCAAGACGAAACGGCTGTCGGAAGCGTACTTCGGGGGGCCGTAGCAGGCCCTGGGCCCTCCAAATTTGTCACAGGAGTGTGCCCATGGGTCCCCCCAATCCAGTCATGCACAGTGTGATGGGCAACATGGGGTGCCCGCCACAGGGTGTATGCTTTTCCCCACCCACCCCTTTTCTGCCATGGGAGCCTGTGTACGCATCTGTATCATAGAGTTCAATGGGAGTCCGAGCAAACCGAGTCCGTCAGCATACGGCTGCATCGTACTCGTTCGGTCGGACTCCAGGAGCATGTCTTGCTCAGAAAACACTCCGGATCTGAGTCGTACGGAGGGCTTTCCTAGCGAGATCGGAATCGGGCCCTTAGTGTGTTGATAATATATTCTTTATCTTGGAGGGTATCCAGGCAAACCCCGTGTGTACAAAAAGTTGTTTATTACACAATGCATTTAATGGTAGTACTTCACACTTATCAGACAAGTAGGAAAAATTAGTAACATGCTGAAGAAAAGGGGAAGGGAACTGTAGGATTAGAGCAATATAGAAGAATGTTATCAGCATAAACTTACATCCTAATTTGTTGTGACCCAGTTTGAAAACCAGATATGTGCACATCCTGCCAAATGTTGGTTAAAAAGGGTTCAAGAGCTATAATAAACAAAAGGGATGATAATGGACAACTTTGACGTACCCCTCTGAACAAAGGAAAGTAATCTGAAAGCATACCATTAACAGAAATTGCAGCTTTAGGACCTGTATATAACAAGGATGTTAAAGCAATCGATTAGGGTGGAAAACCAATCCATTTAAATGCCTGAAACTTAAAGTCCCAACTGATTGGATCTAAAGCTTTTTCTGCGTCCAGAGCAAGAGCAGCAATAGGATGATCCAGTGTAGAGGCCTTGCTTATGACATTGAAAAAGACTCACGCATTATCTGAACCCAATCGACCTTTGACAAAGCTACACTGTTTAGGACCTATTAAATCAGGTAGAATAGGATGAATACGCAATGCCAAAATCTTTGCAAAATTTTTGTAATCAGTATTGACAAAAGAAATGGGATAATAATTCTTGCGTTGTGAGAGATCTTTGTTTTCTTTTGGAATTAAACAAATCATGGCTTCCTGAAAGGAGCCCTGAGAAACCCCTTTAGTGACGAAAAAGTTAAATAAATGTAAAAGATTGGGAAGGAGAAGGTTTACGAAATGGCTATAAAATTTAATAGTGAAGTCATCAGGCCCAGGAGCTTTCCCTCTACACAGTATTGAAACTGCATGAGTTATTTCTGCGAGCAAAATATCAGCCCCTAGTGGATCAAAGTCAATATGATGAGAAGAATGGAAGGCAACGGATTGAAAATATTTAGTCAAATCTGATTGTAGTGGTTGTATTTCTGGAGAGTATAGATTAGAATAAAAGGTAACAAATTCATTCAAAATATCCCTGTGCTCTTTCGTAAGGATTCAATTTTGGTTCTGTCTTTCTTGATTTTTAAATCATTTTTAAGCACTTTTCCCATTCTATTTTGACCACCATAATAGCGTACACTGCTCTTCAAGAAGTAAGAGGCAGCATTCGTAGTTAATGAGGTATTTTAGAGAGGTCTCATTTTTAGGGGTCGATTACGATGTTGGGCGGATCGCCACCGCCCGCATGGCGGTGGCGATCCGCCCGCCATTTTCGTCCGTCCGCCACCAAATTCCCCCCCGCCATATTACCATGGTGGAGGGGACCCCGGCGGACGGAAAGACCGTCCGCATGTTTTCCGCCCGGCTGATCAGTCGACCGGGCGGAAAAGGGATTAATATGGTGGCGGTGTCTGCAAGACACCGCCATCCACATTATGATGCCGGCGGTGATGAGCCTTTCCATGGCGGCGTCGCCGCCATGGAAAGGCTCGCGGTCCCGACATTGGGGGCCCGTAGCAGGCCCCCAGGTATTTTGGGGGTGGGGGTGCACATGGGGGTACCTATGGTACCCCCTGCATTTGCATATACAACATGGCAGGCACCGCGCGGTGCCTGTCACGTTGTGCATGCAGATGCACAACATGCATTTCCAGCACTGTGGCGGGCAGTGTTGTGAGCACCGCCCGCCACAATGCTGGAAATGGGGGATGCCACCGCCACCGTGGCGATGGCATCCTAATCACATGTGTGGGACCGCCGCACACATAGGGGGCGGTCCCATTTACCGGGGCGATGGCGGGCGGACAAAGTCCGCCCGCCATCATAATCGGCCCCTTAGTGTGGTAATACGCTTGCTCCAATTTTTTAATTATGTCAAGTGATTGGTTTGATTGGGATTCCATATATTTTTTCTTTTGCGAGACAAAATGTATTATACATCGCCTTGCCACTGTTTTAAAGGAATCCCAGCCCATTGCAAAAGAAGAGTCTGGTTTATTGTTAATAATAAAAAATTCAGAAGCAAAAGTTTCAAATTGGGAAGTCAATTTAGTATCCAAAAGTAGTGAGTTGTTAAAGCGCCATCTACTTGCATGGAGAGAAAAAGGGATAAGATCGAGGTCTGTACATACTGGTGCATAATCTGATATCAGTATTGATCGGGAAACGTCCATTACAATGCAGGCATTATATCGTAATTCCTTTACAACACAACGTTTACAATGCAGGTGACATTACATCGCATGCCATTACAACGCATTGTAAGGTAAGTAATGGAGGTAAGTGAGGTAAGTTTTTATTTTTGATTATTTTTAATATTTATGTTTTTCTTTTTTGGGGGGAGTTTTTTTATATTTTATTATTATTTTTTTTTTTAAATAAAATTATTATATATAAAAGAAATTGAATAAAAAGGGTATGGCAAACATCCCTGGTTTTATTTTTAATTTTTGTGAATTCATTAATAATTAGTTTACAAGTTTGTATTTAAAAATAAATATATATATATATCATAAAAATTAATAAAAAGGATAGGTTTTGGGTTGGGTAGTGTATTAATACTCATGTTTTATTTGTAATACTTGAGTATTATTAAAAAATTAGATTAGTTGTTATTTAAAAAAATTAATAATATATATCTACTATAATATATTTATTTAAAATATATTAAATGTGCTTTGCACTTATTCTTTGGGATGGGATGTATGGGAAACAGGGGATTTGGGTGGGGGAGTGTATTAATACTCAGGTATTAATTTTTATACTTGAGAATTAATTGATATTTAGTTATAGTGATAGAAAAAAAAAAAATTAAATGAATAAAAAAGGCTTAGGCACCTTTCCTTAGGGACGGGGTGCATGGGAAACAGGGGTTTTGGGTGTGGGAGTGTATTAATACTCAGGTATTCATTTTAATACTTGAGGAGTAATTGATATTTATTTATAGTGATAGAAAATTTAAATAATTTTCTTTTAATTATTTAAAAATGGTTAGGCACCTATCCTTTGGGATGGGATGCATGGGAAACAGGGGTTTTGGGTGGGGGAGTGTATTAATACTCAGGTATTAATTTAAATACTTGAGCATTAATAGAAATTTGTTTTACTGTTAGATAAGTTTAAAAATAATTTATATTTTAATTTATAAAAAAGGCTTTTTTACCTATTCTCTGGGATGGGATTCATGGGAAACAGGGGTTTTGGGTGGGGGAGTGTATTAATACTCATGTATTAATTTTAATACTTGAGAATTAATTGATATTTATTTTTAGTAATAGAATATTTTAAAATACATTTTGTTTCACATTATTAAAAAAGGTTTTGGCATCTATCTTCTGGGACAGGATGCATGGGAAACAGGCGTTCTGGGTGGGGAGTGTATTAATACTCAGGTATTAATTTAAATACTTGAGAATTAATTATTATTTAGTTGTACTGATAATTATTAAAATATTTTTTACTAAAATTATTTTAAAAAGGCTTATGCACCTATCCTCTAGGACGGGATGCATGGGAAACAGGGGTTGTGGGTGGGGGAGTGTATTAATACTCAGGTATTATTTTTGATACTTGAGTATTATTTATTACTTAATTTATAAGTTATTTTATTGTAAAATTGTTAAATTAGTTTTAATGTTTAAAATTTACAGAAGTGATATGCAGACAAACTCAGGGTGTTTTTGGATAGGGGTGATTTGATATCGAGGTATAATTATAACCTATCATTAATAAATTAATATACATTTTAAATTTAATTTATAAAATTAATAATCTTTTAAAAGTATATTAATTTTTTTTTTATTTAAAAAAGCATATATGTACAACATGAGTTTGCATAAATTGACATATAAAATGTTGGATAGGGGGTGAATTGATATCGAGGTATAATTATAACCTATCATTAATAAATTAATATACATTTTAAATTTAATTTATAAAATTTATAATCTTTTAAAAGTATATTCATTTTTTTTTAAATTTAAAAAAGCATATATGTACAACATGAGTTTGCATAAATAGACATATAAAATGTTTTAAAACATAAATTTAAGTAGTAAAAAATGTAATAGTTAACAAAATGATCAATTGACACATTAATAGTATTGAAGGTAATTTTATTACATTTATAATAAATACAATACAGTTTAAAAAAATAATCAAAAAATGTTTTTAAAAAACTTTATTAGTTGTATTATTTAAAAAAAATAAACATAGATTTTTAAATGTATTGTTACATACATATTTTATTTTATTTATAGGTTTTCTCACGGTTTCCCATTGAAGTGAATCAGAGAAATTGTCCTTTTTTCCTTTTTACGGAACGAGATGATGTTGCCGCTTGTACGTAAGTTTCGTCATTGCGAGGATCGTCGCAGTCCGGATCAGAAGCAAGGAAGAGCTGCGTCCAAGTAAGGCAAATTTTAATTATTAAAAATAGATTAAGGGGTCGATTCCGATTCGGGCCGGAAAAAGCACCGACCGACTCGGATCTGGAAAAAATACCGACCGACACGCACCCGTGGCGCCCGATACGCCAAGTACGATGCAAGGCGCGAAAAATCCGACCAACATGTAACGAAACCAAGCCGACCGACCGAGCCGCACGGAAAACAGCAATCCGGCCGGAAAAACACGCGAATCCAACCGACCGACACGCACCCGGAACAAATCCGACCGAAACGTACACGCGAACTCCAAACCGCTAAGTACGATGCAAGGCGCGAAAACCACGAGCGAGTCGGACGGAGGACAAGCCGTATGACCGACACGCATACAAAACCGAGCCGAAGCAACACAATACACCGCGACTGACGCGTACGCAGCATAGAAAACTGCACAAACACAGCGTGAACGAAACGGAAAACACCGTACGAGACCAATGCAGGGTCCGACTCGGTCACAAGAACGTTTCCAACATACACAAACAGAACAAAGGAAAAATCACCCAAAAAAAGGCCAAACAAGCAATTACCAAGCCAATAAATACTGGGGGTGGGTGGGGACAGAGAACAAAGACACACCCACAACTCCACCTATATAAAGGACACAAATCACTACCATGAGCCTTTGCAAATGCCATTCCACTGCCAGCACCCAAGAGAAAGCAACCACACACCCACAGCTCATCCCTCACACAAGCCACACACCATCAGCACACCAACAAATACCTACCTCACATACACCCAGCAAAACACACACTCACACACCCTCACCTGCACACCAACACACACATCACCCACCATCACCACCCATCACCATGCCCCCAAGAAGAATCCCAAGTTCCTAGATAGTGAATTGGAAGTCATGGTAGACGAGATCCTCAGGGTGGAGCCACAGCTGTTTGGCACTCTGGTCCAACAGACCCCCATGTCGCAGAAAACCAAGATGTGGGAGAGGATCATCAACAGGGTGAACGCCCAATCACCATGTCGGCGCACAAAGACGGACATCCAGAACAGGTGGTATGACGTGCGCAGGAGGGTACGGGACATGCTGAAGAAAGACTACATCAACAGCCAACACACCGGCAGTGGCCCTCCTGCCAAGCCAATATACCTCAGGCCCTGGGAGGAGAAGGTGCGGGCCATCCTTCCGCCAGTGAGCGTATATGGACTAGAGGACATCCCAGAGCCTGGTGAGTACACAACAAATGTACACAATATACTGCCACAAAACACACACACATCACTGTCAAGGGGAGAGTCAAACCATGCACTCATAGCAATCACACAGCAACCAGAACAGAATCATCCCAAAATGTGTATGTCAGTCAGAGAAACACAACACATGCCATCAAAAAAGTCACATCCAACCGTGCCAACACATGTACAAACACAACCACAACTACAGCTAGGCAGTGGCACAAATAGAACTAACAAACACATCCACACATGTAGCCACCACAACAACACCAACACACAGTGAAGACCACTCAAAGGAAGGAATTCTGTGTATGCTGGCCAACTCAGTGTAGCCAATAGCATCATGGGAGTCGCAGTCACACATATTGCCCGCCCCAAAACTGTCCCATCAACACCACCATGAACCATGCGCACATCACAGGGAGTGGAGAAGGACTCACAAGATGGCTGACACTGGCTACTGCTGTGAGGAGCACAAGGCCCTGCTGCCAACTGTGCACCAACAAACAGCAGGACACCACTGACTGACATCCTGAGAGACAACTTACACTCCCTGCAATGCAAGCACAGTCCATGGTGGGATATCTGGCTGGCTGGGTGGGTGGGAAGGAGGACTTGCAGCACTAACCATAGTCACAAGCACCTCCCCTCACACACACCCCAACACAAACTCCACAGTACCCACCTGGTAGAATGCAATGCCCTCCATCCTAACACAAGATCCCACAAAGCACCACCACCCTGGGTTATGTTGTGTGAAGCACAGGGACACTCTTGGGACTCTTAGCCAAACAACTGCCAGGACAACACTCCCAGCCATCCTGTCAGCACAGCCAGCCCACCCCACAGGGAAGCAGAGTCAAAAGGAAGGAAGCATGGGCATGCTGGGAAGGGTGGTGGAGGCAATAGCATGATGGGAGTTGTAGTCACAGCCCTACATCCCCCACCACATGGCCCAGCAAGCTCACACTCACGCATGCACATCCCACAGAGAGTGGAAAGGCCCATCAAAGATGTCTGACACTGTTGCTGTGTCGTGGGGAGCACAAGGGCATGCTGGGTACTGCACACCAACCAACAGCAGGACACCACTGTCAGCCATCTTGCCATTGCCCTCACACCCACACCCACTGAACTCCACACAAAAGCAAGTAAGTATGGGAATGCTGGCAAGTGGGGTGGAGGCAATGGCATGATGGGAGTCGTAGTCACAGACATAGCTCACCCCCACAACTGTCCCATCAACACCACCCTGAACCATGCTCACATCACAGGGAGTGGAGAAGGACTCACAAGATGGCTGACACTGGCTACTGCTGTGGGGAGCACAAGGCCCTGCTGCCAACTGTGCACCAACAAACAGCAGGACACCACTGACTGACATCCTGAGAGACAACTTACACTCCCTGCAATGCAAGCACGTTCCATGGTGGGATATCTGGCTGGCTGGGTGGGAAGGGGGACTTGCAGCACTGACTATAGTCACCAGCACCTCCCCTCACACCCCCCAACACAAACTCCACAGTACCCACCTGGTAGAATGCAATGCCCTCCATCCTAACACAAGATCCCACAAGCACCACCACCCTGGGTTATGTGGTGTGAAGCACAGGGACACTCTTGGGACTCTTAGCCAAACAACTGCCAGGACAACACTCCCAGCCTTCCTGTCAGCACAGCCAGCCCACCCCACAGGGAAGCAGAGTCAAAAGGAAGGAAGCATGGGCATGCTGGGAAGGGGGGTGGAGGCAATAGCATGATGGGAGTCGTAGTCACAGACATTGCTCAGCCTCACAACTGGCCCATCAACACCACCCTGAACCATGCTCACATCACAGTGAGTGGAGAAGGACTCACAAGATGGCTGACACTGGCTACTGCTGTGGGGAGCACAAGGCCCTGCTGGCAACTGTGCACCAACAAACAGCAGGACACCACTGACTGACATCCTGAGAGACAACTTACACTCCCTGCAATGCAAGCACGTTCCATGGTGGGATATCTGGCTGGCTGGGTGGGAAGGGGGACTTGCAGCACTGACTATAGTCACCAGCACCTCCCCTCACACCCCCCCAACACAAACTCCACAGTACCCACCTGGTAGAATGCAATGCCCTCCATCCTAACACAAGATCCCACAAGCACCACCACCCTGGGTTATGTTGTGTGAAGCACAGGGACACTCTTGGGACTCTTAGCCAAACAACTGCCAGGACAACACTCCCATCCATCCTGTCAGCACAGCCAGCCCACCCCACAGGGAAGCAGAGTCAAAAGGAAGGAAGCATGGGCATGCTGGGAAGGGTGGTGGAGGCAATAGCATGATGGGAGTTGTAGTCACAGCCCTACATCCCCCACCACATGGCCCAGCAAGCTCACACTCATACATGCACATCCCACAGAGAGTGGAAAGGCCCATCAAAGATGTCTGACACTGTTGCTGTGTCGTGGGGAGCACAAGGGCATGCTGGGTACTGCACACCAACCAACAGCAGGACACCACTGTCAGCCATCTTGCCATTGCCCTCACACCCACACCCACTGAACTCCACAAAAAGCAAGTAAGTATGGGAATGCTGGCAAGTGGGGTGGAGGCAATGGCATGATGGGAGTCGTAGTCACAGACATAGCTCACCCCCACAACTGTCCCATCAACACCACCCTGAACCATGCTCACATCACAGGGAGTGGAGAAGGACTCACAAGATGGCTGACACTGGCTACTGCTGTGGGGAGCACAAGGCCCTGCTGCCAACTGTGCACCAACAAACAGCAGGACACCACTGACTGACATCCTGAGAGACAACTTACACTCCCTGCAATGCAAGCACGTTCCATGGTGGGATATCTGGCTGGCTGGGTGGGAAGGGGGACTTGCAGCACTGACTATAGTCACCAGCACCTCCCCTCACACCCCCCCAACACAAACTCCACAGTACCCACCTGGTAGAATGCAATGCCCTCCATCCTAACACAAGATCCCACAAGCACCACCACCCTGGGTTATGTTGTGTGAAGCACAGGGACACTCTTGGGACTCTTAGCCAAACAACTGCCAGGACAACACTCCCAGCCATCCTGTCAGCACAGCCAGCCCACCCCACAGGGAAGCAGAGTCAAAAGGAAGGAAGCATGGGCATGCTGGGAAGGGGGTGGAGGCAATAGCATGATGGGAGTCGTAGTCACAGACATTGCTCAGCCTCACAACTGGCCCATCAACACCACCCTGAACCATGCTCACATCACAGGGAGTGGAGAAGGACTCACAAGATGGCTGACACTGGCTACTGCTGTGGGGAGCACAAGGCCCTGCTGCCAACTGTGCACCAACAAACAGCAGGACACCACTGACTCCTGAGAGACAACTTACACTCCCTGCAACGCAAGCACGTTCCATGGTGGGATAACTGACTGGCTGGCTGGGTGGGAAGGAGGTCTGGCTGTCAACCAAACACAAGCAATGCAGACCATGTTCACACCCCAGAAAATACATAGAAATGCCCAAATAATGCAGGACAATGTGCCACACCAATATCAACCCCTGACTGTGACGACTTAGGACAATGCAATGTACAGGCCCGCACCCAGAGGCACAGTCACAACTGTCATGTGTGTCAACCACTGATGCCTGCAGAAACATGACATACATTGTTTGTGTCTCCCAAAAACAGGTGATGATGGGGACACAGCAGCAGACGCTGAGGAGTCCCAGTCCCAGGCTCAAGAGGATGCCGAGCTCACTGGCGTCGTACAGCCTCTGTCCTCCTCGGACGATGAAGAACAACCTGGCACATCCGGTGCAAGTCAACATGCAGCACCAGTAGGACCACCAGCTGCAGCACCAGCAGGACCACCAGCTGCACCCCCTGCACCCACCCCTACAACGACTGTCACCACGAATACCATCCCTGCCGACATGGACAGAATAAGGAGCAACACCAGCACAGTGACCCTGGACCAACCTGGGGCCATGGACACCACCACCACCACCAACCCCCAAGGTGGACCAGGGTTATCTGTGCGTGCCACTGCACACACTGCACATGTCAGCAGGGGTGGTGGGAGGGGTGGGAGACAGAGGTCGCTGCTTGCAGACGTTGCTGGTGTGCATGACGACCCACAACTGGTACGCATAGCTGATGCGTACCAGTCCAGCACCGGAGAGCTCAGCCAGGTAGTGGGGCTCCTCAGAGACATTAAACAGCAGCAGGCTGCCCATCATGCCCGCTTGGACTCCCACATGTCCCACGTGGAGTCACACATGTCCCGTGTGGACTCACACATGTCCCGCGTGGAGTCCAAGTGGGATGCACTGCATGAGATGACGGCGGTGCACAGGGACATTTTACAATGCCTCCGCCAGATGAACAGCAACCAGTCCACACCTCCCTGTGTGCCAACAACATCTGGTGCCGAACAAACTGCAACTGCCACAGGGAGGGAGGAGGACTCTGGCGGAGAGTCCCCTGCACCGCAGCAGCCTGCACTTGAGGGCCCCCCAAGAAGAGGGGTCGTCCGAGGAGGGAAAAGTGAGAGGCCGATGGCCAAGCGCAACTCCCAGGAAGCCTGAACCTGTTCTGGATGTTCGCCTTTGTGCACAGACTGTTCACCCTGTTGACGGCAACACTACTCCCACACATTGCATGGGGAGTACAAGTTGGACCAATGTGTCAGACAACTGTGGCCCCGATACTGGGGATCCTGTCTACCCGGACTTTCAATTCACCTAGGAACTTGGGATTGCAAGATTCATGTACAGCACAACCCATCCTATGCACTATTAACACAAATGTATCACAATAAACACACTAATACACCATACTTGCCTCTGTCGTGATTCCAACGTGGGTGCTGTTATGGGGATGATGAACTGCAAAATTACACTGTGTATGCGAACTGCAACAGCAAGGACAACACAGGTATGTGAGTACAGGCAACGTGACACACATGAGGGAGACACACCACCAGGGCTACACGACACATACACACCTAGGCCATCTGACTCATTGCCTACACTGATGTTGCCAGGGAAGACGGTGCAATGCACAGACACCACACCCATTCCCAGTTGTAGTCAAGTAGCCCACAGGAGCAGTAAGCAAATGGCAGTCAAATGTGTGACCACAGACAACGCACATCACTAAGTGAAGCACAGGTTTATTACACAGTAACCACTACAGATGCAAGGTAACCCCACCTGGTAGCGGGCACACAGTCAACAACTGTAGACGGAAGGAAGTCCATGGGTGTGGCGCACATCACCTGTAGGGACACAACAGCTACCAGCCTGGATGTGCAATCACGTCGTCGGTGGACACAGTTGACCAAACGAATCTGAAAGTACGCTGTGAAGGACAGAAATGACACACAGTCAAAAGCAATGGAGTACAGGACAGAACAGCAAAACTCATGCACAATACATGTTACAAGATACCCACCCAGAACCAAGTTAGCATGTCAACACTGTTGGGGAGTACAGCCCACCTGTAAGCACACATCGCAACACACATCCAGTCAAGTAGCCCATGGACACACTCCAACAGCACCAGAGCACCACCCACACATCATGCCAACTCACATCATTGACATGACACCTCAGGATACTCACATTCAGCTAAAGAAGTTGGTGATGAGCTGTGTGCGGACATCACCATCACCATCATCATCATCATCGTCACTGGCATCGTGGTCCAGGCCAGGATCCTCCACAGGTGGCGGATGTTGGTCATCGTCATCCTGGATGAGAGGCAACTCCTTCCGCACTGCCATGTTGTGGAGCATGCAGCAGACGATGATAATCTTGCACACTTTCGCAGGGGCATATGGGAGGGACCCTCCGGTCTTGTCCAGGCAGCGGAAGCGGCTCTTCAGGAGACCAAAGGTCCGCTCAATCACTCTCCTGGTCCGACCATGTGCCTCATTGTAGCGCATCTGGGCAGGTGTCACAGGGTTCCTGAGGGGTGTCAGCAACCACAGCATGTTGGGGTATCCCGAGTCACCTACGGCCAGACAAGTGCACATTAGCTGACTTGGAAAAGTGGGCGGAATACTACAGATCAGATCACACACAATGGCACAAAGTCAGTACACACCGACAAGCCAGGCACGCTGGTTCTGCATCTGTGCCATCATCCTGGGGATGCGACTACTCCTCATCACAAAGGCATCGTGTGCTGAACCAGGGAAACGGGCACACACGTGTGTGATGGTCATGTCTGCAAGACACACCACCAGTGCATTGACCGAGTGGTAGTGCTTGCGGTTCCTGTAGGCCTGCTCCTGGGCCTGTGGTGGTACCAAAGCCACATGTGTCCCATCAATGGAGCCAATGACATGCGGCATCCTCCCCAGGGCATAAAAGTCACTCTTCACATCAGTGAGTCGTCGCAGTCTAGGGAAATAGATGTACCGGTTCAGGAAGAGCAACATTGCCGCCAAAACATCGCGGAGCACACGGCTGAACATGGTCTGTGACATCCCACCAGCAGACGCCACAGTATGTTGGAAGGTACCGGTGGCAAAGAAGTGTAGGGCTGCCATCACCTTCACCTTGGGGGTCAGCGCTGTAGGATACGGCCGGCCAGGCTGCAAATGTGGGGACAACTGCACTGCCAAATCCTCAATCAGCTGCCTGGTGAAGCGGTACCGTCGGATGCTGTCCCGTTCCACCATCGTTGCCAGGTCTGGGAATGGCCGATGGACAGCAGGAGCCCTGCAGTGCAGAGGAGAAGTAAGCAAGATCGTAAGTCACCCCACATATGCGGCATTGAACACACTCAAGATCCCAACATACATCATCATGAGGCACAACTACATGAAGTGTGCAGTACCGGAAGGACATGTATGGTACATACATGGCCAACATCTGTCAACACGGTCCTACAGGTGGCATCAATTTGTCCCAGGTTGGCCCATTGGATATCATGATGCCGTGTCACAGTCACCCCCCACAGTGACATGTGAGGACAGATGTGCCCCAGGCACCACAGCTCAATGACAGGTACATTCCCAGGGACCCTGTAATGCCACATGGACACTGGCATCACCTGGAGTATCATGTGTACACCACAGCAAAACAAACATGACCCCCACAGGTAGTGGCCACACTTGCCATGGCAGGACAGACATGGACGTCTGTGACACACACGCACAACATCAGAGTCCATGTACACACAATGTGGATGTGGAGACTGTCTCCCATTGTGCACATGAAATCAGAGACATTGTAAACACTACATGCACAAAGACTGTGGAGGTCCATCACTATTGTGCCACTGGGACACCCTGGCTCAAACATACCGTCCCACATGGGACTCACGGGGTATGTGACATGACATACACAAACACCACTGTGAAATGTGACCATGACACATGCACAGATATGAACAGTTGCACATCACAGTGGTCACGTACACGTAACACCCAGGATCCTGTCCCCATGAACACGTGCACAGCCTGGGGGTGGCTGCCCACAGGTGACACCCACAGGACAACATGTACACCAACATACACACAATAGGAAATGCAGCCTTACATGCCTTATGATAAGGTTTGGACAGGCTGTCGTGATGTAGGTGTGCCCCTCACTCCCTGGGAGCTATCTGTGTCTGGCATATGTCCATCTGAGACAGGCATGCTGACCTATGCCAGTCACATGTACAGTGATGCGTTGTACTGCAATGGACCGATCGGTGCCTCCGGCCGGCCCATTGCCTTCAATGTGTGTGGGTACGCGTTGTACCCCTGTGCGCGTTGAACTGCAATGGACCGATCGGTGCCTCCGGCCGGCCCATTGCCTTCAATGTGTGCGGGTACGCGTTGTACCCCTGTGCGCGTTGAACTGCAATGGACCGATCGGTGCCTCCGGCCGGCCCATTGCCTTCAATGTGTGCGGGTACGCGTTGTACCCCTGTGCGCGTTGAACTGCAATGGACCGATCGGTGCCTCCGGCCGGCCCATTGCCTTCAATGTGTGCGGGTACGCGTTGTACCCCTGTGCGCGTTGAACTGCAATGGACCGATCGGTGCCTCCGGCCGGCCCATTTCCTTCAATGTGTGCGGGTACGCGTTGTACCCCTGTGCGCGTTGTACCGCAATGGACCGATCGGTGCCTCCGGCCGGCCCATTGCCTTCAATGTGCGGGTACGCGTTGTACCCCTGTGCGCGTTGTACCGCAATGGACCGATCGATGCCTCCGGCCGGCCCATTGCCTTCAATGTGTGCGGGTACGCGTTGTACCCCTGTGCGCGTTGAATTGCAATGGACCGATCGGTGCCTCCGGCCGGCCCATTGCCTTCAATGTGTGCGGGTACGCGTTGTACCCCTGTGCGCGTTGTACCGCAATGGACCGATCGGTGCCTCCGGCCGGCCCATTGCCTTCAATGTGTGCGGGTACGCGTTGTACCCCTGTGCGCGTTGATACCGCAATGGACCGATCGGTGCCTCCGGCCGGCCCATTGCCTTCAATGTGTGCGGGTACGCATTGTACCCTGTGCGCGTTGTACCGCAATGGACCGATCGGTGCCTCCGGCCGGCCCATTGCCTTCAATGTGTGCGGGTACGCGTTGTACCCCTGTGCGCGTTAGTACCGCAATGGACCGATCGATGCCTCCGGCCGGCCCATTGCCTTCAATGTGTCGGGTATGCGTTGTACCCCTGTGCGCGTTGAACCGCAATGGACCGATCGGTGCCTCCGGCCGGCCCATTGCCTTCAATGTGTGCGGGTACGCGTTGTACCCCTGTGCGCGTTGTACCGCAATGGACCGATCGGTGCCTCCGGCCGGACCATTGCCTTCAATGTGTGCGGGTACAGCGTTGTACCCCTGTGCGCGTTAGTACCGCAATGGACCGATCGGTGCCTCCGGCCGGCCCATTGCCTTCAATGTGTGCGGGTACGCGTTGTACCCCTGTGCGCGTTGTACCGCAATGGACCGATCGGTGCCTCCGGCCGGCCCATTGCCTTCAATGTGTGCGGGTACGCGTTGTACCCCTGTGCGCGTTGTACCGCAATGGACCGATCGATGCCTCCGGCCGGCCCATTGCCTTCAATGTGTGCGGGTACGCGTTGTACCCCTGTGCGCGTTGAATTGCAATGGACCGATCGGTGCCTCCGGCCGGCCCATTGCCTTCAATGTGTGCGAGTGCAGCGTTGTACCCCTGTGCGCGTTGTACCGCAATGGACCGATCGGTGCCTCCGGCCGGCCCATTGCCTTCAATGTGTGCGGGTACGCGTTGTACCCCTGTGCGCGTTGTACCGCAATGGACCGATCGGTGCCTCCGGCCGGCCCATTGCCTTCAATGTGTGCGGGTACGCGTTGTACCCCTGTGCGCGTTGTACCGCAATGGACCGATCGGTGCCTCCGGCCGGCCCATTGCCTTCAATGTGTGCGGGTACGCGTTGTACCCCTGTGCCCGTTGTACCGCAATGGACCGATCGATGCCTCCGGCCGGCCCATTGCCTTCAATGTGTGCGGGTACGCGTTGTACCCCTGTGCGCGTTGAACCGCAATGGACCGATCGGTGCCTCCGGCCGGCCCATTGCCTTCAATGTGTGCGGTGCACGCGTTGTACCCCTGTTCGCGTTGTACCGCAATGGACCGATCGGTGCCTCCGGCCGGACCATTGCCTTCAATGTGTGCGGGTACGCGTTGTACCCCTGTGTGCGTTGTACCGCAATGGACCGATCGGTGCCTCCGGCCGGCCCATTGCCTTCAATGTGTGCGGGTACGCGTTGTACCCCTGTGCGCGTTGTACCGCAATGGACCGATCGGTGCCTCCGGCCGGCCCATTGCCTTCAATGTGTGCGGGTACGCGTTGTACCCCTGTGCGCGTTGAACTGCAATGGACCGATCGGTGCGCACCCATTGACAATGGGCTTGCCTGGCAACGGACGCGTTTTCGAATTTCGAGCGAGTCGGTTGCTGGAAATTCAGTTGGTCACCCACAACAATGTTGCAAAATCATGTATGTCATGAAGTTGAAGATTTGAAGGATGCTGTGGGCGTGTTTAGGTGCTGCTATTCCATGGATTGGCCAGATTCAGAAGATGCAAACGACTTGGACCTATCACTTTGGACACAAGGGACAGTATCTGCCTCTCCAGCACATATATATTGCTGGCTGTTCCCCTGAGAGCCCACTTGCCTGCACTACATGCTCCAAGACGACATCTGCCACTGCACTGCTGCTGTCTCTGCCCCTCTGGACCCTGCAATGGCACGTACTGTGGAGAGAGCCCCAGCCTTCAGCCTTGAAGAGAACCAGGCCCTGCTGGACAGCCTACTTCCACAGTACAGCAAGCTGTATGGGACACCAGGGGAGCAGATGAGTGTCCTGTGCACTGCCTTTCTGAATGTGCATTTTGTCAGACTAGCAAGGCTGAGAGTCTGCACGCCACTGGCTAGCAGGCTCACTGAGTAGTTGTCACCCCCATAGTGTGTAGTGACTTGCACTGGACAGGTATGGTGCAGTGACAGTGCTTCTGAACAGGGTTTTACTCCCCATGCAATGATACCATGTAGTGACTTCTGGAAAACTGTCCATGGGCAGCCGTGCACTGCCTGTGTACACCATGTGCCCCTGTGATTGCGACATGTATATGCAACTGTGTCATGCACGGATATGTTGCATGTATAGTAATGGCCTTATCACTTTGTCATCCTGACAGGCTTCTGCCCATCGGAAGCAGGAGATATGGAAGGACATCGTCCGGGCTGTCCGGTCCATGGGGGTCTACAAGCGCCGGATCCGCAACTGCCAAAAGAGGTGGCAGGACCTTCGGGGCTGGACCCGGAGGATTGCACGGGTCCAGCTGAAGCTGTCGCCTCCTCGCAGGAGGGGCGGAACACGGACCCTGACCCCCCACATGCTCAGGATCCTGGCGGTGGTCTTTCCAGACCTGGATGGGCAGCTGAAGGCCAGAGAGCAGCAAGGAGGGGGTGAGTCAAAGACTGCACTGTGAACTCTGTCTAACATGCTATGTGCCCTCCTCGGGCCTGGTTAAACTGCCACAGTACAGCAGTCATGTTGTCCAGGAGCCATGTCCCTCTATTGTGCACTGCCCACTCCTCATCTGATACCCAGGTGTGGCCCTTACATGCAGGGGATTCTGTCACTTAGGACTGTGTCCTTGCAGTTTGCTTGACTCAAGGTGGGAGACAGCATCTGTTTCCGTGACTCTGTGGTGGGCATCATGGGTGGGTCCATTGCTTACACAATGCCTGTATTCTGACATGTATTCAGCGTGTTACTTTGATCTGTGGTCCAATTGCTGAGCTGATCCACCACATGTGGCTGGGGTATCTGGCACACACCCATGCTGCGGGTGGGAACAATGTTTGGGCCCCAGGAGTATGTATATGACGTGTGTCACACATACTTAGCCAGCTGCCTACAGTCCAGGGCTCATCCCTCATTCATGTGGGGCTGGACAGTCATGCCTACTCCAGGCCATACAATACACTCTGTACTCCCACTCCCGTGTATCAGCTGACACATTGTGCGCAGTGATTTGACCCCTCAGGTGTCTGCATCTGTGTCAGTGTGCTGTGGATTAGTCGCCAGGACTGCTGTGAAGTTTCTTGGTAGGGGCTCAGCATGCCACTGGAGATGTGACCATAGGAGACGATACTTGTGTGACACATAGGTGTCTGATCAGCTGCCCATGCAGACTGGGGCATGTGAATGTGAAGTTCAGGCAGCTGTTCCCCATGCACAGCAGAGTGTGAGGGGCTCAGGTTCAGAGGGTAGTGTCACAGGTCTACCATATGTCCAATAGGTATGACCTGGACAGATGAGGGTTAAGAGGATGTGTTGTGGGGGGGATGTACATGTGCACTTGTGCAGCTCCAGGACTTGCATTCCCCATGACCTACTATTGTGACACAGTGCAGAGTGTTGTTGCCTGGCTGCAAAGTCATACATCACTGAGACAGTGATGTATGACTTTGCAGTCATGCCTCCGCCATGGCATGTGTCTACTGATTGTTGAGCCTGCAGGGGAGTGACATGTGCTACATGCACACCATAGTGGCGCTGGCTATCAGGACATGGGTGCATCATGGTGTCTGTCGCTGGTATGCATCACATGCATTTCCTATTTGACTCTGGGCATCCCTTTCATCCGGAAACCTGTACTGACTCAGTGGCAAGAGCTGTGATGTGTCCACACCGTGTCCTCTGCACTGTCCAACTACTGTGTACTTGGTGCATGTGTCCACACTGGGGTGTTGCAATCCAACAGACACCAGACAGATGGGTGCAAGGCCATGTGGGATGTGAGTGCCATGCTTGGCATCAGACTGACAATTGGCTTCTCCTGTTCAGTTAGGGCACTTTTAGCAATGTACAACTAATGATGCCAGGGCTTGCTCTGTGATGTGCTGTGCTCACAGTGGTGTGTGCGTTATGTGCAGGTGACTGATGTCTGTCTGTTTCCCCATTGTTTGCAGATACATCCACGGAAGGGGACAGCTCCACGGACCAGGAGGAGCCAGAGAGCCAGACTGGGTCAGCAGCCGAGGAGTGGTCGGAGGGACCCAGTGGCACGGAGGGCGAGGGGAGCCACACCGAGGAGTCCTCAGCAGCATCCACCTCAGCTGAGGACCAGAGCAACTCGGAGGATGACTCCCTTGTGGAGGCGGGTGTCAGCAGCCACCACACCCCAGCTAGTGTTGCTGTCCCCGCCACCACCAGCACCACCACCGCCCTCCCATCGGCTCCCATTCCCCAGGTCCGTGGAGGCTCCCATGTCCGGGAGCGTGTCTCCTTTGGGCCAGGCACCGCAGCCCCTGCCCCTGTGTCCCCTGCTGCCCTGAGTGAGGAGTCTGTGTACCTCCTTCGCCAGCTCCATGTAGGGCAGACAGCCATGCTGAGTGTCCTCCATGCGCACACCGCGCTGTTGACTCAGCTGGTGTCGTTCATGGAGGGCATCTCATCGGGCATGTCTGACCTACAGAGGGGCAATAGGTCCATGGACTCCTCCCTGACGGCAGCAGTGTCCCTCCTCAAACGGTCCCTCACCCCTCCTGCCTCTGCTCCATCCACACTCCCCAGCACCTTACCCATCCCAAGCACACACACACTGGCACAGGCACACACCAGCACACACACATCCAGCACACTGACACGCACGCCAATGACAAAACGCACACGCACGCACATTCAGGGGACTGAAGCCAGACTCACAGGGGATGGGGCCCTGGAACACACACACGCATCCACATGCACTGCGCAGTCCTCAGTTCCCTCTCCCTCCAAAGCACCCTCCCTTGCCTCACCTGCAACCCCAAAGTCACAGCAGCTCTTCCTCTGTGACCTCGGCCTCTTCCCCACCGATGAAGCTGCTCCAGCATCCCGGGGGAAGAGGAAGCCCACCCACATGGAGCAGAGTGCCCCTCGCCCCCGGACACCCTCCCCCAGGCGCAGACGGACTGAGGCCCCCACCCGCAAGTCCCCACGGAGTCCTAAGAGCAAGACCCCGCCACCGCCCTGCAGCTCAAGCACCAGGTCTCCTTCCTCCATCCCTCAGGCCCCCACTCCACAGGTGCCCCCACCACACCCTGCCCCAGGTTCCCCCACCCACAGATATACCATCCCCAAGATGCTCCGGCCTTCTCCCCCTGCCACTTGCTCTCCCAGCACCACACCCCCTGCTGCGCTTGTCTGTGCCACTGATGTGGTGAGGGTGTCCTCCCCCTCTGTCCAACCCACCTTGCCTGTTCCCCATTCTCCTCCCCTGGAGGTAGGCACTGCAGTGGAGTCCACTACCGCCCTGTCTGACTTGGGCACTGCAGTGGCGGACCTGTCCACTGCATCTGCAGGGTCCACTGCAGTTGTGCCGGCACCCACGACATCTGAGTCATGCCCCCAGTTGTGCCGGCACACACCATGTTAGACACCTCCACTGCAGTTGTCAGTGGCTCTCCAGCACCCACCACCCCTTCCCTGACTCCCCTGGTGAGCCCTGATCCTGTCCCTGCGGTGCCTGGCCTGCCCCCCGGTTGCCCCTCCTAGTGGATTGTCCCTGGTTTTGTGCAGGCATGCGTAGGGTGACATCTGCCAGTGTCACCCTGTTTGAACTTTGACAATGGACTGGCCATTGGCCTTTGCTCTTTTTTTCTGGACGTCGTTTTCAATCAACACATATGCTGAATAAAGCAACTTTCTTTTCTCTAGTGCTCATGCTTCAGATGTACATGTTGTTGGTGCTGCTAACCATGCCCTTGCTGCAGTGATGGTGATATCTGGTCTCATGATTATGAAGTGTTACTGTGCAGGAACCCATGTGGTCCAGGGGGAATGTGTCCTATCATGTGGTGTATCCATGTCATCCATAGCAGCATCTGAGGGTGTCATGTGTTCAGTATTTGGCAATGGGATTTCCTACTTACATTAGCAATTTCATATCTGTGGCTTCCACCCCTGCACATCTGTTGTGCCTTCCATTGTTGGATTTGTCTACTTCCCTGACCGTGTTGCCATCTCCACTGGACATGCAGGTTTGGGCATCAATGGGGAAGGACTCATCCGTGTAGTCAGTGCAACATTGCTATACAAGTGTGTTGGATCTGTGCTGATGATTCCGTTGGCACATCCATGACCAGGCTGATGTGATGGGAGCTCTCATTTGGTGCTAATTGTTGATTGTGTGACCAAGTGCTCAGCTGACATGATGGGGCCCTACTGAGGCAACATATGGCACAGCTTTCCTCACACAGGAGTGGAGTCCCCTCATGGCAGTGTGTACACGTGTGACATTGCCTGCGCCCAAGGTGTGTGTTGTATGTGCATGTCTGTGTGTTCACTTCCATTTATCTGCGCATGCTGTGATCCCTAGTGTTGTACCTGTTTGTGATGCTTCCTGACTTGAGCTATGTTCCCCCAAAGTCTTCTCCCTGTGTTCTCTGTGATGTGGGTGCATGGCACATTACTGGTCATCAGGGTGTCACCCATAGGTGTGTTTGCTGTCAGGGCTGAGTTTGTGTGCAGACGCAGATGGGTCACAGTCAGGTTTCCCCTTGGCACTTGTTGTTTGCCCCTGTCATGTGATTTTCAGTTCGTGTTATCTTTCAGTGATTGTGACACGTTGTGTGTGTGACTGCTGGCACTCCTCAGGGTCCGGGCTGCAATGTTGGTTGTTGTCTATGTGTGTTCTTTGTGGGTGACCTTGGCTTCTTCATTGGTGTGTGACTGTGGCTGGGATCCCATTGGTTGGTGTGGTATCGCCGTCATGTCCATGTACAGCGTAGTGTGCAGTGTGTCAGACATTCAGGAGTCTTGTTGAGTGGCCATGTGTGATGTGTTTCTGCACCTTGGTTCCCACCCACCACCCTGGAATGGTCATGGGTGCATGTGCAATGTCACCAGTGCATGTGTACTTCACTGCTGCACATTGTTGGAGGTCGAGGGGTGTGGTCTTGAGTGTGTGCAGATGGGAGTCGTTGCCCAGCTAGTCCCCTGCCTCCATGTTGGCCTTGGCTTACTGGCCATGCTGATTGATTTGTGCTTGTGTAGGTGTGATGGTAGTTTGTTGCTCAGGACACCTGACTGTGGTTCACAGTGTGAACGACATTTAGCTTTGTCATCACAGTGGGATTTTTATTCAGCCCAGGGTCACCACATTGTGGGGGCCCTGGGGGTGGTGCTGTGGTGTGTCTGTGTCTTGCTGTGTCAGTTGTTGTTCCTACGTGCCTGTGTGACATGTGTGTTTTGTGCTCCCTCTCATCTGACAATGCCTGCTTGCCCACATAGGGGATTTGGATCCATGAGTTACCTTAGTGTGGCAGTGTATGCACATCTGTATGATTGGTATTCAGCTCTCCTCATGTGTTGTGTGGTTGCCTGGGGACACTGGCACCCCCACCCCTCACCTGCTGTGTATGATGACAGTGTTGGTCTGCCTGTTTGTGTTTGTGCATCTGCACCACTGCATTGGCATATCTTGGGTGTGCCATTGGCTGTATGTTGTTTGGTGTGTTTCCCCTGCTGTCCCTGGGACTCCTAGGTCATCGGTCAGCACAGTGATCATGGTTTGTGTGTCCCATTGCTGCCATGGTATGGTATCTGTTCACCTCACATCTGCTGTCTCCACAGGATATCTGCATTTGTGTGCCCATTGGTGCAAATATGTGGTTCTGCATTCTGATGGTCACTTCTGTCATTGTGTCATTGATGAATGTTGACGGTGTCAGCCCCCATGGGTGTTGTTTGTCTGCACATGGCCAAAGGAATGTCTCATTTGCACTGCAGTATTTGGCTCACCCAATTTATGTTGCAATGGGACACATACACTACTTTGCCACAGATGAGTTTTTGGTTCTGTGACCAGGAATGATCCATGCAGTTTGGCAGTTGCAGCTCTTTCTTTGTCAACACTTACCTTTTGGTCACTGTGATGATGGGGGTGTAGACCCCATTGCCACAATGGTCAAAATGTGCTTCAGCTATGGACCCCACACTTGCCTTTTGGTCACTGTGATGATGGGGGTTTAGACCCCATTGCCACAATGGTCAAAATGTGCTTCAGCTATGGACCCCACACTTGCCTTTTGGTCACTGTGATGATGGGGGTTTAGACCCCATTGCCACAATGGTCAAAATGTGCTTCAGCTGTGGACCCCACACTTGCCTTTTGGTCACTGTGATGATGGGGGTTTAGACCCCATTGCCACAATGGTCAAAATGTGCTTGACTATGGACCCCACACTTACCTTTTGGTCACTGTGATGATGGGGGTTTAGACCCCATTGCCACAATGGTCAAAATGTGCTTCGACTATGGACCCCACACTTACCTTTTGGTCACTGTGATGATGGGGGTTTAGGCCCCATTGCCACAATGGTCATGGGCTGCTTGCATTGTGGGTGCCACACACATATATGTGTGGCACATGTGCTAGGGGGTCACATTGTATGTTCAAAGTCATGTTCGGTGTTGTAGGCATTTGACACAGCCTACACACGCTTGTCATGGTGGTGGGGGGATGTCTTTATCTTGCATTCCCTAGGTTGTGGTGTGCTTGTTGTGTCATACATTGTCCATCCTATGAGTGGGGGTGGTAGTAGTGGTAGGCATCAAGCCCCCCCTGGCTAAGGGTGGTAGTAGTTTTAGGCATCCTGCCCCCCTGGCTAAGGGTGGTAGTAGTGGTAGGCATCCTGCCCCCCTGGCTAAGGGTGGTAGTAGTGGTAGGCATCAAGCCCCCCTGGCTAAGGGTGGTAGTAGTGGTAGGCATCCAGCCCCCCTGGCTAAGGGTGGTAGTAGTGGTAGGCATCCTGCCCCCCTGGCTAAGGGTGGTAGTAGTGGTAGGCATCCTGCCCCCTGGCTAAGGGTGGTAGTAGTGGTAGGCATCAAGCCCCCTGGCTAAGGGTGGTAGTAGTGGTAGGCATCAAGCCCCCCTGGCTAAGGGTGGTAGTAGTGGTAGGCATCCTGCCCCCCTGGCTAAGGGTGGTAGTAGTGGTAGGCATCAAGCCCCCTGGCTAAGGGTGGTAGTAGTGGTAGGCATCCTGCCCCCCTGGCTAAGGGTGGTAGTAGTGGTAGGCATCCTGCCCCCCTGGCTAAGGGTGGTAGTAGTGGTAGGCATCCAGCCCCCCTGGCTAAGGGTGGTAGTAGTGGTAGGCATCCAGCCCCCTGGCTAAGGGTGGTAGTAGTGGTAGGCATCAAGCCCCCTGGCTAAGGGTGGTAGTAGTGGTAGGCATCCAGCCCCCCTGGCTAAGGGTGGTAGTAGTGGTAGGCATCAAGCCCCCTGGCTAAGGGTGGTAGTAGTGGTAGGCATCCAGCCCCCTGGCTAAGGGTGGTAGTAGTGGTGGGCATCAAGCCCCCTGGCTAAGGGTGGTAGTAGTGGTAGGCATCCTGCCCCCCTGGCTAAGGGTGGTAGTAGTGGTAGGCATCCTGCCCCCCTGGCTAAGGGTGGTAGTAGTGGTAGGCATCAAGCCCCCTGGCTAAGGGTGGTAGTAGTGGTAGGCATCCAGCCCCCTGGCTAAGGGTGGTAGTATTGGTAGGCATCCTGCCCCCTGGCTAAGGGTGGTAGTAGTGGTTGGCATCCTGCCCCCTGGCTAAGGGTGGTAGTAGTGGTAGGCATCCTGCCCCCTGGCTAAGGGTGGTAGTAGTGGTAGGCATCAAGCCCCCTGGCTAAGGGTGGTAGTAGTGGTAGGCATCCAGCCCCCCTGGCTAAGGGTGGTAGTAGTGGTAGGCATCCTGCCCCCCTGGCTAAGGGTGGTAGTAGTGGTAGGCATCCAGCCCCCCTGGGTGAGGGTGGTAGTAGTGGTAGGCATCCAGCCCCCCTGGGTGAGGGTGGTAGTGGTGGTAGGCATCCAGCCCCCCTGGGTAGGGGTGGTGGTGCGCATTCAGGCCCCTGTGTGCATATGTGGCATTGGTGATGGGCATCCCGCCCCTATGGTGCTGCTGTTGCTGGTGTAAGTATATTCAGCATCCCCGTGTGTGTGTGTGATGTGTCGTGTACGTGTTGTATGTGTTTTGTGGTTGGTGTCTGGCTTACCTTCTGCGCCGTACGCGTCCGTGCCTGTTCCGGTAGTAGATGTAGAATATTGGTATGATCGGGACGAAGGGATTCATGGTTGGTTCGTGTCGTTCGTCCTTCTCGTTGCTTCGCGTCGTCCTCGTCACTTCGCCTCGTCCTCGTCGGTGCCGTGTTCGTCTCGTAGCCGTGGATCGTGTTGTGGCGCGAATCGGAGCTTATGTGCGCCTCTCCCGGATGCTTTGACGTGCCGTGCGTAGCGACGGGTTCGGCGCGTACGGGAAGCGCATCGTACTTGTCCGGCCGGACGGGGCTGCATTTTTCCTTCCGTGCGACTCGATTCGGCGTTTCCGGATTCGCCTCGGTCGGAGAACAGGACCTGGTTTGGGTGAGTACGGCTCGGCCGGATTTTTTGCTGTTGTGCGCATCGTACTTGCTCGTTCGGTGTACTGTACGGATCGGTCGGGAAACAGGCTTTCGCATGGCTTTTTTCCCGACCGAATGGTGTTGGGTACGCCTCCGACCGAGATCGGAATCGGCCCCTAAGGGTGGTATAGTTTATTGTAAGGAGAGAGAAGGGAGGTGGTAAGTACTAGGGAAGTTGTATTTTGATATTTTTGTATGTTTTAACTTAAAAATGTTTTCCTAAACAGGTAGCAGTTGATTGCTTTCGCAACACTTTTTGTTTAATAGAAATATTTTAAAAGAATGATTACTTTTTCTACTAACCAATTGTGTTATGAAAGCAATATTTTTTGAATTTTTTTTGATGCGACTGGTTTTTAGAATTTAAGGGGCCTATTACGATGGCTGTCGGGAAAACTCCCCGACCGCCATGGTAGCGGGAAAAGACGGCCCGCATGGACCGCGACATCACCGCCGGTCGAATTACGATGACCCGCGCTCGAAATCCGACCGCGGCGGTCTGATCGCGGGCCTTAACATTGCGGCGGTTGCTGCTGCCCGCTGCACCGCCGCGATGCCGAAAGGAGCATGTCCTGCATTTCCCTGCACTGCGTGGCAGGCACTGCACAGTGCCTGCCACCTGGTACAGGGAAATATAGGGGGGGGACCATGGGGACCCCCCCAGTTCCCTCCCTCCCCCAACACATTGGGGGCCTGCAACGGGCCCTCGGAAGACAATCTCCGCATGCCTTTCCATGGCGGTTTGACCGCTGAGGAAAGGCTGGCTACCGCCGGCATCATAATCCTGCCGGCGGAGCCTGCTCTGCACCGCCACCATTATCCCGGTCCTGCTCCGTCCACCAGGCAGGAGTGCGGATGGCAACCGGCGGAAAAGCGGCGGTCGGAATTTCCCACCGCCGCGGTCACCACCGCCATCCTAATTTGACCGGCGGTTTTCTTGGTTGCGATCGCGGGCGGACGTCCACCGCCGGTCCGGCGGGCCCCACCGCCGACCCGGCGGTGGACATCCGACCACCATCATAATAGATCCCTAAGTTATTGCGTTGACGCGGTTTTCCGGATAGGACAAAGGAACATGGACAAAGACTTCATGGATTGCAGAAATACTTTTTGGGACATTTTTAAAACATGGATATATGGTTTTTGGGACTTGTGCTGGATTTCGGCGGGAGAGGATTTCAACAATGGATTTTTTGTTGCGTTTTTTGCCAAACAAGTATTCTTTTTCGGGATTTTTTTTGGGGATGCGTTTTTTGTAGGTGAGCACAGTACAGTTTTCAGCACAATTTTTGCTGTAAAAAAATGGCTTTGCCAAACTGTGTCCATTTTGGTTACTTTAACTCAGGTCATGGCTTATATCACGGATTATGGATTATTTCCTATGGATTAAAGGACTGCTCAAGACTCTTGGTGAAATGTGGGATTGTACGCAAGTCCAAGAGTTGAAAAAAGAAGACAACTGAAGGTAAGAAACCTGACTTTTAATAATTTAACATTTTTTTTGAAAAATGCCAATTGAATTAGGGAAATTTATTGTCAAAACAGGCAAGTAAGGTGGTTTAGCAGTTAGTGTAGATTAGAAATGTAGGATGTGTGCAATATTATCTAGGTTGTCTGAAGCCACCATCAACGAAATGTGTTGAATTGCACCCAATAGTCGCTCGGACATTTCTTTTGTTCTTTTAGAAATTATTGGGTTCAGACTACCAGTTAATGATTGCGCAATTCTCATTTCTTGGAAACTTTGCTCCTTCTTCAAAATTTCCCAAAAATGATAGAAGTTAGGATGTGGTTTACCTATAGATCTGTTGAAGAAGTTGTGCCATCCCTCTATGGCATTATTTGTTTTTGCTCCTCCCTCTAAGCAGGTCGAGTAGCAGTTCCACCACTTCACATGGAAACGTGGCTTCCTCCTGTGACCTGACCTGCTTAGATGGCCAATTCATGTGTCTTCAAAGTAATTTAGAAGGGGTGCCAATTTGTCCTCGTTTGCAGTAAAATAGTCAGATTCAGTAATAGATGTGTAGTATTCATCTACACTGTCAGGAGGAACTAAGCAAAGTGCTGTTAGTTTCTTCAATTCAAATTGCAGTTTACTGTCTGATATGTAATCCTCAACTAAGGATGTTTTTTGAATTTTTCGCCAATAAGCCTGTGAATAGTGAAAAAAACATCCTTGAATTTGGGTATCCGTGTGCATTTTGGTAATTGTGTTAATCATAGGTAATTCAAAATCAATTAACACTTTACTAGGACTTTTGTTCATGTTTTTAGCTTTTATCACTGACAAAAATTCAGTGTATGTTGAGGTTTGTTTATCAGGGAGTAAACTGTACACTAAGGGCACTACTGTATGATTAATGTAGGCGTGAATAGTGTATATTTGGGTGAATGGATGGGGTGTGGATTTAAACGTCCCATCCATCATCCAAATATCACTACTCTCTAACTAAACAAGATTATGGGGTGTGCTAAAGATTAGAATTCTTTTAATAGGGTTTTTGTTGTCATGCAAAAGAAAGGGTTCATTAGTAACGGTTACAGTAAGTTGAGGAGGAATGTTAATATCAGAGAAGGTTTGGGGTGTTACACGTAGGGGGTTACTTGCCTGTTTTTCACGCTGAATAATTCTGCATAGGTTGGGAATTGTTGGCATACAACTTGCTACATGTGTAGTATTGTTTTGTGATACCTCCCTTAAAACTGAGCCACAGGGTTCTTTGGAGGTGGATGCCAGGGCTTTCATTTCATTTATACTTTCTCTTACCTCTATCTCCATTGCGGAGGCAGAGTGGTTATGCTCGGTGGTCCTTTCAACAGTGTCACCAAGAGTAACCGCTCTGCCTGTGCAATGGGATGAGTAATAATGCACACACCTCCAATGACATCTGGGCTCAGTTAATCTCTCCTTACAATAAATGTAGCCACTGTAACTTAAAAGTCTATTTCCCCTGCTTGAGTGCAAATAGTTGGCTTGTTTTCTTGCTGCCATTCTCTGTAGAAAGAAGAAAAAGAGAAAAAAAATGTTTTAGTGATTTTGTGTGTGGTTGCTTTTAAAAATGTTTTGCCTGCAAGTGAAAAGTTAGTGTACATTAATTATTCTACAGCTTTTTTAACAAACTTGTTCCAGGTTTTAATTGCATTGGCTTGATAATGTTGGTTTGGAATTGTTTGCTGCTTTGATACCTTTGATTGAAAAAAAGGTTAATTTTGGATAGACTTGACAGAATCAAAAAGGTTAAATTTTTTTAGGATTTTCTGTTGTGTGGTTGAAAAGTTCTTGTGTAGATGCTGGTTTTTTCGAATTTTTCTATCAGTTGTTCTTTATGTTGTGTTTGGAGCTTTTGATTCTTTGGTTCTGAAAAAAGTGAAGAAATGTTATAAGTTTATTACTTGGAAACATTTTAGGGGCATATTCACAAGGACTTATCGCCGCGTTATCTCCACCTTAACGCATCAAAAGTGGAGATAGATTTAACGCCCCATTCACAAGCGGGTGCAAACTGCAGACAACGCAAGTATTCCCGCGATAACTGCCGCAAAATTTACCTCCACGGGTGACACCACCAACTAACCCTAATGAGATGCAGAGTAGGCGTTCCGTGCAAAAACTCACGAAAACACCACAACATACTTTCACAACAAACTGCCAGATCTGCGATGCGAACCAAAAACAGGCGATAAGCCATGGTAGCAGCAGGGAATTAACACCTGCCTTCTGCTGGTGTTAAGCAGGACGACTACCTGCAGTAGGAAAGGGAGCCCAGCCCAGAGCCACATCGGAAGACCCACAGATGCCATGGAGCCAATGATCATGCAGCTCGGAGACCCAAGAGGGCCACAACACCCACCGCCACCACTCCCAGCCCCCCCGGACTCCCCTCGGACAAACACATACCGTGCACGACACAAGAGCCACAAAAAGCGCATGATGTCGCACAATGACAAAAAGAAACACACATGTGTGGTCAGAAGAACAAGAAACAGTCGCTCATCATTGAAGTAACAACCAAAAACATTATTGAAATACAATACAAAACACCAATGCGGAAGACTCCTGTCGGGTCCGTCCGGGACAATCCTGATGTCACAGGCTGGAAAAAAAAGCACAAAATCAGAATGTGTGTCATGCGCACATCAAAGGAGCGAGACACAGAGTAACAGAGAATGAAATAAAGGCAGAGAGAGACAGAGAGAGACAAAGAAAGAAAGGGAGAGAGAGAAGGAAAGGAAAGGAAGGGAGAGAGAGAGAGAGAGAAGGAAAGGAAGGGAGAGAGAGAGAGATGGAAAGGAAGGGAGAGAGAGAGAGAAGGAAAGGAAGGGAGAGAGAGAGAGAGAGAGAGAGAAGGAAAGGAAGGGAGAGAGAGAGAGAGAGAAGGAAAGGAAGGGAGAGAGAGAGAGAGAAGGAAAGGAAGGGAGAGAGAGAGAGAGAGAGAGAGAAGGAGGGACACTGCCGCCCTCGCGCACCCAGGCACCACTGCTCACCTGCTGCCACCGGTGTGTCTCCAACCACGTGCCGGTATACACTGCAAGCCACCAGTCTGTAATCGAGGCCAGAGTCAATCATGGCAGAGTCCATCCCAGTAAGCGCCATGTGGTGGTAGGCCCGTGACGGCCGCATGGCTCCGGGTGCCACTAACCCTGTGCGCAACAACTCATGGGCCCTTTATGATTGAGAATCGTGGAACGTCCGTCATCCAGTCACCACCGGCAGTGGGGAATGCGACGTTGTTGGCCCCTTATATTGGCGGGGTCACATGGCCTGTGACGCCTGTGCCAGATGGGTGTGGTGTGTGTGCAAACCTGCCCTCAGGGAGTGGCCGTGACATGCTGACAACTAGACCAGCGACCTGCAGACCACAAGCGTGTAAACCTGCGACTTGTAGCTATGTGGCCCCCCCTCGGAGCGTAAGCGGGGTGGTCTGGCCTGGCGAATGCCAGACCAGCGCAGGGCTTGCAACAATGACTCGGGGGCTCTGGGCGTGGTTCAGTCCATGTCCGGACAAGGAAGTGACTAATGTGTGTGTCCCTGTTGTAGTGTCTACGGCACCCGGAACTCAATCGGCAATGTGGCACACCATGACTGGAATCCCACTAGATGAGCATCATTGGCGTTAGGGGGAATCACTGACCCTACATTCATCCACACATTCATACATGAATGATGAAAGACATGACACAGCAGTGCGTTTCTTAATGTTTAATGCACATCCAGTGGAGTTTTGCAGCTGGAGCAGTACAGGGCCATGCCAACCCCACTTCACAATATGGGCCCGTGGAGGGCCAGCCAGAGTCCATCGGGGAATGACAAGTACAGCAGAAGAGGAAGGGTACAGTCCGCAGTCTGGTCGCCGTGTCATTGGTCACCAAACAGGATATGGCAGTCCATGTCGCGGTCCAAGGTGAGTGCAGCAGAGTGTATCGGGGGTCAGTGGAAGGTCATGGGGCCACAACATGCGGCACCAAGCAGCAACAGGCCAGGTGGCGGACATGAATGCTAGTGCCTCCTTCTGATCCCAAGCCCATCCACGTCCACGTCCTCGTCCTCGGATGTGTGCTCTGCCCCACCTGTGGGTGGTGCAGTTCTGGCTGCGGCACTGTGTGCCACTGACACATCAGGGGCCGGAGGTGGATTGTCGGCCGCACTGTGTGGCAGTGACACATCAGGTGCCGGAGTGGAAATGCCTGCCACACTGTGAGGCACTGACACACCAGGGGGCGGAGATGTGGATGGTGTAGGAGCAGCAGCATTCATCTGCGCCACGCCTTGTGGCAGCAATGCCATGATGAGGACATGCAGGGCATGGTAGATCCCAGCTACATTTTGCTGATGTGCAGCGGTGGCTGCCATCCTTTCCACCTCCATCCGCACCATGTCCTCCATGAGCCTCCGCATGTGTGCCAGCTCACGGCTAAGATCGCTGGAGCCACTCTGAGCGGACAGGTGTTCTTGTCTCTGAGTCATGACTCCAGCAATGTCAGCCAGGGATTGTTGAAGACCATGGAGTGGCGTGTGGGTGTCCGTTAGGGACTGGAGGTGGTCCCTGATGGGACTCAGACACCCAGGGATGGCGTCAAGTTTGGTAGCCATGAGGTCGAACCCCACCCGCACCTGCTCAGCCATCTCCCTCTGGCCCTTCAACACACGGCGTTGGAAGGCCATGTGTTGTTTGGGGGGGTCTTGGGAGACAGCCGGGGTTGTGGGTGCCTCCTGCTGGGTGGTTTGCGGAGTGGGTGGGGTCTCCTCGATGCAGCTGGGCTGCCCTGGTCCTGGAGGTGATTGGCGGATGAGTTCAATGATGTCTTGGAGGGCTTGGGTGTCGATGCTGGTGGTGTCATCAGAGAAGAGTGGCTGGGACTGCTCTGCAGGAGGTGTTGACGGTGCCCCTGCAATGTGAAGGGGAGATGCTGTGTTACAATGTGTCCACATGTATGTAGCCGCATGGTACATGTTCACATTCAAAAACAACAGTTTATGGACAGAATGCAGAACAATGTCATACATTCACCCCAGTACAGAGATCTGGGCCTAAATCCATAGTTTTTTTGCTCACCATGCCATTCCAGTTTGAACCCAGCCATATGCAGTTCGGTCTGGACTGTTCCCATGAGGCACAGGGTCAAGACTGATTTGCATATGGCTATGGTGAAGCAAAATAACGATGGATTAAACCCAGATCTGTGACTGGGGGTGAATGTTTGCCAATGTGCAGCAATCCGTCCATCATCTTGTGTGTTTTGCATTTCGCCCTAAGTGGGAAGGGTATGCCCAGACGTGGGTCCCGTGCTCACTATGCCACTGGAGTCAAGCTATCCTGGCTGATGAAGGCTGATAGCCTGAAACCGGTCCTAGGATGCTTGATTCCGGTCCAGGGAAGACATGGCTTGGCAGTTCAGTCTGGACTGTTCCCATGAGGCACAGGGTCAAGACTGATTTGCATATGGCTATGTCTGAACTGGGGTGGCGTGGTGAAGCAAAATAACGATGGATTAAACCCAGATCTGTGACTGGGGGTGAATGTTTGCCAATGTGCAGCATTCCGTCCATCATCTTGTGTGTTTTACATGTTCACATTCAGACAGCATGGCAATGTACATTGTGACAGTCTGGAGATCAGGGCCATGATCCAGAGTCATTGTGGGTGTGCACTGTGCTCTGCTTGATTGTGCATGTGTGCCATTGTGGCCATCTCCCCCCGTCCCCCCAGTACCTGGTGGTTACTCACCCTGTTGCTGTTGTGTTGTGTCATGTCGAGCAGTGTCCGGTGCCCCGACTCCTGCCACAGTCTCCACACTGATGACTGTCGACACCAGCTCCTCCATGTCATCCAGCTCCAGCTGTGGCGCTGGGCTCCCACCTCCAGTCTGCATTGCTGCCTTCTGGTTGCCTGTGAGTTTCTCCTTGGTTTTGCGCTTGATGTCAATCCATCGCCTCCTGACCTCGTCCATTGACTTCTTGTGCTCTCCGACGGCATTCACCTTGTCCACGATGGACCGCCATATTCCATTTTTGGTGCCCAATGACACATTGGAGGCGACGAACAGTTGTTGATGGTGTTCTATCACCTCCGTGACCAGGATCCTATTCTCCTGCGGACTGAACTTCGTCTTCCTCTTCTTCTTGTCCTTGCCCTTCCCTGTCCCCGAGGTCCCAGGCTGGTCGTCTGGGGTGCTTGTGGGGTTCCGCTCATCCTCTGCGCCTGCTCCGGCTGCCTCCATGGTGCCTCGGTGTTGGTCATTTTGTGTTTGTGTGTTTTTTCTACTTTTGTAGTGATTTTCCCGCCTGTCGTGTGTGTATGGCAGGCCTGGCGCTGCTTATCGCTGATTTCCTCATCGCGGTTTGGCCCATCGCATGTTTTTTTGCATTGGGGTTTGGGTTTTTATCACCGTCGCGGTTGTTGTATCGCAGACATTGTCCGCGTTTTCGGGAGACTATCGCATGGTACCACCGTGTTGTGAATTCCACGTTAACACGGGGTTATTTACCCGTGATAGACTGCGATGTGTAAAGTTGCGTTAAGATTTTTTGGAGATGTTTAGCGCACGTTCTTGTGAATATCCCCCTTAGTTTTGCAAATAGCCTGCAAAGAAATAGATTAGTGCTTATGTACTTGAAAAAAAGTCATTTTGCTTTTATTTGTGAGGCTCATTTTTTTTAATGCAATGATACATTTAAAACAAAAATGCTTCTTTACTTGAACCCTGGAAAAAAAAAATTGTGGTTTTGGATCATTTTTACCTCGTATAATTTGGCTTCTTCAGTGTTGAAGGGCTTCTTTGGATTATTGTGGTTGGGGATGTGTTCCTCTACTCTTGTTGGTTTATATGATTTTATCTGTGGAGAATTGTAAAGAAAAAAAACTGTTTGATTGCATGCTTGACAAAGAACAGAAATGAAAATGTGAAATTTACAGTTTAAATTTTTAATATTTAATTTAAGAACAATCAATTTGCCCCACCACCATCCAGCACTTTTCCTGAGGCAAGCACCTGTCGGAGTAGGAGTAGTAAATTTGCCCCACCACCATCCAGCACTTTCCCTGAGGCATGCACCTGTCGGAGTAGGAATAGTAAATTTGCCCCCTCCACCATCCAGCACATTCCCTGAGGCAAGTACCTGTCAGAGTAGGAATGGTAAATTTGCCCCCACCACCATCCAGCACTTTCCCTGAGGCAAGCACCTGTCGGAGTAGGAATAGTAAATTTGCCCCCACCACTATCCAGCTCTTTCCCTGAGCATGTTCCCTGAGGTAGTCATGAAGGTGAAAAAATAGTATTTTTAAAACATATCACTTGTCAGTGCCTGCTAATATATTATTTCTGACATTAATAGAGTTTTTTTTCGTTCAGATAATTTTTTACTGTTCACTTACATTTGATTCTGTAAAGGTTTGTTTGTTCTTGGTAGGTATTTGGTGTTGCTGTATGTCCAATCTCTGTTAATATCAAAAGGAAAATGTAATATTCTTTTTTTTTTGTGTGACTTTTTTTTACTTTGAAAAACATTTTGCGCTTTTATTCACTTACTTTTTGATGGAAAGATAATTTTAAGAATATCTGCTGTGTATTTGGGGCTGCTTTTCAAATTCAGCAAATGCTGTAAATAAATTAAAAATATGCTATAAGTACTTGAGAATAAGGTGTAATTATTTGGAAGCTGATTATTTTTAAACGTACACTTACTTCGGTCTGTAGATGGCAGTGTTCAACTGATAAATCGGCAAAATTCTCCTGCTGCTCCTGCTGTGTGTGGTCACTATGGAAGTCAGTTTACCACTGAGCACAAAATGGTGGATGGCTTCTTTTATATGTTTTTTGGGGGGTAAACGAGAATTTAAAAGAAAATATGTTTTGGAAACAGTTTTTTCGCGTGATTCATACAGTGACTGAATGTATATTTATTTTGTCTTGTGTATAAATGTTCGTTTAGACGTTTCTTCTCGGAATGTCAGCCATTTTGAGTAAATGCTGGCTCTGGGTCTGTAATAAAAATAGTTGAAGGACTGTCGTTTTATGGGCTTCCAATGGATTGTATGTATAATCTTTTTTTGCCTCTGACAGTGTGTATTTTTTAAAAAAATGCTGTAATAATATCTGTAATTTTCGCCGTTTTTTCAAACATATTTTTAGATTTTATTATTAATACCCAGGAATTTTAATGGATAGGTACTATAAAAATACCAGAGTATTAAATACCTGGGTATTAATATTCTCCCCCACCCAAAACCCCTATTTCCCTTGCATCCCGTCCCAGGGGATGGATGCAAAAATATTAAATTACTGAAATTTTACTAAAAAACAATGAAAACATATTATGCGTTGTAATGGTATGAGTTGTATTAGTATGCATTGTAGTGGTATGTGTTATAATGGTAGTTTTAATATATTTCAATGAACATGCGTTGTAATGGTATGTGTTGTAAAAACATGCAATGTAATGGTAATTGCATTGTAAAATTGCGATGTAAATGTATGCGTTGTAATGGTATGCGTTGTAATGTCATATATTTGCATTGATCCTATTTCAGACTGAAGGACATGTTGACCCAAGGATTTACTAAGAAAAATATAGTCTATGCGAGATTGTGAGTGATGTGGGGTCGAATAAAAGGTGTATTCCCGGATATCCGGGTGACATAGTCTCTAGCTATCAACTAATGATTTACATTGAATGGTGGATTTGATTTGTGAGTGCATTTTAGTATGGGCAAACTTTGCTATTGAATTCCTATCTAACACAGAATCATAAATTTGATTGCAGTCACCACCGAATATAATATAATCATCCTCACACAGTATTAATTTATCATATATTTTTGTCCAGAATGTATTGTCAACAGAAACTGGATCATATATATTGAAAATTGTTAAAGGTATATTATCGACTAAGAGTTCAGCAACAATCCAATGACCTTAAGAATCAAACTGCTGTGTGATAACTGTACCGTGAAGTTTTTTATGACAAGGATGAGTACTCTGGGGGTCATTATGATGGCGGGGGATCGCCACCGCCCGGCCGGCGGTGGCGATCTGCCCGCCATCACAACATAATTTCCCCCCCCCATATTACTATGGCGGGGGGTACCGCGGCGGACGGAAAGCCCGTCCGCCGCTTTTCCGCCGGTTGGCAATCGTCACGATTGCCGGCCGGGCGGAACTCGGACATAATATGGTGGCGGTGCCTGGAAGGCACCGCCATCCATATTATGATGCCTGACGGTTCCGGCCTTTTTGCCGCCATGAAAGGGCTGGCGGGAATTGCTGTGGGGGCCCATTGCGGGCCCCCGGGGGTTGCACTTGGGGGGTACCTATGGTACCCCCCCTACATTGCCATGCTCAAGGTGGCAGGCACCGCGCGCGCATGGCAATGCACAACATGCCTCTCTGGCATTGCGGCGGGTGCTGCTTACAGCAGCACCCGCCGCAATGTTAGTGATGCGGGATGCGACCGCCAGGGTGGCGGTCGCATCCCAATTGGTGGTGCGGGGCCACCGCACAGCTGGCGGCCGGTTCCAGGTCCGCTAGAGTGGCATAATAGGCCCCTCTGTTTTTTCCCAAAAGCAAGGAAAGCATACAGACTACCTACCCAGCGTCTTTTTAATTTGGCAACCTCTATTACTGAAAGGTGAGTTTCTTGTAGCATGGCAACATCGGTTTTTAGTTTGACTATATAAGATAATACCCTCTTCCGATTAATAGGTTTACCTAATTCTTTGATGTTCCATGTGCTAACCCGGTATGAAATACTAAAATAATAGCCTGTACAATTAATGCATCTACAGTAATACATTTAATGACAAAAGGAATAAAATATTGGGAAAAATGAAATGTTTGCTTAGTGAAGAAGGAAAGGGAGAAAGGGTTGATAGGGCAGGAAACAGAAAAGGAGAAAAGAACAATAGAAGAAGAAAAGAACAAAGAACAAAGTAGGAGCATAGAAATAAAAATCAGTAAGAAAATAGTGAAAGAAAAAACAGACAGACAGTACAAGACATTCAGATGATGACTGAACAACATGCATACAAAACACAGAGATGAAAGGAAGGGTGGCAACACCGAGAGATGGCGACGACAACATCCGAACTCTGCAGGCCGGCAAGACAGTCTTGATTTGGGCGAAAACACCACACAAAGTGAAACCTTATAGGGACAAGACGTGAAGACAAATACCTGCATCATAAAACAGAGAGCATTACAGAATTAAACTGGGCTAAATTGAGAGAAAAAAACATCATAACACTTAAAGATAAGAGAAACAGTTACATAATTATTATTGAAAGTGAATAAGAAAGAGAAACAAGAAGACATCAAGTATGTTTTGTACTGTTCACATCTTCACCATGTTGTTGAAGTACAGCAGGCTCCTCATAAGTGTTTTTTTTTATACTTATATGTCACTTTAAACAAGAAAGGATGGATTAGTCCAAATCTAGCGTTCATGGCTCTCAACTGAGGACGCATATCCAAAAATTGCATCCGGCAATCTGCAGTAACTTTAGTTACATCGTGAGAGAAAAACAGTTTGTGACCAGCCCAGATAATTGGCTTTTTAGCCTTGACAGCAGACATAACTTGTAGCAAGTCAGTGTATTGCAAAAAGAACAAAATAACTCCTCACGGTTTTGTAGAAACTCTAGGACCTAGCCTATGTGCTCTACGTATATTGGGAGGAACAGACGTAGACATGTCAAGGAGTTTTGGTTGAAAAGATTGAAAATAGTTGGTTGGATCAGAGCCCTCTGTTTTTTCAGGAAGCCCATAATAAGTAAATTATTTCTACGATTTCGTTTTTCAAGATCTTCAGTGTGTTTTTTAAGTAGAAATATTTCTCATTCCAGATGGGAAATGCATGTAGTTGCCAGTTGTAGACTCTCTGGGGCATATTTACAAGCCCCTATCGCCACCACAAGTGATGTTGTGGTGGCGATAGGGGCTTCGTCTTATTTACAAGGCATCGTTAAGCCACTTAGGGGTCGATTCCGATTCGGGCCGGAAAAAGCACCGACCGACTCGGAGCTGGAAATTATACCGACCGACACGTACCTGTGTCGCCCGACACGCCAAGTACGATGCAATGCGTGCAAAATCCGACCGACACGTACCGAACCCAAGTCGAACGACCGAGCCGCACAGAAAACAGCAATCCGGTCGGAAAAACACGCGAATCCAACCGACCGACACGCACCCGGAACAAATCCGACCGAAACGTACACGCGAACTCCAAACCGCAAAGTACGATGCAAGGCGCGAAAACCACGAGCGAGTCGGACGGAGGACAAGCCGTACGACCGACACGCATACAAAACCGAGCCGAAGCAACACAAAACACCGCGACCGACGCGTACGCAGCATAGAAAACTGCACAAACACAGCGTGAACGAAACGGAGAATACCGTACGAGACAAATGCAGGGTCCGACTCGGTCACAAGAACGTTTCCAACATGCACAGACAGTACAAAGGAAAAATCACACAAAAAAGGCCAAACAAGCAATTACAAAGCCAATAAATACTGGGGGGTGGGGACAGAGAACAAAGACACACCCACAACTCCACCCATATAAAGGACACAAATCACAACCATGATCCTTTGCAAATGCCATTCCACTGCCAGCACCCAAGAGACAGCAACCACACACCCACAGCTCATCCCTCACACAAGCCACACACCATCAGCACACCAACAAATACCTACCTCACATACACCCAGCAAAACACACACTCACACACCCTCACCTGCACACCAACACACACATCACTCACCATCACCACCCATCACCATGCCCCCAAGAAGAATCACAAGTTCCTAGATTGTGAATTGGAAGTCATGGTAGACGAGATCCTCAGGGTAGAGCCACAGCTGTTTGGCACACTGGTCCAACAGACCCCCATCTCCCAGAAAACCAAGATGTGGGAGAGGATCATCAACAGGGTGAACGCACAATCACCATGTTTGCGCACAAAGAGCGACATCCAGAACAGGTGGTATGACGTGCGCAGGAGGGTCCGGGACCTGCTCAAGAAAGACTACCTCCTGAGCCAATACACCGGCAGTGGCCCTCCTGCCAAGCCAATATACCTCAGGCCCTGGGAGGAGAAGGTGCGGGCCATCCTTCCGCCAGTGAGCGTATATGGACTAGAGAACATCCCAGAGCCTGGTGAGTACACAACAAATGTACACAATATTCTGCCACAAAACACACACACATCACTGTCAAGGGGAGAGTCAAACCATGCACTCATAGCAATTACACAGCAACCAGAACAGAATCATCCCAAAATGTGTATGTCAGTCAGATAAACACAACACATGCCATCAAAAAAGTCACATCCAACTGTGCCATCACATGTACAAACACAACTACAACTACAGCTAGGCAGTGGCACAAATAGAACTAACAAACACATCCAGACATGTAGCCACCACAACAACACCAACACACAGTGAAGACCACTCAAAGGAAGGAATTCTGTGTATGCTGGCCAAGTCAGTGTAGCCAATAGCATCATGGGAGTCGCAGTCACCCATATTGCCCCCCCCACAACTGTCCCATCACCACCACCATGAACCATGCGCACATCACAGGGAGTGGAGAAGGACTCACAAGATGGCTGACACTGGCAACTGCTGTGGGGAGCACAAGGCCCTGCTGGCAACTGTGCACCAACAAACAGCAGGACACCACTGACTGACATCCTGAGAGACAACTTCCACTCCCTGCAATGCAAGCACGTTCCATGGTGGGATATCTGGCTGGCTGGGTGGGAAGGAGGACTTGCAGCACTGACCATAGTCACAAGCACCTCCCCTCACACCCCCCTCAACACAAACTCCACAGAACCCACCTGGTAGAATGCAATGCCCCCATCCTAACACAAGATCCCACAAAGAACCACCACCCTGGGTTATGTTGTGTGAAGCACAGGGACACTCTTGGGACTTTTAGCCAAACAACTGCCAGGACAACACTCCCAGCCATCCTGTCAGCACAGCCAGCCCACCCCACAGGGAAGCAGAGTCAAAAGGAAGGAAGCATGGGCATGCTGGGAAGGGGGTGGAGGCAATAGCATGATGGGAGTGGTAGTCACAGACATTGCTCAGCCTCACAACTGGCCCATCAACACCACCCTGAACCAGGCTCACATCACAGGGAGTGGATAAGGACACACAAGATGGCTGACACTGGCTACTGCTGTGGGGAGCACAAGGCCCTGCTGGCAACTGTGCACCAACAAACAGCAGGACACCACTGACTGACATCCTGAGAGACAACTTCCACTCCCTGCAATGCAAGCACGTTCCATGGTGGGATATCTGGCTGGCTGGGTGGGAAGGAGGACTTGCAGCACTGACCATAGTCACAAGCACCTCCCCTCACACCCCCTCAACACAAACTCCACAGAACCCACCTGGTAGAATGCAATGCCCCCCATCCTAACACAAGATCCCACAAAGAACCACCACCCTGGGTTATGTTGTGTGAAGCACAGGGACACTCTTGGGACTTTTAGCCAAACAACTGCCAGGACAACACACCAGCCATCCTGTCAGCACAGCCAGCCCACCCCACAGGGAAGCAGAGTCAAAAGGAAGAAGCATGGGCATGCTGGGAAGGGGGGTGGAGGCAATAGCATGATGGGAGTCGTAGTCACAGCTCTACATCCCCCACCACATGGCCCAGCAAGCTCAAACTCACGCATGCACATCCCACAGAGAGTGGAAAGGCCCATCAAAGATGTCTGACACTGTTGCTGTGTCGTGGGGAGCACAAGGGCATGCTGGGAACTGCACACCAACCAACAGCAGGACACCACTGTCAGCCATCTTGCCATTGCTCACACACCCACACATACTGAACTCCCCACAAAAGCAAGTAAGTTTGGGAATGCTGGCAAGTGGGGTGGAGGCAATAGCATGATGGGAGTGGCAGTCACTGATATTGGTCACCCCCACAACTGTCCCATCAACACCACCCTGAACCATGCTCACATCACAGGGAGTGGAGAAGGACTCACAAGATGGCTGACACTGGCTACTGCTGTGGGGAGCACAAGGCCCTGCTGGCAACTGTGCACCAACAAACAGCAGGACACCACTGACTGACATCCTGAGAGACAACTTCCACTCCCTGCAATGCAAGCACAGTCCATGGTGGGATAACTGACTGGCTGGGTGGGTGGGAAGGAGGACTTGCAGCACTGACCATAGTCACAAGCACCTCCCCTCACACCCCCCTCAACACAAACTCCACAGAACCCACCTGGTAGAATGCAATGCCCCCCATCCTAACACAAGATCCCACAAAGAACCACCAACCTGGGTTATGTTGTGTGAAGCACAGGGACACTCATGGGACTTTTAGCCAAACAACTGCCAGGACAACACTCCCAGCCATCCTGTCAGCACAACCAGCCCACCCCACAGGGAAGCAGAGTCAAAAGGAAGGAAGCATGGGCATGCTGGGAAGGGGGTGGAGGCAATAGCATGATGGGAGTCGTAGTCACAGCTCTACATCCCCCACCACATGGCCCAGCAAGCTCACACTCACGCATGCACATCCCACAGAGAGTGGAAAGGCCCATCAAAGATGTCTGACACTGTTGCTGTGTCGTGGGGAGCACAAGGGCATGCTGGGAACTGCACACCAACCAACAGCAGGACACCACTGTCAGCCATCTTGCCATTGCTCACACACCCACACATACTGAACTCCCCACAAAAGCAAGTAAGTATGGGAATGCTGGCAAGTGGGGTGGAGGCAATAGCATGATGGGAGTGGCAGTCACTGATATTGGTCACCCCCACAACTGTCCCATCAACACCACCCTGAACCATGCTCACATCACAGGGAGTGGAGAAGGACTCACAAGATGGCTGACACTGGCTACTGCTGTGGGGAGCACAAGGCCCTGCTGGCAACTGTGCACCAACAAACAGCAGGACACCACTGACTGACATCCTGAGAGACAACTTCCACTCCCTGCAATGCAAGCACGTTCCATGGTGGGATATCTGGCTGGCTGGGTGGGAAGGAGGACTTGCAGCACTGACCATAGTCACAAGCACCTCCCCTCACATCCCCCTCAACACAAACTCCACAGAACCCACCTGGTAGAATGCAATGCCCCCATCCTAACACAAGATCCCACAAAGAACCACCACCCTGGGTTATGTTGTATGAAGCACAGGGACACTCTTGGGACTTTTAGCCAAACAACTGCCAGGACAACACTCCCAGCCATCCTGTCAGCACAGCCAGCCCACCCCACAGGGAAGCAGAGTCAAAGGAAGGAAGCATGGGCATGCTGGGAAGGGGGGTGGAGGCAATAGCATGATGGGAGTGGTAGTCACAGACATTGCTCAGCCTCACAACTGGCCCATCAACACCACCCGAACCAGGCTCACATCACAGGGAGTGGATAAGGACACACAAGATAGCTGACACTGGCTACTGCTGTGGGGAGCTCAAGGCCCTGCTGGCAACTGTGCACCAACAAACAGCAGGACACCACTGACTGACATCCTGAGAGACAACTTCCACTCCCTGCAATGCAAGCACGTTCCATGGTGGGATATCTGGCTGGCTGGGTGGGAAGGAGGACTTGCAGCACTGACCATAGTCACAAGCACCTCCCCTCACACCCCCTCAACACAAACTCCACAGAACCCACCTGGTAGAATGCAATGCCCCCCATCCTAACACAAGATCCCACAAAGAACCACCACCCTGGGTTATGTTGTGTGAAGCACAGGGACACTCTTGGGACTTTTAGCCAAACAACTGCCAGGACAACACTCCCAGCCATCCTGTCAGCACAGCCAGCCCACCCCACAGGGAAGCAGAGTCAAAAGGAAGGAAGCATGGGCATGCTGGGAAGGGGGTGGAGGCAATTGCATGATGGGAGTGGTAGTCACAGACATTGCTCAGCCTCACAACTGGCCCATCAACACCACCCTGAACCAGGCTCACATCACAGGGAGTGGATAAGGACACACAAGATGGCTGACACTGGCTACTGCTGTGGGGAGCACAAGGCCCTGCTGGCAACTGTGCACCAACAAACAGCAGGACACCACTGACTGACATCCTGAGAGACAACTTCCACTCCCTGCAATGCAAGCACGTTCCATGGTGGGATATCTGGCTGGCTGGGTGGGAAGGAGGACTTGCAGCACTGACCATAGTCACAAGCACCTCCCCTCACACCCCCTCAACACAAACTCCACAGAACCCACCTGGTAGAATGCAATGCCCCCATCCTAACACAAGATCCCACAAAGAACCACCACCCTGGGTTATGTTGTGTGAAGCACAGGGACACTCTTGGGACTTTTAGCCAAACAACTGCCAGGACAACACTCCCAGCCATCCTGTCAGCACAGCCAGCCCACCCCACAGGGAAGCAGAGTCAAAAGGAAGAAGCATGGGCATGCTGGGAAGGGGGTGGAGGCAATAGCATGATGGGAGTCGTAGTCACAGCTCTACATCCCCCACCACATGGCCCAGCAAGCTCAAACTCACGCATGCACATCCCACAGAGAGTGGAAAGGCCCATCAAAGATGTCTGACACTGTTGCTGTGTCGTGGGGAGCACAAGGGCATGCTGGGAACTGCACACCAACCAACAGCAGGACACCACTGTCAGCCATCTTGCCATTGCTCACACACCCACACATACTGAACTCCCCACAAAAGCAAGTAAGTTTGGGAATGCTGGCAAGTGGGGTGGAGGCAATAGCATGATGGGAGTGGCAGTCACTGATATTGGTCACCCCCACAACTGTCCCATCAACACCACCCTGAACCATGCTCACATCACAGGGAGTGGAGAAGGACTCACAAGATGGCTGACACTGGCTACTGCTGTGGGGAGCACAAGGCCCTGCTGGCAACTGTGCACCAACAAACAGCAGGACACCACTGACTGACATCCTGAGAGACAACTTCCACTCCCTGCAATGCAAGCACAGTCCATGGTGGGATAACTGACTGGCTGGGTGGGTGGGAAGGAGGACTTGCAGCACTGACCATAGTCACAAGCACCTCCCCTCACACCCCCTCAACACAAACTCCACAGAACCCACCTGGTAGAATGCAATGCCCCCATCCTAACACAAGATCCCACAAAGAACCACCAACCTGGGTTATGTTGTGTGAAGCACAGGGACACTCATGGGACTTTTAGCCAAACAACTGCCAGGACAACACTCCCAGCCATCCTGTCAGCACAACCAGCCCACCCCACAGGGAAGCAGAGTCAAAAGGAAGGAAGCATGGGCATGCTGGGAAGGGGGTGGAGGCAATAGCATGATGGGAGTCGTAGTCACAGCTCTACATCCCCCACCACATGGCCCAGCAAGCTCACACTCACGCATGCACATCCCACAGAGAGTGGAAAGGCCCATCAAAGATGTCTGACACTGTTGCTGTGTCGTGGGGAGCACAAGGGCATGCTGGGAACTGCACACCAACCAACAGCAGGACACCACTGTCAGCCATCTTGCCATTGCTCACACACCCACACATACTGAACTCCCCACAAAAGCAAGTAAGTATGGGAATGCTGGCAAGTGGGGTGGAGGCAATAGCATGATGGGAGTGGCAGTCACTGATATTGGTCACCCCCACAACTGTCCCATCAACACCACCCTGAACCATGCTCACATCACAGGGAGTGGAGAAGGACTCACAAGATGGCTGACACTGGCTACTGCTGTGGGGAGCACAAGGCCCTGCTGGCAACTGTGCACCAACAAACAGCAGGACACCACTGACTGACATCCTGAGAGACAACTTCCACTCCCTGCAATGCAAGCACGTTCCATGGTGGGATATCTGGCTGGCTGGGTGGGAAGGAGGACTTGCAGCACTGACCATAGTCACAAGCACCTCCCCTCACACCCCCCTCAACACAAACTCCACAGAACCCACCTGGTAGAATGCAATGCCCCCATCCTAACACAAGATCCCACAAAGAACCACCACCCTGGGTTATGTTGTGTGAAGCACAGGGACACTCTTGGGACTTTTAGCCAAACAACTGCCAGGACAACACTCCCAGCCATCCTGTCAGCACAGCCAGCCCACCCCACAGGGAAGCAGAGTCAAAAGGAAGGAAGCATGGGCATGCTGGGAAGGGGGTGGAGGCAATAGCATGATGGGAGTGGTAGTCACAGACATTGCTCAGCCTCACAACTGGCCCATCAACACCACCCTGAACCAGGCTCACATCACAGGGAGTGGATAAGGACACACAAGATGGCTGACACTGGCTACTGCTGTGGGGAGCACAAGGCCCTGCTGGCAACTGTGCACCAACAAACAGCAGGACACCACTGACTGACATCCTGAGAGACAACTTCCACTCCCTGCAATGCAAGCACAGTCCATGGTGGGATAACTGACTGGCTGGGTGGGTGGGAAGGAGGGCCGGCTGTCAACCAAACACAACCAATGCAGACCATGTTCACACCCCAAAAAATACATAGAAATGCCCAAATAATGCAGGACAATGTGCCACACCAATATCAACCCCTGACTGTGACGACTTAGGACAATGCAATGTACAGGCCCGCACCCAGAGGCACAGTCACAACTGTCATGTGTGTCAACCATTGATGCCTGCAGAAACATAACATACATTGTGTGTGTCTCCCAAAAACAGGTGATGATGGGGACACAGCAGCAGACGCTGAGGAGTCCCAGTCCCAGGCTCAAGAGGATGCGGAGCTCACTGGCGTCGTACAGCCTCTGCCCTCCTCGGACAAAGAAGACCAACCTGGCACATCCGGTGCAAGTCTACATGCAGCACCAGCAGGACCATCAGCTGCAGCACCAGCAGGACCACCAGCTGCACCCCCTGCACCCACCCCTCCAACGACTGTCACCACAAATACCATCCCTGCCGACATGGACAGAACAAGGAGCAACACCAGCACAGGGACCCTGGACCAACCTGGGGCCATGGACACCACCACCACCAACCCCCAAGGTGGACCAGGGTCATCTGTGCGTGCCACTGCACGCACTGCACATGTCAGCAGGGGTGGTGGGAGGGGTGGGAGACAGAGGTCGCTGCTTGCAGAAGTTGCTGGTGTGCATGATGACCCACAACTGGTACGCATAGCTGATGCGTACCAGTCCAGCACCGGAGACCTCAGCCAGGTAGTGGGGCTCCTCAGAGACATGAAACAGCTTGGACTCTCACATGTCCCACATGGAGTCACACATGTCCCGCGTGGACTCACACATGTCCCGCGTGGAGTCCAAGTGGGATGCACTGCATGAGATGACGGCGGTGCACAGGGACATTTTACAATGCCTCCGCCAGATGAACAGCAACCAGTCCACACCTCCCTGTGTGCCAAAAACATCTGGTGCTGCCCAAACTGCAACTGCCACAGGGAGGGAGGATGACTCTGGCGGAGAGTCCCCTGCACCGCAGCAGCCTGTACTTGAGGGGCCCCCCCAAGAAGAGGGGTCGTCCGAAGAGGGGCAAGTGAGAGGCCGATGTCCAAGCGCAACTCCCAGGAAGCCTGAACCTGTTCTGGATGTTCACCTTTGTGCACAGACTGTTCACCCTGTTGACGGCAACACTACTCCCACACATTGCATGGGGAGTACAAGTTGGACCAATGTGTCAGACAACTGGGGCCCCGATACTGGGGATTCTATCTACCAGGACTTTCAATTCACCTAGGAACTTCTGATTGCAAGATTTATGTACAGCACTACCCATCCTATGCACTATTCACACAAATGTATCACAATAAACACACTAATACACCATACTTGCCTCTGTTGTGATTCCAACGTGGGTGCTGTTATGGGGATGATGAACTGCAAAATTACACTGTGTATGCGAACTGCAACAGCAAGTACAACACAGGCATTTGAGTAAAGGCAACGTGACACATATGAGGGAGACACACCACCAGGGCTACACAACACATACACACCTAGGCCATCTGACTCATTGCCTACACTGATGTTGCCAGGGAAGACGGTGCAATGCACAGACACCACACCCATTCCCAGTTGTAGTCAAGTAGCCCACAGGTGCAGTAAGCAAATGGCAGTCAAATGTGTGACCACAGACAACGCACATCACAAAGTGAAGCACAGGTTTATTACACAGTTGCAACATGTCGTAACCACTACAGATGCAAGGTAATCCCACCTGGCAGCGGGCACACAGTCAACAACTGTAGACGGAAGGAAGTCCATGGGTGTGGCGCACATCACCTGTAGGGACACAACAGCTACCAGCCTGGAAGTGCAATCACATCGTCGGTGGACACAGTTGACCAAACGAATCTGAAAGTACCCTGTGAAGGACAGAAATGACACACAGTCAAAAGCAATGGAGTACAGGACAGAACAGCAAAACTCATGCACAACACATGTTACAAGATACCCACCCAGAACCAAGTTAGCATGTCAACACTGTTGGGGAGTACAGCCCACCTGTAAGCACACATCGCAACACACATCCAGTCAAGTAGCCCATGGACACACTCCAACAGCACCAGAGCACCACCTACACATATCATGCCAACTCACATCATTGACATGACACCTCAGGATACTCACATTCAGCTAAAGAAGTTGGTGATGAGCTGTGTGCGGACATCACCCTCATCATCATCGTCACTGGCATCGTGGTCCAGGCCAGGATCCTCCACAGGTGGCGGATGTTGGTCATTGTCATCCTGGATGAGAGGCAACTCCTTCCGCATTGCCAGGTTGTGGAGCATGCAGCAGACGATGATAATCTTGCACACTTTCGCAGGGGCATATGGGAGGGACCCTCCGGTCTTGTCCAGGCAGCGGAAGCGGCTCTTCAGGAGACCAAATGTCCGCTCAATAACTCTCCTAGTCCGACCATGTGCCTCATTGTAGCGCATCTGGGCTGGTGTCACAGGGTTCCTGAGGGGTGTCAGCAACCACGGCATGTTGGGGTATCCCGAGTCACCTACGGACAGACAAGTGCACATTAGCTGACTTGGAAAAGTGGGCGGAATACTACAGATCAGATCACACACAATGGCACAAAGTCAGTACACACCGACAAGCCAGGCACGCTGGTTCTGCATCTGTGCCATCATCCTGGGGATGCGACTACTCCTCATCACAAAGGCATCGTGTGCTGGACCAGGGAAATGGGCACACACATGTGTGATGGTCATGTCTGCAAGACACACCACCAGTGCATTGACCGAGTGGTAGTGCTTGCGGTTCCTGTAGGCCTGCTCCTGGGCCTGTGGTGGTACCAAAGCCACATGTGTCCCATCAATGGAGCCAATGACATGCGGCATCCTCCCCAGGGCATAAAAGTCACTCTTCACGTCAGTGAGTCGTCGCAGTCTAGGGAAATAGATGTACCGGTTCAGGAATAGCAACATTGCCGCCAAAACATCGCGGAGCACACGGCTCAACATGGTCTGTGACATCCCACCAGCAGTCGCCACAGTATGTTGGAAGGTACCGGTGGCAAAGAAGTGTAGGGCTGCCATCACCTTCACCTTGGGGATCAGCGCTGTAGGATACGGCCGGCCAGGCTGCAAATGTGGGGACAACTGCACTGCCAAATCCTCAATCAGCTGCCTGGTGAAGCAGGTACCGTCGGATGCTGTCCCGTTCCACCATCGTTGCCAGGTCTGGGAATGGTCGATGGACAGCAGGAGCCCTGCAGTGCAGAGGAGAAGTAAGCAAGATTGTCAGTCACCCCACATATGCGGCATTGAACACACTCAATATCCCAACATACATCATTATGAGGCACAACTACATGAAGTGTGCAGTTCCGTAAGGACATGTATGGTACATACATGGCCAACATCTGTCAACACGGTCCAACAGGTGGCATCAATTAGTCCCAGGTTGGCCCATTGGATATCATGAGGCCATGTCACAGTTCCCATCTCCTGCTGCCGTGTCACAATCACCCCCACAGTGACATGTGAGGACAGATGTGCCCCAGGCACCACAGCTCAACGACAGGTACATTCCCAGGGACCCTGTATTGCCACATGGACACTGGCATTACATGGAGTATCATGTATACACCACAGCAAAACAACCATGACCCCCACAGCTAGTGGTCCCACTTGCCACGGCAGGACAGACATGGACGTCTGTGACACACACACGCACAACATCAAAGTCCATGCACACTCAACATGGATGTGGAGACTGTCTCCCATTGTGCACATGAAATCAGAGACATTGTAAACACTACATGCACAAAGACTGTGGAGGACCATCACTATTGTGCCACTGGGACACCCTGGCTCAAACATACCGTCCCACATGGGACTCACGGGGTATGTGACATGACATACACATACACCACCGTGAAATGTGACCATGGCACATGCACAGATATGAACAGTTGCACATCACAGTGGTCATGTACACGTAACACCCAGGATCCTGTCCCCATGAACACGTGCACAGCCTGGGGGTGGCTTACCACAGGTGACACCCACAGGACAACATGTACACCAACATACACACAATAGGAAATGCAGCCTTACATGCCTTATGATAAAGTTTGGACAGGCTGTCGTGATGTAGGTGTGCCCCTCACTCCCTGGGAGCTATCTGTGGCTGGCATATGTCCATCTGAGACAGGCATGCTGACATATGCCAGTCACATGTACAGTGATGCGTTGAACAGCAATGGACCGATCGGTGCCCCGGCCGGCCCATTGCATTCAATGTGTGCGGGTACGCGTTGTACCCCTGTACGCGTTGTACTGCAATGGACCGATCGATGCCCCGGCCGCCCATTGCATTCAATGTGTGCGGGTACGCGTTGTACCCCTGTACGCGTTGTACCCCTGTACGCGTTGTACTGCAATGGACCGATCGGTGCCCCGGCCGGCCCATTGCATTCAATGTGTCGGGTGCGCGTTGTACCCCTGTACGTGTTGTACCCCTGTACGTGTTGTACTGCAATGGACCGATCGGTGCCCCGGCCGGCCCATTGCATTCAATGTGTGCGGGTACGCATTGTATCCCTGTACGCGTTGTACCCCTGTACGCGTTGTACTGCAATGGACCGATCGGTGCCCCCGGCCGGCCCATTGCATTCAATGTGTCGCGGGTGCGCGTTGTACCCCTGTACGCGTTGTACCCCTGTACGCGTTGTACTGCAATGGACCGATCGGTGCCCCGGCCGTCCCATTGCATTCAATGTGTGCGGGTACAGCGTTGTACCCCTGTACGCGTTGTACTGCATTGGACCGATCGGTGCCCCGGCCGGCCCATTGCATTCAATGTGCGCGAGTACGCGTTGATACCCCTGTACGCGTTGTACCCTGTACGCGTTGTACTGCAATGGACCGATCGGTGCCCTCGGCCGGCCCATTGCATTCAATGTGTGCGGGTACGCGTTGTACCCCTGTACGCGTTGTACTGCAATGGACCGATCGGTGCCCCCGGCCGGCCCATTGCATTCAATGTGTGCACGCTGTACCCTGTACGCGTTGTACTGCAATGGACCGATCGGTGCCCTCGGCCGCCCATTGCATTCAATGTGCGGTACGCGTTGTACCCTGTATGCGTTGTACCCCTGTACGCGTTGTACCGCAATGGACCGATCGGTGCGCACCCATTGACAATGGCCTTGCCTGGCAACGGACGCGTTTCGAATTTCGAACGAGTCGGTTGCTGGAAATTCAGTTGGTCACCCAGAACAATGTTGCAAAATCATGTATGTCATGAAGTTGAAGATTTGAAGGATGCTGTGGGCGTGTTTTGGTGCTGCTATTCCATGGATTGGCCAGATTCAGAAGATGCAAACGACTTGGACCTATCACTTTGGACACAAGGGACAGTATCTGCCTCTCCAGCACATATATATTGCTGGCTGTTCCCCTGAGAGCTCACTTGCCTGCACTACATGCTCCAGGACGACATCTGCCACTGCACTGCTGCTGTCTCTGCCCCTCTGGACCCTGCAATGGCACGTACTGTGGAGAGAGCCCCAGCCTTCAGCCTTGAGGAGAACCAGGCCCTGCTGGACAGCCTACTTCCACAGTACAGCAAGCTGTATGGGACACCAGGGGAGCAGGTGAGTGTTCTGTGCACTGCCTTTCTGAATGTGCATATTGTCTGACTAGCAAGGCTGAAAGTCTGCACGCCACTGGCTAGCAGGCTCACTGAGTAGTTGTCACCCCCCATAGTGTGTAGTGACATGCACTGGACAGGTATGGTGCAGTGACAGTGCATTTGAACAAGGTTTTACTTCCCATGCAATTATACCATGTAGTGACGTCTGGCAAACTGTCCATGGGCAGCTTTGCACTGCCTGTGTACATCATGTGCCCCTGTGATTGAGACATGTATATACAACTGTGTCATGCACGGATATGTTGCATGTGTAGTAATGGCCTTTTCACTTTGTTATCCTGACAGGTTAATGCCCATCAGAAGCAGGAGATCTGGAAGGACATCGTCCGGGCTGTCCGGTCCGTGGGGGTCTACAAGCGCCGGATCCGCAACTGCCAGAAGAGGTGGCAGGACCTTTGGGGCTGGACCCGGAGGATTGCACGGGTCCAGCTGAAGCTGTCGCCTCCTCGCAGGAGGGGCGGAACACGGACCCTGACCCCCACATGCTCCAGATCCTGGCGGTGGTGTTTCCAGACCTGGATGGGCAGCTGAAGGCCAGACAGCAGCAAGGAGGGGGTGAGTCAAAGACTGCACTGTGAACTCTGTATTACATGCTTTGTGCCCTCCTCTGGCCTGGTTCAACTGCCACAGTGCAGCAGTCATGTTGTCCAGGAGCCATGTCCCTCTATTGTGCACTGCCCACTGCTCATCTGATACCCAGGTGT